>BPLT01000167.1:5000-605000 GCA_019656295.1 Rhododendron mucronatum var. ripense
GGTACTAAAGGAATCCTAGAGCTTTTAAACTAAAAGTACATACACAATAAAATATAGGTACTAACATCACATGGAGTTTTTAAAAAAATGACTATTTTAATAAACCTTGTACTAGGTTGAAAGACCAACATATTATCCAATGGATAATAAATCCCCTAACTTTTATTGTCCAATGGACAATAGTTATTAGGAAACTTTTATATTAAAGTAATCAAAGTTGTCCTTGAAAGCAAGTGTGAAAATCTAATTTTTTATAAAGACAAATCTAGGGTTTAGATATACCCCAATTTTTAAATGCACAAAAGTACATGGGAATCCCATACTTGAATATTAAAATAATACCTTATACTTTGTTGGAAGACTAAGGCTATTACCCAATGGGTAATAAATTCCCTTGTAGTTAATAACCAATGGATAATGGGAGGGTGAGAGAATACCCAATAGACAAAGATTAAAAGTACTATGCACATGTGCATATATGAAATAAAATATTATATCCATGTACTAATCAACATATTTAAATAGGAGAGTTATTGTCCAATGGACAAAGATAACCCTAACATCTATTCACCAATGGATAAAGAAGATAACCAAAATAATAAATAATAAATTTTCAATTCTAGGGTTGAAAAGGTTCACAAGGTTCAAAGATGGGCAAAAAGGTCCATCTATAGTAACTATAAGTGACTTGCTACCTCGGTTTCTCCAACAAGTTGGTTAAAAACTAACTAGGCCCATCAAGTAGGGTTTAATGCCAAGAAATGAAATTTAAAGGGCAAAAATGTAATTATGACAAACCACAAGAGTATTAAAATAAAATTCAAATATTTAACGAAATTTTCATTGACCGAAAATTAGGGTCATTACACTAACCCCTAAACCCAAACCCCAAACCCAAACCCCAAACCCTAAACCCTAAACCCCTAAACCGCTAAACCGCTGAACCCCTAAAACCCTAAACCCTAAACCCCTAAACCCGAAACCCCTAAACCCCAAACCTAAAACCCCAATACCCCAAACCCCTAAACACTAACCCCTAAACCCTAACCCCTAAACCCTAATCACCAAATAGCATGGGGTATCACCGCCTAGCACGAACCGTCTTACTAGTACAACCTGCTTAGCTCCGAAAACCTCACCTTCAAATATAAAGTTGGAAAACTCCGAGCATAGGGCTAGATCGTCGGTAGCATAATAAACCGGTAAGACCGGAATCGTACCACAAGGAATTCGAAAATAGTTTAATCGGATTTAGGTTTTATATGGTGGAATTCCGACGTTTAAGGCAGCTAACTTGGTTTTGCTTTAAACGGTGGAAAACTAAAGCAAAAGACTAGAAAAGAGCTTTATAAACTAAAAAGAGGCAAGTCTAGGAATCTTCTATCCCTTGACATAGGTCGTTATCGACTCTCAATATAACTCAAGCGAGAGACACGACCGCATGCTCACGCCTGGAAGATTTAGCTTTAACAATTTCATTTAACAAAAGAAGTGATTTACCAGAACTAAAACAACCTATTTTTGCTAATGTATCTAACACGTAAGAGGCCACGAGCCCTCAATATGCCGCTTGCCAAGACCGCTTGACTAAACAACATACCAAAGAGTTAACACCCCTCACTTAGACCAAAAAGGCTAGATTAATCCAATTCTGAAAACCATGATTTTAGGCCCGAGGATTTAAGAACCAAATAACAACCTTGGTCTTTGGGAAAGATTACCCCGAGACTTAGCCAAGAAACTACTCACACATAGCAAAAAGACTAGAAATCATGCCAGAAAAACAAGCCATAAGATTTAACCGTTGAAAATGAAAACAAACTTGATTTATCAAGGGTCTAACAAATAGCCACAACATTAATAAACGAGAAATTAACATAAGACAAATACTTGCTTGAGTTCTAAGGAAACTACCCTTGAAAAGCTTAAGGAGCTTTAATAGAGTTTTGAAATTAAAATACTTAAAGGCTAATTAAGAACTAGATACAAAAGGGAAGAGAGGAGGGTCTTATTTATACACAAAGGACTCTCTCTCTCTCCCTATTGAAAGAAACTTTCCAAAAGTGGAAAGGATCGATCACTACACTCTGATGGTCCCCCGATGAGGAAGGTTATCGATAACTTCATGCTGATGTAATTGATACCCTCAGGTCTGGAAACTTGTGGACCAAAAATTGGCAAATGTTTTTGATAACGTTCTTATTGTTATCAATAACCTTCTGCAGAATTGCAGATCCAAGGCTGCTAAGCTTTCTACCTCTCCATGGCACCTCCCAAGATTCATCCACAACATCATCCCATGATTTATTGGACTCGGTGGTATCACTCTCCATGGCACCGAGTGCTTGGACACCCTCGAGGGTCATTCTCGATGCGCTCGGCTTGCTTGCTACGCTTAGGCGCGATTCTTGCCAACTAGACCACCGAAAGACCTTCGGTGCTCCTCGTGATACCGTTAAGTCTTGGTGACATGAAAATAGCACCGATTGGCACTTGGATACTTGGTACAACCCGGAACGTTTATTGGCCTTCCAAACCGCTTTATTGGCACGTTTTACATACAACACTCAACAAGATACCTTACGTGCAATTTTGAATAAAAACAAACATTAAAATATAAGAGCGACACAAGACGGAGGATTTGAGGCCCAAGATTATACAATCTGGGGTGCTCATCACGACCTGTCTCTATGGCACGGATCGTCTAATAGCATGGCGCATCTAACGAAGCATAACCCATCTTACTCACTTATCACAAACAATTAAGAACCGTCGTATGAACGTGCATAAAAATCTAGAAATCATACACAAGATTTGATAGAGAAAATTAATACCGCAAATAAATCCTCAAGTCATATAACCACGATTCGAATAATATAACACTAAATCAAAATATAAACATCATTACTCAGAGTTCGAGCTTCATCTACACCCTAGAAAAGATGTTTAGCTGGCCATCGAAAGGAAAGTATCAGATGTTGTCTCCATAAGTTAGAACAACGAATACCCTTTCTGTTTCTGTCGTAAGCACGTCGAAGTGCTTCCTGGCCGAAAACCAATTTATCGTTGAGAACTGACTGCCAAAGGCAGTGGAGTTTCATTTGTTTTAATAGGGTTTTGAAGCATTAATTACATTAAGGTCCTGAGACTTCATGCTTTAATAAATTAACAATCCAACTTTGAATTATTCTGCTCTTTAATCTCAAACTGCATTAAACTCTTCTTTTTGTCCAATATTTTGGGCAATGAGCTCGATCAACCTATAAACAAAATAAAAGCAAAATAAATATCAGGTAACAAATATAAATAACTAACAAGTGTAGTTTGGAAGGCCAAAATATCAATATTTCGGCTCTTATCAATGATTATGGGGTGATGAGTGCAATAACAATTAGGAAGATTAAAGAGCTGTACATTCTGAGAAACCCAACTATTGACAATCAACCACATCATGTTCCTACGGATCCATCATTTCCCTTCAAGGCTTAACCTGTGTTCATTTTAAGGCTTAACCTGTGTGCTCATTTCAAGGCTTAACCTCTGGTGCACCATTTGAGCATTTATCAAGGTTTAACCTATTGCATTCCATCAAGGCTTAACCTATGATTCACTCATAGCATCATTCAAAACAAACTCAATCATATCCTTACACTAGTTCGTCATACTCAAACAACATCAACAAATCATGTTCTAACACCTCCACATGTCAAGAATACACATACCAACACAATCCAACCATGGAAAGATGATTCAAACACTATCTACACACTACACCTCCACATAAACATAAGGAGAAAGAGAATTTTCCTACCGAAGTGGGTTTTAAGCAAAACTCTAGGTAGCCCAAGCTTGAAACCACTAAGATCTAGCTCCTCCCAAACTATAATACGAGATCTAGGACCAAGATTTTTCAAAAACACAAGAGGAACATGTGAGATTCAACAAGAGAGAGAAAAAGAGAGAGAGAGAGAATCCAAAAATAGTGGAGTTTTACCTTTTAAGTGCAATCTTGAATCTGATTGAGATTAAAAGGAACAACACATAGATCTTGAAGATTTAAAGATGTTTGATGTGCAAATCCAAGGATTTGGGTGAGAGATTATAGAGAGAAGGGAAAGAGGCGATTTTAGGGCTTGGTTCGTGGTCTAGGAGTGAGAAAATAATACAAGGGGTCTAGTTATAATGCCTTGGATCGAGTACAAAATCATTAGAAATTTCTCAACAGGTATCAGTACTGGGAAAGATGCAGTACCAGTACTTGACACTAAAAATGTCAGCATTGCATAGCCTTTGGTCGATGGGCACGGTACTGGGAAAAATGTAGTACTGGTACCGCCTGGAAAACTTTAGAATTTTACCAACACCTCTAAACATCATTTCAACACCGAATGAACCCCAATCGCTACCAACACCTCTAAACATCATTTCAACACCCAAACTCATAGCTTAATGGTCTGTCGTTTTAGTACCAAAAATATAATTTATAAAACCAAAGAATTAACTAGTATTCCGAAGAACAGTGATTCAGTCCAGGATCGTCCATATGGAGTAAAAAGCTGAGTTGCAATAGTTTCAATTAATTTCTAATTTAATTTGGAAAGTAAAGTGAAGTTGGATTTTGATTTGGATTGATTAAACTTAAACTAAACTAGAAACAGATTAAAGGAGTTGTAAACTGATTCGAGAACGGACTAGGGTTTCTGATTCAGTCTCCCCTTGTAACATAATTATTTCAAAACCTAGGGTTCACATTCAACATTCAACCAGACCACCGTAGGGTAGCAATTCCTATCAATAATTCCCAAAACGATAATCAAGATTCGTACTCCGTATAGGCTATCTCAACATGGCACGGATCGTCTCATTGAATTTAACCAACGGCACGATCCGTCTCAGGTCGTATAGCCTATCTCAAAACCTATTCTAAAATATTAAAACCATTGTATGATAGTGATTGAAACCATGGATACAAACACATTCGAAGATTGGAAAAATATAGAACTTCATAAAAAGTTATAAATCAATCAAGTCATACAATCAAGTCATATAATCAAGTTGAATATAAAACCCTAAGAATCAGACAACTACGCTACTTGGAGAGATCTCCTCATCACCCTAGTCCAGGGGTTTAGCCACTCATGGAATTGGAACAAATAAGCATGTAAGAACAAAACTCCATTGACAACTTAAAAGCGTTCAAATAAATAACAAAGAAATAAAATCCAAAGCTCCTGTTGTCGCTGGTTCGGCCGTCATTCGCAAACGTGGTCGAAGTGCTGCAATGACTGATGACCGCCTCCTTTCTTTCCTGTTTCTGCCGTGGGAATAATATATTGATCGCAGCCCCCGCCTCAAACCCTTTCTTTTCTTCTTTATATATATAGTGCCAAGAAACCATGAGAAAAGTGGGGCTTAACTTGTCAACTACTGGGCCCATCATCTCACGTGCAAACCTAAAGGTCATTGGCTGGTCCATGTCTCTTCACACACTTCTTGATTTTAAATTATTCAATTGCCTCTCACTTGCACCACATGCAAATCCACATCACCATATTGCTCCGAATTTCCATTATGTTTTTTGGAATTTTATTGGGTTCTTCTCGTCTTTTGATCAATTGGATTGGCATCGACTTTGCGGAATATGATTTTTTTGCTTTTAGCTCCGAGAATCCTGTAATGCAATTAACAAGTGTGAAACCCCAAATAGTGCGCTAATCGAACATAACAAGTCTAAGTTAGGGAGCATAAATAGGCATATTTACGCACCTATCACTTAACTATCCACCGAATGTCTCACACATAATGACACGTCAATCCATACAATCACGTTAATTAAATAACCAATGTAAATCAAAGTCCAATTATGAAAAACTAAATTAATACACAGGTCTTCATAGGTTAAGTCGACCCATAGTACCGATAGACCTGTCATCAGATGGATCACGGGCTCAAACCTGGGTGGGCTATTCGGTCAGGCCCACCACTGCTCGACCCATCTCGGCTACCTCATGGGCTTGTTCCTGGGTTAGGCACAAACAGAACGTGTGGGCTCGGCCCACTACGCTCAACCTTACCTATCCATGCTACCTATTCAACCCGTCTGACTGAAAATCGAGTTCGGCCCACCACAATGGCCATCTGCATTTAGACCCGGCTCAACCTCAACCCAATCGGGTCAGGTTTTGTAAAAGATTCGCATTCCAAGTTGATTTTGGGTAAAAATAAGAAAAACCCGATCGGAGTTGGGTAGATTTGAGTTGAGATTACCTCACTTGAACTTGCCCCAAAATATTTTTAACTTATAAAATTTATGTTGTTAACCTTACAGAAATCTTCAAGGAATGACCTTAAAATGAGGACCTTATATGCGGACCTCCCCATTTCTTGCCTTTCCCAATTGGATTTCAATGATCCGAGCAGCTCAATGTGTTCAGAACGTGATTTGAAGGGTACCCGCGAGAAATCAGCAAAAAAAATGACCGGGAAGGGCTTGATTTGAACAGTTTTTATTTGAATCGTTAGATAAAAAAAATAAACAAAAACTGCTCGGATGAAGCCCTTCCGGTCTTTTGTTTTGTTGATTTCTCGCGAGTACCCTTAAAATCACGTTCTGAACACATTGAGCGGCTCGGATCATTGAAATTCAATCAGAAAAGGGAGGTCCGCATTTTATTAAAATAAGGTAGTCCTTATAAGAAGAGGACTCTTTAACCTTATATTTTCACTTGATACAAAAGTTATTTTTTCATTTATATATTTGTATTTATTTCACCAAAAAAATATATTTTACCTTATTTATTCATTACTCATAATAAAATAACACTTGATATATAACTATTCCTTCCATTTTGTATTTAGTTTACACAATTGTTTCTCATTTTTATCGGGTGGATAAACCCATCCTTCGATCGGGTGCACCCCCTTTTGGAAGCGTGGCGAAACGCTCAATTCAGAGTCGCCACTTGCGTTTGAAGGTCCGCCACCTAAGGAACCAAACTTGAAACGCTTGTTACGTTATTTGATTTGAAGAGGCATGTAGACTGGTCTGTCGTTACCTTGATATATGAGGTTCGAGAGCCAGGTTACGAAAGGGGAAGGGTTTTAAGACACCCCTCTCACCCAATCTGGAGATCAGTCTCTACTCGAGCATTTGTAAAACTTATGTGATTCTCTCTCATTAATCAATTTTTAGCCATTTAGGGCGAGGGAACAGTTTAAAGGGATTAAAACTGTAGCACATTGCAAGATGTGAATGGATAGCATGGATGCAAAAGCAATAAATAGGGTAAAACCAGGTTCTGTCCAGAAGAGCAAACCCAGTGCACTGTCCCAAATTTGATGTGCGCAAGAAAAAACTCACATGCACTAGCCAAAGCCACTGCACGCAGTTCCAACCTGCGCGCGCACGGATTTGCTTTTCTCACAGCCTCTGTTTTTATCCTCCTCTAGGCTCTGGAAGGACCAGTGCACACCCAGAACAAACCAAGCAGTAAATAATATTTAAACTACACAGTTTAAAGACTAAAAAGCCTAACAAATGAACAAAACACCATATAAATAGCATGGGGACAAAACAATGGCCTAAAGCTAAGTCACTCATGCAAGAGCAACGCACTAGAAAGCCAACAGATCAAGCACACTTGCGTGCGCAAATTTGTAACTTGTGCACGCCCATCAAGGCCATTTTCAGTACTTGTCCTCACATGACTGAGGCTCTAGGACAAGTCCAGATAACCCCAGTTGGTGTTCCAACAGAACAAAAATAAGTATTGAAAGGCAAGCTAGCAATTTTAACATAGGAAATCAGTAAACTGGTTTTACATGCTCACGGATGATGATCTATGAAGAAAATAACATAAAAGAACAAGGTCCTTATCCCCGCGCAGGTCTACGTACGCAGCCACATAGTGGGGCACACAAGCCAATGACAGACGCGTGCAGTTCCATTGTTCACACGGTTTTTGAACCTTGCTAGCCTTAAGGCCAGAACTGGTATTGATTACCAGCCTTAGCCCTGTCAGCCCCCCTCAAGGATCAAAACAGGATTTAGCATGTGTTTATACCTTTGTGTTGAGTTGAATGGATGATTGAGCTTTGATGTGTTTGAAGGGTTCGAATGGCAGTTATGAGTGATTGATTGTGAACAAGGAAGCTTGTTGTTTGGGATTAGGGTTTGCAAGTGATTTTGTTTGCTTGAGTTTTTTGGGCAAAAGTTTGTCACCTTTTTTTTCTAACCCTTTGGAAGAAAAAGGGAAGGGGGTATTTTATAGGGCAAACAAGCTCCATTAATGAAAACCTTCTATTAATGGAAACCTTCAATAAATGGAAATTTTCCAGAAACCTTCCGAAAAATGGAAAGTATAAGGTCGGCTGCAACTTTAACCAGCGCGCGAGTCATGGTCCTCATGGATCTATGCGCGCCAGTCAAGGCTGGTTGACTGACAGATGGTAAACAAAGCAATGCGCGCGGAAAGGAAACCTGTGCGCGCCAGTAAGGTTCTGGTTAGGCTTGGTTAGGGTTAAAAAGGGGTATCAAATACTCGAAGCTCAACCACTCGACATTCCCGGGGTGTTCTTGATCTATTTCATTATCGGAGAATCAAAAACTGAAAATAAAGTAAACCAATTAGGAGACCCAGATTGAGGTATCTACAATGAGAACGGGCACATCCATACATTACTCGGGCGAGATATGGGGCGAGGGTGGGTCCATGTTGCAAATTTCATGTTGGGGTCGGGCTACAACAAAACCCACTTCGCTCCGCCTCGTTGCACATCCCTAATTAGAAGGTCTATCATTCTAACTAGGAAAAATTAGAAGGTCTATCATTCCAACTAGGAAAATAAGAGAAAAAAAGAAGAAGGAGAAGTAATACTCTACAACTAAGGGGAGTACTTTGTGAAGACATCAAGTTCTAGGAACTTCTATAAAATTGGCGAAATATAGATATATCAAGTTCTATGTTTTATGGATTGGGCAAAGCATGACAGGTAAACTCATCATCGATCGGTGCGGAAACAGGCTTACCCACGCATTACCTGGTCGGTGTTCGAGGTTGTGTTGTACTTTTCGGGTTGGAGTCGGGGTACGGTAAAATTCGCCCCTCCCCACTGCACATCCTTAATTAGAAAGTATAGAATTTGAACGAGGAAACAAAAAAAAAAAGAAGTGTTGTAAGGGGAGTAATTTGTGAATGAACCAAATTCTAGGAGCTTACTATGTAATTTCCGAAATATATATCAATTTCTACGCGATCAGAATCGAAACGTAGTAGCCCAAAATCTGAAATCGAACAGGTGGAATTGGTGACGCGCATCAAATTCGGGGAATTTCAATGCAATTGTCGTTATATTTATCAATTTCTGCGCGATCAGTATCAGAAGACGCCCAAAATCTTGAATCGAACAGGTAACCCTCTCTCTCCTCTCTGTTCGTCTCCCCCTTTATCTACTTGCTGTTGTTTATGGATAATTTAGATGCTTAAACATAATATGTCCGATGTACAGGCCAGGAGTGAATCAATTTAACTAAGATGTAGATGCAGGAGTACCATTTATTTAGGTTCCCTTCTTTTTAGCATTTTTTTTGGGGGCTGAAGCAGTGCCTTTCTAGGCTTCTGCCCAGGGCTGGCCCTGCCCATTCATGCCCCGTAATTCCATTTTGAAACTAGTCTCAGAAAATTATTTGGCACAGAAGTCTTTTTTCCCCCCTTGTTTGTTGTGGTTTGAAGCATCCAGTGGTGGAGCTGGGATTTTTGCCATGACAGAGTTTTACCAGAATTTTTTCCTGTTTAGTAGTTGGATAAGTATATATTCGAGTCGAAATAAGTACATATGCATTTATGGGCATATACTGGGAGGGGGCGAAAACAATGATGGCGGCATGAGAGAGGGAGAGGAAAAAAGGATTAGAAGAAAAATCTACGAGTTGGAGTCTTAGCGCAATAAAAGAAAGTGAGATAGATCCGAAATTAGGGCGATATTGCGCAAGTTGTTTATTGCTAAATCTCAAGGGGCCTTTTTGGAAAGCCTCTAAATGGTGAGGCTAAAAGTGTGATTTCTAGAAGGTAGTGGGGGCACGTGCTCCGCTTGCCCCTTGGTACATTAGACATTGGGGGCTCCTTCGCGTCTCTTTTTTTTTTTGCTAACTGAGGGTGTCTGTGCCAGCTTTTATGGCGCTTGCATCTTCATTGTTCTTCTTTCTCATCAATGTTCTGTTGGTGAGTCAATAGAATCTTGTCCTTTCTTATTAATGTTCTGTTTGTTCGAAAGTCTATGTTCATCAAACTCCTTGACATCACAGTGATCACACCGTTGTTTTGAGGTGTTTTTACTGGAGTATTTGGAGCTCCAATTCTTTATTGGCAAGTCAATAGAATTTTTTGAACGAGACTATGGTCTTCAGTGATAGCAATCCATCAGGAAAACCCCCTATTTGACTCACTGAGTGGTACATAATCAACTTGTGTCATATAAAGGTATTGTGCAGTTTGTGCTAGTTGTAGTTACTTGTGAAATATCATGAGGGTCTCACAATAGGTGTAGGTTGTTGTGCCCACAGAAGATGAGCAATAAAGTCAAGCTAAAACCTCAAATCATATAGATTTAAGGTTGCAGTCCGGTTATTGTACCTGAGGTATCAATAGGCTGAGTTATTGAAATTTCAAAAACTGATTCCCAAATTAATCCAAACAATGATTGATTGAGAAGATTATCCAACTAATTAAACTAAGTAATGGAAATTGAAGATGAGTTGTGTTTCAAAGTGGAGAAGATTTGAGGTTGGGATCCACCCTAACTTGTTAGTATGGAATTCCATCCATGTGGTCATTGCTACAAGCCCTAAGAATGTCGTCTAGAAGAATGGTATAATTGGGGATCAGCACTGTTTGTCTTCGATCAGCATGAATCGTCTTCAACATGTTTGGCACAATAAAAAGAAGATGAAAAGAAGGGGGAAAATAGAAATTGTATTCTGTAAGCAAAATCTATCCCAATTTCTTGTTACTATACTGTGAAAACGCTTTTATGACTATATGTTTGAAATCGCAGATACCAAAGATAGGTAAAGTCAATTCATGTATAAATACTCAAAAAGTCCTAACGTTACACACGATTATGAATCACTCATAAAAATCCTCAAATCATATGCAAAACTAAAAGTTACTTGTTAGGGTTTCATCTACACCCTAAGGCGATGTTTAGCCACTCATGAAAGAAAGATGATTTGAAGTCCTTGATGGAATCTTCATAGAAAAGCCTTAAGATTTCCTTATTCTTTTCTCTTGCCTCTTTTTTGCCTCTCCAAAGCTTGAGCAGCCCCAAGGGTTCCTTTGTATACCTCCAAGAACTTTCACTTTGACCCCTAAATGGACTTTCACTTTGATTCAAACACTTCACAAATTACGCTTATGACCTGAAAACATAAAGAGGGTAAACAAGTTCCACCTGACCAAGCAAAATGTCTAGCAAGTGCAGTTTGGAAGCCTAGATATACATACTTCGGCAACTTAGGATGTTGAAAATGCTAATGCCACTATCGCTTCCTAGTCGCTTTGTGGTTGCAATAATGTTTGAAAGAAAAAGTGTCGTTAATATTGGAAGGAGGATATGTTAGTAAGAATAACCTTAAAAAGGGGAGACAGCCAAACCAAACCAAACCAAACCGAGCCTTACGTCCCAATCACTTGGGATCGGCTACATGAATCCGTTTCCTCCATTGAGCTCTGTCAAGAGCCACTTGTTCACATAAACCTATTAGACTCATATCTTTGCGCACTACAGCATCTAATGTCAATTTAGGTCTACCCCTACCCGTAACATTGCCACCTAGAGCTATCCTATCCACTCTCTTAACTACTGCATCTTCCGGTCTACGGTAGATATGCCCAAACCACCTTAGCCTATTTTTCCTCAACTTCTCGTCTATAGTTGCTACACCTACCATCTCACGAACTGTTTCATTTCTAATCCTGTCTCGTCTAGTCTTACCACACATCCACCTCAGCATTCTCATTTCCGCTACACTCATTTTGCTCACATGTTGTTTCTTAATAGGCAAACATTCTGTCCCATAAAGCATCGCTGGTCTTATGGCCGTTCCATAGAATTTTCCCTTCAATTTTGTGGGTATCCTCTTATCACATAGTACACCAGTAGCGCTTCTCCACTTGAGCCACCCCACTTGGATCCTATGGGCCACATCATCCGCAATCTCTCCATTGCTACTAATAATTGAGCCTAAATACCTAAAATGATCACTCTTTGATATCTCCTGGTCTTGGATCATCACACTTTCTTCAAGCGCACTACTGGTACCACTAAACTTGCACACCATATACTCCGTTTTACTCCTACTTATCCGAAAACCCTTTGACTCTAATGCTTCCCTCCAAATTTCTAGTTTCGTATTAACACCTCTAGCAGTTTCATCTACGAGGACAATGTCATCTGCAAACATCATACACCATGGAATATCCTCTTGAAATTGTCTAGTCAATTCATCCATAACTAAGGCAAAGAGGTATGGGCTAGGGCTGACCCTTGATGCAATCCTACGGTGATTGGAAATTCACTCGTTTCTCCTACTGGGGATCTAAATGGTAGTGACGGCACCTTCATACATGTCTCTAAGCACCTCGATATACCCTTTGGTCACTCCTTTTCTCTCCAAAACCCACCATATGATATCCCTAGGCACCCTATCATTAGCCTTTTCTAAGTCTATGAAAACCATATGGAGATCCTTCTTCTTTACTCTTGTGTTTTTCTACCAATCTCCTTAATAGGTAGATAGCTTCCATGGTGGATCTTCCCGGCATGAACCCAAACTGTTTCTCTGACACCGTAGTCACCATCCTCAAGCGATACTCAATAACTCTTTCCCACAATTTCATCGTATGGCTCATCAATTTAATACCTCTATAGTTGTTGCAGCTTTGAATATCCCCTTTATTCTTATATATAGGTACTAAGGTGCTCTTTCTCCATTCGTCGGGCATCTTCCTAGTCATAATAATCTTGTTGAACAACTTCGTCAACCAAGTCACCCCCAAGTCACCTAGACTTTTCCACACTTCAATAGGGATACCATCTGGTCTTAGGGCTTTACCCAGTTTCATCCTTTTCAAAGCTTTAACCATTTCGAACTTTTGTATTCTCCGATAAAACTCATATTCTACGTTCTCACCAGGTACATACGCCTCCTCCCCACCAAAGCCTCCTTCATGTTTCTTGTTTAACAATTTATCGAAATACGACTTCCATCTATCCTTGATCGCCTCGTCTTTCACCAACACCTCTGAATCAATACCTTTTATACACTTAACTTGAGAAATGTCTCTAACTTTCCTTTCTCGTATCTTAGCAAGTTTATAAATAATCTTTTCTCCATCTTTACCATCGAGTCTAGCGTAGAAATTCTCATAAGCTTTCAACTTAGCATCTCTAACGGCTTTCTTAGCTTCCTTGTTAGCTTGCTTATAACCCTGAAAATTTTCCTCACTCCGGTCCCTTTGCCACTTTTTAAAGCACTCCTTCTTTGCTTTTACCATGATTTGAGCCTCGTCATTCCACCACCATGTCTCCTTAGAAATTGGACCTTTTCCCTTCGACTCGCCATGAACTTCTTTCGATATTCTTCTAATACCTTCAGCTATCGTATTCCACATATTGTCACTATCGCCTTCCACTCCCCACCGTACTTCTTGAGACATTCTTTCCTTGAATACCTCTAGTTTCTCCCCTCTTAGGCCCCACCATTTAGTCCGTGGGCATCTAATTTCCTTTCTCCTCCTATTATTCCCCTTGAGACGAACATCTAACACCAAAAGTCTATGTTGTGCCACTAAACACTCTCTGGGAATAACCTTACAATCCTTACATGTCAAGCGGTCTACACCTCTAGCAAGAAAATAATCGATTTGGCTTCTATTGGCTCCACTCTTAAAGGTAATTAAATGCTCCTCTCGCTTCCTATAGAGCGTATTCTCAACTATAAAGTCAAAAGCTACCGCGAAATCTAAAATCCTCCTACCACCTTCGTTAAGGTCACCAAATCCAAAGCCACCATGCACCTTCTCATACCCTTGCTTATGCACTCCAACGTGACCATTGAAATCGCCTCCTATGAATAGTTTCTCCCCAAAAGGTATCCCTTGAACCACGTCATCCATTTGCTCCCAAAATTGCTCTTTAATAAGATCATCCAAGCCTACTTGGGGTGCGTACGCACTAATAATATTAACTATACTCTCTCCAATCACAAGCTTAACTAAAATAATCCGATCTCCTTTTCTCGTTACCGTAACTACCGACTATTTCAGGTGTTTATCTACTACGATACCTACCCCATTTCTATGTCTATCCTTACCCGTATAGTAAAGCTTATAACCTGTGTCCTCTATCTCCCTAGCTTTTTCCCCTACTCACTTAGTCTCCTGAAGGCAAGCTATACTAATCATCCTCCTAAGCATGGTGTCGACTAGCTCCCTAGTCTTACCCGTTAATGTCCCTATATTCCAAGTTGCTAAACGAATCCTATAGTCCTGGGCTAGCTTCTTTACCCGCGCTCGTCCAGGCACGCACGAGAACCCTTGCTCACTTATCACCACACCCGGGCGCCGGCGTGGCGCCCCTTGCTCATTTTTCGAAGCACCCGAAGGCAGGCACAACGCGTCGCTTAAAGGGAACGCCCTAGCATGTCTCGTAATCATATTTGGATTCATGTCATTTGTTGACCATAAGTTTAGTCGTTTGTTCTGAGTTTATCATGGGTACATATTAATATTAGTTGGAAGCATCAAGGGGATGCAACCCGTATACACCATGTGCAAAAATAAGCTCTGGGTTCCCAACTGTTAAAAGACACAATTTCTTTTGCTAGGTTTGAAAAATATGAATGTTATATTGTGTTTCTGTATATTAACCAAATAAATGTCAAATGCTAGTTTAATTTTGTGAGTTGTATTCTTCCTAGTTTTTTGTCCTTTTAGGCCATTCATGTTTCCCCGTCTTTGTTTTGGTTTAGTTTGTAAAATGGTTTTGTGTACTGGTTTTTATCATATTCTTTTTCGGTACAAGCTTGTGGTCATTATCATTCTCTGGATTATACAGGTTTTTGTTTTTTAGGAGCCTACAGGATAAAGATGAATGCGCAGGCACATATGTCTGGACAAATCGCTGGTCAGCTACCTAATCAAGCTGGGACTCAGTTGCCTGGTGTACCTCAGCAGAATGAAAGTCCTTTTTCTAACCAGATACAAAATTTAGGGGGTCATCATAATACAATGCATGTGGATCCTCAGTGGGCAAAAGCACGCAAGTTCATGCAAGAGAAGATGTAAGACATGCTATTACTATTCACCATGTTCTTTGTGGTTTCAATTGTGAATCTTACCTATATTTTTGTTTGTTGAGGTGGCATTTTTCTTTTGTGGAATTTTGAAAGGGCTTTGCTCTGAATGATGAGTGGAGGTTGGGGGGAGGGGGATGAGGGTGTCTCGAGTGGTGCAATGGGGCCAAAAAATGATTTATGGCAGCATTGTATTTAATTTGAAACAATGAAATTTAAGAAATCATGGGTCAACCTTGGAATCTCAATGTGATAAATGATCACCTTTACAACATTGGGACATGAGATCACATTCACAAGGGACCTATCCAACTTTGGTGCTATTTGATGTCTATGATAGCTGTGCTCCTTGAGCTTATTTCATCTTTTTCTTTTCTTGAGGGATGAAGAGTAATGCTGCTGTCAGTTGTTTATGTAGATTGTCACCCCAAGGGCCAACCAAATATGATTATCGTCATTTGTGGTGTTATACATAGCCTTGCCTTAGGCAACATATGGGTGGCAATATGATTTATATAGGTTGACCATTGGACTTGAGTCTAATGGTGGACGATGTGCTTGGAAAGTTGGAGTATTATTTGTGTGTTTTTCCAAGTAGTTTCTAGTTGCATTGACATGGTGTAAGTGTGGTATACAATAGGATAAAAAGCGAGTTGTATTGTAAACGAAGTACTGCATAATTGACCTGACACATGTTTGGGTTTTGGGTGTTTCCCAATCTGCAAAAATAAGAGGTGGGTCAAACTCAAAGGGCTCAATGCCTAGTTGGGCTTTGTCTAATTTCTCCCCCAATCCAACCAAAAGTTGTGAGTCAGTAATGGTGGCAATAATGTGCTTGTATTTGTGTAACTTTGATACGGGCCAAAATAAACCAAATCAAGCTTTGTGTCTCAATAATTTTGGTCAGCTACATAATTTTTTTTCCCATTTTTCCTTTTCAATGGTTGTATGCTAAGTTTCAACTAAATTCCTATCCATTGTTATCACATATCATACCATTTTAGGTTTACCTATGACCCTAGCATTTCCGTTAGCATACTCATTGTCACGTTGTCACTCTTATTGTTTTACCCGGTGCTCATTGTTTCCGTGAGAAAACCACCTTAGTTTATTTTGTCTCAACTTATCTCCAATTAGTGCTACTCAGCATTTCCATTATGATCTCATTTATGATAGTCTTTCTCTTGTTCTTATCCTGCATCCATTTGAACACACTCATCACAGCTGCACTCATTCTGTAAGTGATTATTTTAGTTGCCAAACATTCTGTCCCTAGGGCATAGCTAGCCTTTTAGTTGTTCGGTGTGATTTTGTTTTTTCCATTTTGTGGGTGAAAGGGTTACACTATCTCCCTTCTCTCCATCCCTGTTTGTGAACTTCACTCTTTAGGCTTTGTTTGGAACATAGGGAAACAAAAGGATAAGACCTTGTGTGGTTTGGAAAGAAGATGAGAAAAAAATAGCAAAACGAAGTTTCATTTTCCTCACAATCTCTTTCTTAACAATTGTTTTTCCTTTCCTTTCCACAAGTTCCAAAAAGAAACCCTTAGTTTCTTATAGGTTCTTCTTTGTTATTTAAATTTAGTTTTACTTTCTAAACCCATGACTCAGTGCATCTCTCTAGATTTACAATTCAGTATTAGTTCCTTGTAAGTCATCCACTATGGAACATCACGCTGAATATGTATTGTTAATCTTCTTAGTAAGTTTAATTGTTCTGTAAGTTATGTATGAGGTGGAATCTCAAATTGGTCCTCTAACACTATTGTCGCCACTCCAGTGATTGTAAACTGTCCTAGAATAACCTTGCAATCTTTACGTACTAAGCGATCTGTATGTCTAGGTCATTAGTATTATAACTTTGATAATAATAATTTTTGTGAACCTTGAGAACCATGCAACATCCCTCTTTCTTTATGGAGCGAGTAAAGGATCATACCATTTGAGGACTTCGTTTTCTCCCCCCTGCTTCATGCTTTTCCATAGGTATGCTGACGAGCACGAAATTAGTTTTCCTTTCCTTGGGGACCAAAATATGGTACGGACAAGAGATTGGTGCTATCAATGAGAAGAATGCTTGTGTATATAACCCATTTGTGGATTTGGCAGTCACGACTTGTGGTATTATCTGCAAAAAATGCCTCCTGCCAAACTTGGATTGCATTCCATGATTGGAAGACCTTTCTTTTATCATACCCTCAGCTTCTGCTTAACACACTTCCACTGATTGATGATATCTTTGCCTCATAATTTTGTCGCACCTTTCTCTCTCCTCCTGATTGTTCTTGTTGCTTTTATTTGAAATTGTATTTGAGAATTGAGATGAATGACTTCCTTAAATTGTTTGTTTTATGTATTCTTGCTGAAACTTGGTATGGCTTTTTCTTCAGCTATGAATTGCTTATTCAACGGCAGCAACAACCTCATGATAGACAAGCAAAGCAGTTTCAGGATTTTGTAAGACGCCTTGATGAGGTTCTATTCAGAAATGCTGCCTCAAAGGGGAGTCTTGCTTTGGTATTAGCTCCAGGATCCTTTTAGTTATGAACAACTCTTGAGTTTTTTGGGGGGAAAAACTAACCGGTAGACTACATCCATATGCTGACCTCATTGACTTTGTTGGTAACGTGAGGTTTTTTGTATTTCTAGGGTGAATATATGAACCTGGAGACTCTGGAGACTCGTTTGCATGTCTTGATCAAACGTTTACCAATGAGCAATCGCAACCAACACCATCCGCAGCTTGTTAATGCTCTGTCTCCTATTGCTACAATGATACCAACTCCGCGGATGACTCACAGTGGGAATTCAATTACATCAGCTGTGGATGCTTCCATGGTTGCTTCCAGTGGTGGTAATGGCATAGCACCTGGGACTAGCGTTACTGAAGGCTTGTTACCAACTGCTACTAATGGGCTTTCTGTTGGAATGGCCAGTGGTTCTTTCAATTCATCTGATGGTAATTGGACGTCTCTCTGGTGAGTTGTCAGCTGCTTTTCATTCACACCACTGTAACACACTCTAGTTTTGCAGGGTCTATGTCTAATGGATATCAACAGTCGCTTTCTGAGTTTTCCATGAGTTCCAGTGGAAGCATGGTGTCTTCAACCCAAACCCCTAACCCCTAAACCCTAACCCCCAAACCCCCCAAAACCCTAAACCCTAACCCTAAACCCCTACACCCTAAGCCCCTAAGCCCTAAACCCCTAAACCCGAAACCCCGAAACCCCCAAACCCCAAACCCCTAAACCCCAAACCCCAAACCTAAACCCCAAAACCTAAACCCCAAACCCCAAGCTCCAAGCCCCAAACCCCAAACCCTAAACCCTAAAAGATTAGACGTGGCATCATGGATTCCTTGGATTTCTTAGAGTGAATCCCATCCATTAAATAGAGGGCCACAATGGATAATATTATTGGATGGGATCTGAACCCTACACTCCCATCTACAACAGTGGAACCCCATCTGACTCTCTTTCTTACTTTACTCTCCCCATCCAGCCATCTGCAACCATCTCTCTCTCTCCTTCAAAATACACGACTCATTCTCTCTCTCTTCACCACCGGAGCCGACACCATCAATGCCGGAACACCCACACCATAAAGGTCACTTCCTCTCACCCACTTTCCACTGACACCCACCCCCAAAACACCTCTCTCTCTCTCTCTCTCTCTCTCCATAAAATGCTCAACTCTTTCCGACAATGGCGCTGCACAGATCAAAGAGCTCTTTTCTCTCACACCAAGTCCGATTGGAGAGGCTCTCTATCTCTCTCATCTTTCTCATCTCTCATTTTTTTTCAATTTTCACATTTGTCGATTATGTAACTACTGAAATCTGATAAATATGATTTTTGTCAAGATTAATGTTTTTGTCGAAATCTACAAAATGAGCGAAACCGATTATCATATTGTCTTTGCAAAATAGCCGTAAAATTGAAAACGGCCCAAAGGGGACACGACCACGCCTCTTTATATCCATAACGAGCTGTTTGGATAGATAATTTAATTTTGGTGGATATAGAATGAAGGTGGATTTGCGGGTGAATATGAAACAAGGGTGGATTTGTAATTCAGTGTTTGGATAATTTTTTAAGAATGAGGATTTGGAGAGTGGATATGATGGGATAAAGTGTAAAATGACTTAATTGCCCCCTTTAGTTCTTTAATGGACAAAAATGTTAATTTCATTATAATTAAAATAACTACATATTTATTATTAATTTGTGGGATAAAAATAAATTTATTAAATCTTTAATACATTTAAACCTCATTTATAAATCTTAAAATAACTACATATTGAGTATTCATTGAGGGCAACTAAGCAAATAATTTTAAATTAAATGAATAGCTAAAATTAATTTATGGGATCCAAAATAAGCCCCACTCACAAATCGACAAATGATTAGTACCCACCTATATTTTTTCTTACAAAAGTAAATGATTAATACCCCTTGAATTATGATCGAAACACAATTTTTTTGAATAAAGATAGAAAAATTGACTTATTTTTGTCTTTATTCAAAAATCTATTTCGATTGTAATTTTTACTTTTTAGATTTCTCTCGTCATGAAAAAGCAATAATACAGAAAAAGCAAAAATGATTTTTCAATTTTTTTGCACCGTTTAAAAGATTTTAATGAGATCTATCAAATAAAATCTATATTGGTAAGAAAATTATTTGCCTAAACACATGATTTTTAAACTTGAAATTACCTTCTTTTTCTAAAAGTTCTTTTTTTAAGAAACCGAAATACCCCTGAATTAATTCATTGAGGGCAACTAAGTAAATAATTTAAAAATAATGAATAGCATAAATTACACACAAAGCACTGTACCCACGCACGTTTATCCACTTTCACTGACCAGCTCTTGCCTTATTTCTTCTCCATGAGGGTTTTTTTTTGGCGCCGGGCAAGTGCCACATCACCCAACCGCCGTGATGCTCTAACAATATATTCAGACCGTCTAAAAGTGTATTGAACGATCCAAATTAAAATACTCTCTCTCATCTCATTTCATCTCAACACTTTCTCTTTCTATTTTCTTTCTCCAGATCCAAACCGTTCAAAACTGGAATAGATGGCCCGAATGCGCCGAGCGGGCACAACCAAAATCTTCTCCTTTTCCATGCATGCCAGACAAAAATTGCACTGCCCAAAGCTTGTCCAATTGTGTTTTTGTTTTTTTGATCCGCTTCTTTTGCGAATAAAAAAAAAACTCAAAAAAGCTTGCCCTCTTTCTGTTGTCCCCAGCTTCGACACAAACCCCAAACCAAATTCACGGCTCAAAGAAAAAAGCCATCATAATACCACATTGCGATTATCTATAAAAAAAGATATATTACATGGCCAAAACCCGACAACTCTATCTCTGAATAATGGGAGCAATTGATATTTTTCTTGTTCTTTCCATGGAGGGGTAATTTTTTAAAAATTGATATAGAGGTAAGTTGAGAGAGTGCAAAAGGATTCTCTCTCAGATGATTATCAGCAAAAGAATCCGATAGAAACTGGAAAAGGGGAAATCTAAAAGCAAAAAATTATGACCAAAAATCAATTTTTTTGAAATAAAGACAAAAATAAGTCAATTTTCTCTTCTTTATTTAAAAAAATAGGTTTTAATCGTATTTTTTTTACTTTTTAAATTCCTTTCGTCATGTCAAAGTAATAATTTTTAAAAAATTGACGAAAGACTAACAGTTATATATACTTTACTCCCTTTGTTCCAATTTGTGAGTCCTTTTTTCGGGAATTCAACTATTTAAGAGATCCTAATAATTGCATTGGCAAGTTTTTTAGTTTCTTATTTTGCCCCTTAGGCCTAAGTAGTTTTCAAACAATTCCACTCACAACTCCCTTAGGACAAGTCTAACTTCATTTTCAAATATGGACGCCAATTTGCTGAAAACATACCCTATTTGATGGCCCCCTTCAGTAAATTGAACTTGATTAAAGTGTTGATGCCTCTTTGAGCTTGTCATTTCATTAAGGGAAATCATTATTTAAAGAGTATTTAAATTTGAATAAGAAAGGGCAAAATGGAAAAATAGGGGCTTTTTTCTTTGACTTTTGAAAAGGAGCACTCATTTTGAAACATCCAAAAAAAAAAAAAAGATGAACTACCAAATTGGAACGGAAAAAGTTAATATAAAGACCAAAAATAATCCAGAAAGGATTATAGCCGACCAAGCCCTTATTATGTGTTCTGAAACACACCCTTAAATACCTGGCAACATATGATAATTGCCGAGTGGGCCCATTCTTCTGGAGCATAGCACACGTGCACAAAGCACCATTAAATCCCCACGCGTTTTGACCAAAGTCTTGCCCATTTTTTTTCGAGAAATGCTACACTTACAACATTTTTCAACAACATGTTTACAACATAGTGATGTGAGCCCAGCCAAAAAAAAAAAAAGAACATGGTGACCCACTCACATCATTATGTTGTAAACATGTTGTAAAAAAATATTGTAAGTGAAAAATGTTGTAAGTGTAGCATTTCTCCTTTCTTTAACTCAAGTGGGCCCATTCATTTTTGTTCCCTTTTTTTCGTTTCTCTTTTCCTTTTTCCCGTTTGTTTTTTTCTTTTACACATTGGGGGCAAAACCCAACATTTTCCGGAGGGAAAATTTCACGTAGGCACCCGACCTTTCACACAAATCACACATAAACACCTGACATTTCTTAAATTTCATATAAACACCTGAACTTTCTAAAAACTCATCAATTCAACACCTGACCTTTATTAAATATCATATAAACACCTGAACTTTCTAAAAACTCATCAATTTAACACCTGACCTTTATTAAATTTCATATAAACACCTGAGCTTTTTAAAAACTCATCAATTCAACATATGCCATCACCATTTCGTCTAAAACCAAATGGAAAAAAAAAATTAAGTGCTTCGATTTTTTATTTGTTTGAAACAGTGCTAAGATCTTATTTTTCTGATTATTTTATCCTAAAGAATCATAATTAATTTTTGACTCTAAAACTCTCATTAGTTAGCATTAAGAAAGACGTATAATCAAATATCTCTTAGGGCTAACTAACGAAAGCCTTAGAATCAAAAATTAATTATGATTCTTTAGAATGAAATGATCAAAAAAATAAGATCTTCGCACTGGTTTAAACGGATTGAAAATTGGAGTAATTAATTTTTCAACCATGTATAGATCATTTATATATTAAAAATATATGGTTAAAAAATTTAAGTACTCCAATTTTCAATCTGTTTAAACCGGTGTGAAGATCTTATTTTTTTGATTATTTTATCTTAAAAAATCATAATTAATTTTTGACTCTAAAACTCTCGTTAGTCAGCCCTAAGAAAGTCGTAGAATCAAATATTTCTTAGGGTCAATTAACGAGAGCCAAATAAAATGATCAGAGAAATAAGATCTTCATATCAGTTCAAACGAATTGAAAATTAGAGCAATTAATTTTTCAACCATGTATAGATCGTTTATATATTAAAAAATATGGTTAAAAAACTAATTGCTCTAATTTTCAATCCGTTTAAACCGGTGCAAAAATCTTATTTCTCTGATCATTTTATCCTAAAAAATCATAATTAATTTTTGACTCTAAGGCTTTCGTTAGTTAGCCCCAAGAGATATTTGATTCTATGACTTTCTTAAGGCTGACTAACAAGAGCTTTAGAGTAAAAAATTAATTATGATTCTTTAAAATAAAATGATCAGAAAAATAAGATCTTCGCACTGGTTCAAACAAATAAAAAATTGGAGCACTTAACTTTTTTTCCGTTTGGTTTTAAACGAAATGGTGATGGCAAATGTTGAATTGACGAGTTTTTAGAAAGCTCAGGTGTTTATATGAAATTTAATAAAGGTCAGGTGTGAAATTGATGAGTTTTTAGAAAGTTCAGGTGTTTATATGAATTTAATAAAGGTCAGGTGTTTATGTGTGATTTGTGTGAAAGGTCGGGTGCCTACATGAAATTTTCCCTTTTCCAGACTCTCTCTCTCTCTAACTTTACTCTCCTCCCCTCCGCATCTGCAACTCGTATCTCTCTCTTGCTCTATCTCCACCACCTGAGGCGACACCACCAACGCCGGAAAACCACCTCCGTCACCACCAACGCCGGAACACCATCAACGTCGCCGCACCACCAAGGTCTCTTTCTCTCACCCACCGACACCCATCCCATCCCATCCCACCCCACCCAACAACACAACAACTCTTTCTCTCTCTCTCTGCATAAAATGCTCAAATCTCTCCGACGATGGCACTGCACAGATGAGAGAGCTCTCCTCTCTCACACCAAGTCCGATTGGAGAACCTCTCTCATCTTTCTTATCTCTCACTCGAACTCCGACGTGAAGATTAATCTCGATTGCTGAGTCAAGAGGGAGCGAGAGAGACAGCGAAACAAACACATGAAGAGATCAATTGAAGATTTCATCCAACTCGCAGAAGAAGAGGTGCGAGAATGATCGAAGTTCCTCGCCATAGGTAATCTCACGACTGATCTTTGTTTTGTTTCCTCCACGTCTTCTTCACCTTCTCCGGCTTGGTTCTCTCTCTGTTTGTGTATGTGTGTGATATATCTATATATATAGTGAGAGAGAGATGATTAAGAAGATATAGCGAGAGATTTGCCATTCAAGATTTGTGTATGTGTGTGTGCGAGATATATATATATATGTACATAGAGAGACAGACAGACAGACAGAGAGATGATTAAAAAGATATAGCGAGAGATTTGCCATTAAGATTTGGCAGAAGAAATCAGATTTTATTCGGGGGAGATGAACAGGAAGTAGGTGCATGACTTTACCAAAACACCCCCACACCAAAACCTAAACCGGAAACCAAAGAACGAAAAAAGGACATGGAAGGAAAACATGGAAAGTCTGAAGACCCATTAAAGTAAAAAATAATAATAATAATAACCACAATCTGCACACCCAAATCTGCCTGAGCCACCAGTCAGAGCATGCAATTCTACCGAAACACCCTCAGCAACACTTCCCAACCATACACACTCACCGCATGCAAACAAGGGTATTTGAGTATTTCAACAAAATGGTTTCGTCCATCTACCAATCTTCTTTAGGGAAAGCAGGAAGGGATATATATCATACACCAAAAAAATTTGGTGTACCATAGAAAGAGTTAAAACAAAAAAGTGGCCAGCTACCCCATTCAAGTGATACTGGTTGTTGCTTTACTCGTGCCAACCATGCATTTCTACTTTCTACCATTCAAAATTTCTCATTTGAACGATTATATAATTGTAAAGTAGAGACAGATGGGGACAATTGGGGTGGTTAGAATAAAATACTAGTACGAATAAAATACTACTACTACTATAAAGTAGTTGAATAATATTGGGAGGAACATGGAAAGATAAAAAGCATCCGACCAATCCTCTCACCCACCTACCCCTCTCCAAATTGGCCAGAACCCATACTATGTTGAATTTATCAATGAAAATCCGTGGAATTTACGTCTCTTCTCATCATCTTATCTGAAAATCTAATCCGAACAAAAGGCTCCTGACGGCATCATTCCAGTTGGCGATCAAGTTTGTTTGGAATTTGGATGGAGAACCCACCACCTCCACCGCCGCCATCATCAAATTTGATAAAGACTGAGAGTGTGGATGCTCCCCTCCATGCAATTGGGTTTGAGCTTGAAGACCTGTCGCCGGAGAAGGTCACAGGCCGTCTCCAAGTCACCCCCAAGTGTTGTCAGGTACTTTTTTTTTTATCCTTTGTCATATCCAATTTCTTCTTCTTCTCTCTTTTCTTGATTAAATCTTATATCAGAGCGGTGCATTGCATATTTACTGAGGGGAGCTTTCCTTTCCTTTTCATTTCCATTTTCCATATTACTCTGTATAAATGTGGGCAATAGTAACTATTTGTGAGTCTTAAAATTGGTGATTAGGTGCCGAACCATCCACCGCTGAATCTTTGTCTTGTTGTGATTGATAAAAAGCAAGAATAGATAGATAGATAGTTGTAGTAATATGCAGTGTTGTCGAAATCGTACGATACTCGATACGTGTCGTACGATACGTATCGTATCGTATGGAAAACTGTACTTATCTTTCAACGATCTCGTAAATGTACAGAAATCGTAAGCTACGAGTGGAGTATCGTACGATACGACGCGTATCGGGATACGTATGTAAATCGTACGATATTTTACCCAACTTCAAACTTACCATTTTATACCCAATTAAAGCTTTTAATAGAGACCAAACCCATTAATCCTCCGAGAAAAGCCCTAGTCTCTGCAGCGACAGCGACCAAACTCCTCTCTGCAGTGACAGCGACCAAACTCCGACGAAATCGACGGCAAAACTCTGACTACTACTCTCCACTCTCCTCCAATCTTGCCGTCGACTGAGAGGTATCGTTCTCGACTTCTCGTCATCTGATCTGGTTATGTGTTGAAGGCTTGGAGACTTGGGAGTTGGGAGTCTCTTTTGACGTTTCTCTCTCTCTCTACAAATGCCAAACTAAAAGCAAAACCCACAGCATATAACTACACGTACCCTTCACATTTTTTAAAGCTATTGGGACCATTACTCGATCTATTAAAATAAGTAAAGCACGTACCCTTTCTCATTCCACCAAGAGACAACAAAACAGAGCACTATTTTTTTTTTGTACAGAGAGCACTGTATTTTATCATCCCAATATCCCATAACTTTCTTTTACATTTTTAAATGTTTTTTACCCAATCTTTTGTATTGTTTTGTAGTGTTATGGCTCCACCAAAAAAGAAAAATAAGAGGGATGTGGTAGATAGTTATAAACCATGCAATTAAGGTGGATAAGGGATGTAAGTCTCTAATACTTGATCTTTTGGCACACCTTAATTTTTTAGAACACTTTAGATGGCCTAAGATGTGTGATTTTGCATCCTAATGCTTTTCTTTTTCATATGTCCTATCAAGTGTAGTTTATTGCAATGTATTTATGATTAATAAGTGTAAATTAACTTTTGTTACCGTATCTTACGATACTCGATACGTATCCCGATACGATACGAAAAATCATAAAACCGATACACGATACGTATCCCGATTTGAAAACCTTGGTAATATGCATGTGTTTCTATGATTTTGGTGGGGTGCAGCCATTCAAGGTGTTACACGGAGGGGTGTCAGCTCTAATAGCAGAGGCACTGGCGAGCATAGGAGCCCATCTGGCGTCGGGCCTGCAAAGGGTGGCCGGGATTCACCTCAGCATCAACCATCTCAGAACTGCCCAGCTTGGCGACCTTGTCATCGCCCAAGCCAACCCTATTAGCGTTGGCAGAACCATCCAGGTCCCATCCACTACCTTCTGATATTTTCGTATCTATGAATCTTGCGGACTGTCACAACTATATTGTGGACTATGTTTTACTACTATACCAGAGCTCGGCTAGAAAGGGAATCTTTTGGACTATCACAAATAGATGCCAGGTTTCATACACAATCAATCGACTATTTGCACACATCATTATACGTCCCTTTACTATCAAGCCCGCCAAACAAACAAGCCCTAAGCTGTATAGTGAACTTTTCTCTTTGATTTTAGCCCGTTCTTTCTCAATTTTATTCAATGACTAAAACATACTAGTGGTGATCCCTAAGCATATTTGGGCATGGGAATTTTTGGCAGGTGTGGGAGGTACGACTCTATAAGGCTGATCCTCCAAACTTGGAGTGCAAACATTTGATATCATCATCAAGGGTCACTCTTCTATGCAACATGCCTGTGCCAGAGCATGCCAAAGAGGCTGGTGAAAATCTCAAGAAGTATGCTAAATTATGATAATGGATCTGCGTTTTTTTTACCACTTTCTGGAAAAACAGTATATCAAGATGCATGTACCCTCATTTAGCACACGAAGGTTGTCTCAAGGATCAGTCGCTGTTGTAGGCTTCTTGATGTTGTGATCAATCCGTACAGTAGTACTACAAACTGCTCCCAAAAGTTAATTATACTATATAATTCTGGTAGTAAAAGTTTCTTATCTTCTAAATTTTGGTACTTGAGTCGGTCTGTTGCCCGTCTAATTTAGAAAATACAAGAGTTGGACCATTTGGATAGGCTAAAGTTCGGTGCCACATTTGTTTGAAGCCATCTCCATGATTTTCATATTGTGATATGGGTTGCTTGTTCTTCTAAATTCACCACTGGGGCTTGCAGCCTAAATGTTCGTTATTATCATTAGTATTGTTGTTTCCAAGGATATTTTCCATGAGGTTCCTCATAACAAAAATAATAAGGCATTAGGTTGCGTCCTTCTTTCTCAGTGTCTTAGGGAGGGTTACCAAGCAATGCACACATTGTGTAGCCCATCACCAGTGGACCCAAAAAACTATCAACTATAACTCCGCATAAAGGATGTGATTTTATTCATAGATCAATTACCTTACATAAAGCCTATTCATTGAAACTCTCACAGAAAACCAAATGTATAAACAAAGTAGTTAAACTCCGATTACACGAGATAAGACGGGAAGAACTGGCAGTAGTACTGAGCACTTTTTGCAAATCCAACTTTGAGGTTACCAAAGTCGAATATAGTGTGGTATGCTCCCAGGAATAAATCGCCAAGAATCCTGCAAAAGGATTATATAGATTTTAACACACGGTCATTCGTGAAATGATTGTCAAGTGAGGAGAAATCAAGAGTATCATCATATGTATGTTTGTTCCAAATGTATTAACGGTTTATCATGGTAATGGCAAAAAGTCAAGAGTGGCACATTTACCAGAGTGGGCCATTTGTAGGAGGCACATCCAAAGCAACGAACCCATTAAGACAGATGGTAGAACTGCCTTCTACAACTTTGATGGTGTACTGAGGGAAAATGTAAACCATCAACAGATGCAATAAACAACATTATTCACTGAAATATGCAACTAATGAGAAACCAAAAAACTTAACTAAGCTAGCTAACACCAGAAACAAAATTACCCCAGTCAAGGCTTAAAAGTGTATCTTGCATTTCGTGGTAGGCTTGTCTTATTATGAAAACCAGCAAAAGGGCTCAAGAAGAAAACTTTGACACAAAATCTCATCTTATGTTTCTGAAACTTTTATCTGTCTGATACCCAATCTTTACAGAACCTTACCCAAAATCATTCATTACAGAACACAACAGCATATTCTACTTGGTTCTCTAAAGTTATTATACGGGGGAAATAATAGTTCAATTTAAGGAAAGAAATACACACCTGTTCTGGAGAGAGGGGGAAGGATTTATTTCCAATGAGAAAGGAAACATATGGCATGTTAGCAATGTTATCGCAGTTAATAAATGACTTCCGCCTAGGATTTGGAAGCCTCTCACACATCTTCAAAATAAGAACAGTGGAAATATGGTTAGACGGAGCACCAGAGTATATCTATTGATGCTGATGCAATTCTGGAGTAAGAACAAATGTTCAACATTCCAAAAACCGCAAAGAGAAAAAATCACCTTAGTAACATATCTGAACACTTTTTCCTTCTCTCTCTGTTTTTTAAATTCCACTTGGAGCCAGAAAACAGTCATCTCACAGAAATTACAGAGAGCACTTCCATCATCTGGTAAACCCTGTGAGTTTGTAATATCTACCATAGTTTCAATAGCTTCACTGCAATGGATTCAGATTTTTGGTTCGTGTGAATTAGGACTGAGAATAGATCTGTTTTCTTCTAGATAACAAAGAATATTTACAGAACAAGATATAACAGACCACCTCGATTGGTTATAGAGACATAGTCCGATATCTACACAAACTTTTTTGGGTTGCAACTGGCATCAAGAGAAATAACATGTGAGAAGCTCTCTTTCAGCCACTCAAGGAAAACTAAACAATAGCAAGCAAGTTAAAAGGAAAACAGAAGGAAAGAAAGCAACCCCTGATATTAAAAGTTCCCATATCAGATCTCCATACTTGGAAACAACTTTTTTACACTCCAAGCTTACAACTCCCTCTGCTCCAATGACATGATTGATTTGAGCTATCATAGTCTGAAAAAGAGCAGGTAAAGATGGATAAGAAAGGGCGCAAAACGAAGAAGTTCCATTTTAAGGTGGGAAAACACATACAGTTGGACCTCCAATAAAGGATGACCCAGAATCTACAATGGCAGCACAACCATCCCCACAAAAACCTGAAAATAAATTACGGCCACCTAACATCAAAGTGGTGATAAAAAATTGCATGTGATCTTTTAACTCATGTCAAAACTTGGAACCATGGAGATTGTTGTGACACGGTAAAACGTCAAGATCAGAAGTAACAATGTAAAGGTAGTGTTTGGTTGGGAGTTTAGTTTAGTTTAGTTTTGATAGTGGGTGGAGAGAGAAATAGGGTAATGATTGAAGATAGGGGTAATGATTGGAGAGAGATAGAGAGAGATAAGAAAGTAATAATTGAAAAAATAGGGTAATGATTGAAAAAATATGTAGAGTAATGATTAGAAACAAAATGAAAACTAAAACTAAAATGGCTTCCGAACAAAATCCACAAATAGGTCCCTTTCAAATATTTCACATCTTCAAATTCCATCCATTACTTTTCTTTTTTGGCAAGGGCAAAGTCAAAGATTATAGACATCAAAAGATCTTAATGCCTTCCACTCTTTGGTTCATATAAAGAGCAGACATTTTTTAGAAAATGGGAAGACTAGAAGAGAGAACACATCATTTTAGGCCTATGAAAACTAACGCGTTCAAACCAATCTCATTAGAGCAATTCAAAAAGTACAACGGATAGTACAATTCTCCAACTTATTTTATCAATCACCATAAAAAGAAAGCTAATTTGAAGTTAGTTAAAAGGATAACATTCCCACTAAAAGTACACCTAATAGAAGCGGGATGAGCATGCTCCATCCCTTTTGGTCCTTTATTTCCTCTCCCATGCTTCGATGTAAGCAAAGTGATTAAATCTTCCCTACCTTTACTTTTCTCAGCTCCTCTCCTCTTTGTTTCGCCTCAGGTCCTCAACTTTATCCACACAAGAAACAAAATGGTTTTTGCGTTACTGTGAGCACTCCAGGAAAAAAATGCCTGAAGTTGTTTATGAGCAAAGCGGGAAGAGTGTGACAAATATCTCAACTATTGTGTAAAGACACTTCAAATTTTATCTTTCAGGAAACCAAAAAAAATTAACACGTCTAGAGTCGAATGAGTGGAATTCAAGAGTAAAGCATGGGGAGATTAGGCCATAATGGCTTCACCTGTTGAATTGCTTGCAATAAGAATATCTCCTACCTCAATCTGGAAACATAATGGTTATGTATTAGTTGTCAAACTCTTTCGCCTTTGCAGTAACACGGGAGCAACCTAGATAACTCTGAATAGCATATAAGATCAACTTTGAGGTTCATTACCTGCCAATAGCCACTTTGAGCAATAGGGACAAAAGTATGATCACCACTAAAATGCCTCCAATAAACACCACCAAAGACAATCTCACCTCCTACTTCTGATTTTGGATTTCTATTCAGCCATATAGAGAAGACTTACTGGGTCACAAGACCCTGTTGGACCATATTATACCTGTACCAGCCATTGTAGTTTCAGCAGCTACATAACAAAGAAGGATAGAAAAAGCGTACATAAAAAAGGGTAACAATTGCCACACTCCCTTTTTTGATAAATGTACTCATTTTCTTGAATTTTAGTGAAACAAATATACATAAAGGTTTCACTAAAAGACAAGAAATGGAGTACATTCATCAAAAAGAGGAGTGTGAAAATCATTTTCCAGAAAAAATATTTTCTTTTCTTTGCACATCAAATAGCAAATTAATCATGAAACTATGCCAAAACTATCAAATTAACTGTTGGTCAATAGAACTTAAAGCGTACCACACTGGCTTGACTTTCCCAACAGCCATGTCCTGAACCCAAGTCCAAGTATCCCCATCAAATTGTGCAAGCAAGAACCTTAATCCCTCCCTTGTAGCTTCGGAAAATACTTGAATGATTATAGATATCATGTATCATTGCTGCCACGAAATGATTAATTACAGCATAAATTGTATTAAACAATCACATACTTGGTCTTTGATGACAACATCAGCAACTCTCACATTGTCTTGGCTGAAAAAGCCATATATCGATCCAGAGCCATAACGGATTTTGCAAGGTACTCCTATATCAGAACCAAACATGAAATCCGATTATGGTTCCATCAACAGAACTTCCAAAAGCTATATTATGTTAACTTAGAAACACATCATCATTCATCCGGAACCATAAAGACCGAGTAATGTACCAATTTTGGTGAATGTACTAGACAAGCTTGCCCTGTACTTGGAATGTCCGTAGCAAGCAATCTGCATGGAGTTAATACCTTACAATTCAATTCCATATACCCAAAAGTATTAGAATGCGTAGCACTAGCGGTATAACTTACAGAAAAGTGGCATTTTGAAGATGGCACCCAAAGATTGGAACTCCCTGTATCAAAAGCAACAGTGAATTGCTGTGGAGGTGAACCGATGCCAATCTCTCCATAAAATTGGGTACCCAAATAATCCGTCAAATACACAACATCGTCTTTTAGACAGGCAATGTTAGGGTTGGTATCACCCTTAACAACGGAGTAGATAACCTCTCCTCTGGTAATTCTTGCAGCATTTATACTGTTATGGTCCAAATTCCACCTCTTTAGACCAATTCTCACTAACCCATCAGTGCAATTGCCAAAAGCGAAAATGCAAGCCAAATCCAATAAGCAGATCACGACTACTAGAAGCTTCATCCCCATATTGACAAGTGCTCTGGTTCCATACCCAAAAAAATGAAATCAAAATGTACGGATTTATTAACAGAAGGCATCATAACTCTACCAAACTGAATACAGTGAAGCCCACGTAAAAGCAATCTTACCTTAAGCTAAATGACATTAGGCCAGAAGGACAAGCTGAGCCCATGAGTATTCCATCAAAAGAAAGTGAGTGAGTGAGAGAACCCCCACTTCATAGTAGGTATTTATACTGCATTCTTTATTGACTCAATTGAACGGATGCGAGGAGTTGTGCTCTCCATCTCTCCTCCATTACAGTAGGTACACAAGAACGTATTTGACATTTTGTAGCTTTTGTTTGACAAAGGTGGTGGTGTGGCATACTGTTGAGGGACCAATTCACCCATTCTCAGTCCAGTCCAGTTCAGGAAACTACCACGTAGTTTCCAGGAGGATGTAAACCACAAACAAACCAACAGAAATGTTTGCCGATAATACTCCCCTGCATATGTCCATGACAACATGAGTATAGTCGAGTCCTGGGTAACTGTAACAATAATAGATAGATCGACCATAAAGAGGATGAGGAGGAGTCTTCCTATCTGTCCTATTTTCTCTGGTAAGCATCAAGTACGGTGGGCTACGAGGCGGAAAGCAAGGTGCGTCAAAAAGTACAATTATGTAAACCAAACCGAGCCTTATGTCCCAAGTATGTCCCAAGTAAAAATCTTGTGAGTCAAAATGCATGAGATAATATTTGTTTTTGTCTATGTTGGGCTGGCAAAGGCTAGTGAAATTAGACACGGACTTCGCAAGTAGCAAACAAGCTTTTCAAATGATGAGCTTGAGCTTCTGCACCCACCCATGGCTTGTCAACATGGTAAGAGTGAACTTGCGCTTGCAATATAGCAGAGTTCGATATTCCCCATGGAGGCAAACCATGATTTAAGAGTGGGGGTCATGGCGGTGGTTTACTGTGCTAGTCTCTCCGAAGTTTGAATTGCGCAATCGGGTCCAATAGTAGCTCGATTGCAGGGTTGTTCCTGGGTTAAAAATAAAATAAAATATATGATGAGCTTCTGCTTCATGCCTTCACCCCACGTTCAACTGTCCACATTCCAAACTTCTACCCCAATCAATCTTCCCACATTTGGTATCTAGTTCGTCCCAAGAGGGAGAGAGATTACCGGTTTCCATCCAGGAAAAGGGAGAAGATTACTGATCTCCCATTTCGTTTCCTCGAAATCTCTATAACATCATGTAGTTCTTGAAACTCAATTTCCACATGCACGTGTGTGCCCAAGTTTTTAGTTATTTTTAACGGACTTTTTGAATGCAGGTTTAGTTAGATTTGACTTTGAAAACCTGGTTTTTTATATTTTTTCCTTTTACATGTTGTTTAAATTGGAACTTAAATTGGCCAAGGAGCTTTTGGCCCGACGGCATCCGTGGGTGCAATTAAGTAAAAGTGTTAGGGGCAAGGAGATGAGGAATTCAACTCTTCCTCATAACCCAATGTATTAATTTAACTATTCTAACAATAGTAAAAAACGATAAGAATATGTAATTCAAAGAAACTAAAAAACTATAAATGAGCCAACGAGTACATAATTGCATATTGAGACCAATCTCACTTGTCTTATTTTTTCGCATTTGTTAGTTTTGCGTTAATTTTTTATGAATTATTGTTCATCTCGACAAGAGGAATCAAAAAGGTGAAAAAAATTGACCCAAACTTAAATTTTTTGAATAAAGCCGCAAAATTTGGCTTTTGGCTATTTTTGTCTTTATTTAAAAAAAATTTAAACCATAAATTTTTAGTTTTTCTATTACTCTTGTTGAAATGAATAAAAATTCATAAAAACTTGACGAGAAATTAACAAATGTAAAAAAAATTTGAATAAAAAAATAAAATAAGTCAAGTAATTTATTTAGCTGAAAAACACCATTCACTGTTAATGATAGCAAACAAGCCTAGATAGCAAACAAGTTTACGCAAATAATTTTAAGGTCAAAAATCATATGTTTACGCAAATAATTTTCTACCAATATGGATATTGTTTGATAAATCTTATTGACATCTTTAAAACAGTGCAAAAAAAATTGAAAAATTATATTTTATTTTCTTTATATTTGAATTTGAAATTACATTGTTTTTAAAAAAGAAGGTTTTAGAGAAAGCGGGACGGGGCCTTATATCTCGCATGCACAAGTTTTATTTTTTTTAATCAAAGGCACTGCCATTTTTCATTGTGGAGGAAAACTTTTTGATGGTTGTTTTAGTAAAGGAGAAGTTACGGAGCTCAATCGCGACCGTCTCAAGTGTTTTTAACGATTTGGCTTGAAAACTAATCATGACCGGTAATAATTGAAAATGAATATCAGCCATTGATTCCGCGAATGGACGGCTGAGATTGCGCTGCTATGCGAAAAGTATATCTCTTCGTTGTAACGGAAGATCCAAAGGATCAAAATACAGAGATCAAAACTATAAGAACAGGGTTTTGGGTTTTGATTATTGTTGTTCAATGTTGTTGTTATAGAGAAGAAGCGCAAACAAGATTTTCCTTCAGAAAAATATAGGTTGAGCTTTTATAAAGTTATTTTTGAGAGTTGGAGGGGTAATGAGTGGAGAAATAGGGAGAAAAATTTATTGAAAACTGTGCCGAGAGTTGAGAGTTACTACCCGAAAGGGCAACCAAACACAGCGATACTAAATCAATTTCCCCATCCATAAACGAGCAATTTCTCAATTTGAAAAGCAAAGTGAGGAAAGGGCAGGCCCCCTGATACAAAATCCCAATACCTAGTACGTATCCCAGTTCTGGAATTAATCTTACCCAGTGGCACAATTCATCGGAAGAGCCGTGGGAAATGCAATGGAATTGGATGATTGGGAGTTGAGCACCGACGAGCTCGATTCCCTCGAGCGGGACGCTCTCAAACAGATTGCTCAGCGCAATTCTTCTTCTTCTTCTTCTGCTGCTGCTACCAGTACTTCCTCGTCAATTCCTTCTCACAGTCGACAACACCTACATCAGCAGCAACAACACCACTCTGCTCATTTTAACCCGCAGTGCCAATACTCTCACTCCGTTCCCATTGCCGAGTCTTGTCCTAAAAACAAGGTCAATTCTTTCAAAGTTTCACCATATTCGCTTTTCCCTCTCCACCATATTCCGCCGTTATTTCGTTTCGTGTGGTCATAGGTTTATGTGTACGTGTTTATATATATATATATATATATATATATATATATATATATATATATCTGTTTGTATATGTACAACGATTCTACGCTCGGAGAGGTGTCTTCCGTTTACATTTGGATGATGTTTTTTTTTTTTTTTTAATTTGGGTTGCTGGCTCGTTTATTTACCCCTAGTGTGTAAAGCAGGTAGATGCTTCACCTTCTGCATCTAGAATATTAACTGCATCAACAGAACCAAAAGCAACCAGTGAGTTACTTCTGATTGTTTACGCTGCCTTCCATTGTTTGTTCTTCTCATAGAGTTCTTCCTCTTCTTACTTCACGCTGTCATTTTTTTCTTCTCAACCAGTGCTCTCTGTTAAGTTTTTTCTACATGCTACTGGAAATATCGCTGCAAAGTTTCTATATGACCAGGTAATTGTTGATTTGCCCGTGAAATGATTTATGTGGATTCTTTTATCTTCCCGTCAACACTTCACTTAATCTTCCACCAGGTACTTGTAGGAGCCTTCCGCAAGATCTCCAAAGCTAGCTGGAATGCAAAGGAGAGGTCTGCTCTGTCTGTGTGTGCGCGCATGGAAGGGATCAACGTGTTGTTTGCTTTCTTATCGATTTTGCTTTGTTCTCAGAGTGCAGCCTTAAGTTGTTGATTTTTTCTCAATTTGCAGGTTGTGGATGCTCCCCATTTCATCTTTGTCATCAGCAGAAAAAGTATTAACTGAACTATCTGGTTTTAAAGTTGAGGTAATTGATTTCTTTTTTCCCCACATGTTGTCCAAGCTATTTAGTTATCTGGAAATGTGATTAGGCTGTGTTTGGACTTGCCATTGCTTAATGACTTGACAAACCATTTTTTTTTTTTTTTTTTTTTGTGGTTATTTAGAATTTGCCCGACTGTTTCATCCTTCACCTTCCAATTCCTGATCTTCCAGGTAGAAAGTTTAGATCCCTTGGTGCGGCATGCTATCGTTGCTGCCTCTGCTGTTCCAGATCTTCGGGGTAAATCACAGCTTTCAAATGCGCATGGATGCGACTAGCTTATATTATAGGTTATGTGATTGTTGTGCTGACCAACCATCTTGCGGTTCTCTATTTGGATACATTATATGATTGGGATGCACAGACTCTGAGAACAATAACTAAACCTTTGGAACCATGTAGAAAAAGTTATGCACATGGAAGGGTAGTAGGAAGGAATTACCACAGCTTAGTGCTCTCTATCCACGATTCCACATATTAAGGTCTTCATTTCATTTGCTAATCACACATATCTGTATGGTCACCTATGTTGTTGACGATGGATCATGGCCACTCTGTGTTGAGGCCTCAATGATTCAAACTGTGAAAGGGCACCATCAGACTGTGGATCAACCGATATATGCCCTTCTTTGGTGGGAATCTTATTTGTTGGAAGAGTAAGAAGCCAAGAGTTGTTGCAAGGTTGTTATTAGGCCTATGCACGTACTTCCTTTGAGCTTATGTGGGTGAAACATCTTCTTCGAGATATAGCATTTTTTGAGAAGTCTATGACCTTTTATTGTCGTGCTGCGATTTACCTTGCTTCAAGTTCAATGTTCCTTGAATGCACTGAGAATATTGTAGAGGATTGTCTTGTGGTTTGAGATAGGTGGAGAGTGGTGTGGCGGTTACTCCTTGTTGTGTTGATTGGAACACAACTTGCTCGATTCTCTTTCCCTATACCTCCATGTAAACATCATAAGTTTTTTTATCTTAAAAAAAAAAAAAGAGCATAAGTTTTTTATGTAACATTTGGTATTGTTGTGTTGGTTAGGTTAATTCCTTAAGAACACACCAACCAAAAACCATGGATCAAGAGGATAGCCTTGAGAATCCACAACTAAAAACCTCTTGTTTAGAATAGGCACAAAGCAATTACACAAGCCCAAAAACACTAATACATCCAACAAAGAAAACGAAACTAGCGACACCACAAAACTAGCAAGATTTGTAAATATAGCCATTATGTTCCCATGCACCAACTATCCTTCAATTCTCAATAGAATTGGGGATCTTTCTCCAAGAAGTCAAACGCGACCTCCCTTCCCGAACAATTTTACAGTACAATGCCTCCTTGCTCTGATTAATGGTTACACAAGTTCCTTGCTCCCCAGATATGGATATAGCAGCAGACATTATGGTATAAAAAACTCTATTCTGCAATGATTTCCCTTTTATTTGGTTACATTTGGTATTGTTTGAGATGTGTTGAAGCATCCAACTCGTAAACAATTGGCAATGAGTGAAGAGCCCAAGCTCATATTAGCTTTAGAGATGTTACTTACTCGATGTTGAGCAAGCTTTACCACTTCCCCGCATGTGCCGCCCTCGGTTTCATGTGGAGAGATAAAGAAATGATTTGGCACATAGGGATCACAATGAAACGAAGTGCAATTTTGTCCCAAAAAAGGGAGGGAATCAATCATAGTCTTGCCCAGAGTAAATTTAGTGTAAAACAAATTGACAGTGAGGGAAAGGCTACCTAACCTCATTTACTAGGTTTTGAGGTGATAATTACCTATAGGGACAAGCTTCCACATATACTCTCTAGCTCGAGGGGGAGTGCTGTGGTTTACTTGAGGAATTTTGCTTATGGGTATTATAGTCTTTATATGCAATCTCATTCATTGTACATATTAACTACATGTATTGTGGTTGATTAACACCACCCTATCTTATTTGGGTTCATCACCTATATGTTGATACAATTTATATTTTAAAAAATATTTCCAGATCGATATGACATGATTCCGGGAAATGTTGAATCAAAACTTTTGCCATTTCAGCGCGATGGTGTTAGGTGAGAATTGGCTTTTCACATAGTATAGGGTCTTTCTATATTAGATGCTTGTTTGGTGAAATCTATATTTTTTTCTCTAGAAGGATGTCATTTGTTTTATTCTTGCAGGTTTGCAGCTATTAAGATACTGATACCCTTTTTCTTTTCAGGTTTGTGTTGCAGCATGGAGGGCGTGTACTCCTTGCAGATGAAATGGGGTTGGGAAAGACTCTTCAGGCAATGGACCCTACTTACTCTTATGCCATTTCTGAAATAATTGCTCATTCTTCTTTTGAGGGCACTATTGCTTGTGTTATTCCTTGTGTTAGCTTTGTAGAAACTTTATATCCAAGCCAAAAGCTTAAGCATTAGGTGGACAGATCCTATCATCATATTAATTGATCACCAATTCTATAGCCGAGCAATGTGGGATTGTATTCCTTAACATCCTATTCACTTGCAGTCGCATTTAAGGTCTGTTAGGTGTAGCCTTTCTTGGGGGGTGAAGTGTAATTTTTTTGAAAATGTGGGGTGGAATGGAATGGACCCACTCTATACTAAGTAGAAACTTGATATCCAACCCGAAAACCTAAGCTATTAGTTGGAGGGGTCCCAACATCATACCAAGAGATCTCACATTCATACCCAAGCAATGTAGGATTCTATCCATAACAAGTTTCATTTGAGATGATGGTGATAAAAGTTGTAGGCATTTTTCCAATGGCAAGCGGCTTACTTTCGTACTTGCATTTTTTATCAGCATTATTTACTTAAGTATTTCAACTAGATCCCAAGTTAAGGTCTTTTGAACTTGAGAGCCATACAACAGAAATGGTTAAGCAATCTTAGACTTGGTTGACCAAGACTAGCCTAGATGTCTTCAAAGATCTAAACCTTAAACCTAGGTGATTTTACCTCAGGCATTTTGTATTCTTGATACTTGAACATCCTTACCGATGAAACTTTTCTCTCGAGTTCATCCTTGGCCTTGCCTTGATGTCCTTTAATGTTTGATGCTACTCTGAAGGCTTCAAGTCCATGGAGCATGTATGAGCTTCCCCGTCCCGAATTCCTGAATGGATGTGGATTGATTTACACCTTACATACAATGCAAGTCATTGACTCATTGTTAATCGTACAGTTGTAGTCCTAACATGGGGTGCTGTTGAGAGAGAGATGGAGATGCTTGAATTGTTCCACCATACGCCTACTATAGTCATGTTTGCATACCTAGTGCCCTAGTTTGTTTTAGTTACACCAATAAATAAAGTGTTTCAAATTGTTCCGCCATCCGCTTTGTTACAGGAGATGACGTGATATTGCACTAATGCATCATCAATCGTGAGATCTAGATTGCATCTATTGGGGTTTATGAGTTGAAGATTTGATTGTCATCTTCTAGTAGCTAGGATCACATCTTTGGCTCTAATTTTTGTTGAATAGCTGGATATACATTGTTGGGCCCATTTCCTAACAACTTAAGTTTTTGGGACAATTGGTAACTTAACATGGTAATTGGTCAAGTTGCGAGAGGTCTTGGGTTCAAGTCTCTCTGTTTGCATGTATTTCCCATTGGCATTATGTTTCTCCCTTTTGCATTTTGTCGCAGAGGAGGGTGTTGAATAGCTTGATATACATTGTTGGGCCCATTTTCCAACAGTTTAAACTTTTGGGACAATTGATAACTTGACAACTTTATGCTTTGGACTTCAAATTTTATTAGCTTTGGATTTGTTTTTGTCTTCACTCATTCAAGGTTTCGATAAGCTTTTTACTTATTAGAGAAGATGGTATTTATTTTGTCCTTAGCTCTTGGATGTGTTATGATGATACGTATCGCTTTTATGACCAAAAAAGATTGAGAAAGAAGAACTTCGAGTAAGTGTTATTAAGAAATGCATCACAAGAGCTACAAAACCTACAAGAGTTAATGTGTTACTTTCTATGATTATTATAGCAGCCTGACGCATTCTCTTGGGGGCACATAAATTATATTCAATTAACGTTATTATAGATACCCTCTTTGGAAATATTGCTCTTTAGGTTTTTGGGTAGTTATGATAGGAATCTATTTTGAAAGCTAAGGTAAGTAAATATACTGACCGAGATTTAAGCAGCCAACTTTTGACAGCCCTTTTTGCCCTTTAGTTGTAGGAACCTTTATCTATGCCAACATTTCTTCGACGGGAACATGTTTCCACGTTTCGGAGGAGGAAACTCCAAGAAACTCGTTCCAATGATGACGGGAACTTGTTCCTAACCAATACGGAAACTTACACCCAAAAAGCGGTTGAGAAACTTATAATTCGAGCTGCAATTGGTACCTTTAAAGTTGTTTTGTTTGTGTGCACATCTGATCTTAACCTTCTAGAGTCATAAAAATGCCTTTAACTTTTATGCCTACTTAATATGCACAACAGCTCTAATCTGTAATCATGTGCTACATTAAAAATATTGTAATTTAACTAGAAGCTCATAATTTTAATAATATTTTATGTGGTAGAATAATGAACAAATGGTCCTTGATAGAGCTCAATGGAGAAAAAGGATTCTTGTAACCGACCCCAATTGATTGGGAATTAAGGGTCGGTTTGGTTGGTTTGTTGGTATGTGTAGAATAATATTTTCATTTTGACATTTAATTATATAAAAATCCATAAAAAATATCTATAATTTTAATAATTTTCTTAACCACTCCTAATGGCGCTCCCACACTTCTATGATCATCCCCTCCCCTGTCTTCGCTCCCGTCCCCACTCCCGTTTTGTGCAACTATGTTTTGCTCCCTGTTTTTTGAGGTAAAGTTGTTTGGAGTTTATGTCTGGTGATTTTAGTTCAGGCATTTCGTCTTTTGAGTTGAAGTTCTCTTGAATTTAGCTGTAATACACAGCCGTGCTTCTTCCTAAGAAGTAATTTTTAACTTTTATGGTGCTAGCTTTTAATTCATTTGCCCATTAGTGTTGCATGAGATGAGAGCCTAGATTTTCTTATACACTGATGTTGGGTCTGTACTCTTAACTCCATGACCTTACTCCATAATGCATTTTTTCCTCTTGCAAAATTTGTGCTTGTGATGCAACAGAATATGGCGAAGATGGTACTTGAAAATTGAAATGTGATACATGCGGGTGCTAAAATTGTCTAGGTTTTGTAGCTGACTCATGTAGGGATCTTTTCAATGAATGCAAAACGTTTTTTACGCTCTCTTGTTATTGCTTTCTTCTTTTCTGTGTCTCCAGGCTATCGCTGTGACCACTTGCATTCGTGATGCCTGGCCGGTTCTTGTTCTTACCCCATCCTCATTGAGGCTGTATTGGGCTTCTGTATGTTGCCTTCCTATCATATGCTCCTGTTGAAGTTTGAATGTGAAAAACTGCACTCTAATTTGATATACTTTTTGTGACTTTCACTACAGATGATTCAACAGTGGCTGAATATCCCTTCCTCAGATATACTAGTATGTATGCTGTAGCTCTGTTCGAAGTTGTGTTACCTTTTCGTTCACACATATAGGTGCAGAATGTTGTCTGATATTGAGCATTGCTTTCCTTTTTTATTTGACTTGAGACACTGCAGACTATCATTCATGGTTGGGACATATAGGTGCAGAATGAAGACTCCATTTTTGAGGGTGTCTTAAATGAGTACTCAAGTTCTAGGCAGATTGGTGTTTGATCTTTTTTTTGGTGGATAAGTTATGCATGAAGTTTATGTTATCTAGTTTGGGCAGACTTTTGGGGGATAAGTTATGGATGAAGTTTATGTTCTCTAGTTTGGACAGAACTTAAGCACTCGGGAAGTCTTTCTATGGAGTCTAAAAGTTCTATATGACCCTTGGACTGCATATCCTTGGAACTAGGAAGAATTAAAATTTTTCTTTAGGTGCAATTTACCAGTTGTGCACAGAGGTATCATAACTATATAAGTTCTATGAGTCTGGTGATAGTCGCTCTTTTGTGGAATTAAATTATCTTGAGTAGAGTTCACTCACTCTACAACCCTTGAAGGGTAACTACAACGGTACAACCCCTTTGCTGTTTTCATGTGCATCTCCGGCATCTTTCTTCTGCTCTGAACTGCATCATTGAGCATAGCTGCCCTGTTGTGCTGCATCATTTGGTGTCAGAGCCTTTGATTTTATCTGCTGAGTTTTCATGCTTTTGCATTAAAAATCACAATGCAGTCAATAAATGAAAGATCAAGGAGAGGACCGATGAACAGTTTTGTATTTCCACGAGTACCCTACAAAGAAATGAAAATATCCGTTCTGTTGAGATCAGATTGAATGATTTGTTCCTAGACTTTCTGTTTGTCTTATCTTGATTGATCACAAGGTGAGAAGTGAGGATCTCGTACCTGTGCTTGATGAATTTAGTGAATTAAAAGGCTTAAAGATGGAGCTAGAGTTATCAATCATGAATGCTTGGTAGCTTTACAAATTTAGAAATTGAAATGCTTGATAACTTTGAGTGGAATTCAACGAAATCATCCCTAGAATATGGCGATCTGTGTCAAGTTGTGCAGGAGTGCAAGACAAGAGGCTATTTGTCCAATACCTTTACTAGCTATTATTGCTCAAGTTTCCAGTGTCCTAAAACAAAAAGAGTTATCAATTGACTGTTAGAAGACCAAAATTCATGGAATGATTACCCCAACACAGCAGAACCTGAGGATGAGTTTTCTACAATCAGGGGAGAATATGATGTGGAATCCTACCATTCTTGATCCATGAGTTCCTCCTAGCAATTCCACATATAATCCCAATTTTAACAACCTTGCAAATTTCAATGAACTTGTGAATTACAAAATGAGTTTGAGTCAATTGGATTTGGATTGTTTTTTAGAACAAAGAATCCCATTACATTTTAACAGCTAGAGTCAAGAAATCAAGCCATATGTAGGAATTAAAGACCTCCCTATATATTCTCTCTTAGTTTATGCTTTAAGTTTAGTATCAAAGTAAAGAGTGCGGTTTTTCATTCCTTTAAGGCTTACCAGCAGTTAATTGACTTGGTTTTTGCTTCTATATTAGAAAATCAAACATTTTGGTTTCCTATTAGAGAGTAAAATGCAACTATATTGTGTCTTTGATTTGACATTGATGGGTCAACCTTCTTCAGGACTACTAACAGAGATGTGTGCCTCAGTTGCCTACGTGTGCAGGTCTCTCCATCACATTAGAAACAAGTTACAACACTCATGTTCTATTCACTTGAAAGCCAGAATTGAATTAGACGTCTTATAATCATTTTGCTTTGAAGTTATGGAGATTGAAATTATGTTGGTTCAAGTGTTATCTGAACGTATGCATTATGAGGCTTTTCGTCATTTGATACTGTTGGGATTTGTCCCACATCGGTTAATTATCTCCTCCAAAACTAGTATATGAGCCTGGGCAGCCTCTCCACTCTTTGCCAATTGGTTTGGAGTTGGATGCTTTAACATGGTATCAAAGCTAGGCTTTCGGAGGCTTTTCCCCTTTGTTTGTGCCATAGTTGCACTTTGTTTCATTGTGATCCGTGTGTTCCGGATCCTTTGTTAACCTCTGCACGTGCGAATCAGGGGTCGCACGTGCGGGGGAGTGTTGGGATTTGTCCCACATCGGTTAATTATCTCCTCCAAAACTAGTATATGAGCCTGGGTAGCCTCTCCACTCTTTGCCAATTGGTTTGGAGTTGGATGCTTTAACAGATACCTTTTCTTTGCAATTTGAATTCCTGGATGGCTTAATAGCTGCTGAACCGGAGAGCTAAAAAAGGAATAAAACATTTCTTTTGCGTGCACTGTTTTTTTCATTTATGCTGCCTCTCACATGGGTTGGTTCAGATTACGAGGATAATCTAAGAAAATCCACATAAGACTAACCATGCCTTCTCAAATGCAAACCCAACAAAAGTCTGATGCTGTTTATGTGGATAATAAAAGTACTCAGAGAGAGATGCTTTCTAAGATGTGCGGTTATTGGAATATTTATTCTAATGTAGATCTGTTGGCAGGTGGTTTTGTCTCAATGTGGTGGGTCAAACAGGGCTGGATTCACAATAGTACACTCAAATACCAAGGGTTCTATTCATCTTGATGGCATGTTCAATATTTTATCTTACGACGTTGTTCCCAAGTTGCAAAACATTCTAATGGCATCGGAATTTAAGGTGAGCACATGTAGTTTTTCATTTTCTCATTGTTCCACTATCCCAATGATGAGCCTGCTGTGTTGTGGATTTCATTTCAATTTGAACTACCTTTGAAACCTTTTGCTTTTTGTTGTGCTGTCTGAAAGTCAATTATATGGGTCTTGGACGGGGACTATCTTGATAGTACTTCTGCTTACTATGCAAGGGGTATATAGCAGTTACTCTCTTTAAGTCGCTTTGTCTACTTCCAACATGTTAACCATGACACACTAACTACATGCAGCAAAATGTCTGTGCTTATGGTATCTGAAGTTATTTCTGAAAGGGTTGGTTGTTGTACACATGGTCAAACCAATTTAGCACAACAGATATACATTTTAGGGGAAAAAGCATATATATTATCAAACTTTTGAGTCCTCTTGTTCAGAATTCAGATTTCCACGAATTTTGGTAGTTCGTTCTGAAGAAGAGAAATGGAAAGAGATTCGTTGCAACATTTATTGGAGGTTTATGCTTACTGGGCTTCATTTTGCAGATATTCACAATTCATAAAGAACAAACTTGTACAAATTTTTCCTGATAGTAAAATTTCTTATGAAATGCAATTGTAATTTTCACATTTCCGTGTCCTTGACATTTTTATCCCATAGTAGTCTTGGTGTTGTGTCCATGTCTGCTACGCTGAGCTTTCTTGCAAACTTATGATATCTAATGAGCGCACGCAAGATATTACAAGTCTCCTTTTCCTTCACATCTCCCGAGAACAGCTTTCCCACCTCAAGGACCTGACAACTGAAGGAGCCTAATAGGGAACGCATGTTCTGATATGCGTGTTATTGCTTGACCCTTTTCAGTAGATAGTGTTGCCCCAATTTTGACTTTGCTTGGAATCCAGCTGCCCCAGGTGGGGAGTAGATCAATCCCTACAGTACCTCTTTCTTTTATTTGTTTCACGTTGGTCAATATAAATCGCAGGTGCTTTGCATGACCATTACAATAACTTTACATCTTTGAAAATAATCGTACAGTATCTCTACTGTTGCGGACACCTTAAATCTTTATGTCTGGGGCAAATAGAGAGCTAGTGATGTTTTCATCAATAATGATATGTCTATTCAGGTTGTGATTGCAGATGAATCACATTTCTTGAAGAATGGCCAAGCAAAGCGAACAAGTGCTTCGCTTCCAATATTACAGGTCTCTCTCTCTCTCTCTCTCGCTTGCTCGTGGGGATGCACGTATATTTTCCATGACTATCAAACTTACAAGTTATCGATTGTAGAAAGCTCAATATGCAATATTGCTTAGTGGAACTCCTGCTTTATCGCGACCGATTGAGCTGTTTAAACAGGTAAATTTATGTTAGTTTACCACATGTAGCATTAACTTAAATAAATCTGCAGATAATATGGTTATGTTTGTGCATGACCTTTTTTTGCTTGGCAGCTGGAAGCTTTGTACCCCAACGTATATAAGAATGTCCATGAATTCGGTAACCGATATTGCAAAGGGGTAAGTTAGTAGTTTCAGTCTATTATCCAGCTATATGATTTTTAATAGATTGGTTTTGATACCTCATTGTGACTGCATTACTTGCCCATAATGATAATTCATTAGGGTATATTTGGAGTGTATCAAGGTGCCAGTAATCATGAGGAGCTTCACAACTTGATGAAAGCAACTCTGATGATCCGCAGACTCAAGAGGGATGTTCTTTCTGAGCTTCCTGTGAAGCGCAGGCAACAGGTACAATATACCCGTTGGTCATTTGGTGAGGAGTATTTACACTCATCATGTCTGCTGCATTATTGACCATAATGCACACGTAGCATGCATTATTTGTGTTAATACATAGCAGCTGTCTGTACTAATCCTTTCAACTGTACGGGTGGTACTTGTTTTCAGTAAGTGGCTTGGTGTAGCTGCTGTGGCATTGTGAACTTCATGGTATGGTAAAAGCCTAATATGATTGGATTACACTCCTGATGATGATATTAGAACAATACCCAGTGTTGGTCCGTGTGAACAGTGTGCTGGGAGGTGTTTTTTCTTGGTGACATATGCATAAAGTGGTGGCTTTTGTACACAAAGTTATGTTGTCATGCTTGGGGGCTGAGCTTTCTCCATTGCATCGAGAAAATCCATTCCAGCTCATCTCTAGGATGAGTTTTTGAAATTAACTTTATGCATTCATTACAAATTTAGAACATCAATTAGTATGTTAGAGGGTTAATTATGCCGACTTCCTTAGCAATTTTGACTATTACAGATACCTACCCCGTGGTTTTTGAAATATCAACTTACCAATCAAGCGACGATACTGGTCTAGATGAGGAAATACCTCCCCCGATCAATGCAAAGTTTGACATTAGGATCCATTGAAGTCTCCACAGGTTTAGCTCCCAATAAACTTGTCTCCTCTAGAATATCCAACACATATTTCCTCTGAGACAAACTGATCCCATCCTTGGACCTCGCTACCACAATACCCAAGAAATATCGTAGGTTACCCAAGTCTTTGGTGTGGAACTGACTGTAAAAACTGTTTCAACTCATCAATCCCTTTCTTGATCATCTCCAGTAATAATAATGTCATCTACATAGACAATGAGCAATACTTTCCCTCAAGCCGACATAAGAGAGAATACAGAGTGGTCTAACTGACTTTGACGCATGCCAAATCTCATAACAGCATCACTAAACTTGCTAAACCACGCTCTAGGAGATTGCTTAAGTCCATAGAGTGCTTTGCGAAGACGGCATATCTTATGATGCTCCCCCTGAGCAACAAACCCAGGTGGTTGCTCCATGTAGACTTCCTCCTGGAGAAAGGCATTTTTGACATCGAGTTGGAACAACGGCCAACCAAGATTGGCGGCAAGAGAAATAAGAATCCGCACATGGCTAAGCTTGGCAACAGGAGAGCTAAATAATCAACACCATAAGTCTGGCTGTAGCCTTTGGCAACTAGGCGAGCTTTGTGACGCTCAACAATGCCATCAAGAAGATACTTGACAGTATAGATCCAACGACACCCGACAGGAATTTGACCAGCAGGAAGAGAAACCAACTCTCATGTGCCATTATTATGAAGAGCAAGCATTTCATCCTCCATAGCTTTTCGTCACTCAGACCGGGATAATGCCTCCTGAACAGTGGTAGGAACAAAAACGGAGGAGACAGTAGTAGTGAAAATACGGAGAGATGGAGTGAGATGATCACAAGAGATAACCAGAGAAAGAGGATGAGAAGTGCTAGAACAATTAGAAAAATCATATTTTATTGGCGGGTAGCGGTTCTCACGAGTCGGATATCGACGAGCAAGTGGATCGGGGGGGGCGGGGCGGGGCGGGGCGGGCCGGGGCGGGGAGGGGAGATGGAGGTGCTGGCGAAGATGGTTCAGCAGGCTGAGAGGGTTCTGTAGGTGGAGGTTGGGTTAGTGTGGCAGGCTGAGAGGATTCTGTAGGTGGAGGCTAGGTTAGTGCTAGAGGCTGGGTTGTAGGTGGAGGTTGGGTTAGTGTTGGTGCATTAGAACGCCGAACATATACCTGCAAAGGATTTTATGGAACAGTGCCTTGTTGGGACAGCCATAGGTAACACAGGCTCAAATGTAAGGAGATCACAGGTAGTAACAGGATCCGAGTAATATGGCAAGGACTCATTGAATGTGACATCAGTACAGACAAAGTGACGACGTAAAGTAGGTGTTCCAGTCATATGATCGGTAGCTCCTGAGTCAATAACCCAAGGGGAGGAAGGAGATGAGGCAACATAAGCAATAGATGGACCGGTCTTAGCGAGCGTAATAGTGGAGGGTCCTGTCGCAGTCTGAAACGACAATAGGCGCTTGTACTCCTCAGCTGAAATAACCATGCTATCGGTAGAAGATTGAGCAAACTGTCCAATATCCTCAGAGACAGCGGCCTAATGAGCTTGAGAAAAACCATGCAACTCATAACATGTGTCCACCAAATGATTGGTCACCACACAGTAAGTACACAACTGAGCGTCACGGCCACGACCGCGGCCTTCCCCTATCGTGCAGCCACCACGACTAAATATACGACCTCCACGATTACCAATAATAGTATCGGTACGGTCACCAAAACTACGACCACTTACCCCAAAATCTCAGCCACGACCAAACCAAACCAAACCAAACCGAGCCTTATGTCCCAAAATCTCAGCCACGACCACTAAACCTAGAATCACGGCCGCGACCACGGCCACGGTTGACTGAGAACACAGAGCTATCAGAAACAGCGGAAGTTAGAGCAGAACGGTCAAGAGTGGGTGCAGAAATAGACGATGACTGGCGGAGACAATTGAAAACCTCGCTGAGAGAAGGCAAGTCACGAGTCCCCAAAATCTAATTACCCATAGGACCAAAGGTCAATGATGCACCAGATAGAAACCGAGTAACCCTCATACGTTCACGCTAGCGCCGCATAACCTGAATATCAGTAGTAAGTGGCTCACAGATATCCAATTCATAACAAATGCGCCAAAACTTGGCATTATAATCCTCAAAAGATTCATCACCCTGAGATATAGCAAAGAAAGACCGATGAAGGTCATATATGCGACGGAGATTGTCTACACCGGAATACAATTCTTTTGCTTGTGTCCACACCTTTTTAGTTGTATCACACAACATTAGCGTAACCTGTTCCGTCATACTATTCCATAACTTTGAATGAATACGAGCATCAACCACTTTCCATGCCCTATATGTGGGTCCATCGGTAGCAGGAGGTTCATCAGTCAAATAGGAGTCCTCAGACTCACCCATATAATATACCTCAACGGCTTTAGCCCAAAGAATATAATTATCCTCATTTAATGGTGTGGAGGTAATAGGGCGCCTCTCGCCAGACCGAGAACCACTCGATGAGCTACCAACAATAGTAGAACTAGAGCCCGAAACAGTACCAGAATCTGAATCTGATTTCTTCTCAGACATTTTACCAAACAATGGAGAGGCAACAACCAATAAGAACCAACAAAAAAATAACTAATAAATGACCAATATGCAACCAACTGAATCAACCAATAGTCATGAACCTGTCGCTGGTCAAACCAAACACCACTACAATCCAACATATCAGCATGAATCTGGCCAACATAAGTCCACGACGAGAACAACACCCGCACAGTAGAAGTAATAATCGACAAACTCAGCGGAACAAGAGACATAACAGGCCCAAATACAGCACAAAGCGAAGACAGATCTTACCACATCAGATCAATAGTGCACACTGACACCCAATCGAGATGATTTAACCACTGATGATGATGAAGATAGAACGAGGGTCTGCAACCACGAGAACAGAGCAGCAAGAGGGTTTCCGACCACGGCAAAAGGATTTTTGAGCTTCAAACAAGGGTTTCGATCTGCGTTTTAGGGTTTTGGAACTCCGAACTGGATTATCAAGTTACGTTTCTGGATATTCAGATCTCGAAATGGAGTTTCGAGCATGGGTTCACGGGTTTTGATGGCAGACGAGGGCTAGGAGGGATGTTTCGAGCATGGGTTCAGGGGTTTTGATGGCTGACGAGAGCTGGGTAATGGTGGTTTAGGGTCGAACAGAGTTAGGGTTTCGGTAATAGTGGTCGAACAGGTTTTGGGTTTCGGTAATGGTGGATTAGGGTTTTGGTAATGGTAGATTAAGGTTTCAGTAATGGTGAACAGATAAATGACAGCGATCATGGAGGTAGATAGAGGTGACGCTTTGATACCATGATATTAGAGAGAGAGAGAGAGAGAGAGAGAGAGAGAGAGAGAGAGAGAGAGAGAGAGAGAAAGTATAGGATATATCACCCTAACACACACATATTTATATAACTCTGGAGAGTTACATGTACATTAGATTGGCGATGTGGGACGAACCCACTTATTCTAAAAAACACTTCTAACACTCCCCACCCATCTCTCTTGCCCCTCCCCATTTGTCTCTCCTCCGCTCTCTAAAACCAGTCTGATCTCTCGAAGATGAAGACGACAACAGGGTTGAACCTTTTTGATTCACCACACAGCACGCTATTGCAATTTCTGATTTATCATATGACAACCCTAGAGTTTCTGATCCATCTCAAACCAGCTCTATATTCTGTGTGTGTGAGTGAGAGAGAGAGAGAGACCTGGGCCAGTGAAATTGGTTTGAGGAGAGAAGAGTTTGATTCGCTGTTCTGCAGTGTGGTTCTGTCATCACTGGTAGCCCCTCTGTAGTGGTGGCAATGGGGTTTGAAGTTGACATCATGGAGGGAGGGTCAGCAATGGTTGGCAGGGGTCGTGGAGGAGACCAATGATAGTGGATTGCAGTGGCATGGTGGTGGTCAGCAGTATCGTGGGTTGTGAAAAGATGGGTGTCCTTCACTGGTTGTTAGGTCAATGAAAAGAGATTTATACACTGGAAAAAAAAACAGCAGGCATTGATTGTACAAATGTAAAGGCGTAGTTGATTTCCAGAAAAACTTCCCTTTCAAACTAAAGGGTAAATTGGTCAAATAAGACATTCCATTGAAGGCCTTTGGCCGGTAGTCTGACAGGGGAGGTGCATGAAATTTTTTGATACATCAGGGGAGATCAATCTAGTTTACCTTATGTTAAATGAGCTACACTTTAGTTTGCTCTTTTTCATTTTTTTAACCTTTGTTTCATGTTATCTGTACTTCTTTGCAGGTCTTCTTGGATTTGGCAGAGAAGGACATGAGACAAATCAATGCTTTATTTCGCGAGGTGATCTAAATTTGTTTGTGCTTTTACATTCTTGAAGATCCTGAATTTTATTTAAGTTGGCATAGGAAATAGTAATGTTACCAGAAGTTAAATCTGTAGTAGTTTTGGCAAACAACTACAGTAAATGGTGTCACACTTTGCCCAAGGATGGTTGTTCTGATGATATCTGTATACTGGGATGTTAATATTGTCTGACATATGAACCTGGCCTTCAGGTTGTGGAACAAGTTATGGACTGACCGCATACTGTATTGTGTACTTAAGCGGATTGCGTGATAATAGTTTATTCACTCGGAACCAAGTATTACTTCAGAATCTTTCCCCCTCAACTTTGTGGCATTATTGAGGGGTTTCGTTTTTGTTTTTACTCTGTGAGAGGTTGCTGTTTTGGCTGATTTTTTGGCTCTTGTTGTATCATTTTTACTTCTTTTTTCTCTTTTGTTTTTATGTTTAAATTATAAACATTCTGCACTATCATGGTGCATGATGATATCATTTACCCAAAATATATTTTGCGTTATTTGAACTTTGAACACTCACCCCCGCCCAACCTGAGACAAAAAAAAATGGTATCTAAGGAGAAATGAAAGGCAAAATCACTGGACAATTCGTTATTTATCTGCAGTTAGAGGTTGTGAAAAGCAAAATTTGGGCCAGCCAATCAAAGGAGGAAGCAGAATCCCTCAAATTTTCGGAGAAACATCTCATTAACAAGGTATGTATTCTGTTATATAACTGTTTGTCTTCCTTTTTCTTACTGAGGTAGGATACTTTTTTCACTTTGCTATTTCATTGTGCTATGTAGCAGTAAAATAATATCCATAATTGTATTCTCTTCTGATGCATACTGTGACTAGACTCTAGGGTTACAAGTCAACTATACACGTAGGGAGAAAACTAATCTGGTTTCATACGATGAAGTGTAAACTTGAACACAAGAATTAAGACCCAAAAGTTAGGGCTGTTTTCTCATTACACTAAGTTATACAAGAGCCAAGGATTAATTACACATTACACCCTTATCTATTTACATAAGAGATTAATTATACACTAATTGCACACTACACCCATAACTTAACACTCCCCCTCAAGTTGGTGCGAAGATATCAATTAAGCCCAACTTGAACACAATGGGGTGGAAACTCTTGCTACCAAGTCCTTTTGTGAATATGTCAGCTAATTGATCTTTAGATCTCACAAAAGGCATACATATCAAACCCTCGCTCAGCTTCTCCTTGATGAAGTGCCTGTCAATCTCTATATGCTTCGTTCTGTCATGTTGAATAGGATTATGAGCAATATTTATGGTAGCTTTATTGTCACAATAGAGGTTCATAGGACCATTATCAGAAAGTCTCAAATCACGTAATACGGTTTGGAGCCACAAGAGCTCACAAACACCATGTACCATAGCTCTATACTCAGCTTTTGCACTAGACCTGGTGACCATGGATTGCTTTTTACTTCGCCAAGTAACCAAGTTCCCCCCGAGGAAAGTACAGTAACCAAAAGTAGAGCGTCTATCATCTATAGAACCAGCCCAGAGGTGACCATGATTGAAGAACAAAATTCCTTTCCTTGGAGCTGATTTGAGATACCTCAAGATACGATAAACTGCATCCAGATGTGAAGTACATGGGTCATGCATAAACTGACTAACAACTCCCACTACATAAGTAACATCCGGTCGGGTGTGAGCTAAGTATATTAGGCGACCTACAAGTCATTGAGGAAGAAAAACCTGGTGGTACATCCATATATACCTCCTCCTCTAGCTCCCCATGAAGGAATGCATTTTTCATATCAAACTGGTGAAGAGGCCAATTCAAATTGGCAGCGCAAGAAAGTAGAGCTCGCACACATGACTCCTCGTAGTCAATACTATAGGTTTGAGTAAAACCCTTGGCAACAAGTCTTGTCTTGTATCTCTCAACTGTATCATTAGCATTTTGCTTGACAGTGAAAACCCACTTGCATTCCACTGATTTCTTTCCCCCTGGGAGTGACACCAGCTCCCAAGTGCCATTCTTTTTCAAAGCCGTCATCTCCTCTACCATAGCTCATTTTCACTCAGATATCTTGAACGCATTCTACTAATTCTGTGGAATAGATATAGAAGACAGAGACGAAACAAAGGCATGGTACGAAGGAGATAAACGATCATAAGAGACATACTGGGAAATGAGATGTTGAGTACATGACTTAACACCTTTTCGAAGAGCAACATGAAGATTATTAATCAATAATACGAGGTTCAATGGGAGAAGATTGATTACCAGATGAGTCAGCTGAAGATTTGCCTTTCTTTTACACGTTGCCAAGATAGTAGGCCATTCACTTGGTCTGATACGCCTGTCCCCATGCGCTCGTCCACCAATGTCCGGTTTTGCACTATCAAGTTCCAATCCAGACTTCTCCTTCTCCCCCTCGCTATGAAAAGGAAGTGATAAAGACCATTACCCTTGATTCTGATATGTAAACACTTCTTCCTCCTCCATCTCTTCCTGACTAACATGCTGCTCCTCCTCAAGAGATGGAGTGGAGGGAGAGTAAAAAGACTCGGTTTTCCAAAAGGTGACATCCATAGAGACAAAAAACTTCCTTGGGTGAGGATCATAACATTTATAGCCCTTCTGGGTAGGAGAATACCCAACAAAAACATATTTAATGGCGTTATGACACAACTTGCCACCAGAAGGGTGAGGAGTATGAACAAAACACACAACCAAAAACTCTCGGGGGAAGAGTCAGGACACGAGAACTATTAGGGAGACTCAGTATGAGTTTTGAAGTGGAGAACACTGGATGACATACGGTTGATAATATAAGTTGCAATCAAAATCGCTTCTCCCCTTATATATTTGGAAGCATTCATGGTGAACAAAAGAGAGCGAGCAACCTCAGCAAGATGACGATTTTTGCGTTCAGCAACTCCATTTTGTTGTGGAGTGTCAACACAAGTCGTTTGAAAAAGAATACCATTTTCATCCAGAAAAGCCCTAAAAGTCCTATCGATATACTCAGTGCCAGTGTCACTGCGGAGAATTTTGATATTCGTATCAAATTGGGTGCGCACCATCGCATAAAAAGATTTAAAACAATAGAAAGAGCTAAACTCGTATCTGCTTGCAGAGCGAGACTACATGACATGGGTGAATGAGGTGCAGACTCCAAAAAATAGAGATCACCCTGTACTTTACCAGTGCCAATCACCTTGCCCGTGTCCAGTTCTTGAAAAACACAATGAGTAGGAAAAAATGTCACTAAACAATTTGCAGAACAAGTAGGACTACTAACAGACAAAAGGTTAGTGGCAAAGTTTGGAATATGTAGAGCTGAAGAGAGGGAGCAGAACCTTTTCCTGAGATAAGTAGAGTAAGAATCGAATACAAAGGAACAACCTGTCATATAATCTGAAGCGCCTGAATCTATAATCCAAAGAATAGCAGAAAAGGCAGTTAATGCACTAGTTGGAATACCTGTGTAAGCAAAATAGGATGAAATAGGACCTGCTGTGGAAGTAGGAGCTATCAGCTATAGTAGATAGAGAATCAGCCCGAACCATTAGGCGCCTGAGAACTTGCATCTCCCCTTGAGAAAAATCACCAACAGAATCAAAAGACGCTTGAATCCTGCACTAAACCCAGACTCAGGCAAGGTAGCAACTGTAAACTCCAAAATATGGGCTTGGGCCTGAGAACGCATAAGACCACGATCGTGACCACCACGTCCACCCCCCCCCCCCGAGAGGGATAGCCATGTAACTTTCAACAAAAATCCCTGTTATGGCCGGTGTTGTGGCAATAATCACACTGAAGTGACTCATGATCAATAGGCCAACTGCTAGTACCAAACTGACCCTGAGGAATGGTAACCAAGGCAAAATGATCAGAAGTTCAAGTATGCACCATAGCACCCCTCCTATCCTCCTCCTGTTGAACAATGGCATAGGCCTCTCCCAATGACGGAAACGGAACACGACCTAACACCTGCACTCTAATCCATATCATAAACACGCTCTTTCTCTATCCTCTTCAGCCAATGAGCAGTATCAACAGCACAAACAGTCTGAAACCCTGATAATAATCAAATTCCTACCATGTTCCACTAAAGTCAGCAAAGTACATAGCAAAGGATCGATAATTTTGTTCCAATGTACGGAGTCTCTTCCTCAACTCAAAACACTATGCATCATTATCTTGCTGAGAATAGGTTTGGGCTACTGTAGTCCAAATCTAATGTGAAGTATCAAGAAGCAGGAAAGTATGACGAATATCAGCTCTCATAGAGTTAAACAACCAAGTCATGCCTAACGATGTTTGAGATTTAAACTTCTTGAGTTCAACTGCCTCAACAGGTGGAGCAACAGGGCCCTCAATGAACTCTGACATCCCTTTGGCCTCAATAGCCAAAGTAAAAGTACGAGACCAAATCAAATAGTTGGTACCATCCAACTTAATGTGTTAAATAGAACAGTTATCAAAAGTCCCTACACGACTTAACTCATCCTTTCCACTAGCGAAATCCTGTTTTTTATCCTCTGACACCTTAATAGCAGAACAGCAACTCCAAATACACAATACCCAGTCAACTCAGCACTGAAAAACACAAATTCAAGCCCCCAAAACATAAATTGAAGCTCTTACCACTAGATTGACTTTTAAAACAACAAAATCGAGGTCTGAAAGGGGCTGGAATAGGCCGGGTCTTGTCTGAATCAAACAGAAACAGCAGAACACGCACAGATGAATCAATCAGAAAATAGCCGAACAGCAGAACAAGCAGAATAGAGGTTGCCGGAGGCTGGCGAGTATAGCCCAGTGGATTCTGAGTGCAACAGAGGGTCACTGGAGATGTTGGCAAGTCTTCGACAGGGTCAGACGAAGTCGGAAAGGTACTGGGTGTCCCTGGTTGTTGTTGGAAAAAAAAGGCTAGGTCGACGACAGTAGCTGGTTCCTTCAATGAGAAAGGAAAAAAGACGTACGGCAAATGTACAACAAAGGATCGAGAAGAAAGATTGACGAGAAAAGGGCCTATCGGTATCAGAAACAAAGTGACGAGGCTACACGTCAATACGCTCTGATACTATGTAAACTTGAACACAAGAATTGAGTCCCAAAAGTTAGGGTTGTTTTCTCATTATGTTAAGTTATACAAGAGTAAAGGATTAATTACACACTACACCCTTTTCTACTAATCTATTTACGTAAGAGATTAATTATACACTAATTGCACACTACACCCATAACTTAACATCTTTAACATGGTATAAGAGCTAGATTTTCGGAGACTTTCCCCCTTTATTTGTGCCATAGTTGCACTTTGTTTCATTGTGATCTGTGTGTTCTAGATCCTTTGTTAACCTCTCCACGTGCGAGTTGGGGGTCGCTCGTGCAGGGGAGTGTTGGAGTTTGTCCCACATCAGTTAATTATCTCTTTCAAAACTAGTATTTGAGCTTGGGCGGCCTCTCCACCCCTTGCCAATTGGTTTGGAATTGGATTCTTTAACACGAAGCTTTACCTATATTTACAGAACTTAATCTTAGTGGGAGGAACATGAAAATGGCATGGTGATTAGCCGATTGTTGTAAGGTCCTTAGTAGTTTTCTAATTGAAGTAAGAAAATTGAACATTGGTGGCTCAGCAAAGTTTCTCACCAAAGGGTGCCACTAACTGATCGACTTTGCTTTGCAAAATTTCTATCAAGCAAGAAAAACTCTGTACTTTTTTTAGAGGAAAATGTTTGGCACGGTCGAAGAATTTACCAATACAGAGACATGATTTTTTAGGGTGAACCATGTTTTCCTATAGTCATCTCTGAATTGTCAAATATCTAAATACGTTTACAATGACACTGGAAACATTGTCTTATCACTTACGCACCAATCTTTGATTTCTCTTTCCATTCTGTAAATTTGTGAAGCATGCACGGGCATTCAGCATCTTGTCTTACGTGGTCTGACTTTGTCTACTGACGCAATCAGAAAAAGCATATTGCTTAAACCCTGTTGTTATTAGCATTATTGAATGGAGAATAGCCATATGACATTTGAGTTGGACATTCACCTAGGGACTAGGAAGCATTCTTTTTAGACTCAGCAGAGGGCAGATGTGCGGAATTCTTACAAATATTAGTCGCAATTTTTATTGAGCTGAGCTAATTGGTGGATATGCACACTTCAGAATCGAAAATATTGAATCAAATTGGATATTACTCTAGGTCTTTGCTGGTCGCTGTAGTTGGATTCTGGAGGTATATGAGGTGTGATCAGATTGACTGAATCATATGCATTTTGTGGTTATACTGGTGCTGAATCAAACTACCTTCAAAATGCATGGTGAGTGGGACCTGAATGGACCAGATCTTGGTCATTGCATGCGGAAGTGGAGTGTTGTATTGATTACTAGTTCCAATAAATGCAGGTTCATTGACATCCACTGCATACTTTTCAGCAGGTTGAATAATCTGTGTGCTTGTTCACGTCATAGTCCACATTGTTTCTATTGTCAAACTCTCGTGAAGACAAGAAGGCCATGGCCTACTGGCTGTGCTTGTTGAACTTTTTGCCTTTCTGTTTGGCTTTTGCTGCTTCATCGCCCACATCCAGCGGATGATATAGGCATGACCCACAACCATGGAAGTGTACAGTAAAGTGCGAACTGATTTTTAAATGGATATTGAAAGCCACCCCCATATGTTTTCACCCTGATAATTTTGCATGCAAGTAGAAAGTCATCAAAATAATTTTTCCCTTGGAGGTTGACAACCAAATTTTACGTTACATAGCGGCTGAATGCTGGTTTTACACGAGTGTTTAATCATTCTACTTGAACTCTCTTAGTTTACTGAATGACATTACGATATTGAAGATTTGACATCAACATACACAAGAAGCACTCTGTTACTTGTGAAGTCCTCTTATCTTATGATTCATATTTGTTTGATGATTGCACTTGAGCTTACCATGTAGATAATAGTAATTATTCATGCTTTATGGAACTTGGACCCGGTAAACATGCCATTCTGTTAACTTCTAATATGGAATGCCGGATTGTGAGTTGTTTAGAACTTAGTAGGCCTAGTGTCACCTGCAAGAAATGATTAACAGAAATTTGATGGGTTGTTATTAGCTTAATCTGTTGCCATGCTATCTTTGATACTTTTTGGAATCCAGATCTATACTGATTCTGCGCAAGCCAAGATCCCAGCAGTTCTGGATTACCTGGGAACGGTCATTGAGGTTTGTACTTCTCCTTTGTGCTATAATGTACATTCTCAATAGCCATCACCGTTTACTATCTTAACTTCGGTATGCCTTGTGGTTGAAATCATGTCAATCAAAACTCATGGTTACGAAAATTAACGGAAGGACATGTCCCTCTGAAGAAGGCTCACCCAGTTTTAGAATGTAATTCAAGATTATATATGCTTCCTGAGACTGGTAATATCAGAGTGATGTGGATTGCCTCCAATACCTCTTAAAATACAAGTACTGTAACACACAGCAGTGCCAAGCACAAATCACTTGTATACTCACAAACCTCAGGCCCATAGCAAGTCCCTCTTCCCGATATAATGTGGTCTGTGTTAATGAGCACAAAACCTACGGCGCACATATGAATACCATACACAAATTAGCAACTTTTTCGTTCTAAAGAACTTCCAAATAAGATAAATACATGAAGAGAAATTAGAACATCAAACAAATATATTTCTACCATAGATTATATGAAAGATGATATTCATCTGCCCACCACATACCCAATTGAATCTTTGTCATAGACGGGATTGTTTTGTTCATTTGGAGTGTCATTTGGTTTGGCTAGCTAAAGTTGCAAAACGGTCGTAATCCGTATATCGCCATTCTAATTTTTGTTAATTTCTCCACAACACCACTAACCAACAATTTTGTTCTCACATTCCCAGAAACTAATGTCCACGTTTTGATTGCTGGACAAATTTGGTGGTGAATAAGCGTGTCCCTGGACTATTTCTTGGGACTGGTGATATCGGGATGGTGTCTCCCAAGGTGCAGAAGGATAAAAATTGAATAATCCAATCCAGAATCATAGTAGACATTTGTTTTGATTGTTTGGAACACTAACATCTTCTGACAGCACCATCAAGTGTGTATGTTTTTTGGGGTTGTAACATACTCAACTACAACTTGCTTGACACTATATCAAGACTTTTGAGTTCCGTGTCTATCAAAAGAGCGATTGTCCAGAACGATTTCCAATTTCAGAGAGTTCATGCAAGATGGTTGTCACTGAATGTTAAGGAAGCAGATCAATAATGTCTAGTCTGCATCATAGAAATCTTTCTTTGAACAAGAAATACCAAGTACACAACTTCTATTATCTGATTAGATAAAGTTGTAGAGTAAGTTTATCTAACGACTTGCGCCAGCTGACTTGCTTACCCTTAGCCTGACCACGTGGCTCAAGAGGTTAACCTCAAGTTATACAGTAGTTGATCGTGGTACGTTATATACCAATTCAACTTCCCCAACTAAGTCGATGTGGAACTCCACAATCTCCCCACCCTAGCTGCAACATCCCCCATTGCACCACATGGTCCATCACTTCCACCCGCCAAGCGATGTGTGACATGTCCCACCTAAGCACAACAAGCTCATCTCATGTGGGACTCGCCCAAGCACGACAAGCACCTCAAGCTCCTCACTTGCAGGACTAGCATCACACTTCCGGTTGGTGTCGGCTTTGATACCACCTGTAATGACCCGCGCCAGCTAACCTCCTTACTCTTAGCCTGACTACGTGGCTCAAAAGGTTAACATCAAGTTATACAGTAGCTGGTCGTGGTACGTTATATACCAATTCAACATCCCCAACTTAGTCGATGTGGGACTCCACAATTTACAACATAGAACCGAAGCAAAATTGTAACTCGAGACATTCCCATTTCCTAAATCCTGGTAGCGAGCATAATTTAGGAGAAATTATCCTGGAAACCCCTGAGGTTATGGGTGCATATGCATTTGTATGCATGTGTTTGCCCATGCAATTACATGTATTATTCTTATGTTCACGCGGACGTATAATTTATTGGAATTGTGCAAGTTCTTTTGTCAGCTCTGTCTGCTATTGTGCAAAAGCAAACCTTAGCTATTGAAATTGGCTAGATAGCTGCATTTCCTTATGTGCTGTCTTATCCTCAGCATTGACATAATGACATTTGTCTTATCTCCTCCAACTCAAAACCAATTGCAAGGACCAGAGAGGCCGCCCAGGATGTTATACTAGTTTTGGAGGAGATAATTAACCATTGTAGGACAAACTCCAACAACATTCTCCCTGCTTAAAGCTGCCTTCTAGTTCTAGGTTTTTGGCTAATTGTTCAAAGAAAAAAAGAGCTCTCTTTCTTTCAAGGCTTCTGACCTTTTAACGGTTTTGTCTGCCAAAAAGAAGGCTTTCTCGTAATATAGATACAAATGCAGATACAACTCACGTGATACAATAACTGTAAAAGAATGCCGACACAGACAAGCCATGTGACACTGACAAATGTTTTACTTTTCTTGTGTGCGTACTTTGCGTTGATTATATGGCTACCAAAACTAATGAGAACTAATTTCAATTCAACATAGCTAATTGGTGATAAAAACATAGTCATTTTTTCTATGTTGAGTTGAGGTTCAAGAATTAGCTCTAAGCCTGTGGTTCTATCATGATAGTCTCTGACATCAATGTAATTGCACCCACAATGCCTTTGGTTCATATCTCTTTTCATGTTCCACTTTTTCATTTTATGTCTTTTTACAATTTTCTGTTTCCCAATTTTATTCTAGTCTTAAGGTTCATATATTCATCTGAATGGTTTTGTTTTGTTTTCTTCTGATTGTTGCAGGCAGGTTGCAAGTTTCTAATATTTGCACACCATCAACCCATGATTGATTCGATATACCAATTTCTTCAGGTAATGCTAGTTTTTTCTGTAAAGGACATGCAAACTCGCTCCATTCTTATTGGCACTACCAAATCGCAGAAGAAAAAAGTTGGTTGCATTCGAATAGATGGCAGCACACCAGCAGCATCTAGGCAAGCTTTGGTGACAGATTTTCAGGAAAAAGATTCTATAAAGGCAGCAGTGGTGATGTAGTTTAATCAGTTATTTTCTTATAATGTTTTCTGCTCTCATTCCTTGGAAGTTGATAGACTGTCTTCATACTGCAAGGCTTGTGGATGTGATATTCAATTTATCTTGTGATTGTCATTTCGCAGCTTTCTATCAAAGCTGGAGGTGTTGGTATAACCCTTACAGCTGCAAGTACAGTCATTTTTGCAGAGTTATCGTGGACTCCCGGCGATATTATCCAAGCAGAAGATCGGGCTCATAGGATTGGTCAGGTAAACTTAAAATTGTTTTTTCGCCGTCTTGATTTAGAAAGACTTATATGGTTGGCTATATATAAAACGAAATTAGAGTCACAATTAAGTTTCTGTGCTTAGTGGATAATTGTTGAACCTCAACTGTAAGTGTTTTAACCATCACTTGTGAATTCATAGTTGCCTCCAGTCTTTTAACAGTTTTGTTCAATTTAGGTGTCCTCGGTCAATGTATATTACCTGCTAGCAAATGACACTGTTGATGACATAATCTGGTATGTTTGTAGTTGATTGTTTTACTTGACAATGTTGCCTTTGAAAGAGAGACTTCCAAGTCTAGTAGCTGTAACTGCAAACAAAGTTTAAGTAGGATGTTTTTGGTGATTTGATAACTTCTTGTATTTGTCTTTATAGGGATGTTGTTCAGAGCAAGTTGGAAAATTTGGGACAGGTTATCTTTTCTCTTTCAAATTGAACATTTATACCATTATTGAATTTTTTGGAAGGATGACCAATTCATGCATAATACACATATACCAACCCATTTTGTAGTCTTGCACATAAAGACCACGTTTCCAGAAGCAATTTTTATAGATGACTGGTCATCTTTCTTCCTTGTGGGTTCTAATCCGAGAAATTTCTCTGGACTTTTAGATGCTTGATGGCCATGAGCGCACACTGGAAGTCTCAGGTAGCCAGCCAAAAAGCAGTCCTGCAAAACAGAGAGCACTCGACTCTTTTGGTAGCCAGCCAAAAAGCAGTCCTGCAAAACAGAGAACACTCGACTCTTTTGTGAAGCGTTGTAGCAATATGAATGACTTTGAGCATCAGCCCCAACTAAAATACCCCCGGCATGGAGATTGACTCCACAAATTGTACAGTTGGTGTATATATGCACACATAACTATGAGTTGTTAATTGAAATTTGGACAGTTATAGCTTGAATGGGCTCATGGCAAAATGAAAGCATGTACGGTGTGCCATATAGGGTCATGTACTGATGCGTACCATATAGGGTCACCCCAACTTTGAATGGATTTGTAACATTACCCCATTTATGTTGTGGTGAGGGTTCAACTTTGCTTTGATAGCAGAATAATATAATGTCATCTACTGCTAGAGTGTGTTGAATACGATGATTGTCAATATATTACACAGCCTTTGCAAGTCACACTGAAATAACAGCCATCGAGTGCTAAAATACTGTCTCATCATCCTTGGCACAATTTTCTTGGTTCCAGGACTAGTACTATATTTACACACAGAATATACATCAATAAACAGTTGACAACTGGAATAGGGCTTTCTATCAGCAGAACCAACTAAAACACAACTAAACTTAAAAAAGGACATTAACCTAACGACCATCAACTATCAAGCATTCTAAGGTGCAGCAGCCAGACCACGATCCTTGTGTTTTTCTCCCAAAATGTTGGCCACAATCGAACCCACGTCCTCAAAACCTACCCCCATACAAAGAGGATTACTAGGTACCCTCACAGAATCATCTAAGCACTCTGCTTGAACACCAGAATAATTCAAAATCCGGACATTAGGACCGTCCCTGCACTTGCCCATGCACTTGCATCCAACAATGTAGGCTTCCGCACCAAGTACCCTTTGAAATTCATCCAACAATGACGCAGCCCCTGATTTCTTGCACTTACCACCCATGCACACCTCAACCTTCTTAACTGATAATGTTCCTCCACCAGCCATACCTCCATTGCAGTTTGTAGTAGTTGTTGTTTGTGTGGAGAAGCATGGCTGCTGAATATGATGTAAACAATGTCCAGTTATACCACCTTCTTCCACGGTGGACGTCACCTTTAAGTTCGTTGTGCTTGGAACGATCAATGTTGCATGAGCCTCTGGAATAACTGATTGCAGCTCCATCGCGTTGGCTTCTTCAGTCAGCATGCTTGGAAGTGGTGATGTTGTTTCCTGCATAACTGGTTGCAATTCAATTACAGCCGGCGGTGCAAGGGCGGCTACACAATTGAGGGAGCTCATGTCAACCACTTCCCCGCATTCACTGTCACTTGATTCAGAAGACGAAGAACTAGAAGATGACATTTCACAGTTGAGCTTCTTTTGCATCCGAGCGGCAGCTTTCTGTTTGGCATTCTCTTCTTTCCTCTTCCTCTTCAACTCCTCCTCCTCAGCTTTCAGCTGTTGTAGCTGTCCAAGTAACAACTCTGTTGCTTCCTGCAGAGTGCACACAACGTTATTACCCAGAGCAATTTACTCTTAGTGTTTCAAAGATACTACCTAACACAGTAAGCCCAAAGCAAAGGATCCAAGAGTCTCCCTACACGAAATACCTAACACAGTAAGCCCAAAGCAAAGGATCCAAGAGTCTCCCTACACGAAACCAAGCGACATTGTTGTATGTCTTTACCTCAAAAACAGTGCACCGCCAACACACAGGAAAAAAGGAAAAAATAATTTTCCACCTCGCCGAAGGCTATCAAGATATCTTAAATGAATGATAATCAATCCTGACAGAGGACTTCATTGCATGTAATTTTGAGTATCACACGCAAGCAAGCAATTAACAGTTTCGTCACATGAAGCAACTGAATAATTTAATTCCAAACTAAGTGAATTAACTTTATAATAGTATTTGATTTGATTTGATTACATCAATCCTCAAAGCTGATGAAACGTAGTGAACATGGATTTTTCTAGACGAAAGATATAGTAACTTACTAGTATAGTAACTTACTAGTTGCTGGAGATACGGATGCAAAGTAATCAAAGACTAAGACATCAAAAATACTAGTAAACCAAATGCAGGGTTTACAGAGTCCGGTTGCTCTCCAATCCTCCTAAAATTGGAGGATCCTCAAGTTCTGATCCAATGGCTAAGAATTTAACACTAAACCAACCCATCTAACGAGGATTCTGTGGCCATTAACCCGTTAGATTTTATAATTGCCATGTGTCACATTATTCCAATTTTAGGAGGATTAGAGAGGAGCCGGACTAGGGTTTACAAGATCCAACCACATTTTTTACCATACATATGTACATCTTTCTACAAAATACATCTTTCTACAAAAGACGTTTATGACTTTATTAAAAACTGAATAGGAACACACACACTTGATATTGTGAGAATAGAGAATGGATCCCACAGAAGTAAGAAAACCCGTACGGCAAATTGAAGGAATTACTAGTAATATTACTCCAGTATTGATTGAGTCGACATACCGATATTATATTCCCTTTGAGTTGATAGTCCAAACCATGATTATCCAAGACAAAACCAAGGTCGGAGAACATGGACAAGTCCCTAGACAAACTTTTAACCAATTTCAATCTCTTCTTCTTCATCATCTTCTTCTCGTCTTTGATCATGTCCTTGTCCTTTGCTATGTTCTTCATGTCAATCTTCCCACTACCACACCTAATCCTACCCCGGGTTGTTGGCTCGGAGGAGTAATACTGAATGTGGCCCATGTCAGAAAACCCAGAGTTGGTGACCCTGACCCTCCTCCTTGAACCGAAAATCTGGACGGAAAGAGAGGCGGGTGAGTTAGAGTAGAATTCCACGCCGGAGCCAAATAAGCTTGGAAGCGGCAGGAACACGGTGCCAGAGACCTCCATATCCTACCCACCAGCTACTACTTCCTTTTGAAAGAAATTTATTAAGATATCCCTTCCTTTTGGAATCCAAGAGAAGAGAAGAGAGGGTTCCAAACAATTGCAATTGGGGTCGCAGGAGGAGCCTAGACAAAGCAATCCTCCCGAAATTTCTCAATTACAAAAGGATGGATGGATTGATTGTCAAAATTGTTGGATCCCGAGGTGTTCTATTGAGGGAGGGAGGGAGGGACTCGGATAATTAACTGTTTCCCTGACGTGGGTTCGTTTGATTGGTGTAAATCCGACGTGGAAGTGGCGCGCGATCGTTGCGGGTTTCCCACGCTCTTCCCCACACCGGACATACTTATTTGGTCTATCTTCATCGTTCGAGTTTTTTATGGGAATGTTAACGAGTATGATTGATAACATGCTGGTGCCACGTTTACTGCCAACTGTACAATCCACCAACTTATGTAGCCCTTTTGTTCAAAGTAAAGCCTCCGCTGGCTGGCTGGCTAGCTTTTCGAGTTTAGGAATATACAGTACTCTCTCAGTCACTTTATTAGAGTTCAGTATTTCATTTCGAAATATCCTTTAATAAATATTCATTTTATTAGGAAAGTGAAAAAAATAGGTATTTCTTCTACTTTGCCCATAAAATTAAATTTGTTTTTGAAAAGTTAGTGGAAATAAGTGTAATAGTGATGTTTCCATATATGATAATTATGGAAAATAGAGGTAAAATTTGATGTGAAAGGTGTAATGATGATATTTTCTTAATAAGTTAGAGTTACGAAGTTAGACACTTAAAAATATATCATCATTATATCTTTCACATCAAATTTTACCTTCATTTTTCATAACTACCCTATATGGAAAATGAAATTAAACACTTAAAAAGAAACGGATGGAAAAATATACTCCGTATACAACTATAATATTGCCACTCACTTGATTGGATATTCAACTCCTGCTCCGTTTCCTTCTTGGCGGAACCAAATTAGGGATGTGTTTTCGCAGAAGAAATGGACAAAACGGACAAAAGTCCGTCTTTTTACCGATTTTTAGACATGTTATTCTCCTCATATACGTCAGTTAAAATGTCCATTATCTTTAGAGTGGGAACAAAATAATGAGAATGAATTCTGTCCGGCACTGGCGGACAAGGGGGTTTTTCGCCACCCCTAGTGGTCCCCCCCCCCCAAATAATCCGAACCATGCATCTTGTAGGATCCACAATATAATATATCCACTCAAAAAATCAATTTGTCCGGACATTGATAGGTGTATCAAAAGTTGAGTTTTAGACGAAAATATGGACGGCATGGATCTGTCAACTGTTTTTTTTCAATAAAACTGTCAACGGTCGTCCATTCTTTCGTCTTAAACTCAACTTTTGACATACCTATTAATATCCGGACAAGTTGATTTTTGCGTGAATACATTATTTACAGGCCCTATATAATGAACGGTTCGAATTACCCAAACAAAACCACGAAAGAGGCCCACAGAGGTTGCGGAAAACCCCCATTTTCCTCCGCCTCCGGAAAGAATGTTTTCTCCAAAAAAATTTGGGGAATATCAAATTACTTTTGTAATGATCCGGATCCTCAAGCACGACTACCACCTCTAATATTCAAAGATAACATAACTGATCTTTTCTTCAACCCGTGTTTAAAAAAAAAAAAAAAATACATTTGCCTTCCAAAATCAGCAAAACAAACTAATCCCAAGATTATGTGCAATTTCCTTCACAACTATACGACCGTTGCTCTAAATAATTAAGACAACCAGTGAGCCTAGACGCCATGCACATGCCAGTCCCATGCATCCGATCTCGCGTCGACAGTCAACCTGTAGGCTGGAGTCCAAAGGACCCCAGGAGTGTGTGAGAAGACATAATAACGTGTACAATATCAACACCAAATAACTGCACAACATCAACCACCACGTATAATACCAACCCCAAATATAACACATTCCACATAAATGGAACCACATATCCGGTCATCCTCAATATATGTCGGATGACGTACCACCTCACTAGCCTCACCACAGCCCATTGGCCAACTTGTCTTTTGGCATAGCTTATTAGCCTAGTCACTCGTCACATACCAAACAGTCACCGCACATAATACAACCAACAAGAACCCAATATTAATATTGTACAAGAAATATGTATATCACACTCACCGACACTCAGATCCCAAAACAATCGTTGGATTCCTTCGCTGATCATTTCTTCTCTCAGTTCCCTCTCGGACTTCCTTACCATCCTCTAACCTTGCAAAGGAATACTAGTTCTTATATACTCATATACACACACACACTCACTCAAAGGCAAGAAGCCACGTGAAACGTCATTCACCCACAAGCCTACAAAATTACTACAACTAGGTGTTCGGCTAAAAAAATGAGCCAACTTTCCCGCCGTTTCTGTCACACTAAAAAAGCCACTCTAAAAAAACCAGACAGCAGAGAACGGAAATTACCAAAATACCCTGGCTATTTGTATTATCTTGCTTCCTAACAGTGGGGGTATTTTTGAAACACCGGCAAGGGTCAGGGGAGAGTGTGTGTGTGTCAGAAGGAGTGACTTATCGGGGAATAAGCCAAAAGTGACAGAAACGGCGGGAAAGCTGGCTTATTTTTTTAGCCGAACACCACCATGCTAGCGACAAAATACTCATCTTTATCTCCCAATTAACTACATCACTAACTCTCTTTTTTTTCTTTTTTTTTTAAAATACGGGTTTTACAACGTTTTCTTTGTATAAATTTGTCTAATTGATATTCTTTTTTGCCAACCACAGAGAAAAAAATTCTGTGATTTTACAGACAAATAATCACACTATGGTACCATATAAAAAAAGAGTAGTGCTATGTGTACTGTGTACATATGCCATGTAGGAGTACATATTATGTACATATAGGTTTTGTGGGGCCCACTTCGGGTCCCACAAAGATGATTCGAATCGTTCGTGATCTTTAAAATATTTTTTTATGGAGGAAAAGATTGCCAAAAGTTGCAGGACCTCGAGTCATGTTTGGCTCTACGACAAGATTGCAACGGAGGAGGACCCATCACGACCGGAGCCGTATTCAAGACACCTCACAAACGGAACTGTGGATTGATGGTGACGAGAGAACCAAAACAGTGACGACTCCGATGAGCATCGTTAAGTCCTCCTCCGAAAGTCGTACCTCTCCACTTCCTCGCGTTGTTTAGGCATCGCTTCAGTTGATCGCTGGGGAAGGGAGGTAAGAGAGGAGGTGGTGGCCGGCGGCAGTGCTCTGTGTGGGCTGAGATGAGGAAGCGTTTGGGGGAAGAGAGAGAGGGGGGAGAGGATCAGATGAGGGATGGAGGAGGTGTGTGTTTGATGGGGTGATGATGAGGCTGAAGCACTGAATAATTTTCCTCCCTCTCACAATTTCCTCTTCTCCAGCTGTTGGCTTGGCTGTGCCGTTAGAGCCCCACAATAAAACGACGTCACTTTCCGTGACATAATTTGGTCCACTGTTGTGGCATCTTGTGAGCCGTTGGAGTCACTCATTTAAGCGTTGTCACGCACACAGGCCGTGGTTCCACTACCAATTTCGGGCAAAAGTTGTCATTTTAGCTTTGTTGTCTACATTAAAAAACAAGAAGTTTTGCGTTACATCTGCAATTTATTAGTTAGTTGAAATTTAGCATTTTTCAATAATAACTCTCTTTCTCTAAATTTAAAATTTTTTAACAACTTATTAGTTAGTAAAAACAACTTACATTTTTCAACAACTTATAGGTTAGTGAAAACGATTCGATATTTTTTAACGATAAGTGATCTTTAATTTATTGCCTACCAAAAACCCTCCCACATTGAAACCTCCGCAAAATGTTGGAGGAGAATTTACGGGAAGAGGATCTGAATCCATTAAAACAAGAATAATTTTGTTCATTCTCCTTCAAACAATGTGAACATTACCTTTCGTGTGATTAGTGAAAATTGTGTAAGGCGCAAAGAATTAATACAATTTTTTGCTAATACTGAGTCAATTTGCGGTGAAACTTACACAATTACTAAACTTTAGCAAGCTTTTGATTTGATTATTACTCCCTCCGTTCCGAAATGAGTGGCCTTTTTGGAAAAAGCGTGTCATATTCAATTGTTTATATCTTTCTATATGAATGTCAAAAAATATGAAATATGAATCTTGTTTGATAGATTATAATTAGTTCTATTAAACAATATTTTCAAAATCACATGAAACTTCATAAATCGAAAGATATAAGTATTTAAAAATGATACAGAGTCCCAAAAAGGTTACTCATTTTGAAACGGGAGGAGTAAATGCTCTTAGCCACCATAATTGATGTGGGCTAAAGTTTAACCCTGACATGGAAGCGCACAGCCACTTCAGTCCTTCTTTCTTCTTTTTTTTTTTTTTTTGGGAATTTGCACTTACACCACTTGTACTATCACCAATTTGCACATACACCCCTTATACTCCAAATTTAGGCACTTACACCCCTTGTACTTTGGACTGAAGTGCAACCGGTACAAAATCCGTTTAAATGGATGGAAAAGCTACTAGAGGGAAATTTCCCTCCAAAATGAGGGGAAAAAAATGCTTGAACTAACCCTGATAGCTATTTATAAGCCCTGCAAACTCCCCTTCTAAAAAACAGAGCATTCAAACCCCTTCCGTCCCCTAATCCATTCTTTGACTCTGTTCTACTAACAACCTTTACCATTTTTTTTGGTTTTGTCCTTATTTGAATTTTTTTTTGCGTTTGTTAATTTTCTGCCTTACTTTTTTGGTTTTCCGATTTGTCTCGTCAAAACGAATTGGAAACGTAAATTTTTTTACTTTTACCCAAAAAAATGATTAGTTTTTTGCCTCACTTTTTTAACTTTTTTTAAATTACTTAAAAGTGGTTATTTTCCAAAATATTTGGGTAAAAGTAAAGAAACATTACTTTTACAATTTGTCTTGTCGAGATGAATCAATAAATCACAAAAATAAAGTGCAAAACTAATAAACTCGAAAAAAATTCAAATAAAGATAAAATTATAACTTTAAGAAAAAGTTAAGTAGAACAATATCTCTCTCTTCTCTCACAAGATGTCTTAAGAAGCCCATCAATTTCAAACAAACCGCAACTGCAAATTGGATGCATCATTTGGCTTGAAATTGATGGGCTTCCTGATGTTTGAGAAGACATTTTGTGAGAGAAGAGAGAGAGTGGGTTAGGAAAAGGAAGGGGTTTGGATGCTCTGTTTTTTGGAAGGGGAGTTCGACAAAGCTTATAAATGGCTATCAGGATAAATTGGGCATTTTCTTCCTATTTTCGAGGAAAATCTCCCGACAGTAGCTTTTCCATCTATTTTAACGGATTTTCTAACGGTTGCACTTCAGTCCAAATTAAAGGGGTGTAAGTGCCTAAATTTGGAGTATAAGGGGTGTATTTGAAAATCAGTGATAGTACAAGAGATGTAAGTGCAAATTCTCCCCCCTTTTTTTTTCCCCTGTTGTCTGGTGGGGTTCAACAACGCCAATAATTGCATTTGGAATCACGTTGTATCCCTCTGAGACCGGAAAAAGCAGAGCTATTTTGCCCAACGGAAGGAGGGAGACTGGGAGAGGGAGAGAAGGAAGGAGACAACGCACGCACGCACCTAAGTCCTAAGAAAATAGTCGACCAGACCAGAGAGTAGTCGTATTCGTCGTTGGCGTTGTTAGTCCACTTTTATTCCGAGCCTGAAGTTGGGGTTCCGGTGTGTGTGGGTGGTTCTCTTATATTCATGCAGGATTCGGAATGGAGTATATCTTTAATAGTGCTTGCTTACTGCGGGAGTGAGTGAGAGAGAGAGAGAGAGGCACCTAACCGCCGTCCATATTATTTGTTTTTGTTGTTAATTACTCTAGGAGTAATAGACTGAAAGGATGGCGACCTCCTCAACCTGTGCCAGGAACCCTATACTTATGAGACCCAACCTCCTCATTCCTCCTCACAACACCAACACCATACTAAAAATGAAGAATAATACTCCTCCTATGACCAGTCATCCGCTGAAGATGATCCCCCGATGCTCATCCGTTGCCGGAGGGGATGTCTTCTCAGTTACCTCCTCCTCTAAACACGACGTTGATTATCTCGGTCAGAGCACTAAAGGCGACTTGCGTCTCAATTCCGGTTCTTTCTCTCTCCCTCCCTCCCTATTTAGTCAATTACACTGATGTTTAGTGGGCTTGTGTTTGGGATTTATTATCTGCTTGGGAATCCATCTTTGGTTTATTTTGCTCATCTGAAAATTGGGAAGCACTTCTTTGCTTCTGGTAACAAATTGATTACCTTTACTTCTTTATGTTCCTTAAATTTTGCTTATTTTGCCCCTAACAAGAAGTAAAACCACTGGGTAATGTGGTATACTCTGTTTTCTTGGTTATGTCCCTCTTTTTCAACCTTAGGAATTGATGGTCAAGCAAGCTTAGACGGTCCAATTGAGGAGGTGGCCAGGATGGAAGCTCAAGAAGCAGAGGACTTGCTCAACGACTTGGGGATATCGGTGCAATAATATCAACCTCTTCTATTTATCGACTCCGTTTCATTGCAATCATAAGAGTCTTCAGCATATACTAGAGAGCTTTGCACCAGACTTTAGTGCATATATTTTCTCTCATCCTCACTGCAGTCATTTTTCCTATGCAGTTTATCGATGCCTAAATAGTTCCATTCATCTCGTATTTGGATCTACTGAAATCACTTTTTCTTTTAATGGCCAGCCTTCTCATTCCTATGTCATTAGAGTTGTTTCTTTTCTACATGTGCTGACATTATTATCGTTGTGCAGAGTCCATTTTCTTCTAGGAATTCTCCTCGTGGCATATTTTGTAGCCGGACATTGAATTTCCGGTCAATTAGTGCAATTGGATACGACATGGACTACACCTTGATGCATTACAATGTGATGGTAATCATCATGTCTACTATTCTATAGGCATTCAGTACAATGGTCGTTAATGTCTTTATTCCATCGCTTCATGCCTTCAGCAATGGAAGCTATCAATTTGACACTCCATTCTCCTCTTGTGTAGTAATCCGTTTGATGTAGTTATTGGATATCTAAGCATTTACTAAGTCCCATGCCACTGATACTGAGGGAGGAGCTTAGCAAAGCTGGCAACTGGACTCCCTATCTTTCAGTTCACATTGGGTTCTATTCTTTGATAACTTTGGTTATGCACAAAATTCTATGGAAAATACGCTATTCACATAAAGGATTCCATATGGTGTATCAGATTTGCATGATACTATCAAGCACCTTAGCTTGAGGGAAAATTTTTACTGTCATGCTTGTGCAGTTTTACTGGTACTACTGATGTAGTACTTCATAAGCTGCTACAAATGTGATTTGTTACTCTCGTTGGAGCTCCATGCATGACACGGTTATACTATCTTGTAGGCATGGGAAGGACGTGCTTATGACTATTGCATGGATAATCTGAAGAGCATGGGTTTTCCTGTTGGTGGACTTGCTTTTGACCCAGACTTGGTGATGTCTCTATTTGGGTCGATAGCTTTGTGAAATTGAATAGTTCTTAGTTGTTTTCGAGGGTCTCACTGCTCCATTCATTTGGTAGGTAATCAGAGGCCTTGTTATAGATAAAGAGAAAGGCAACTTGGTTAAGGCAGATCGATTTGGATATGTGAAGAGGGCTATGCATGGCACAAGAATGCTATCTAATCGAGCTGTGAGGTATCTTTTGAATCTTATATCTGCTTTGATATGTGGCGCGAGGCAATCGGAGATACCTAATGGGGGCATTGATAGAACATTATTGATTTTGGTGGACATGCAATCTACTCCATTTGTCCATTCATATGATTTTGTTAAATCTCATGAAAAAAAAGTCCATGTAGCGTTTGTTTGAGGTGATTGTTAAATAATTCACATCTCTTGGCATGTGTATCTTGTGCATACCGATGCTCTGGACTATCAATGAAGGAAGCATAGTAATGTGCACATAAATTGATTTGGCTCTCTAGGCATGCCCTCTTTGATGCCATTCGGCTTTGATTTGGGGGCATGGTTCAGCAGCAAAACAGGTATAGGGGGGCCACTGTTTCAGTGTTATTTTGAGAGCAGCCACTTTGTGCATATTGCCAAAGGTTAGGTCTGTCTCCAATCCTCCCCCGCCCATATCCCCAATGTTTGGGAACTACATGGGTTCTGTTGTTGTTGTTGTTGTGTGTCCTTGCATGTGTATCACAGATGATGCTTTGTTATCATAGATTGCCCCAGCAGTGTGGTATATGACAGTATGTGTAACCTTCATTTTCTGAACATTTGGAATTTTGTGGCACCCGTGGTAATATTTTCATGGTGCGTGTTAACTTCCTACGTATGAAAGTGAGATGTATGGGAGGGAACTGGTGGATCTGCGGAAGGAGAATCGGTGGGAGTTTCTTAATACGCTGTTCTCCGTTTCAGAAGCAGTGGCTTATATGCAGGTATTTACTCATTCGTTTTAGTGACTCTATAAGCCTGCTATACTTGCTTTAGTATTCTTTTCTTGCAGTCCTGGTTAGTTTCGGTACATTGTTATGTATTCTTTACTTTTGTCTCTGAACTGAGCTACATAAGTAACATAACACACTGAGCGAGTGTGTGTGTGCATTGGTTGCTAGGACAGCTGAAATGCTACTAGACCATCATTAATATTTGTGTCAGTGTTTGACACAATAAATTAAAATTGTCTTCACTTTTGCATTGACTAGTGTTTTTGCTTGGTCTATCAGTTGGATGACAAGTGTTAAACATAGGTTATGTCAGTTGCATGACGTGTATTGTTTGATTGTCCAGACCTCGAGCACATAAAGCAGACACACTCTGACTCAAACCCTTTTGTCATTATTGCACATGTACAGACTTGCGCATGAATATTGGGCTTCCTCTTTTACCAGTTCAACATGGAATGCTATACAATCTTCTTTTTGCTTCTACGTTTCTACCAGTATGAGGTTTTTGGTCTGAGACGTTGGTAAAACAGTCGGTACTACATCCATTGAGCATTTGTTTGCCTTCAGATGGTTGACAGATTGGATGAAGGAGCTATCAATCCAGATCTTGGTCCGCTTGATTATAAAGGGCTTTACAAGGCAATCCATCTTAACGAGTTATATTTGGAATGGCGACGTTATACGTATTTCCTTTCATAATAAACTCCTGCCACTGGTTTCAGGCGGTTGGGAAAGCCCTCTTCAGAGCACATGTAGAAGGTCAGCTTAAGGTAGATTTTTTTTTTTTGTTGTGGTTACTTAAGTTTGTGCTGTGTGTTACAATTATGGACAAATTAGTTGCATCTCTACAGAATGAGATAATGTCCAAGCCTGAACTGTTTGTAGAACCCGATCCAGAGTTACCATTAGCACTTTTGGATCAGAAGGAGGTAATTTTAGTTTTTGTTAACTGTTTGCAACAAATGAAATCATTTGAGCATCCTTTCTAGGTAAGCAGTCAATGATGTTCAATTATTCGGTGTTTGTTTGGGAATTCTGTTGCATCAGGCTGGTAAAAGACTCTTGCTCATTACCAACTCAGATTACCACTACACAGACAAAATGATGCAACATTCGTTTAATAGGTATCTTCCCAATGAGATGGGCTGGCGAGATCTATTTGATATGGTTAGTATACTCCACATTATGCCGTCCGTGAATTTCTCGATTTATCTACTCCTGTTCAAGTATGTGGTGGGTTGGACCTTTGTATTATCTCTGTTGGGTGTTCCCTTCTTTTGAATTTGAATCAAATGTCTTTGCCTCTCATACCAAAACGAAATTTGGCGATCTTGGATTAAGAGTCTCCTCATCCTTGGAAACATATGAGAAATATCTCATTTCTACTATGTCGTGTAAATAAAATTTTAGGGGGCAGTTCTCTTCCTTATGAGATAAGAGGATGGAATCCTTTCAATATGTGGCTTTTTAAATCTTAAACCCGTGAATGTTTGAGTCTCAGCTGTCTTAAATGTTGGTTTTTGCGAGCCACAAAGGATCTATTAGTATATCTCCTGAGTTCTTGTTCTTGGTAGGTTATAGTCTCAGCAAGGAAGCCAGAATTCTTCCAAATGTCACACCCGATGTATGAAGTGGTGACAGGTGAAGGTCTAATGCGTCCATGTTTCAAGGCTCATCCAGGTAGTTCATGCATTGCACCTTAGCTCATTTGCTTGCGTCCAATTCACATATGTTTTGGTCTTGAAGGAAGGAAGTTTAAAATATTCATCTTTGTGTGTCTTTTCATCTGAGCATTTTTTCCCTTTGGTTGGCTCTCATGTAACGTTGTTCAGTGAATTATGTTCTCTATAGTCCAATTAATGATTTAACTAATTGTGCTTGCACCAATTCGATGACATTATATACGGAAAGTAAGATTGGAGGGAAGAGAGATGACTGAATAAATCCTCATGTTGGCAGCACCGCACAGTAAGAAAATTTGAGCACGGTGAGGCAACCTCAATTTTGGGCTCAGTCATTATATTTTGGTCTCAAAAAATATCAACTCTATCACTCTCTAAAGTTCTCTTCAAAGTTGCCAATGAATCTCTTTTTTTAAATGTGCGCGCGCGCAATGTCTGTGTAGAACTCTTTATCTCTCTTCCTCTATTCTCGGATGAATTATCTAATCGCTGCCATTAATTGTAATGCAAAAGTGTACGCACGGTCTTGGGGTTGAGTTCTACCCAAGATCGTGTAACATGGTATCAGAGCTGGGTATGCCAAGGATGGTAGGGTGCGTGTCCCTGGCGTGCACATGGCAGGTGCTGCCGAGTGAGCACACTAGGCGTGAGGAAGGGTGTGAAGCGAAGTGTCACATCACTTGGGTACCAAAGTAATATGAAGAATATAAGCGTGAGGGCACCCTCACTTCAATAGCTAGCTTTTGGGGTTGAGTTCTACCCAAGATCGTGTAACAATACTGACATAACCTTCTTTCTCTACAAAATAGAAGTGGGATACTATGAATATAGGTGTTTGGGTATTGTGAATTCAAGTATTCAAGCAGGAACTCTGATTCGGTCATCATCCTTTCCAACAATGACACTCTTGCGAAGCGTTGGCACCGTAATGATGTTAGTTTGTTTCGCATCAATGTCTTTAGATGAGAACGCTTAAGATTGCAGAATATAGAAATGTATGGCAAGCAGGCTACTGAAGCTTGACTGGAGCCAAGTACATCGAGCTGGGGCTGGACTTCTAGTTTGGGCTGTCAGGTCCCAGTGTAACTTGGGGTGGCCTCAGATAGGTCACTTGGCCAAGTTGTTTCAGTCCTTGTTAATGGCGGCAAGCAGTTTTTATGGCTGCTACATGGATTTGTACTTTGAAGTAACAACAAGCATATGTGTGCTTCTTGGCGGATAACATTGTTCTTGATCATATATTCTGCATATTGTATAACTTTTGTTCTCTAAGTTGTAACATGATCGTTCACTATCTTACCTGCTGCAGGTGGCTTGTACTCTGGGGGCAGCGCTCAGATGGTTGAGAATTCCCTGAACCTTCATGGTGATGAGATACTGTACGTTGGTGACCATATATACACAGATGTAAGTCAATCCAAAGTTCATCTACGATGGCGGACAGCATTGATTTGTCGAGAATTGGAAGAAGAGGTTAGCGTGTAGTTTTTTACAATTATCACTTTTAGGTTATGGATTTGGTTTTTGTGGATGTCCAAATCGTTTTCAAGATGGAGAAATCTGTAGCAACAATAAGCATAGTGCAGATCTAAAAGGTACATGAAAATTATACAGTCTCCAACCAGAGCTAGATAGCACTCCCCATAAGGTTTGAAGAAATTATGAATATTACTTGACTTGAACACTTTATTCCTCAGTGAATCACTGTAATCTCAAAGCTTACTCCATCAATTGTTTGGGGATGTCTTTTACGTTACTTTTATGTGCTTGGCTTCTAGAGTGGTAATTGGTGTTTTCCTTTTATGGTGGAATTCTGATGCTGCAGTATAGCGCTTTGATTCGTAGTCGAGGTCATCGAGCTACACTGGTGGAACTTATAAATCAGAAGGAAGTTGTTGGTGACCTCTTTAACCAACTTCGTCTGGCTCTGCAGAGGAGAACCAAGGGGCGTCCGGCACAGGTAAGTTTGCAACTTGCCGTTAATCGGTTATATAGGTCTTTTCTGTTCAAAAAGAGGAAGAAGTTATTTTGGTCTTCCCCCTCGCCCGCTATTGTACATATCTTGTTGCATTCTGCTCTCTAGTGGCATAGTTCTTGTAATTGGCAATTTATATCATATCCAGTCCACCCTGCCTTAATAATTTCTGTCATTATGCATTAAACATCGTTTATGTGGGTATTTGAAGCAAGGAATTGCATTTTGTGCTCATTTAGGTCTATTTTCTGAACTTGGTTTCGTTATGGTCATTTGAATGCTGAGTTCTCAAGTTTTCTGCTTCTTTTCCTAGATGAGTCGATGACTACTTTAGTATTTTTAGATTGTTTTAGTATGTTTCTGTAAGGCCAGTGGGATGAACTAGTTTGGTTGTGAGTAGTTCTCCATTCGCAGGTGTAGCAAGCTTCTTTTTGTGCCACTACTTTTTTTTTGATAAGTAAATTCATTTATACCAAACACGCAAAGAAGCTACAATCCACAGGGGCATACCCCAGGAACAACAAAGCTCAGCTCAATGTCAAAAGAAAAAGAAAGGAAACCTATCTACCCGATTGTTTACATATAAAATACGAGAATCCAAAAGCCAATCATCACAAATCTTCCTATTGCACGCAGTGAACTTTACTAAAGACCAAGAGCTCAACTTTGGCCTGATTCCATCAGAAATGACTCCAGAAACATCAGCCACACCACGGCTTTTTTGCTGAAAAATTCTCAAATTACGCTCCCCCCACAAGCTGTAGATGACAGCAACTAGAGAGAGTTTGTAAATTGCATTTCTCAGACCTTTCCCCCTTCTATTCTGCATAGCCTATTCAAGCTCCTAAGACAAAGTCGAAACATTCCAAACAAGGCCATTCCTTACCAAAACTTGCTTCCACACTGCAGAGGCAAAAGAACATTCAAAAAAGAGATGGGCATGGGACTCTAACTCATCCCCACAGAGCACACACTGAGGAGTAAAAGACAAGCCCCAGCTCCCCAATCTATCTTTATTTGCTAGTCTACCCCAAACAGCAAGCATGCAATAAAACTCCATCTAGGAACCCTTGAGTAAACCAGATAATGCCATGCCAGGGTTGAAAAGGTTTTCTATGTCTACAAGCCTCCTAAGCTGTCTTCACAGAGAAAAGCCCATCAGCAGATAAGGTCCACACAACCCTGTCACATACAGTAGGATTTGGGAGAAAATCTGCAGGAGTGTGACGCATGATCTGAAGAATTGTTCTACTCCTTTGTCTTGGCCACATCCAACAGCCTTCAACTATAATAGAAGAGAAGCATTCCCCCTATTAACCACCACATCCTCTCCAAAAGTTTGGTATAAGGCTCCCAATGGATGCCAATTATCAGTCCAAAGGAAAGTATCCTCTCCATTTCCAATAATAGACTTGATCCAGCCCTGGCATAAACCTCTCAGATTCAGCAATTTCCTCATCACCCAAGACACTTCACTAGGCATTTGAATCCCCCATAAACTGCCCTTTCAGGATATATTCATGGACCCACTTAACCCATAAGTTGTCAGCCTTTTGGCTAAGAGCCCAAAGATGCTTCATGTTGACAGCTTTATTCCATTCTTTTAAAGATCTAAAACCGTGTCCACCTTCATTCTTTGGAACACAAAGATTAGCCCAACTAACTTTGGCTCCAGAATGCTTCTTGTCTGCTCCAGTCCACAGGAAAGCACTCAGCACACCTTCAATTTCTCTGATAATACTCTGAGGTAAGGTGAAAATGGAACTCCAATAACTTTGAATGCTGAAAAGAACTGATTGAATCAATTGAACCCTCCCACCATAGGATAAAAATTTCTGAGTCCAACTATGGATTCTGGCCAAAATCTTATCCTTGAGCACAGAACAATCAGCAGAAGTAAGTCTAGTACTAATTGAAGGGACCCCAAGTACTTGACAGGAAGTGTACCCTCAGGAATACCCAACAAATCTGAAAAGGATAGCCTAGAAAGAGTAGGCACCCCAGCAAAGTTGTTAAGTTATGGGTTTATATGTAATGTAGTTTGCATTTAATCTCTTATGTAAGTAGATTAGGATATAAGGATCTAAGTTTGCATTTAATCTCTTATGTAAGTAGATTAGGATATAAGGATCTAATGTGTAATTACTGATTTCATATGTATAAGTATAACGTAATGAGAAATAAACCCTATTCTTTTGGGTTCCCAATTCTATCTTTTATTTTACATGGTATCAGAGCACCGATCTTGATCGGATTACCTGTCGAGCACCCTCCTCATCAGTCGAAGGCTTGTCAACGCGATACGACTTTTCTTTTGACTTGTTGATACTGTACGCTGCTCTTCTCTCGCCGTACGACGTCCGACAAGCCAGGTTGTTGCTCGACGAACCCCTTTCAACCTCCGACGAACTCACGCTTCGAGTTCCGATCGTTTTTTGACGTCACCCATACTCGCCGGAGACTCGCCGGCTCTTTCCGACGTTATCTGACCTTGCCGGCATCGTCCTTGACCAGTTCCGACTTCACCCCAGTCGATCCCAACCAGTTCCGACACCGTACAGCCAATTTCCGAAGCTGTACAGTCAATTCCGACGCTGTACAACCAATTCCAACACCGTACAGCCAATTACCGACGTCGCTACACACCTGTTTGGCTCCAGTTCAGTTTTTTCGTGGTGTTGGGAGTTGGGTCAGATCTGTTTTACTTCCTTTGGCTTGGGTAATATGTATTACATTGGCTTTTTATTTGGGTCAGAATAATCAGTTTTTTCTGAACCTATCAGTCAATTTTTCTGAACATATTATCAAGGTTTTTTTATTATTATCAGTTGTACGGTCAATTTGTTCTTTGGCTTGGGCTATTATTATATCAGTTGACATAATCTGGGTTTGTTGAAATGTCGGAGGATAGACAAAAGGCTTCCGCTGGTACAAATGATGAGTTGAGTCGTGTAGGGACTCTCGATAATTTTTCTTTGGATATTTGCCATATTAAGTTGGATGGTACCAACTATTTGATTTGGTCTTGTACTTTTACTTTGGCTATTGAGGCCAAAGGGATGTCAGAATTCATTGAAAGCCCTGTTACTCCACCTGTTGAGGCGGTCGAACTCAAGAAGTTTAAATCTCGAAAATCATTAGTCATGACTTGGTTGTTTAACTCTATGAGAGCTGATATTCGTCATACTTTTCTGCTACTTGATACTCCACATCAGATTTAGATTACTGCAGCTCAGACCTATTCTCAGCAAGGTAATGATGCACAATGTTTTGAGTTGAGGAAAAGGCTCCGTACATTGGAGCAAAATCATCGTTCTGTTGCTGTGTATTTTGCTGACTTAAGTGGAGCTTGGGGGGAATTTGATTATTATCAGGGTTTTCAGGCTGTTTGTGCTGTGGATGCTGCTAATTGGCTAAAAAGGATGGAGAAAGAACGTGTTTATGACTTTCTTGCTGGTCTTGATCTGGAACTTGATCTGATTAGAGTGCAGGTGTTGGGTCGTGTTCCGTTTCCATCATTGGGAGAGGCTTATTCTATTGTTCAGCAGGAGGAGAGTAGGAGGGGTGCTATGTTGCACCCTCCTATTTCTGATCGTTCTGCCCTGGTTGCTATTCCTCAAGGTCATTTTGGTTCTGATAGTGGGCTTATTCTCCAGGGTGGCAAGTCCCGGTCTGGTACTAGTAGTGGGCCTCCTGATCGTGCGTCACTCCAGTGTGAGTATTGCCACAACACTGGTCATACCAGAGATTTCTGATGGAAGCTACATGGCAAGCCCTCTCGTGGGCGCGGGGGTGGACGCGGTGGCCTTACTCGTGGTCCAGTGCGTTCTCGGGCCCAGGCCCATGTTTCGGAGTCTACAGTTGGCACCTTGCCTGATTCTGGGTTCAGTTCTGGGATCCAGGCGTCATCTGATCATATTAGTGTTTTTTCTCCGGGGGAGATACAAACTCTCAGGCGCCTTATGGCTCGGGCTGATTCTCCATCTACCATAGCTTCCTCTTCCACAGCAGCTCCTACATCCTATTTTGCTCAAACAGGTATCCCGGCTACTGTATTTACTGCCTCTTCTGCTATTTTTTGGATTATTGATTCTGGTGCCTCAGATCATATGACTGGGTGTTCCTCTGTATTTGATTCTTATTCTACTTGTTCTGGTAAGGATAAGGTCCGAATAGCAGATGGGTCATTCTCTGCTATCTCAGGGAAAGGTTCTGTTTGCTATTTACCCTCTATTTCTCTCTCTTCAGTTTTACATATTCCCAACTTTGCCACTAATCTTATGTCTGTTAGTAGCCTTACTCGTTCTGCCAATTGTTCCGTGACTTTTTTCCCTACTCATTGTATCTTTCAGGAACTGGATACGGGGAATGTGATTGGCAGTGGTAAATTACATGGTGGCCTCTATTTCTTGGAGTCTGCACCTCGTCCATCCATGTCATGTGGTCTTACTCTGCAATCAGATATGGGTCCAACTCTTACTATGTTACATCAGTGGCACCGTAGATTGGGTCATCCATCCTTTGGAATTTTAGAGAAACTTTTTCCTAATTTAATAAAGCATTGTCCTAGGAGTCAGTTTTTTTGTGAAGCCTGTGAGCTTGGAAAACATAAACATTCATCTTATGCACCTATTAATAAACGGAGTGCGTCTCCTTTTACAGTTATCCATTCTGATGTTTGGGGTCCTTCCCCTGTTACCTCTCTTAAAGGTTTTCGATGGTTTGTCACTTTTATTGACTGTTATTCTCGTGTTACTTGGGTGTATTTACTTAAGTCAAAAAGTGACGTCTTTTCTTGTTTTAAATCTTTTTATGCCATGGTACGCACTCAATTTGATACGACTATTAAAATTCTCCGTAGTGACAATGGAACTGAGTATATCGATAGGAATTTTAGGGCCTTCCTAGACGAAAATGGCATTCTTTATCAAACGACTTGTGTTGACACTCCACAACAAAATGGGGTTGCTGAACGCAAGAATCGTCATCTTGCTGAGGTAGCTCGCTCTCTTTTATTCACCATGAATGTTCCCAAATTTTTTTGGGGAGAGGCGATTTTGACTGCTACTTATCTAATCAACCGTATGCCGTCTAGTGTTCTCCGATTCAAAACTCCTATTGAGTGTCTTCTTCACAGTTCTCGTGTCACCACTCTCCCACCGCGAGTGTTTGGTTGTGTGTGTTTTGTTCATGCCCCTCATCCCTCTGGGGGCAAGTTAGGTCCTAAAGCCCATAAGTGTGTCTTTATTGGGTACTCTCCTACCCAGAAAGGCTATAAATGTTATGATCCTCATTCTAGAAAGTTTTATGTCTCTATGGATGTTACTTTTTGGGAAACTGTGTCCTTTTACTCTCCCTCCACTCCATCTCTTCAGGGGGAGCATAGGCAGGAAGGGATAAGGGAGGAAGAGCTATTTACCTCTTTTAATAATCATGATGAGAGGGAGAGGAAACAATTTAGCGAGGAACCAATATCTGTTGAAGGAGCAACGCATGACATTGATGACAATATTGAGGAACTACCACAACGGCTGAAAGGGTCTAATTTAAAGACCTACATTAGACAGAAGAAAGAAAAGTCCTCATGTGTAATACCACCGTGTCAATTACAATCTCCTGCTCCAGTTCCAGATTCCTCAGCTGATTTATCTGGTAATGAATCTACTTCTATTGAACCTCCCTTTATTGAGTCTGATGATCTTCCAATTGCTCTTCGAAAAGGTGTTAGGTCATGTACTCAACATCCCATCTCTCAATTTGTCTCTTATGATCGTTTATCTCCTTCGTACCATGCCTTTGTTTCGTCTCTTTCTTCTACATGTATTCCACAGAATTGGCAGGATGCATTCATAATACCTAAGTGGAAAGGAGCTATGGTAGAAGAGATGACAGCTTTGAAAAAGAATGGCACTTGGGAGCTAGTATCACTTCCAGGAGGAAAGAAATCAGTAGGATGCAAATGGGTTTTCACTGTTAAGCAGAATGCTGATGGTACAGTTGAGAGATACAAGGCAAGACTTGTTGCCAAGGGTTTTACTCAAACCTATGGTATTGACTATGAGAAGACGTTTGCACCAGTAGCAAAGATGAACACTGTGCGAGCTCTGCTTTCTTGTGCTGCCAATTTGAATTGGCCCCTTCACCAGTTTGATGTGAAAAATGCATTCCTCCATGGTGAGTTAGAAGAGGAAGTGTATATGGACGTACCACCAGGTTTCTCTTCCTCTGAGGCTGAAGGGAAGGTGTGTAGATTGAAGAAGGCCCTATATGGGCTGAAGCAATCACCTAGAGCGTGGTTCGGTAGATTTTCCAAGGCTATGTTGGGGTTTGGATACAAACAGAGCCATGCAGATCATACTATGTTCATCAAGGGAGGTGCTGGTAAGATTGCTATCCTTATTGTGTATGTTGATGATATAATAATGACAGGCAATGATGTGAATGAAATTCTTAATCTCAAATCTAGTCTGGCTCAAGAATTTGAGATTAAGGATTTGGGATCACTAAGATACTTTCTTGGCATGGAAGTGGCAAGGTCTGATAGAGGTATTTTTATCTCCCAACGGAAGTATATACTTGATCTTTTGGAAGAAACAGGTATGTTGGGTTGTAGACCTGCAAATTCTCCTATTGAGGCGAATCATCATCTTAGTGGCAATGTGGGGGAGTGCACTGACAAGGAGAGATATCAGCGACTTGTGGGTCGACTGATATACTTAGCTCACACTCGACCAGATGTTACTTATGCAGTGAGCGTTGTTAGTCAGTTTATGCATGATCCTCGAGCTTCACATCTGGATGCAGTTTATCGTATCTTGAGGTACCTTAAATCAGCTCCAGGGAAGGGAATTCTGTTCTCTAATCATGGTCATCTACGATTGGAGACATTTACTGATGCTGACTGGGCTGGTTCTGTGGATGATAGACGCTCTACTTCTGGCTATTGTACGTTCATTGGGGGAAATTTGGTTACTTGGCGAAGTAAAAAGCAATCAGTGGTCGTCAGGTCTAGTGCAGAAGCTGAGTACAGAGCTATGGCTCATGGCGTTTGTGAACTCTTGTGGCTCCAAACCGTGTTACGTGATTTGAAAATTATTGATAATGGTCCTATGAAACTCTACTGTGACAATAAAGCTGCCATCAATATTGCTCATAATCCTGTTCAACATGATAGGACGAAGCACATAGAAATTGACAGGCACTTCATCAAAGAGGAGCTGAGCGCGGGTTTGATATGTATGCCTTTTGTGAGATCTGAAGATCAACTAGCAGACATATTTACAAAAGGGCTTGGTAGCAAGAGTTTTCACACCATTATGGTCAAGTTGGGCTTGATTGATATCTTCGCACCAACTTGAGGGGGAGTGTTAAGTTATGGGTTTATATGTAATGTAGTTTGCATTTAATCTCTTATGTAAGTAGATTAGGATATAAGGATCTAAGTTTGCATTTAATCTCTTATGTAAGTAGATTAGGATATAAGGATCTAATGTGTAATTACTGATTTCATATGTATAAGTATAACGTAATGAGAAATAAACCCTATTCTTTTGGGTTCCCAATTCTATCTTTTATTTTACAAAAGTAAATAGCACTTTTTAATAAGTTGGGTTGCAGACCTGAGAAACCATAAAACTACTTCAAGGTGTTCAAAATGATCTGTAAAGATTCAGAATGAGCACCATTGAGGATAAAGAGGTCATCCGCAAAAGCTACATGTGGAATCCCCAAGGATTGACATTTAGGATGATACTGAAAGTCCCCAGTCCCAATGTTCTGAGTCAAGAGAGAGGAAAAAGCTTCCGTAACTAACAAGAAAAGGTAGGGAGAGATTGGTTCCCCTTGCCTTAAACCTCTAGCTCCAGGAAAATAGCCAACAAGACCACCGTTTATCATAATAGAAACCATAGGAGAGGTGATACAAGCTCTAATCCAACGAACAAAAATATCAGGAAAGTCCATAGCAATCATTGTATCTTAATAGAAAATCCCAGTCCACTGAATCATAGCTTTTATAAGATCCACCTTAATGGCCCATCTTGGGACGCCATCATTTCTATGATAATTCCTCATCTACTCATGCATGAGTAAAACATTATCAACAATGCTCCTACCTTTAATGAAAGCAGATTGAGAATGACTTACAACATGCTGCAAAGTGTCCTGCATCCTGTTGGCCAGAATCTCAGTAACCACTTTATAGACCACATTGCAGCAAGCAATGGGTCTATAATCTTTTATTGATGAAGGGCTAGGAACTTTGGGAACCAAAGTAAGCACAGTGGAGTTCCACTCCAGAAGCATGAAGCCTTTCTCAAAGAACAACAACACAGCAGCCACTAAATCAGAACACACAATCTCCCAATTTTGTTGAAAGAAGCTGGAGCAAAACCCATCAGGCCCAGGGGCCTTATCACCCTTGATAGCTTTAAGGGCACACTTAATCTCCTCCACAGAAACAGTTTTGATCAAATCCTTGTGCATGGCAGCCGGCACTTTCTTAGTAATAATCTGCTGAAGGCAATCCCTTGCATCTTGCCTCTGACTAAATTTTGTCCCCAACAACCCTTTGTAGAATTGCTGAATCTCCTCAGGCTTATCCAATCTGACCCCTTCCACACTCATCAAACTCAGGATCTTATTCCTCATTCTATTACTGCTAACCTTACGATGAAAAAACTTAGTATTCTGATCCCCCAAAGCTAACCAATGAACCCTTGATTTCTGCTTTTTAAAAGATTCCTCAGCACCACTTAATTCCATAAACACTCTGATTGCCTCATGTTCTTGCAGTCTAAGATCATGATTCCCAATATTCTGACTACAAAGCCTTTGGAAATGTTCCAAATTCTGCCTGGCTTCCTCAACCCTCCCAGATGTATTAGAGAAACAAGTGGCATTCAAATCACTCAAAATAGGTTTCAGTCTTTTCAGGTTCAGAGACACCCTTAACATAGCAGATCCAGAGATAGGTATACTCCAAGAGCTAGAAAGCAACTCCTTGAATTTATGATGTTTCATCCAAAAGTTGAAACACTTAAAAAGGTTTTTTGCAGTTAACATCTTTAGAGTCACCAAGAGGGAGCAATGATCAGAAATACCTGGAGAATGAGCTAGAGCTTCAGAGTCAGGAAAGGTATCTAACCAGCTAGCATTAACCACCACTCTACCTATTTTACTCATATTAGCGCCGCCACCACCTCTTCTATTTGACCAAGTGAACCAGGCACCTTTAGTAACCAGCTCCTCCATATTAATATCAAACAAACAATTCCTGAATTCAGAGGAAGCTGAGCATCAAAATGCCCCACTCTTTCTGAACTCCTAAGAACAACATTGAAATCCCCCATCTGAATCCAAGGTAAATCCCCAATGGTTGAATGCAGGAATCTCATAGAAGACCAGACTCCAGAGAGACCTCTATCAATCATAGAATTTGCTCCATAACCAGAGGAGACATAAAACACTTTCTGGGACTCCAAGCAACTGACTTGAACACAAAGCAGCTGAGGAGAACTGAAGTTACTGAACACCAAAGAAACACCTAGTAGATTAGGATCCCACCCCAAAACAATTCTGGCAACACCCTGAACCCCAGAGTTATCAAGCATTGACCAGGATACCAACAGAAGCAAGATTTTCTTGTCGAACCTTAGCTTCCAAAACACTACAAAAGCACAACTTCTGCAAACCAATAAGAGACTTAATCTCTTTTGTTTCAAGGGGTTATTATGATCCCTTATGTTCCAGCTAGCAATCCTGAATTTAACATTTTTTCTTCCTACTCATCACCCCCACACCCCCCCCCCCCCCCCTCCCTCTTTCTTAGCAGGACCATTATCACCAACCTTGCCAACATTTCCTTTAGAAAGAGAAATGGAAGGAGAGGATGAAACCTGTGGAACAACGACACTGAAATCTGCTGCAATTGCTGCCATCACACTAGCTAAACCCTCAGCTGGAGCATCAAAGAGATCATCAGGTAGGTTATCCATCTGACCCACACCTCCAGCACTATCACTCCCAATCAGATCATTACTAGCATCTTGCAGAATATCAAAGCGATTAGACTTTTTTGCAGAGGGATGCTGCCCACTGTCCAACACTGTCCTCTTAGGAGCCAACTCCATGACCAGCACCATCTACAGAAATAGGACCACCGACATTTACAACACCAGAACCATCAGAAAGAGCTATCCACAATTAGGTCAGTAACTGTAGGCCTACTAGTGGAAGCAGGCACATAGTGAAGTGAGGAAGGAGGTCTAATGCCCCCTACGCCAGGAGCTTCCTGCCTCAAAGTCCCTACCACCTGCCGCTCTTGAGAACTCAAAGCCATTCTGCTCTGAACCTTAGCAACAACCTTCTTAGGGCAAGTAGAAGACCCATGACCAAATACCATACAGTCAGAACATATCATAGGCTTCCAAGGGTAATGAATCTTGATCTCCACCACATCACCATTATCATCCTTCAAATCAAAAGAAGTTGGAAGGGGAGAAGAGCAATCCACTTCAACACAAATCTTAGCAAAGCTAATCCCGTTTACCAGACTCAGTAAACTGATCCACATACGAAGGTCTTCCCACTGAGCGAGCAATATAGCTAAACCCTGGACCAGTCCAAAGCTCAAGAGGTATATTATAGAAATGAACCCACAAAGGAATGGTAGACAGCCGATCCTTTTCCAGCTTAAGATGGGGATGCCAGAGCTTAAGAATCAGCAACTTACCTCCAAAATGCCAAGGACCACTCTCCAACAACTGATGGAACTTTTCTCCTTCAAATAAGAAGAAGAAAAACCCTTTCTCGTTCGATAAAACTCACGTATCCCAAACCTAGCCCAGATATTCATAGCAATTTTCCTAACTGCAGTAAAGGTTAGTTTCTTATCCCAAAAATGGCCCACAATACACTTTTACCATTTAGATTGCCCCAACTCTTCAACATCTTCCTGAGGGGACACTACCACCCTATCATTAAGAATAACAGGGGGAATATACTCAAGCTTCATCTTCTCCGGCACAACCATAGATTCAGGAACCCCCTTCACCCCTTCCCCAGGGCTATTGTTTACCGCATTCCCTCCAGCCACAATATTACTCCAAGAAAGGCCATAACCAGGCCCAGAGGAAACAACCTTACCCTCCAATAACCTACGCAAACGAGCATTCTCAGCATTCAACTCCTTAATCTGGCACATAGCAGGCATGTCCGTGAAACAAGGTTTCAAATGATCCTCATTAAGGATCGCAACAGATTCCAATAGATCAAGACCGCGTACCGGAGAATCAGGAGCATGCAAACCAAAAACCCTATCACCATTGACAGAGGAAACAACACGAGTGTTCTTAGAAGGAGCCCGAGGACTGCCAAACTGAGAAAACTTAGGCTTTCGTAGCGACGAAACTATAGGCAAAGAAATACCAGACGAATTCATATCTAACATCCCAAGATCAAGAGAATTACCAGGAGAATGATTTAACGCGACCACGACATCACCCACACACGTTGAAGTAACCAAAGCAGAAGTCCCACAAACCAAATTCGAATCCAAAAGCACAAAATCCATAGCAAAACAACACAAAACAAATCACAGAAGGCAAAGACAGAGATCAATTACCAGCAGCTAGAGAAGAGACGAAGGAGAACGAAGAAGAAATCAGTGAGAAACGACCAGTTGAGCATCTCGTCAAAATCGCCTCGTTCGACCCGTTGTGCCACTACTTGTTTAAGGGATAACACTTTGATTAGTCGGAACACTAACGTAATCTTCTTTGACCTCTTTCCTTTCTTTCCGGCAGAAAAGAGAAACCATTAGAGGCTCTCTGACCAATGGAATGGTTAAGTCAGCAAGGAAGCAAGAGTTGTTGGTTGATACAATTCAACCAGGCTAGAAACCAAAGGCAAAGAGTGAGTAGATTGTGAGTCAGAGTTTTGGTACCCACCGTCGCTATGTTATCCTGACTTCTCTTCTCTTGGCAATTGGGATCCATTGGTTCCATACCCAGGATGGGGTACCCGTTGCCATGGTTAAAAGTCATCATGTGTTCCTCAAGGAACTTGTGAAAGTGGCTCTAGTCAAACTCAAGTGGCTCCTTTGCCACAAGCTTTCTTGAACGATTGGCTGATTGGACATGACATAATCATTCCTAGCACGTACGTCCCACTAGTTGGTGGTTGTTAGAGTGTTACTTGTGCTCCGTTTGTGTGTCCAAGAAGGCTTGTACCTCCTCAATCAATAAGTTTATTGTTATTTTTTTATCGGCAAAAGTATTGTTAGAATGGTTAGATTAGCACCTTTGGAAGAGGAGTTGAACTCCTAACCTCCTTTCGCCTGGCTACTAAGGATATGTTTGGTTCGATGGAATCAAAGTTGGAATTGAATGGTCATTCCAATGGCATACTTATTCCTATGTTTGGTTCACCATTAAATGATGGAATGATCATTCCAAATGGAATCAATCGTCATTCCACTAAAACAACGAAGAAATTGTCATTCCATTTCTTTGACACACCAAAAATTACTAGTGTCACTCCAAGATTTACTATTGTCACACCAAAATTACTATTGACACTCCAAAATTTACTATTGCCACTTCATTCCATTGGGGATGAGAATGACTATTCGTAAGCACAACCAAACTTGGGAATGGGAATGGATATTCCAAGCTCATTTCATTCAATTCCATTCCATTGTCAATTCTATTCCATCGAACCAAACGTGCCCTAAGTGCATTCCTAATGCCATTGGGCCAAAGGCCTCTTGGCCTTAATCAATTATTTTCCCAACTATGCTCTGGTAACACTTTTTGTGCCGATTGTTCTTCGGACGGCCTTCGTGCTGACTGCGTAATTGTTCCAATTGTTCTTCGGATGCCTATCGTGCCGCGTATTGTACCGGTCAGGCACTCTTCGTGTCGATTGCGTAATTGTTCCGATTGTTCTTTGGACACCCTTCGTGCCTAGTATTGTACTGGTCAGGCACTCTTCGTGTCAATTGCGTAACTATCCGCTCGGCATTATCCTTGTAAGATTTTCTGGCTTCTTAAACTGGTCAACTTCTTCTTACTCAGCAATATATTCTGTCGGCGCCAAGTTGGCAAAGCCTCGTGCCATGGTCTCTTATTTACTTAACTATGTCGTACATTTCTAATTTATCTTGGCTTTTTACTCATAATAATTGGTCGTTATGATTTCACCTCCCATAGTAGGGAAGACTATCAGATTTTATCCTGATAGCATCAACTCATTCAACAGAAATAATGACTGCCACATCTTAGCTATGTGTCATGCTGTTTAATGGTACTTGCAATTGAATAAAAAGCTTGTATTTCGTCTTAAGCATTTTTCTGCCTTTTGTTGGTCTTGCAACTGTCATTTGGCATCTTCAACTTGAACCACATCACTTGTTTCTGGTATAGTCCTTAGGTTTTGTTAGAGGTTGTCCCACATTATAACCTCCAAAAACTAGTATATGAGCTTGGGCAATCTCTCCACTCATTGCCAATTGGTTTTGAGTGGGTTGCTTTAACATGGTATTTGAGCTAGGCTTTAGGAGGCTTTTGCATGAGACTCTCTTGGTTGATTGCCCCGCTGTTTGTGCCATAAGTGCACCTTGTTTCGTTATGATCCCAATGTTATGAATCCTCTGTTTACCTTTCCACTAGCTGGTTAAGGGTTGTATGTGCGGAGGAGGGTTAGAATTTGTCCCACATTGGTTAGGTATAACCTCCAAATACTAGTATATGAGCCTGGGCAGCCACTCCACTTATTACCAATTGATTTTGATTTGGATGCTTTAACAATCTTTAATCACATTCTAATTCATGTAGCGAAGGACTGTAATTTTTTGATCAAATACTACACTGAGTATTAATTTTGCAGGCTGTGGCATTTAGTGAATGGATATCACCAACCGAACAACATGTCTTTTGTGAACTATAATTTCTCGTAAGTCATGTCTTTTGTGAATATGCATTAACTTTTAAAAGTTATGGCCAATTGTCGAATGTGCGTAAGGATCCTAGAATTGTGTTTTTATGAATAGATGCAAGAGCACGATAGACATGTCCTGTGATCAGTGGTTCTTACCTGACAAACACCATAAATAAGAGGATCATAACCATTTTATAACAACATAATAAGTTAAAGAATTAGTGCCCATAACTTCCGAGGGGAGTGCAATGGAAAACTTCCTTGAATTGCTATCTTCAGGTTTTCAATGTAAGGACTTTGTCTGCAGGCAACTTTCCTGCCCATAAGCAAACTCTGTAGGGTGGTGGTTCATGCATTCCATTTTGCAACATTGGGGAGGACCATTCCAAGCTCCCAACTCAAGTAATTGGGACTAAAGCTTGCAGTGATGAGTTAAACTTGAGCACATAGAATAATTATGTGAAAATAAAGATCCTTTTATGGTGCTTATTCCCCTTTCTTGCATTTGTTGACTTCCATGCAAAGTTCTTGCCTTTCAGTTAGTTGTGCTACTTTCATTTGTTGTACCTTCTCCCGCTTTGGTAATTATCCCATCCAATGCTATAGTAAGTCTAGGTGGCCTCTCCATACTTTGCCAACTGGTTTTGAGTATCAAAGCTAGGCTTTTGGACAAGATTATGTGTTTTGTCATTCATTGATTTCTCCATTGTTTGTAGCAATTTATTTCCTTGTTGTAAAGTTGAGAGACGACAGTATCGATTTGTGGAAAACCCAAAATTAGGGTAACTTTCATTAAACTGGGTATATATACAACGCAAGATACAACAATTACAATGAGGTCCTAACTAATTAACTATTTACATACTAAGGATAAATAATGAAACTCTATACAACGAACTAATTCATTAATCTAACACTCCCCCTCAAGTTGGTGCGAAGATATCGATCAAGCCCAACTTGAATGCAATAGGGTGGAAGGACATACATATCGAACCCTCGCTCAGTTTCTCCTTGATGAAGTGCCTATCAATCTCAATATGCTTCGTTCTATCATGTTGAATAGGATTATGAGCAATGTTTATAGCAGCCTTATTATCACAGTAGAGTTTCATAGGACCACTGTCAATGAAACCCAAATCACGTAACAAGGTTTGGAGCCACAAAAGCTCGCAAACACCATGAGCCATGGCTCTATTCTCTGCCTCGGCGCTAAATCTAGCAATCACTGATTGCTTTTTACTTCGCCAAGTAACCAAATTCCCTCCAATAAAGGTACAATAGCCAGAAGTAGAGCGTATATCATTTACAGAACCAACCTAGTCAGCATCAGTAAAAGCCTCCAACCGCAAATGACCATGATTAGATAACAAAATTCCTCTTCCTGGAGCTGATTTGAGATACCTCAAAATACGATAAACTGCATCGAGGTGTGAAATACGAGGATCGTGCATAAACTGGCTAACTACACCCACTGCATAGGTAATATCCGGCCAGGTGTGAGCTAAATATATCAGTCGCCCAACAAGTCGCTGATACCTCTCCTTATCAGTACGTTCGCCCATATCTTCACTCAAGTGATGATTTGGCTCAATATGAGAATCTGCAGGTTTACAACCCAACATGCCTGTTTCCTCCAAAAGATCAAGAATATATTTTCGTTGAGAGGTAAAAATACCTCTATCAGATCTTGCCACTTCCATTCCAAGGAAGTATCTCATCGCTCCAAAGTCTTTAATCTCGAATTCTTGGGCAAGTCGAGACTTCAAATTATGAATTTCATTCACATCGTCACCTGTCATTATTATATCATCAACATAAACAATAAGGACAGCAATCTTACCATTACTCCTCTTAATGAATAGAGTATGGTAAGCATGGCTCTATTTGTAGCCGAAACTTAGCATGGCCTTTGAGAATCTGCCAAACCAAGCCCTAGGTGACTGCTTCAAACCATACAGTGCCTTCTTTAATTTGCACACCTTTCCTTCACTTGCAGCGGAAGAAAAACCTGGTGGAATATCCATATACACTTCCTCATCCAGATCACCGTAGAGGAATGCATTTTTTTACATCAAACTATTGAAGTGGCCAATTCAGGTTAGCTGCACGGGAAAGTAGAGCTCGCACAGAATTCATCTTTGCTACTGGAGCAAATGTCTCCTCACAGTCAATACCGTAGGTTTGAGTGAACCCTCTGGCGACCAATCTAGCTTTGTATCTGTCAACTGTACCATTTGCATTCTGTTTAACAGTAAATACCCACTTCCATACCACTGATTTCTTTCCTCCAGGAAGTGATACTAGCTCCCAAGTAGGGATGGCATTTGGGGCAAACGGGGCGGATATTGGGTATTCCGTATCCGATACCTGAAACCGAAGTAGCACCCATATCCGCCCCGATAACCGAACCGGGAGGGAACTGGGTAACCAAAACCGAACCAAACGGATATCGGGGAATAACCGAACCGAACGGATAACCGAAATGAAGCAAAAAAAATGATCCTTTTTAATCAAGCAAAAAAACTGATCCTGCCAAGTTTAAATTAAAGAAAGAAACTAATCAAGCAAAAAATTGATCCTGGATCAGATTTCATCCCCGCCCCTATGATGAATCAGTATCCAAATTTTATGATACTAAAGCTAAAATGTAATGCTAACAAATACTACAAATAGAATAAGTTCTGCTAGCTGGACTGGATTTGTACAAGAAGGAATGAAAAAGCTGAAGCATGCATGATAAGCACCAAAAATTCTCTGGCTCTCTCACATGATCATATTCATTGGCACAGGCTCCACGCTACCATTTTATACCCCATGGAAATAGATACAGTTGCAATGACTCCAGTCATCAGTGATAGCCATTACAATCACCAACATTCACAACAAAACACTTATCACATCAGTGATAGCCATTACAATCACCAACATTCACAACAAAACACTTATCACATGCTGCCAATCAGTCCACAAAACAACTACAAAGCAAAGTAAAAAAAATACAAAAAATCAGTCCAGTGACTCTAGTCACCACATGCACACCAATCAGTCCAGCCAAGCACATCACAAATCTAGAAATAATACAAAGTTCCATTTGCAGTTGCAGAATTAAGAGATGGAAAAACAAAATAATAGAATCAATTCTGATTTCCATCTTGAAATGCCAACTTCCATTTGTTGAGTTCATATCTGTTAAATTGAAGGGCAGAAAAAGTGAATCAATATCAACAAAGAAAGTTCAATTAATATGAGCAATATGTAATGTTAAAATCACGAGAGACGTAAGACAAATGTCAATTACCTCACGAGTCACGCACAAATCCCCCGTTTCCACATCATCTATTACAGTGGCATACCCTGATGTTGATTCACCTAACAAATATAAAGTACAAAAATTCATAAGTACTAGTTTAAGTTTACTAAAGTAGAAAAATGCAAGATACTAAGTTCATTACCTTTCATTTCAGCAGCCCACAACCAACTTTGAGCACACATCAAGGCTTCCATCGTATCGGGATGAAGTCTACTACGATGTGGACTCACCAACCTACCACTCGTGCTAAATGCGGACTCGGAAGCAACTGTCGATACCGGAATAGCTAACAAATCCCTAGCCATGGCTTGCAAAATTGGATACTTGGGTTGATGTGATTTCCACCAATTTAAGACATCAAATCCTGCAGATTTTGGCAAGACAGCTTCCGACAAATAATGATCCAACTCCAATTTTGCAGTATCGATTGTCCTACTTCTCTTCGACTCCCTAAGCATGTAGACATCATACTTCGATAGTGACTCTTCATCAATGGAACTTGATTGGGAAGAAGAGTCACCAATACCCTCAACCATTGAACTAGGCCATTGATACTCCTTAAGCAATTTATAACAAAGTGCACGAACTTTCTCAACTTCTTCCTTATGACTTGATGGAAACAATAATTTAAAGTAGAACTCCAACACATTGATCTTATACCTAGGATCCAACACAGCAGAAACCCCCACAACACCATTTACCACAGACCAATACTTGTCAAATTTTTCCACCATTCTTTTGGCCATTTCCCTAATCACTTGATTCTCAGAATGGAGCCAATCTCTCAATTCAAGTCTAATCTCACATATATTTGGAAAGCATTGATTAGTAGTGGGGTATTTAGTTCCAGAAAACAACTCTGTCACCTTAAAAAAAAATTTGAGCTTCTGACAAACATCTCTAGCAAACCCCCACTCACGTTCACTCGGCAAGGAATTATATTGAGCATCCCGTTTGCTTAAACAAATGAACACATCCTTATAAAGTAGGGCTGTTTGAAGCATCAAGAATGTTGAATTCCACCGAGTCGCACAATCAAGTCCTAATTTCTTAGTACTAGTCACATTCAATTGGCGGACTATTTTTTCAAATTTTTCGTCTCTTTTTTGTGATGCCGTCCAATAAGCCACACTGTCCCGAATTTTCTCAATTCCCACCTTGATAACATCCAACCCATCTTTAACAATAAGATTAAGAATGTGCGCATAACAACGCATATGAAACAAATCCCCACCCAACATGAGCGACGTACAATCAAGTTATTCCCACAAAAGATCAATCATGGCATCATTGGTAGAGCAATTATCAACTGTTATACTTGAAATCTTCCTATCAATGTTCCAATCCATCAAACAATTCAACAATTGGTCACATAGAACTTCTTTTATATGTGGACATGGCACATATATGAACCTAACATGCAATATTGATAATTTAGTTAAAAATTGGAAAATGAAGATTTACATTGCATAAAGGAATAAATATCGATATATAAGTTAGAAATACCTCAAAATGCGACTTTGCAAAGTCCAAGAATCATCAATAAAGTGTACTGTGACAGCCATGAAGCCTTTCTTTTGATTACTCGAAGTCCACATGTCCGTTGTGATAGCTAATCTACTTGCATTACTCACCACCAAACTCATTGTCTTCCCCCTCTGGTACTCATAAATCTTAAATATTTCAGTTTTCATTGTGTTCCTACACGGCACCTTAAATAAAGGTTGAAGAGCATTTGAATACCTCCTAAATCCAACATGGTCCACAATTGAAAGGGGATACTCATGCATGATTATGGCACTTGCAAGTTCTTTCCGTGCCGTCTCATGATCAAAACTATATGAAGTTAGTTGCGGAGGACGGTCTTTATTCATAAAATTGTTTGTTAGAACTTGTTGCCTCATGTTATCTTTCTTTTGGTGTCTCCTTAAATAGTGTTCTTTCAAATGCGAAGTTCCATTCCTTGTTTCTCCAGAAATTTTTGCTCCACAATACTTGCAAATTGCCTTGAAAATCCCGTTAATTTTCACCCTATTATAGTGAGCCCAATAAGGACTCCTTAACCTTTTTCCACCATCATCATCGGATTTTTCTGATACAACTTCAACTTCATCAGTAGGATTGTCACTTGGATGAGTAGGATTGTCACTTGCATGGTTATCAAGAGGGGATGATGATGGTACGGGACTACCACTTGGTTGTGATGGTCCAGAACCATCAACCAGATTTGTTGACTGAGCGCTCGAACCGACAGGTGATTCAGACATAATTAATCTAGTCCTAAGAAAACACCAGCAGATTCAGACATGATTGAATCTACAATTATAGATTTAAGCTACAATTATAGTTCAAGCTACAATTAGATCACAAGCGTGCTCCCAATCAAATCACAAGCTACAATACCGAAAGACTGCAATCAAGCTAGTTAAGCAGACTAGAGGGGCTATGCCGCCGCCTCATTCTCAACATAATTCCGTGGGGTTATGCCACCGCCACGTTATATAACTAAAAGCAATAAAAGGCAATTGATATTCAATCTAGCTTCGTTACACCTCAAGTCGAATTGGTGGCTCAGTTAAAGGTGTCCGCTAAATTGAGCTCAACTGACCCACAAACAAACAAACATACAGCAAATTTTAACAACTACCAACTGACCCACATGCAGCAAATTTTAACGACTAACAACTGACCCTAATCATCCACCGGTACACTAGTCTATGAACAAAATCAAACACTTGGCCCACATGCAGAACATTCAAGCACATAGATCTGAAGCAGATTATACTTTCGAGCACATAAGAGAGAGAGAGAGAGGGGGGGGGAGATAAACCAACGACAACAGTCGATTGAGTCAACTGGGCTCCAAAGAGTGGCAACTATGGAGTGCGGACTGCCAAACTGCTGCAATCGATTTCCTGAAAAAACCGAGAGATGAGAGACAAGATCGAGAGAGAGAGAGAGAGAGATCTCACGGTCGACTTACAGTCGACTAAGTCAATTGATAGTCGTAACCTGCAAAAATAACCTGCAAAAATAGAGTTACAGGGATATGGGAGTGTGCAATAAAGATTAGAGAGTCCAGATTGTGAGAGAGACTAAGAGAGATCGAGAGAAAGAGAGAGGGAGGGAGAGAGATCTCACGGAGTAGTCGCTGCTCTGGAGCGGTAGAGAGGAGTCTGGTGTGGACTGTGGAGAGGTCCGAGAGGACTGAGAGTGGCCGAGAGATCAGAGAGTCCAGATTGAGAGAGAGATTAAGAGAGATCTCGAGAGAAAGACAGAGATCGCTGCTCTGGAGTGGAGCTCTGGAGGAGTCAAAGGGAGTCGCCGAGCTCTGGAGTGGCTGAGTGAAATGATTTTGAATGAAAACCCTAAGTGAGTGGAAGTGGGTATATATATATATATATATATATATATATATATATATATACGAGGGTATTTTGGTAAATACACAGTTTCGGTTCGGTTCGGGGAACGGTTCGGTTATCTTCTCAACCGTAACCGAACCGAACCCGTTCGGTTATCTTCCAACCTCCACCATATCCGCACCAACGGGGATTTTTCGGGTTATGGTTCGGGGAAAAAAAAGCGGTTACGGTTCGGGTACCCATCGGTTCGGTCGAGATTGCCATCCCTACTCCCAAGTGCCATTTTTTTTCAAAGCTGCCATCTTCTCTACCATAGCTCTTTTCTATTCGGGTATGACAAGCACATCCTTCCAATTCTGTGGAATAGATATAGAGGAAAGAGACGAAACAAAGGCATAATATGAAGGAGATAAACGATCATAAGACACAAATTGGGAGATGGGATGTAGAGTACATGATATTTTCTCTTTTCGAATAGCAATAGGACAATCAACAATAATAGGAGGTTCAATAAGAGAAGAATCACTACTAAATAAGTCAGCTGAGAGAGGAGAATCATTAACAAGAGGAGAATCATTATCAGATGAGTCAGTTGAGGAGTCTGGAACTGGAGTAGGAAACGGTGATTGACGGAGTGGTATCACATGGGAGGACTTCCCATCTTTTTGTCTAGCATAGGTCATCAAGTTACCTTGCAACCGTGCTGGAAGTCCATCAGTGTCATCGCCCATGCCATGTGTTGCCTCTTTAGCAGATACTGTTTCTTTCTCTCCCTCAACATGATTATAAAATAGGTGCTCCCCCTCACCATGATTATACATAGTAAACATCTCTTCCTCCTGATTAGATTTCCCCTGAAGAGATGACTTGGAGAGGGAATAAAAAGACTCTCTGTCCCAAAAAGTGACATCCATGGAGACTAAAAACTTTCTAGAATGTGAATCATAACACTTGTAGCCCTTCTGGGTAGGAGAGTACCCAACAAAAATACACTTATGGGCTTTATGACCCAACTTACCCCCGGAGGGGTGGGGTGGGGTGCATGGACAAAGCACACACAACCAAAAACTCTTGGGGGAAGAGTGATAGCATGATAACTGCTAGGAAGACACTCTATGGGAGTCTTGAAGTTGAGAACACTGGATGGCATACGATTGATAAGATAAGCGGCAGTTAAAATGGCTTCTCCCCATTAGAATTTTGGAGCATTCATGGTAAACAAAAGAGACCGAGCAACCTCAGCCAAATGACGATTCTTGCGTTCAGCAACTCCATTTTGTTGTATAGTGTCAACACAAGTCGTCTAAAACAAAATACCACGCTCATCAAGAAAAGCCCTAAAACCTTTATCAATATACTAAGTGCCATTATCACTACGGAGAATTTTAATTTTTGCATCAAACTGAGTACTCACCATCGCATGAAAAGATCGAAAACAAGAAAAAACTTCACTCTTTGATTTAAGTAAAAACACCCAAGTAGCACGAGAATAACAGTCGATAAAAGTGACAAACCAACGATACCCCTTAAGGCTCCGTTCAGTTGTCGAGAAAGTTGTGTGGGAAATTGGTTCCCAGAAAAAGGGAAGTGAGGTAAAGTAAAAGAAAAAGAAAATTATTTTCCTATGAGTGTTCATTTGACAAAAGAATTTTGCAAGAAAAATTAAGGTTTAGTTGTTCATTTGTCAGGAAAAAAAAACTTTCGGAAAAATTTTGTGAGTGTTCACTCATTTTCCTTTTCCCACGACACAAAATCCTGTGTTTTTGCAGGATCACTTTTGCAGGAAAGTAATTCCTGCAGGAAAACTTAAATTGGTAAGTCCTAGAATTTTCTTGTCAACTGAACACTAAGAAAGTTATGGGAAAATTGATTTTCCCATCCTTTGGTGTACTTCACTGGCAACTGAACGAGGCCTAAGAGAAGTAACAGGAGAGGGCCCCAGACATCAGTGTGAATAATCATAAATGGGGACTCACTTCTTTTGTTAATAGGTGCATAAAAAGAACGCTTATGTTTTCCAAGCTCACAGGTTTCACAAAAAAACTGACTCCGAGGACAATGTTTAGTTAGACTAGGAAAAAGTTTTCTAAAATCCCATAAGATGGATGACCCAATCTACGGTGCCACTGATGTAACATAAAGAGACTGGGACTCGTATCTACCTGTAGAGCCAGACCACTTGGCATGGGTGAAGGAGACGGACGAGGAGACGACTCCAGATAAGAAAGGCCATCACATGATCTACAACTGCCAATCACTTTCCCTGTACCCAGTTCCTGAAAGACACAATGTGTAGGAAAAGAGGTCACTGAGCAATTTAAGGATTGTGTAAGACTACTAACGGAGAGAAGATTAGTAGGAAATTTGGCACATGAAGAACTGAAGAAAGGGGAAGGGTTGGAGAGCAACGAATGGAACCTTTCCCTAAAATAACACCAGATAGGGATCCATCTGCCACTCGAATCTTATCCTTACCAGAACATGTAGAGTATGAGTCAAAAAATGAAGAACAACTTGTCATATGATCTGTGGCACCAAAATCTATGATCCACGGAAAAAAGGATGCATTAGCTGGAATACTTGTAGAAAAAGCTGCAATGGAGGTAGAAGCTATAGTAGATGGAGTATCAAGCCTTGCCAGTAGGCACCTGAGAGCTTGTATCTCCTCCCAAGAAAGAGGGCCAGTTGGAACATGGTTGGGATTACCTGCCATATCAATAGAAGGTAGTGAACAAGTACCAGACAATAACAATTCCCAAAAACAACTCCAATCAAGGGAATCAACTCAAAATAAGCAATACCCAATCAATTGGGGCCCCAAACTTCAACAATCCACGAACAATCAACCACCAACAGCCAGAGATAGTAGTAACAATCTACTAAAAAATGCTGCAAGAACAATCCAGGAGCCAAACTCACTAGGCTAAAAAATAACTTCTCAAAAACTGAAAACAGTGCAACTACACGCCCAAAACGCTACAACCAGCAGCAAACAAGAGAAGACCAACCCAAAAATTGCAGAAAAGGTGTCCAAACTCACTGGGTCAACTCAAACTGACTCGGTCGAACTCAAATAGCAGCAGTGGAAGCCTGAAAGTACCTGACCTGAACGTGAAACGACCTGGAAAACTCCGGCGAGCTCCGGTGAGGAAAGGCGATGCCTGAAAGCAGTGGTCGGAGGTCCGAATAGGGCCAGAAGACTGTCGGTGAACCCTAGATTTCAAAACTGAGTGGCAAATAGGGCTGAAACTGGTTGATATAGCAAAATGCTACTGTTCATCGGTTACTGTTCACGTGACACTGTTCATCGGTTACTATTCACGCGACACTGTTCAAGATTGGTGTAAGGGAAATCTCACGTTAGGGTTAGAATCTCTGCTCTGATACCATGTAAAGTTGAGAGACGACAGTATCGATTTGTGGAAAACCCAAAATTAGGGTTACTTTCATTAAACTGGGTATATATACAACGCAAGATACAACAATTACAATGAGGTCCTAACTAATTAACTATTTACATACTAAGGATAAATAATGAAACTCCATACAACGAACTAATTCATTAATCTAACACTTGTAATCTCTATGAGCTGGATCGTTTGTTTAGCCATCCACATGGAAGTCAGACGTCGCATGTGTGGGGGAGTATGGTAAGCTGATCCACTTTGTTTACATCCAAACTAGTATATGAACATGTGCGGCCTCTCTTGTAATTTCCAGTTGGTTTTACGTTGGATGCTTTTTGAAATTTAATTCATTCATATATGTGACAACAAATGATAATGTTGGTGAGTGTATATAACATGGTAAATTTGTAATTGAATAATGCAGTTCTTTTGCATGAGAAGATTTATTTTATGTTGCATGATCAGACCCTTGCTGCAACCAACATGGATGATCAAGAACTCACGGAAAGCATTCAGAGGCTACTTATTGTAATGCAAAGACTGGACCAGAAAATTGCTCCGCTGTTGGAAACTGATGGAGAGCACTTCAACAGAAGGTTAGTCAAGGTTTGAGAACCTGTTTTATTTGTTCACCTCTTTTGCATCTAGTCTCAATGTAGTACAAGTTCTCACTCTCACTAACTGATGCAATGGTAATTCAGTTGAATTTTGCTGAGTTGAATACATGGCTGCCTGGGTTAAAATGTGCTAAGCCTATATAATTTCACAGTTCATCACTTTGTTTACCTTAGCTATTTTGGTTGATGGATTGAACATCATTGACTTCAGCCAAATTGGAATATACAGAACTTATCCCAGTCATCTAATCTTGACTCAAAACTGGTCCAAAATTATAATTAGGAATTTGTGATTATTAAGCCCCCCTTTATTTAGCACTTGTTGAAAGGCTCATTTGTTGAATGTATGTCGCAAAGTTAGCATGGAAAAAGGGTGCTTACCTCCAATAACGGTATTTGATAGAGTCAAAGCCTCAATGTGAGAATATTGGATTTGAAGTTCCTAATGCTCAGTTTGGTTGTGGAGAGGGCATGTATGTGAGGAAGGACTTGGGATCTTCAAGGCTGGAATATGTCATCCTTTGTTTTGTCAGCAATTAAAGGGAGCGTGTGGGGCACTTTTTTTTTCTCTTACATCCTTTTTATTGTTTAAAGTATCATCAGTAATACATCCCACGTCATATCACAAAGATAAACAAGTCAGGCTGATACTCAAAGATGCATTGTTGGCTATTATATACTCCCTCTGTCCCAAATTGCTCATCCATTTTGATCAGTAGGGCTAGTTAAAAAATTGCCTATATTTCAAAAAAAAAAAAAAATTTAAACTTTTAAAACTTTTTTTAATAAACTAATTGAGATCTACCAGTCTAGATCCGTATTTCACACAAAAGTGTTATAAATTAAAAAGTATACACAATTCTTTGAAAGGTATGAAATAGTGAAAAGAGACCGGCAATTTGGGGCGGAGAGAGTACTGAATAATATGAAATAGGATGGAATAGTGTTGAGGAACATTTGTTGGAGGTCTCTCTCTCTCTCTCTGTGTGTGTGACAAGGTGTGTATACATGTTTATGCGGTTTGATGCTTTAGGACTTTGAGTTGACACGCTGACCCCTTTTGTGTCAGGTGGGGTTTTCTTTCCCGTGCAGGTCTATGGGATAAAAGCCACTTAATGAGACAAATTGAGAAGTACGTTATTCTGTTCTGAATCTTTTGATATCTTCAGTTCATCTCATTGTACCTAGCTTTCCAGTTGTGGCAGAAACAGTAGTTGTCCAGTACCGAGTATTCTTCTTTAGATGTTTTTTTCAACTACTTTGAATTGCAGGTATGCTGATATTTATACCTCAAGGGTCTCAAATTTTCTTCATTATACACCCTTCATCTACTTCCGCTCACAGGAGCAGGTAATCAACTGGTTTTATTTATTGCCGTTGATTTCTTTCCATAAGTGGTGTAGCATTCTAAAGAAATAAACTGGGACCAACATATGCTGGAGATGATGCTTAGTTTCTTTCCGGCTTTCTTATATTTTTTCACATCAGGAAGATATTAAATTTTCTACACAGGCTTATTTAGACTTTTTGGGTGATTTATATATCACTGTTGATGCATAGTGGTGGTGATTTCTTTTTGCTGCTGTGGGGCATTAGGTGGCATCCCGTTGATGCTTTTCATTTTCAATAAATATCTTAGGTTACTGATTGAGACGATTCTCATTGAATACTAGTCTTAAATCTACACGTTCCAGGAAAACAGGGAACCTTCATGTTGGTTTTCCTCAAACTAAGTTTTGACCTCTGAGACTTGGTTAAAACATGTTGCGTTGAAAGTAAATCAGTCCCCGTTTTTTCTTTTTCGATTCTGATTTGGAGGATGTAGGGATAAGTTACATATAAAATACAGCGCCTTCCTCTCCTTTTAGATTTTTTTGAATTTTCATGTCAACGATTTTATTTCTTTCTTTCTTTTTTGGGGGTGGGGGGTGGGGTTGAATTGCCTGTTTTTGTGCCAATCTGATATGTTCTGTTTTGTTTGACCACTGATGCAGACACTTGCTCATGATTCATACTCATATCATCATTCAAAGCGTAATAATTCGGCTTAGTGGTAACAATGGTGAATTCACTGTGTAACCTAAGCATGGGTGGATTTTGTCAATCTTGAGGTTGTCAATGTTGTTCTCTTTCAATTTTGTAAAAGTTTATCACCTGTCTTTAATGGAAATGTTCTGGGAAATTAAACCCAATACCCTTGGTGTGGTCTTTTATCTGCATATGTTTTGAAGTAATCTATGGTTCCTCTTCCATCTAGCTCTGGAACTAGCTCATGTTTTACATCTGGTTGCTTGTTTGGTTATGTCATCAAACAAGAAAATGACGCATTAATGTCGAGTGAATGTATGATGATTTGTTGTTTGGTTGCCTTTGTGCATACGCTGGATGGATCCCTGCACATTGGATCAGGGAAATTTGATAGGAGTTGCATTGCTTCAGTTTCAGTTGTGAATTAGACCGGGCAGCAGTGATGTATATATAATGTAATGTGGCTTCTATATTGCCTTGTGTCTCATCATCATCCCATGGAGTAAATCAGTTTGATGATACACATGAGGTCCAAAAGAAACGAACGTGCTCCTTCCTTCAAACCAAACCAAACCAAACCATCGTTTTAGGGTCAAAGAGCGAGGCTAGCTGCCCCTGAAAATGAAAATGTAATAAAAGTTACAATCATTATTATTTGTCCATTGTTTCAACTAAAGGTTAATAAATCTTAGGAAATCTTTTTTCCTATTTTATTTATTTTTCTTATACTAGTTGATAAGGGAATCTAGACATGGTAAGGAAAACATTTCTATTCATTTAATGATGAATTAGGTGATCACTGATTAGTAATTGGTGTTGCATTGTTAGCTGGTAATCAGGTCAATTAGAAATATCAATAATTACTTTTTCCAGTACAGCATTCAGAAAATGCGATCAAAAGTACTTGTAGCAGCCTCCAGAAAATGCTATCAAAAGTATTTGTAGCAATGACAAAACGTATTACTGAGTGTATTTCATAGCCTTCTTCACCTGCTATGAAATGCATTTTTTGTCCTGGTGTTACACCGTCAATAGCTGTTTGAAGTGTGGCGAGAATAAATAAACAAACGAGCAACAGTTGGTTATTCAACATCACGGGGAAGATTGGAGGCATCATGTTTCACAAGTGTACAAGTGTCATTTGTCATGTTAGAAGACACATGACCAACTGGAAAAGGAAAGAGCGAATGCAGGTAAGCTAAGAGGATATAAGCTTCAAAATTATAGTTAAGGTTTGTGCACCTGGAAAGATACCGATCGGGCATAGCAGTAAAGAAGTGTACTTGAGAAGTACATGTCAAAACAACAAAGATCTAGGCTCCGTTTGTTTCGATGTAAAATAAATATACGTATGTAAGATGTTTTTTTCAAAAAACAAATTTCAAACGTATATTTTTCGGTGTGACACTTGAAAATATTTTCAGGAAACAAAAAAATAGTATAGAGCGAGAGAATGAGGGCTTAAACGGTGGAAAGATTTGAAAATATTGGAATTGAACGTGGATCAGGACTGACAATCGAGGAATTGAGAAATGAGAATTGCGGTAGAAGGCAGTAGGTTTATTTCGGAAAATAACTTACGGAAGATTTAAGGGTAAGTCATTTTCATCCTATTAATGGAAAGTGTTTTACATGTAAAATATTTTCTCATTTTTTACACAACTAAACACCTGAAAATAGGTGGATCAAAAAAAAAAAAAAAACACCTGAAAATAGGTAAAACATCTTACTGGAAAACATTTTACGCCCAAACAAACAGAGCCCTAGTCTTGAATAGCAGAAGAAGAAACTTAAAAGGGATATCATTTTTACTATACTTCGAAAATAGTTACTGACACTGTGTAAAGATTATTTCGTTTCTATTTACATTTGCGATAAAAATAGTGAAATACTTTAGGTTCAAACTTCATAAACAATGAAACAGGTTCTTTGTTTATGCTTCAGGTTAACACTTTTTGATAATCATGTCGCCCAACTCGATCTTAATTCGACCTTATGGGCGTCTCTGTCTTATTCTGTAGCCACAAAACTCTATCTAACAAGCCGAATATTTTATATGCTTCAGTTATTTGCTTGAGCAACCTTAATAACATTGATTTCCTTCGACTTCCTAAACAGACATTCTAAAAATAAATTACAACTCAATAGATGTGGATACAAACAAAGGTGTGTTTTGTTGTGAAATTGCCAATAACGAGAGATCACGAAATATGGACCTTACAAATTGAAAAAGTCTTTAATTATGGATAACAATGAATCCCATTATTTTAAGAACTATTTCTAAAAACCGATATCCGATCTTAATGGAATCCCACCAAAATAAGAAACGAAAATGAAAGTATGCATACATGATACATGTATCATTAAAAAGGACAAGAAAGGTTTTTCACCGACTAAAAGGACGAAAACATAATCACGAAAAGTGGACAGGATAAACGTGGTATGCCTACTTAGGATGATTATCTAAATTACTACTCATAATCTCTTTTTGATTTCTGTAGATATTATCGATGAAGAAGAAAATGTTATCAAATTTCATAAATGGTGGAATAGGTGCTCCATTTAAGGAGTTTTGATATGATCCTGACTCTATATGCTAAAATGGAAAAGTGTTGAATCTTATGTAAAATTAGTATGAACCTAGACGTGTCCGATTCTGACCCAATACGACATATTTATGAACAAGCACTACCCTACGCGATGCACGTTATGCAACAGGTGAGGTGGATCTTATTATTATTTTTCTAAAGATATATATAGTAATATAAAGAGAGAGAAAAAGAGCGCGCGCGCTAGGCACACTAAAGAGGTCAAAAATATAATTTTCGGAAAATGTTTGGGGTAAACTGTGACATTTGAAAAGAGTAGGTAAAATTTGTAAAACTAAAGAGTATATCCGTGTCTCAGCCCTAAATCCCAACACGTATCAATCAGGAATAAAGAACTTCCCCAAAAATCTTAAATCTCATCGGAGAAAGCTCAGCCAGCAGCAGCTCCGAGTACGATCGGCGGCTCCGGCAACGATAAGAATAGTGGTTACCTCTCTCTCTATTTCCTCTATTCCGTTCGTTCTTCCGGGTCATCTATCTATCTTTCTATTTGTTGTTTTTCATGGGTAATAATTTAGATGCTTAAACATGTAGTAGTAGCAGTAGTAGAAGTAGAAGTAGTAGTAACATTTTTGGGGTCTAGTAGTAAACCAACGTATGAAAATTTGAGTCCCTTCCCGTTTGGGGGACCTGAAGCGTGTAGATTTATTGGCTTCTTCCTAGGGCGGGTCCTGTTTGCGGGTTATGAATGTTCTTTTCCTGTTATGCAGACATTCCTTGAAAGATGTCTCTTTTTTTTTGTTGTGACACAGCCATGCGATGCCCATTAGTCATATTTGAGTTTTGTGATGAACTCATCAGGTAGAAGTTCCAATCGAAAATATGGATGTGGTAAGCTTCTGTTTCGAGGGAAGGTGAAGTTTTGACTTTGATGTTTTTTTTGTTCCTTTTGAGTGTTTTTATCATGTCACCATGGTTCAGTTCTAGACCATACCATGGTTAGGTTCTTCTAGCAACGATGGAGTGTTCCATATTTGAAACATCTGATTACAAGTTGAGAAAAAAAGAAAGTTTTTTAGGGATTACGCTCACAATTAATGATGGAGTGTTCCATATTTGAAACATCTGATTAAAATATGAGAAAAAGAGAAAGTTTTATGGGGATTATGCTCACGATGAAATTGATTTAACCAGGAGTGAAATAGCCAAATAGGTATTATTTACCATGACTCTACAAAAAGATTTGATGCATTCGTCATTTGAATGGGTTAATCTTTATGTATAGCTCTATAGCAACCTTTTGCAGCTACTAAAAATGAAAAGGTGATCACTTACGTTCCATCCATTTACATATTTTGGCTGATAACAGTCAAGGAAGAAATTTTCAAATTGCACCATTCTTCACTTGCGAGGAATTTAATGTTTTCGTTGTTTGATTGTGAGCTGCATATGTCTTACTTTGTCCTGAGGTTTTTGGAATTACCATTCTTCATTTGCGAGGAATTTAATGTTTTCGTTGTTTGATTGTGAATGCAGGTCGTCTGTATTATGCGGTTGAAGTTTTGAGCACACTCTCTGTCATTGTTTCCGTGTTAATATACTCATTTTGTTTATTGAACCAACATGGCGATGAAGAAAATTATTGCTATTTGTCAATCATGGGGTGAGTTTGAGACCAGTAAAGATGGGTCTATGGCATACAAAGGTGGAGAGGCCTATGCTATGGATCTTGATCAGCAAACTAAGTTAAGTGATTTCAAGCAGGAACTAGCTGAAACGTTTCACTATAGTGTTGACAGCATGTTGATCAAGTACTTCCTCCCCGCAAACAAAAAGACTCTCATTACAATCTCCAAGGAGAAGGACCTCAAGCGCATGGTTAACTTTTTTATGGATTCAGACCAAGTGGAGGTTTTTGTCATGACAGAGGAAGGTGTTACCCCAAATGTATCAAATCTGCCTGCCAGTAGGTACTTAGCATTGGCATGGCTTAATCTGCACCTGATTAGATGCATGATGCTGCATGTCCACAACACAGTCATTCATGTTTGTTTTTCCTTCAAATGCAGCTGGTGAAAGTTAACAGAAAAACATGTTGCTCAATACCTTGTGGCATTGCACTGTGAATATGAACCTGAATGGAAATTTTAAATTTTGTAGAGGAGAAAATGTGAATTCTCCCTTTGTTTTAGTTATAATCTCATGGGGCGCTTGTTCATGCAGGTCGAGCAGGACAACCGAGTCCGAAGCAGTGGTTCCTGCAGCTGTCCCTGTTGATATGATGATGGATCTTGATGGTCCAGTTGATATGGATACGCATATTAGAATACCACTAGGTGGTGAGCTTGCCATTATCGATGGTGAAAATGATCGTAGAGCTGTGACGCAGTGGGAGAAAACGATCACTGGTGTGGACCAAAGGTTTCGTAGCTTTACTGAATTCCGGGAAGCTCTTCATAAATACTCAATTGCACATGGGTTTGCTTACAAATTCAAGAAAAATGACAATCGTCGTGTAACTGCAAAATGCAAATCAGAAGGTTGTCCATGGCGTATCTATGCATCCAGGTTGGCTACCACCCAATTGGTTTGTATTAAGAAAATGAGCTCAACACATACGTGTGAAGGAGCTTCCGTAAAAGCTGGGTATAGGGCAACGAGAGGCTGGGTGGGAAATATAATAAAGGAGAAGCTGAAAGCTTCTCCAAATTACAAACCCAAAGACATTGCCAGTGACATCAAACGTGAGTATGGGATTCAACTGAACTATACGCAGGCATGGCGTGCGAAGGAGATTGCAAGGGAGCAGCTTCAGGGTTCATATAAAGAGGCATATAATCAGGTACCACTTCTCTGCGAGAAGATAATGGAGACTAACCCAGGTAGCATTGCTACATTTGCCACAAAGGAGGATTCAAGCTTCCATCGTCTGTTTGTGTCATTTCATGCCTCAATATATGGGTTCCAACAGGGTTGCCGTCCACTCCTTTTCCTTGATTGCACTACCCTATACTCCAAGTACCAAGGGACCTTATTGGCTGCAATGGGTGTAGATGGGGATGATGGTGTATTTCCAGTAGCTTTTGCTATAGTAGATGCCGACACTGAGGACAACTGGCATTGGTTTCTGGTGGAGTTAAAATCTGCAGTATCAACATCTCGCCCGATCACATTTGTTGCAGATTTCCAGAAGGGCTTGAGAGAGTCATTGTGTGAAATATTTGAAAATTGCCATCATGCGTATTGTCTGCGATATCTTGCTGAGAAACTTAATAGAGATTTGAAAGGACAGTTTTCACATGAAGCAAGGCGTCTTATGGTTCAAGATTTTTATGCTGCTGCTTATGCTCCTAAACTTGAAAGTTTCGAACGTTGCACTGAAAATGTGAAGGCTATCTCGCCTGAAGCTTACAATTGGGTCATTAGAAGTGAGCCTGATCATTGGGCCAATGCATTTTTTGGAGGGGCAAGGTATAACCATATGACATCTAACTTTGGAGAGCTCTTTTACAGTTGGGTATTCGAGGCAACTGAGTTGCCAATAACTCAGTTTGTTGATGTTTTACGGGGAAAGATGATGGAGTTGATTTATACACGGCGAGTTGATTGCAGTCAGTGGGGAACTAGGCTTACACCATCTATGGAGGAAAAGCTACAACTTGAGATCTCAAAATCATGCTCTCTTCAAGTGTTACCTACACATGGTAGCACATTTGAAGTTCGTGGTGAATCCGTTGACCTAGTAGACATTGATCATTGGGACTGTAGTTGCAGAATATGGCAACATACTGGGTTGCCTTGCTGCCATGCTATTGCTGTTTTTGAATGCCTTGGCAGGAGCCCATATGATTATTGCTCACGATACTTCACAGCTGAGAGTTACCGTCTTACATATGCAGAATCAATTCATCCCGTACCAAATGTGGAAAGGCCATTGAACATTGTACTGACTGAGGGAGAACTCTCAGTCTCAGTAACTCCTCCACCAACTAGACGCCCACCAGGTAGGCCAAAGATGAAGCAACCTGGATCAGTAGAAATAATCAAACGCCAACTTCAGTGTAGCAAGTGCAAGGGCCTTGGCCACAATAAGAGGAAATGCAAGTAGGTTTCCCCCGTACAGCATTCAGGTGATAAAACTTCTGAATTTTTGAGTTGCTTGCACTTGGCAGTTGGCACGTGTGTATATCGCTTATCTTGGTTGTTTATGTATGCATGTCCCAAGTAATGTACATTCTTGTGGCATCTCAAGCTTTTTTATGTCACTGGCATCTGGAGTATTTAACATATGCTATGTCCATGGTGTAGACTCTATGGGGTATACTCTGTTTCAGCATTTTCATCGTTGAAATTTGTTGCCTTTTAGAAAACAGTTGTTTAGGAGACGGCTTTGCCACTTATGATATTAGGTGAGAATTTTATGGCTTTGCCACTTATGATATTAGGTGGGGAAAAATTCTCTTGTTGGTATGGCTTGTGTGCGAGCACTGGGAGGCCATTTCCCTCTCAGTATGTTGCTTCAAATTCTATCGGAAAGAGTTGTTTTTGTGATGGCTAGCGGCTTAGGCTAGTAGTTGGAAAAAAATTCTCATGTTGGTATGACTTGTGTGTGAGGCCTTTTGTTGAACCATCCTATCTTAATTCCTTTCGACGGGTGCTATTCCCATCTCCACATCCTACTTGAAATTATATTGAAAGGTTTTCGTGTCAAACTTGCATTTTCTTATTGGAAGGTTTACGTTTTCTAGTGTTCTCAGGATGAACAACTTGGAAGTAAAGTATGTACCCCTTTTGAAGATATCAAATAACTACCTCGTTTAACATTTTAAGGAAGGCTTATATGCAGACTTTATGTTAAGTATTAGGGATGAGTCATTAATTCTGATTGGTGCATTAAGCATGTTCCTATTTGCAAGTACTTTGTAACTCTTGATGCTTTTTACCAAAAGTGCTTTTTCCCCTCCCCAAAATACAAACGAGAAAAATATTCTCGCATTACAATTGTATTTGGAGTTCATAATTTTATTGATGAGCTACTATTTTATGCTGTACAGGACGGGTGAAGAATGATGCATCACATTGCTGAGACTTAACGAGTTTCACAAGCAAAGAGGAGATTCGAGGAAATTACAAGATGATTGGTATCTTCGCATTTCAATGTATTAACTCATTTCCTGGTTACTGCTTTATATTTCCAAACCCATTTGGGCCGTGACATTGACTACCGATGCAGTGTTACATGCAGCAAATTTTTTTGCCCAGACTTTGCATGAGTCTTCGAATTGTGTAGTTGTTGCTTGATATAGCGCATGACTAGTTTCTACGTACGTATATTGAGTCTTGCGATGTGTGGAAGGATTTTGGTAACATTTCTAATCTATTTATTGTCTTTACGTTTGTCATTGGTGAAAATTTGCAAGGGTGAGATATGGGGCTAGTTCCAGTGTACCATCCTGATTAGCAACCTTATGTGGCCTCAGCGGTCTCAGAGTCTCTGCCATCATCCTTTACTTCTTATTTTAGGCATTTTGTAATAAGATAGCATTTGTTCCCCTTTACTCAGCTATAATTGCAATTTGCAACAGGAATATCACTCTCTTACTATCATCTCCCGGATTTAGGGTTTCGTCATTATTGGCTTTTCATTTTTAGTGCAAGATTTGGAATTGTAATAGTAGGATAATTTCAATTCGTGTTTAAAGTTTGAGTTTTGTTTGTAGGAACTTGTTGCGTGAAGGTGGCTGTGTTGTTAGCGATGGAAATGAAGTTCCATCTTTTGGGAGTATTTGTTGGTAAATTTTGGAAGTGTCTGTACGTTGCAAGTTCTTCTTCTCTCATATGTAATATAAGGTTGTTCTAAAACGGTCTCTTAGTTTAGTGGGCTCATGGTTTAATGGGCCCAATCTTCGCTTGGGTAGAGACAGACTCGAGAATTTTGAGTGGTAATGGGAATATTTAAGAGCATAGAGCATGGTATCTTCTGTCACACGCGGTTGCTATATGTGACAATAGGAATGGAAATTTTAGAGAATGCTTGGGTAACCCGCGACTGATACCTTCAAATGCAATCTTTCAGTTGTCGGATGCACCGGAAAATTGGAATCTCTATACTTGGTTATTTTGCACAAGAATTTAATCTAATGGGGGACAAGTTACAAAACTATCTTGATGCTCCTCTGGCCCTTTAATAACTACTATAAGAGTATACTCCTATAAGAGAAGAAGAAGAGAGATATTCAAAATGAGGAGCAAATTATAATGGATAATGTTAGGGTATTTCCTCGTCTGGGCATACCGTATCACCCTTATAACATAATTATTCGAAGGTATAACATTAAACTATGCGAAAGAATAACATTTTTTCATGGATGATGTTATGCTGTTCCCGGTCATTTTGGGGACATCGTAATTTTTGGCATGACCGACCATTACAAGCATAACCAAGACCAGTGATATGTATAACCAAGGCCTTACAAAGGCATAACTCCCAAATCTTCAGAATTTTTGGGGTTATGCCTTATAAGCGCATTTGCATTGTAATAAGCAAATAAGTGTGGATAAACAAACTTAACAACAATTCTCAAAAAATACCCCACATTGTAATAAGTAAAGTTACAAATTTTTTAACAAATAACCAAATTTCACTCATTCTATAATCAAACTTAACTTTTACCAACAATCAAAACTCAATAACCAAACTCAACAATTAAACTCAAAACTCAGTAATTCAAAAACACCTCATATTGGAATCGTCTTATCGAGACGAATAATTTGGTGTGGTCGGGTGCGTGATTGGAACTCGTTTGCGATTAGACATATGTGCGTTGTGTATTATAGGGGTTTGTTTTGTTAGGGATGCAAAATAACCAATGTGGAGGTAGAAGTTGTTAAATTTGATTATGAACTAAATGGATAATCAAATGCTGACGTGGCACATTTTGATTATTCAGATGCTCTAAGGTTTTGGTTATCCATATCACTGGTTTTGGTTATGCTTGTAATGGTCGGTTATGCCAAAAATTACGGTGTTCCAAAATGATGGGTGGACACCGTAACATTTCCCTTTTTTCACAAATGATATAACACTTTTTATTATTATATTGGCCATAACACTTTTCAAAATAGCATAACATTTTTATTATTATTGTGTCCCTCTAAAAAAGTGTTATGTCATTATTGCGATGTCCTAAAATAACGTAACAAATCACTCGAAGGCATAACTATTAACAATTCAGAGACATAATATGAGAACACCGTAGGAGGGGATACCTTAGGTGTTCCCAATTATAATTTCAAAGAAGACAGCGGTGCCACCTCATCAGAAACGCTAATATAGGACACAGATCTTGTACAAATTTTGTGTGGGGCCCACTCCGGGTCCCATACAAACAATTCAAGCTGTTCACTAAATGTAAAATATTTTTTTCAAGAGCCCTCGCAAAAAATTAGCTCAATTCGATACGTATAATTGCTCGATCCAATAATCTAACTTTTCATTCGGAATTCAGAATAATGAAAATAGGCATTGGATTAAGCTGATTTTTCGTGAAAATCCTAGAAAAAATGTTTTACATTTGATGAACGGCTCAAATCATTTGTGTGAGACCCGTAGTGAACTCCACACAAAATTTGTGCACAATTTGTGTTCAATTTGTCTGTGTCAATAGACTTATTGAATTTGGGATGTTGTAGAACCTGAGAGAGAGAAGGCGGGACACATGTAGACGTGGGTTACAGGTGGTGTTCGTGTCGTGTCAATCGGGATCGTGTTACAAACCACTCAACCCGAATCTGACCCATTTAGAATTCGTGTTTCTCGAGTCGTATTATTTTCGTGTTCCGTGTCAAAAATGGTCAATCCTAACCCATTAACTTCGTGTCCGGTTCGTGTCATGTTATCGTATCCGTTGTTCAACTCTATATAGAATTATAGATATATATATATATATATATGTTCGTATCGTGTCATTTTCGTATTTCGTGTTAGAAATGTTCAAACCTAACGCACTAATTTCGTGTTCAATTCATGTTATGTTATTTTGTTTCGCGTCCGTTGTCCAACTCTAGGCACATGTTTACCATTTAGGACGAAGGGTAATGTTTTTTAATCTTCTTAGGATTGGTGAACAGAACTCAACTTCAGAGAGAGAGAGAGAGAGAGAGAGAGAGAGAAGGCGGGACACATGTCTCGCTCGTAATTCGGCAGCAAGGTGTCGGCAGGCAGGTGTTTTACATTACATATATGTTGACCACGTTGCGTGACACTTGTCTTCGCATGATCATCCCCTCCCCCATCTGTCATTACATATATATATATATATATAGAGAGAGAGAGAGAGAGAGAGAGAGAGTATCATCCTAGCTAGCTGGGTAGTCAAAACTCACACCATGGTTCAAGGACTGGTAATATTCAGATGGGGCTTGCTTCTGCTAGTGGCTTTACTACTGGTTGGTAATATCAGTAGCAGTGTTAGTGCCTCTGGCATAGGCGGGGAAGAGGGGGAGGAGTACGTGGAGGGGAAGGTGAAAGCCGAAAAGGCACAAGAGAAGGCAGCAGAGGCAGGAAAGGAGGCCAAAGAGGCATCGGAGTCCTGGGCGGGCTGGGCTAAGGAAAAACTCTCAGAAGGCCTAGGTTTCAAGACCAACGACGACGAAGACGATGCTGCCAAGCTTACCAAAGACAAAATTCAAGGTAGCTACTGCCGGTATTATTTGTACCGGTCGTGAATTACTTCTAGTACTATTACTGAATAATACCACAACACAACTGCATAGCATGATTTGTTTTTTGTACCATGTTATAATACCCTATAAAGTTCGGGGCCTAATTTTTTTAAAAAAAATTGTGACCAAGGCGTAAGCCCTGCCTTCCTCGCCTTCTCGCAGGGATGGATGGGCCTGCATGATCGTCCAGCAATTTCAAGTCCTCTATAGATTTTGGGTAGATTTTTCTCGATGGATATAATGTTGTGTTTGGTTTGGTTTTTGAAATTTTTTTTTTAGAATAATAGGAGTAATAAGTGGAGAGAGATAGAGAAAAATGTTGGAAGTATGGAGAATTTAGGGATATTAATGCTTTGTTCTCTTTCCTTTTTAAAAAGAATTTTTTAAAACATACCCCCTAGAAATATTCCACGTGAAGTTAACAAAAGTAAAAGTAAAGTTCAAATGAGAAGAAAAAAGGAATGGGTTCAAAAAGTAAACCATCCCTTACGAATGGCTAATAGATTTGGAATGGGGATAAATGATCAACGATGGAGAGAATCATTACTTCTGTCATAAATTAGTTCAACTTTTTATTTTATTTTAAACGTCAATTCGAGCATATTCTATGAATATGATTCTGACCTTTTCACCGAGAGTTTAGAACTCATTGACGATAACAACATTTTACAATTGTCTGTTGTTTTCTTTGTTTTGAGAGAACTATTGGATATATATATCAGGATGATTAGTTACCCAAAAAAATATATCAGGATGATCATAATTGTTGTTGGGTTTGAAGAAAGTCCCTTGGGGATTTGATTTTTCTTTTTAGTTCATGAGAAGTCTTGGTTTAGATTTTATTCAGTATGATGAAAGAGAGGAATTTTATCCTAGTACTAGAAGGTAGGGGGATATCTTACAGGTGGCTTTGGATTTGGCTTTTTTCAAAGCAATTTTGCATTTTTTATTTTGCCGTTAAATTTTTATGAATTATTGATTCTTTAGAGTGGAAGGAATCAGGAGGAAGGAATCGAAAAAGTAAAAAATTTTGATCAAATTTTGAAAAATTTTAAATTAATAAGACAAAATTAATAAGACAAAAAAATAAGTTAAAAAGTTAAAAGAGTTTTGATTATTATTTTTTAAATCAAAACTCATTGACTATACTAGCATGATTTGTTCTTCATTCAAAAAGTTAAAAGAGTTTCGATTCTAAAATTTTATTTTTCGATTCTTCTCGCTGAGATGAATCGATGCTGGCATGATTTGTGCTTTATTTAAAAAAAATTAAGAGTTACATAAATTTTTACTTTTTCATTTCCTCTCGTCGAGGCAAATCAATAATTCACAAAAGTTTGATGTAAAACTAGCAAATGCAATTTTTTTATTAAAGGCAAAACTAGTAAAGTTAATTTACAGTGAGTCGAGAAGTTGCTACATTGTAAACGAAAACAGTTCCAAGTACTCATAGCGATTAATTAACTGCCCGTCTAATGAAAGCAGTATTTCAAAATTGGACATTGTATGTATAAATGCAGGAGCTGGAGAATACAGTACGGAGAAAGCACGAGAAGTGAAAGATGCTGCAGCTGAGAAAGCCACTTTTGTGAAAGAAACAGCTTCACAGAAAGCCGCAGAATCAAAGGAAGAGGCAGAGGAGGCTAAGCAGAAGGCCTATCAGTCTACAAAAGAGACCAAGGACAAAACATCTCCAAAGATCAAGGAAGCGCTGGAGAAGGCATACCAGGCAGCCTTAGAGGCCAAGGACAAGGCATATCAAAATTTGTTAGGGGCAAAAGAGAAGGCATCTCAGAAGGGACATGCAGCACAAGAGGCGTATAAGAAGGCGCAGGAAGCTTACGATGAGGCATGCCGTAAGGTCGAAGAAGCTAAAGAAGCGGCTATGGAGAAAGGAGTGGAGCACTTAAGTTGGGTCAAAGAGAAAACCAAAGAGGGGGGTGAAGCTGCCAAAAACAAAGCTGGGGAGACTCTCGACTCTGCAAAGGAGACGATAGCATCCAACTATGAAGCTGCCAAGCAGAAATCTAAAGAGATGAAAGATAACCTGGCCGGAAAAGGAGGAATCCGGGATGAGGAACTCTAAACATGCAACTGCGCGCCTGTGGCTGTGGGGGATCACATATATATCTATATATGGTTGCACAGTTGCAGTATTGAGTAGCGCTAGTGACAAGTCTCCATTTTGCGCTTCCTATCATCTGTTATCTATGGAATAGTACCATTGTCTACGTTATTATTAGGTTTGGAGAAGTAGGTGTTTTTGTGGTTTCTGTCTGTTTTATTTCATGCATCTTGGTTTTCTATTTATGCTTTTGTAAACCTTATGTAGTTGAAGTTTGTACCAACCTGTTCTGTTCTCTTTTACTTGTTTGGGTAATTTCAGTTTTTATTGTGTATCTGAATCAAAGCGTTATTTGTCGGTTTTACCTACCGGAATGAGATTGCAGCATAGCATTAAAGTGGAGGACAATTATTTTCTTTCTATTGTGGTTCTGGCTTATGTGAGCACATTTGGTATGGAATAATACATAAAACAATACAAAATTGATCTTTCTTTTTTGGGTCTAGCTAAGATGAGCCTATTGGGTATGAAATAATACAAATAGAAAGACAAAACAATTGGAACTGCTATACAACTTTCATGAATATTGACGTATTTTGACGGATAGATATTGATTTATTTTGATGGATAGATATTGATGTATTTTGACGGATATTTATATACTTTTTGCTTATATCAATATACATTTTCCTTAATGGGCTTTAGTGAGAATTTTTCCTTTTTTTTTTTTTGTTTGGTTTTGATCTGGAGTTCCTCTAAGATTTGGAGACATTTTTCTCTCCCTCAAACCAGGTCCAAGTGTTTTCCTTGTTCGGTAGAAAAGGCCCTTTCTTTCCTTCCTCCCCTTGTTGCAGGCGCGCTCTCTCTCTCTCTCTCTATATATATATAAATCTTCAAGTAAGGACCTTAAAATGAGGATCTTATATGTGGACCTCTCATTTCTTGCCTTTCTCGATCGGATTTCAATGATCCGATATATATATATATATATATATATAGAGAGAGAGAGAGAGAGAGAGAGAGAGAGAATTGGGCCGAAACGGTCAAGAGAGGTGGAAGGGCACATGCATGTCGGCCGGACTCTGCAACCCAAAAGAAAATCTGTTCAATGCAATATGGAGTATGTATATAGTTTATTTACTCCAGAGGTGGGCCAAGGGGTGCAAGTGGGACCGGGGTCCCCTTACACAATCTAATTTATTCCATTATTTTTATTATATTTTAGATTTTGTTTGTAAAAATTATAAACGGTAGTCCTCTCAAAATTTTGTTATTATTATATAAGGATGATATAAGCTGCTGATTTCGTCATTCCCTTTTTTGTTAACGCCACTCCCCCGCAAGTGTATTTTTACACCAAAAATGCATTTGCAGGGGAGTGACGTTAACAAAAAAGGGAGTGATATATTGTCGTTAATATATATATATATATATGAATATATGTGATTTGGTCTCCTAACAATAAGAATTCGGCGTTGTCCACTGAATTTAACTCCTTCAAGATTTGTCATAAAGAAAACTCATTTACAGTATGATTTATCCTATTCAAGGGAAAATTTATAATTTGCATCTTCAACAAAAGTATATGAGTTTGACGTTAGTGATGAGTGAGGTAAATAATATTTCTCCTATTACGGTAGGTACTCTTAGTAGTCGTGTAAATACGTTGCACGATAGAATAATGTTTAGCCTTCTCCATTGTTTTTGTTTCTTCTCATGTCTGTTGTCTTTCTTGTTCCCTTCCTCTTGTATCAGCTTAGCAAAAAATAAATAAAATTGCACGATAGGAGAGAATGAATTGAATCCCAGCTCAATTGAGTAAATGCATATGCAATATATAAATGCAAAGATATTCTCACTTCACTTCCATAGCTAATTTCATACTACTAGCTACTCCAGTATCTAGAGATTGGATGTATAGCCTGTATAGTTTTTAATTAGCGAGGGGCAAGATGTGGGTGGAACAAGGAGGACGAGAAAAATTAAGCCGACGTCCAATATTGACAACAATAGGCCAACTTTAGTGATTTAGGTTTAGGGTTTTTTTTTTAAATTTGGGCTTAATTGTTTTGATCTGGGTTTTTGGCCCATTTGAAGTTTTGTGCTTGTATTTGTTTTGTTTGGGCTTCTAGGCCCTCGGGTTGTTTTGGACTTTGTCCCATTTGGCTATATTTGCCCAATTTTTTGTTTGATTCCTCTCCCCTATCTCCTTAATAAAATGTTACTTTTGCCTATAAAAAAGATATATACGTTGACAACAATAGTGTTTTAGTGTTCAAGTAGGAATCTATTTTCTTATAAGGTATCAGGTTCAATTCTTCTTACTAACACAATAGAATTTCAAATCAACGGTCTACGGTTTGAATCTCAAGGACAGGAACCGATGGTGAAATTTCATATTTCACTCCCCCTTGAGGTTATCCCCAGGGCTTAGGCTTGGTAATACCCAGTAGGGCCAATACATGTGAGACGGGGGAACTGCATGTCCTCGAGGGACTAGTCGAGACAAAATATTTCAGACACCCTCAATAAGCAAAAACAATCCAAGTAGTGTTGAGATGTAGTTGTCGTCAGGGGTCCAAACCACGTCTTCGGCTGGGGCCCACGGATTAAAAGGGGATATCACAATCCCCATTCACAATATCCCATCCAAACAAGCCTCCACTATTTTATTCTCCTTCATAAATAATACACCAAAAACTTATACCGCATCCAATCGAGTCCTAGATATATAGGGGGTTCAAGCAAATCCCATGAGCTTAGAAAAATTAATGGACTAAATATATAATTTGAATTTTTTTTGATATTGTTGGCACTGAATCACTGATAATGATAGGTGGCTAAAGTAAATGATAATTTACTTAAATTAATGGGGGTGTAGATAATCTAGCTCAATAAAACAAGTAAACCAGGCTTAATATATTTTCAACCAAAATAAATATGTTTAAAATTTTATGTAGAGTGTTGAATGAGATGTTTTGTTTTGTTTTTTTATATATAATTTTGTCATTACTGAACTAAAATTATTGGGCTCCAATCCTAAAGTGGGTTGCAAGAATGCATTGCATGGCACAATTAAGCACCACATGACAGCAGTACTAGCTGGTGCTTGGAGGAGATTGATAAATGGGTCGATGCATGTACACTGAAAACTACGTACTCTGTCTATATTGTGAATCACGCCATGCTTTCTGTAGTACTGCATTAATCATATGACCATGATTATGATATGCAAAACTATACTCTACTAAACACGAGGTTCATAATTTTGTCATAAACTAGTCGATCGATGATCCAACGACCACGAGGGATCCTGCTCCGCAATTTCCATGCCCGGCCCCATGCATGAATCAATTAACCATCATCAATGTGCAATCATCATCTTCGATACAAGTATCTACCTAATAAAATAAAAGGGTGTGGAGACCACACAAATATAAGTTGAAAGTAGGGTTGAGATTCATTTGATCTAAGAGCTAATGTGTACTCTCCAACTCTCTTAAGAAAACATCCACACTCTTACAAATATATTACAAAAATACCATCGATTCTTTTTACCAAAATCAGATTCTGTCAGAAGCATTAAAAAAAAAAAAAAAACCCTGCTTCTCTCTCTCTCTCTCTCTCTCTCTCTCTCTCAACACCGCTCTTTCGAATCTTCGGCGAAATCTTTCAAATCTGGGCCAACAAAGCTGCGTGGAATGTTCCTTACTCAGCGATTTCTTTCAAAACTATCGAGTTTCTTGGACGGTGGGAGCCGAGCCAAGAAAGCTTCGTGAAAGCAAATGTATTTGGAATTTTTTTTAAATTTTTGGTCTCTATTGTTTTGAAATTTTGGCGTCAGCAAAGCGGGTCTAACAAATAAACCATATCCATTTGGAAGAAAGCCTGCGAATTGCGTGGACTGTGGGCCAAGAAATTAAGCTCCCTAAAAGCAAAGGTATTTGAAAATTTTTGGAGTTTATTGGGATTGGGATTTTTTTGAATTTTTTGTCTCTATTTTTTTTTTTTTGGGAGTTTTGGTGTCTGAAAGCAAAGACAATGCTCTATTGGGATCATCGTTGGCAATTTTTGGTGTTAGAAATGTTCTTTGTAGCTAGCTTAAAAATATAATTGGAGGAGTGCCATAAGAACGGGTAATTCTCTTTCATGCCACTAAGAAGAGGATCATATAATACACACTAATGAATCGATTTAATGTTTGAGCCACTAGTTAGCAAGTACCGTAGGCACGGACAATTTCAACCGGGATGCGATAAGCACAGATAAACACTAATATTACTATAATTTGTTTTTCTACGGGCCATATAATTCCAGCCACAATTATTTGGGAGTGCACCACATGATCATCCGCCCCCCATGCCCCACCGAACCTCCATCCCTAATTATTTCAACACTTTTATACATAAATTGTTGCATATTTTATATATCAAAAATTCTAACAGCAGGGATAATCCGCAAGGATAACGCGTTTGACCCCATTTTGGATCCTGAAAAAATCTAGAAAAATATCCATAAATTTTTGAATATTATTTTATGGGGCCCTGTAAAAAATCAGCTCCAGCGGATATCGGTAAGTATTACTTTTGGATAAGTAGAGGCGAAACTGTCTTTTTGCCCCTACTTATCCAAAAGTAATACTTACCGATATCCGCTGGAGCTGATTTTTTACAGGGCCCCATAAAATAATATTCAAAAATTTATGGATATTTTTCTAGATTTTTTCGGGATTCAAAATGGGGCCAAACGTGTTGTCCCTGCGGATTGTCCCTGCTCATAGCAGGACTGTTTATATATTTAACGCGCACGGGCCTCGAATATCCCACTCTTAATTAAAGATATCCGTGTGTAGTATTGACGGTTTTCACTTACCAAAATGTATTATGATCACGTCATTTGGTAGCTTGGTATACTTTAATAAATGACTTGGGGAAGCTGCTGTGCAGCTTTGTGCTGCACAGAGTGCTGCGCACCCGCCGGCTGGCCTTGCCGGCATCAGTCCGGCGATCAGAGACGTTCAACGCGTAGAGCTCGTCGAGTTTTACGTGTACGCCAAAAATCAGCTCGATCAAATATCGATAAGTGCTTCATCCGAACACATATAACTTAAAAAAATGGATTCAGTGGTTTTGATCCAGTGTTTTGTATCCATTTGGATTTCATTTTTTTCAAGTTATATGTGTTCGGATGAGGCACTTAACAATATTTGATCGAGCTGATTTTTGGCGCTCACGTAAAACTCGACGAGCTCTACGCGTTGAACGTCTCCGATCGCCGGACCGATACCGGCAAGGCCCGCCGACGGGTGCGCAGCACGCTGTGCAGCTTCCCCTAGTCCTTTAATAACTTTTACAAAAAAAAGTTTTAAAAAAGTAACTTTTAGAAAAGTAACTTTTGGAAAAGGAAGATAATTTCAAGCTCAAAAATCATGTGTTTAAGCAAGTAATTTTCTTATCAACATGGATCTTATTTGATAGATCTCATTGAGATTTTTTAAACGGTGCAAAAAAAAAATCATAAAATTATTTTTCATTTTTATTATATTTAAGTTTGAAATTTGAAAAAAAAGAACTTTAAAAAAAAAAAAAAACCAAAACTGGAACAATGGATCTATGTTACAATTAAGGTGGTGTTCCACTTTTAAAAAATGTACTTTTATTTCAAACAAATGTAATTCAAACTCAAATATAATGAAAATAAAAAATATTTTTTTAATTTTTTTTGCACCGTTTAAAATTTCTTAATGAAATCTATCAAATAAAATCCATATTGATAAAAAAATTATTTGCGTAAATACAAAATTTTTAAACATGAAATTACCTTCATTTTTTAAAAAACTCTTTTTTTTAATAAAGGTAGTGGTTGGGTTTTGAATGAATATCCGAGTTGACATGCAAATAATGGAGATGCTAGCTAGTGCGGATCATGATGATCAGGAAGGAGAATGAGAGGTGAGGATTGAGGTAGCTAGCTTGGGAGCTGGGGGTTGGTTGGTTGTAGACTACTTGTAGTACTTGTCGGTAACTGAGCGCATGCTGGCATGCATCACATGAATGGAGTAAATTACGTACTCTTATATAGTAATCCTATCATCATCACATCAAATGCATGGCATGCTCCGACATTACATGTGTAAAATTTTGTTACGTTCATCCTTTCTTCTTTAAAGCTCAGCTAGCCTCATTTAGGTGCGTGCCGTTTCGCTTCTATCAAACCAGATTCATATTGATAGAAAAATTATTTGCGTAAACACATGATTTTTGAGCTTGAAATTACCTTCTTTTTTTAAAACTTCTTTTTTCCGAAACCGAAATGCCGTCTTATGTACGTACAAAATGATTTTGGTTTGTATATATATTTGGTTTGGTCAAAAAATACTTTCGGAGAATGAGAACTTAATTGAGTACTCCATTTATAATATTTTAATGATTGGTTGAAGTAATTAAGTTAATAAAGATTAACTAGTTATTGACTTTATTATTTTTTGATGGATTAATTAGTTATTTCATAGCTAGAGTTGCCTTTATTTATTGACTCTTGTTCGGATGAAAAATCTACCTAATAAACACAAGGGTGTGGGCCTCCACACAAACACAAGTTGATTCAAGGGCTGACATTCATTTGATTCAAGAGTTGAGAAGGAACTTGCAAATGTAATCCAAGTGCGCAAATGCCACTGATCTCCCAATTCCAAAACCCTACTAGCTAGCAAGTTCCGTAAGCACAGACAAGTCCAACCGAGGTGCGTAATACCGTAGGTATGAGCAAGCACTAGTTATATATGTAATCTTCTATTCGTGACTGTTTAGAATAGAATAGACAAGCACTTCTATCTATGCGTGTGTGTGTTTTTCCATGATCAATTTTAAACTTGTTTTTGAGAGGTTCTTAGATTGATTTTCCATATTCATGTAAATCTTGAATCTTCATATATACGAGGGAGTATAAAATTTGAGTTGATTCTCCAGGCCTCTCGATTGTAGTGGGAGATTTCGATCATTATATATAATCTTGAAAGATAGACGTCCGAAGATTCTGCAAATATTGTAGCGATGACAAATCTGACTTGAGGACATAGTGTCCCAAGTTAACATTGATATTTTTCATGCGATTTTCCAAATTGTATCTATTTCCTAACAATTTACAATATATATATCCTCCTATCTTTAATGCTGGGGTCTAGCTGGGCACTGCTGCAACAAAAACCAAACCTAGTTGCGGCATCCGGGATCATGGCTTCAATTATTAATTAATTGCACGTACCACTTTAGCCTCCCTAGCTCCCAGATCACATGCATGCTCCAGCTCCACCCTTTTAATTTCCTCTATCCAATTTATATTAGCCATACATAATAGTACCTTTGATTTGTCCTTTCAACGGATTTGGGCCACCAAATTAACGAGGTAATTAGTCACCGGCTATGACAAGAGATTCACAAGAAGGATAGGAATTAGACTTAAAAATACATTAACAATTATGAATGTTAATCGCATGCAATATTCTCCTTAATTACATCGCCTTTGAACCCCAAATGTTAATCAGGCAATCAAGTTGCTAGCGTGGCAATATTTCGACTTAATTTCATCCCCGTTATTTCTTATCTATGTGTATATCCAATCGTTTTTGCTCTCAGTATTCAATGACTTATTTATGAAATCAGATTCACATGTTGTTTACACCCATTTTTTGCCAAAAATCAGGAAATGGATTTACGGGTTAAAAGGTAGCCTCAAGGGTCGAGGCTCTAGCCTTGAAAGACCTTACGACCAGTTGCCCACGAATTAGGGCCGGTTCTTAAGAAATGATGGACCTTCCATATAGGCCCAAATCAGTCAAAGGCCCAAGGCTTGAATTAGTCCACCAGGCCTGAGTATTTCATCCAAGCCTAACCAAATTCCTAGAAGTAATAAGGCCTACGAAATAGGCCCAAATTGGTAGAGGCCTTGGTTTCCTCACCAGGCTTGGGCTCAAAAGGCTTATAATAGACAAAGGCCCATGATTTACCATAAGTCCAGGCCCAATTGATGAATAGGCCCACTGCTTTAAGAGCATCATTTAAAGCCTTTAATAAGCAAGAAAGGGGCCTTAAGCTACTCACAAGTGGCTCAAAGGCCTTAAGCTGCTCACAAGCAGCTCAAAGGCCTAGAATATTCTTGCTAGACAGATCTAGATAAGCTACTTACAAGCAGCTCAAGGTCTGAACTGGTGGGACCCCATTCTTCAGCATGAAGCAAGACCAAGGACACATGACAGCCATGCATGGAGACGTCCCAAGCAGCTCACAAGCAGCTTAGGCTTGCACAAGCAGCTCGAAGGCCTAGAAGCTTCTCCCTAGTAAGCTGCTCAAGCAGCTCAAAGGCCAAGCTGCTCAAAAGCAGCTCAACCAGGCCTGCGTTTTTGGCCTTGGTGGGCCCAAATATACCTTTTTTACAAGCATCCATGCATGCAAGCAGCTCAACTAGACCAATGACACGTGGCAGCCATGCATGAAGACGTCCCAAGCAGCTCACAAGCAGCTTAGGCCTGCACAAGCAGCTCAAAGGCCTAGAATGTTCTTGTTGGACAGACCTGGGTAAGCTGCTTACAAGCAACTCAAGGTCTGAGTGGACCCCATCTTTCAGCATAAAGCAAGGCCAAGGACAGGTGGCGTACATGCAGCCCTTTGGAGCTGTTGGTTGGTGATTCATCTAGACCTAAGCAAGCAAAGGCCTAGATGCAGAAGTTCCTTTTACTCTTTTACAAAGTTTTATGCAGAAAAGAAGGGCTTTTCAGGCCTTTACTATTTCCTTGGAGTAAAGGCACGTTTTGCTCAGAGAACACCCCTCATTGGACCATTTCGAAGCTGCTCAAAGCCTAGACCTTTGCTAGAAAGTCACATGGCGACCATGCATTGGAGCATTTTGAAGCAGCTCAAGGCCTGTGACTCCTATAAATCCTAGTTTTGGAGGCCTTGGCCAGGGTCCCCGACCAAACAAGCCCCCGGCTTATGCAATTTTAATTTATTTTATCTTCTATCTTTCGGTCCCCCGACCAATCAAGCCCCCGGCTTACTCTATTTATATTTCAATTATGTTTACTTTTTAAGTCCACGACCATCAAGCCCCCGGCTTACTCAATTTACATTTTAATTACCTTTACTTTCTAGCATAGTTTGTAATCAATCTAGCCAAGCCTAGATTTTATTTCATTTCCTTGTGACCAGACTTTGTTAAACCGTTAATAAAGTCCTTCTATTTCTGTTTCAGGCCTTGCTCTACCTTTCTTTCCATTTTACACACGATTAGGAAATATTAAGTCCTTAGCCCGACAAGGCAAACTACGAACCATATACGGCCTCACCCCTTAGGTCGTACGCAATGGTCTGTTAGAAGTCAGATTGAGGCATCCAGGCCTTGATACGAATTTGGACTGCAATCCAGTCCTGACACGCCCGCATCAGGCCTAGAACTGCACCACTCGCTGTTCCTAGGCCAAATAGTTTTTAATTTTCGGAAACAAACACATGTATGATCTAGAACTGTAGGATGACGACTTCTTCTTCTTTTCTTTTTTTCCTCTTCCTTTGAATGCCCTTTTTGGCCCTCTCTGAACAAAATTTCTAACTTCAACCACAAAATCGTGTATATGCATGTATTCCGAAAAATATGTGGAGTACTACATGATTGGAAGCTGAGTTAAGTGATGATGACGTATAAGAGAAATTAATTAGGTATTCTTAATAAGAATATAGTGTTGTTGCTTTCGAAATAGTCCACATATATATATATATGTACACACGGGGCGCAATCAATTAAACACCTAATTAAAAAAACACCCAAAATCTCAATCTCATAGTTTCCGGTCAAATTTTTATGATCCGAACCGTTCGTTGTATATATAACATAGGGTTGGCAGTTGGCTTGCGGTCAACCATGGGAAGCCTCTTCAAACTCTTCTCCACCACACATAAGTGAGGAGCTTGCACTGATGTTAGGTGGAGAAAAAGCTTGAGACACCACGTAGTAATGCTCCAAGGGCATTGAACAATTTCTGTTGGCTTGCTTTTTCTCTGACTGCAAGTTAGAAGGTAGTACGTGCGTAGGAATTGAAGCTGGCAGGGGAGGATGGGATATATATATTCGTATATGGTAGCTTGTAAGCTTCTCCAATTGAAATTGATGGAGATAGAGTTTAGTACGTTTAATTGGTGATATCATGAGAAACGTGTGATCGATTGTTTTTTTTGACAACAGAAGAAGAAACGTGTTTGATGACGGAGACCCCAAAGATTACATGCCAAACCCAAATTTCTACGTCTTCGGTCTTCCTTCAAAATTGCCCTTCTTTTCCGGTCCGGACAAAGTCGGGGGGAGTATAGTATTTGTTAAAGAAAGAGAAGGGCGGGCTAGTCAATTATTCCATTTGCAACCGCAACCCCGTCAACTATGCGCGCCCCACGCGGTCGATTTGGTGACTATTTTAATCATATATATAAGTATATTTTATCCATTCGTTAGAGCTAGAACGAGTGCAAAATAACGCACCCTAGCGCATCCCAAATCCCAAATGAATTGGCCTCCAACTTGACCGTACGTTTTGTTTGTGCAACATATCTAAAATTCCTCGCCCATAGAGTTTTGTTGATAATTCGAAGTGTCACGATCAATGTACATGTCCTTTCATTAACTCTATGGGCTAATTCATTTCGCCACCTCCCAAATTATAGTCGCAACAAAGTCCGTATGAATTGATCCCACAAAAATTGATAGCATTTTAGATAAATTTTAAACATGAGACTGTCAGAAGGAACAAACTCGTATTAAGCCAAAACTCTTAGAGCAAGCTAGGTAACTGTCCCCTTGAGCAACTATATGGTTAGTTGGTCAAAGGTCTTATCACCACTACCTGTGACCATGTTTTTTAATTTTTTGAAGTTATAATTAAATCTTAGCGGATTATTATATAAGTTGTGCATAGCCGCATCTGAAACATCTCCATAATTAACCTCGAATATAAAACCTTGTTTGCAAATAGAAAAACCACTTCAGTTTTTTTTTTTATCCACAAAAGGAATTTTATATATGATGAAGATCATAATAACATTAGTACAATACAAAACGAAATGCATTGAGAGAGAGCTCGAAGACTGAACAAAAACTCTTCTAGTGCTCCTGCTCTCGAAATCTCAATCTACCCCTCACAACCTCTCAATTTTTTTAGAAAAGAAAAAAAAAAAAAAAAAAAAAACAACAACAAAGTTGGCAAGATTCCAACACAACATCTAACAACCACTTAAGCTCAAGTTCAGTTGAGAGAGAGAGAGAGAGAGGAGAAATGATACTATAGTTGGGTCATCTCATAAGATGCATGCATGGGATAAAGCAGCTGGTAATACAATATTAATCCGGCCACATGCATGGATACTCCCTTAAATTGAGGGTCGAGCTAGTAATTGACTGACGTACGTTGAAACCAAATTAACAAAACATGCAATGGATGTTACCCGGCCAGAGTAGAGATCGACTGCAATTGTTTGTTTATGCATGCAATGAAATGATTGTCTCCCACAAGATCAGTACTGAAGCAAATCATCAATTTTTAAAAAATTAATTGGGAAAGCAAATAGTACTACAGTTGTCAATTAATAAGTACTACGTACTAAGTAGAATTTTATATATATAAGAGCGTAGTTTATTCACATGCATGTGATACGGCCGGTGGTTGATCACTTATTTACTCTTTTCTTTTCTTACTTAATTTTCACGGTCCAATAGTAGCTAGTTATGTAATGCATGCGTGGCTATCTAGCTATCAACTAATTAAGGTTATAGAATTAATCTAATACATGAAAAAGTATTGTTTTAATAAAGGATATATAGTACTAGTGGGGAAGGGATCAGGGTCAATCATATATAGAGTACGTAGTAATTAAATAACACCGATGCTTATATAAAATTAAAAAAAAAGGGACGTGAAAGTTTTGGTATCCTCCTATGACCATAATAATACTAGGGATTTACAAATTAAATTCACATGCAAGAATACAATTAAGGCCGGCCTCCCACTCCACATAGCTATGCCTAATCCTATATATGCCAACAACAGGTCTCCGTTCAGATTTACAAAGTCCAATCAAAAATTGAAATTCGATACTAGTACTATATATCATTCGCGAATTAAAACCCTACAGGTTAATTTCTCTTCAACTAGACCGTAACCATGCATACTTGATGATGGATCAATTTTAGTACATGGCGGAGGTGTGTAGGGATCGGGCACCCCGGCCCCACCGAATTTTAAACATTCGATTAGTACTATCATATCTAATTTTGAGATATTATTAATGTAATTGCTTCTTAATAATTTTGGTTTCATTGGATCTAAATAATTTCATATGTGAGTGTTATAATAGCCTAAAGAATTAATAGAACAAAATGGTTCACACACTTTTACTTCATTAAGCCAGAATAATTTCAATGTACAAATGCATGTATGAGTATATTGAAAAAGCAAAAGCTCTATAATATACAGAGAAAAATTCAAAAAAACCCCTGAACTTTTAATCCAATGTCAAATAAGCACCTGAACTTAAATAAATTTCAATTGAACACCTGAACTTTCACTCCGTTATTCAATTTACCCCTGCCGTCTCAATCCGTGACTTTCCTAACGGCAACCGCTGAGCTGGACACTAACAGACAGAACAAAACGTTAGAGGGAGAAATTGGAGGGAAACAACAGTGATCTGACACCTTTTTAAGGCCCCGTTCGGCTACATAAGCCTATTGGCTTTTCTTTTCTTTTTTTTGTCTTTATTCAACTTTTTTTCATATTTGTTAGTTCTTGGTCAATTTTTTTGGAGATTATTGCATCGTTATAACGAGAGGAATCTAAAAAATAAAAAATTATGATCGAAATCTATTTTTTTAATAAAGTCGAAAAAATTGGCTTATTGACTTATTTTTGTCTTTATTCAAAAAAATTAGGTTTCGATCGTAATTTGTTACTTTTTAGATTCCTCTTTTCATGATGATGCAATAATCCCCAAAAAAATACAAAAAAAAACTTTGAATAAGGACAAAAAATAAGCCAGTAGGCTTATTTAGCCGAATGGAGCCTTAAAAATGTGTCAAATCACTGTTGTTTCCCTCCAATTTCTCCCTCTAACTTTTTGATTTGTCTGTTAGTGTCCAACTCAGCGGTTGCCGTTAGGAAAGTCACGGATTGAGACGGAAGGGGGTAAATTGAATAACGGAGTGAAAGTTCAGGTGTTCAATTGAAGTTTATTTAAGTTCAGGTGCCTATTTGACATTGAGTTCAAAGTTCAAGGGTTTTTTTGAATTTTTCCCTAATATACATGCAATAAGTATATACGTTTAGAATATATAGATGTTTTATTAAGTCGGTTCCCCTCGGATCAAAATCCTAACTCAACTATACTTTTTTTTTTTTCCTGAGCAAACTGAAATTTAATAAAACTTATGAAAAGAAGTACCACATTAAACAGAGTTTAATTTCTAGCGAATGAGCATGGGCTCTCATCCTAATCTAGCACTTATCTGATATTCAAGCTATCTCTAATTACAAATTCTCTCATCGCAAGAGGCATATCCATAACTAACTTCGCTATACTTATTAGATTGGTTTAGGATTTTTTTTTGGGAATCGGTTGTGTGCGTATATGAACGCAGGACATTGATTAATGTAAAAAAAAGAAAGAGTTGATAGGATGGGCGTATTTGCTAGTAATATATTTCCGAGTCCACAAATAATATATGCACTTACCTCCACGTTTAGTTCTTATTGTTTACCAAAACCAACTAAGGGGAATCCACGTAGGCGTAACATGTGCTTACTAGTACTCCTTAAAGAAGTTTATATATTTAGCTAGCCCAATCTGTCAATCTGATCTAATCTAACTAACTAACTAACTAATGATAAAGATTAAAGAATCAATTAGACTGCCTCTGGAACTTTGCCACGTTGAATCGTAGTATTGACTTTTAATTTGTCTTTATTTGACCGCCAATGCAACGCAAACGTCTCCGTTTACCCCCCACCCCCATTGATTAACGCGTTACGCTAAACAAGTACTACTAGTAAAACTAGAAAACGTTGAATTTTATAATCAAATTCAGGTGTCCAAATATTGGTAAAGAGTACTCCTCCTTGTCCTTGATATATATATATATATATATATATATATATATATATATATATATATATATATATATATATATATATATTGGGCGGTTTTATGGACAACTATTTAGACACCTAAAAAAACACCTCATAGTTCCCGATCAAATTTTAATGATCCGAGCCGCTCAATGTGATCAGAACGTGATTTTAAGGGTACCCACGAAAAATCAGCAAAAAAAAAAGATCGGAAAGGGCTTGATCTAAACAGTTTTTAGCTTAGATTTAATGAACGGTTCAATTAAAAACTGCTCAAAACAAGCACTTCCCGGTTATTTTTTTTGCTAATTTTTTGTAAGCACCCTTAAAATCACATTCTGCACACATTGAACGGTTCGGATTATAAAAATTTGATTGGAAATTATAAGATTGAGATTTGGGGTGTCTTTTTAGGTGTTTAAATAGTTGTTCGCGGAACCGTCCCGTGTGTATATATATATATATATAGACACACACACACTTGCTTACAAGGGAAAGGCGAGAGAGAAACGTGGTGTGATTAACAACAACTTCAACGTTTACGTACAGCTGGAACTCCAAGTCAAGACACATGGATTGCCAACTTGTCCAGCCCTCCTCATGTTCCGTGTCAATTACTATACTAAGGCCTTGTTTGGGCAAAAAAATATAAGTACTTATGACTATTGGTTTATTGAGGAGCAATAATCCTACAAGTTTGGGCTTATAATTGGCTAATTAATATGGCTGAGAAAAAAGTATGCTTATTTCATTTGGCTGACCAACCAATAATCCAACTATTTTTTTTTTTAACCCAACCCAGGGCTAATAAATGAAGGGTGTGTAAATGAAATACCTTCTTAATAATTATTTCGGTTCAAAATTGTACGATTTTGGACTAATAAAATAGTTGTTCTTCATTTCTTTTATTGGCAAATAGTTGATCTTCATTAAATAAATATATTTATGCGTTCATACCAAATAAGCAGCATTTTCATATGACTTAATGTGATTCCACTCACCAATTGAGCTATGAAGAGCATCTTGGATTAAAGATCTTCCAAATTTTGGTTATTGATTCTTTTTATGTGCACTTGAAGTATCTTAATATTGAAGCATAACTCAATAAAACTGGATGATTTGGGAAGATATTCATTTTGAAGGATTATTTTTTAATTTCAATATATTTTTAGACAATTTAGAGTCTTTGAACTTGTATACATGCACCTCAACTAATTCTTTAACGACCCTTTATTAGTGAATAAGTAATGAAGGGACATGTGAGGATATAATAGGAAAGGGATATGGTAGAAAGGGAATATTATACAAGGGCAGTACATAATAAAGTGCTTCTTTGACAATATGAATATGAATGGATAATAATATTTCTGTAAATAATAACGGTAATGTTGTAATTACAAGCCGAATATGTAATGGCTAAGAAAGTCCAAAATAGTCTGAACATGGCCGGATATAGGTATCCCATGGATTTCACACTTTCCCCATATCTGGTTCGCAAACATAGGGCTTGAGGCGGGGGCGGATTGCTTATCTAGACGGATAAACAATTTACCTAACAAAAATGCTATAGATAGAAATCAATTCTATAACCCACCAGTAGTAGCTTAAGGCACTCAAGATTCTTCGGACGAGGTTTCAGAGGTAATTAACTTAAGCAACAATAAATCGAAATTAGAATAGTTTACCTATGTTGCGTATACTCGTACGTGTATAATTTATTACTATCTAGTAAAAATATCACAAGGATGGACGGACTCGTAACAGAGTTTCATGACATGGATAAAGTTATACTCCACTAATAATAATTCCACCTTGTCTGCGATGATCTGGACCAAAAGGGGTGGGGTAGGGTTTGGCAATGACCCACGAAAGATAAGGCAGAATTACCAATTCAAAATAGCAAGATATGCCTATCCCATACATACACTTGTATAAATAGACAAACTCGCGTATACACGGGTCCTTTCTCTAACCCCATTGATCCATCCAGGTATCTGGCGCCGGAGGGAGCGACACAAATATACAGAGAGAGAAAGCAATTGAAACTCCATCGTTGGGGAAAAATTGATAACAATTGTCAGATTTTGATATAGAAATACACAGTAGTCTCCTCCATAATTAGACAGAGGGAGCGGGAAGGAAGGTCGTAATTAAGTTGGATGGTAGGGTGGTTTTCTGGGGAGGAGAAGGAGATTGAGAAAAGGAACAATATAGGAGCAATTAATAGTAGTAGCAGCAGTAGTGATAAGGGAATGCGATTGGGGAAGTATGAGATCGGGAGGACACTTGGGGAAGGCAATTTCGGAAAAGTGAAGTACGCTAAGAACATCGATTCCGGTCAGTCATTCGCTCTCAAAATCTTGGAGAAGACCACTATCATTCACCTCAACATCACCGATCAGGTAGGTCTCCTTCCTCCCTCCCTCCCTCGACCTTTCTTTTCTTTCATTTTTCATTTTTCCAACGAGAGTTCGCTATTGTGCTTGAACTGCAGAGTAATGAAATCCCCATTACAGTTTATTTTGGAAATTGATATTGGCACTCCAAAATCAGTATAATTTCAAAGCCAATTTTCTTTGTTTTTTTGGAGTGTCAATATCATTTTCTTTTATTTTATCCAACTTTTTTTTTTAATCCGCTTCTTCTGCGCAAGGTGCCAACTGGACAGGGGGTGTGATCCTCAATTGGGTTTCTTTCTTAGTTGATTAATGTGTTCTATATATCCATCCAGTTGTCTTATTCCACTCTCATCCTGTTTTTGGATCATGAAGATTACTTTATTACTAATAATGGAGAGGCAGGTTGTACAATATACAGTAATATGGAGTATTAAAGAGTACCAGATGAGATTTGTCAAAAAGTGGCAATCATCCTTCTTAATCAAAGACGTTTCACTTTTATTTTATTACCCTTCCAGAAAGGGTATCACAAAAAAAAAAAAAAAAAGTGTTGATCATCCTTTCTCTACCCCCACCCAAAAAAGCAAATCGAGAAGTAAAAAAGTATGGGATTGACAGGTTTTTTTTTCCTTCATGGCACTGAAAATTGCAGATAAAGAGGGAGATTGGCACCTTGAAGCTCCTCAAACATCCAAACGTCGTCCGATTACACGAGGTACGTTTCAATTTAGTGTTTATTCTATTTGCTCTCTGCAAATAATTGAGCATATATCTTTGTTTTTTTGTAAGGTAAATTTATTGAAACACCAAAACTAGGTACAAGATCACCCCCTGGGAAGCAAGTTAAGCAACAAAGAAACCAACGCATTGAACATATTTCTTGTTATGTATCCCGGAAAATTTACCTGTAAAAAATAAAAATGCCAATAAAAAGAGGATTTTGTTCGCTGTTATTGTTCTTTACTCTACAGTTGGGATCTCAGCTGATTTCGTGGCATTGAAGTAGGGATCTTTTGTATTCCGAGCAGTATTTTTGGGGATTGGAGTGAAAGGACCCATTCCCTTAATTTTCTTAATTCTTTTCCTTAAAAGGACTTGCAGTATGAGGTGGGAATAGGATCTAGCACATGTCAGATTATGATTTATTTTTCAAAGGAGATTACTATATTCCCACCGCAACTGATCTAATTAAGCCCCACCCATGTCAATCCAAAGGCAATGCTATAGTTAGAGCTACCAGCGAATCGAGCTGTTTGGGATCAATTCAAAGCTCGGCTCCACTCTTGAGCAGTAAATGAGTCAGGTTTAAATAGAATTTTTAGCTCGTTTAGCAAACGAACCAAACTTGAGAAGATAAAATCGGCTCATTTTATATAGGCTTGTTTAGTACTAGCACCGTGCTCAAGTTCTCATATATTAATCGAGCTCAAATATTTGGACTCAATTCAAGCTCGAACCCTTGGGAACTTAGTTCAGCTTGCACCTCTCCAAATAAATAGTAGGAGCACTAATAAGGAGTAATGTAAAATGAATGAGGGAGATCATATCGGGTGGGACCCCAAATGGTTGGTGCCGTGTGGGAATGAAAACAACCAACAATTCTCCAGCGAATATGAAGAGTCGCCACTGACCAGAACATGGCGGGCCCAAATGAAATAACTACTAATAGCTCTGCTATACTAACTGGTAATCGCAGCTTCATCTTTACTGATTGGTTGGGGTCCCTTAATATTTTGTCTCCTTTTTATGATTGGGGGAGGTGGGATAAGACTGACACCTACTTTACACTCTATTAAGAAAAACAAAAATTATTCCTTCCTAATCCTAATCGGCCGTTGACATACATACAATACAATACAATACAATACAATTACTTCATCCAAACTAAACAAGGTAGAAACATGAAAATATCGAATATGCTATTGAATACGACTACTAATAAGTTTAACACACTTGCCAAATAACAGACCAAAATAACTTGGAAAATGATTTATTTATTGTTAAATAATAAGTGCTTTCAAGATTTATTAGTGACCGAGGACATTTTTATGATGGTGAAATCATGCGATCTAAGATGCGCTTCTTTTTATCATTGGATAAGTTTGACACCTACTTACACTCCTAAACTATTCCTTCCTAATCAGCCATTACCTCAGTCTCATCCCCCTATTTCTAATAAGTTTAACAAACTTGTGAATACTAGACCTAAATAACTTGAAAATTAGATTTCGTAAATAATACTCCTACTGTTTTTCAAGATTGACAGTGACCAAGGACATTTTGATGATGGTGAAACCATGCAATGTAAGAAACGCTTGTGAATATTTTTTTCCCTGTTTTGAGATAATTAAGGGTGTCCGGGCCACTCCTTAGGGGATCAATCCCACCGACAGAGAACCCATTTAAAGCCAAAACAAAGCCCGGTGTGGATTGATTATAAGAGTTGATAGCACATAGAAAGTTTCAAACCGTTAAGTCTTAAGTCTTGACCACCAAGCCAACCCCTTGGGTTAAGATGCACTTGAGCTTTGAGCCTTTATACCCTTTTTAGAATACAAATTAAGTTACTGCTTATACAGTGGAGTCTCTTCATCCTCCTCAACTTTCAATTAATAAGTTCTGCTGAAAAGATTTGAATGTAAAATGTGAGGCCTCCTTCATGTATCTTGGAGATTTTCTTGATCTCATACTGTAACCATGATTATATGTATATTTCAGGTCCTAGCAAGCAAAACCAAGATCTACATGGTCCTAGAGTACGTGACTGGTGGTGAATTGTTTGACAGAATCGTAAGCCCAACTTTCTGCTTCTTCTTCTTCTTCTTCTTCCAATATTTATAAGCTTCCAACTGTGATTCATTATTTTAGCTTCTGCTCTGCTGGTCTTGTCAATTAATTATAGGCCTCCAAAGGCAAACTCTCAGAGGCTCAAGCAAGGAAGGTCTTCCAACAGTTAATTGACGGAGTTAGCTACTGTCACAACAAAGGCGTTTACCACCGCGATCTCAAGGTGTTAATCAATAATACTTCTACCACATTTTTCCTTCAAAACTCAGAGACTGACATGTTTATGTACTTAAACACAGACATTGAATTACTTATCAACCAAATTCAACACGAATTTTGTTTATTGTCTTTTTGGAGAAGATAACGCATGCATTTTTTTCTTGTTATTGTACTGTTTTTCTTTCTCATTCTCCTTCAAATGTTTCATCTGCGATGTGTACACATAATGCAGCTAGAGAACGTCCTTGTTGATGCAAAAGGAAACATAAAGATATCAGACTTTGGCCTCAGTGCATTACCCCAACATTTTAGGGTATGTTACTGCTGAAAGAAGTCCACTCTTCTTCCTCTTCTTGTGCAACACATTATGGTTTTCGGATCCAACAGTTGGTCAAGTCAAATGACTCTTTCCTGTATGTTTAAACAATAATTAGGATGACGGGTTACTGCATACAACCTGTGGAAGTCCCAACTACGTTGCCCCTGAGATCCTTGCTAATCGGGGTTATGATGGTGCCACCTCTGATACTTGGTCTTGTGGTGTCATCTTGTTTGTTATTCTCACCGGCTATCTACCCTTCGATGATCGAAATCTTGCGGTTCTATACCAGAAGGTAGAAAAGTTATAAAGAATCTGTCAGGTAATATTTACAGTTAATTTCAGACGTTTCAATCTTTCATCTTGTCAAATGGAATTTCAGATTTTCAAGGGAGATGCTCAAATGCCCAAGTGGCTATCCCCAGGAGCACAAGACCTAATAAAGAGGGTTCTTGATCCCAATCCTGCTACTCGGATAAAAATGGCTGAGATAAAAACACATGATTGGTTCAAGAAAGACTATAGTCCTGCTAATCCTGATGACGACGAAGAAAGTGTGCGAACAGATGATGAAGCCTTGAGAAAGCATGAGGCTGAGGTATGAACTTATATATTTGAGACACTTCGTTTTTAATCCCTGTTAGTTAGGCCTAGGAGTATTGTTTTTCTGATTTTGTGCCAGAACTAACCGTGTGTACCCTCTATGAATTTGGTGTAGCCAACTGAAGCAGAGCAAAAGGCAAAATCACCTACCCTTATCAATGCGTTTCAGCTGATTGGAATGTCATCGTGCCTAGATCTCTCTGGCTTCTTTGAGAAAGAGGTGCGAAACTGAATACCATCATTGTGTATGGATTTCATTACCCGTGAATGAAGTTCATGTATTTCCTCCAGGAAAGTTGATTCAAAATTTTGTCTTCTTAGGATGTTTCAGAAAGGAAGATCAGGTTTACATCCAACCATTCCCCAAACGAATTGCTTGAGAGGATTGAGGACATTGTCACTCAGATGGGATTTCGGGTCCAGAAGAAAAAGGGAGCGGTTAGTTCTTCTGAAAGCTCTGGGTTTGCATATACATACATATATATATATATATATATATATATATAGAGTCCCCTTCTTATAAGGACTACCTTATTTTAATAAAATGCGGACTTCTCTTTTCCGATCGAATTTCGATGATTCGAGCCGCTCAATGTGTTCAGAACGTGATTTTAAGGGTACCCGCGAGAAATCAGCCAAAAAAAAAAGACCAAGAAGGGCTTCATCCGAAACAATAATATGAATGCGTAATGTTAAGAAATAGGCTGTATGTAGAAAGGATAATGCAGAAACAATGCAGTCTTTAGTGAGATTAAAAAAAATTCCATGACAATTTTTATACGTTAAGTTTCTGAGAATCAGCTATCACTGGTGTCTATCTTTTCAGCTAAAGGTCATGCAAGAGAACAAAGGTCACAAGAGCCCGGGTAGCCTTTCAGTTGCAACAGAAGTAAGCAAGTTTCACTTTTCAAACTGTCTGCGACACATTTCATGTACTTTGTGGCACAAAGATTCAAATAGTTGCACTGGATTTATAACCTTAAAGCTTGTTTTTTGGGTCTTGTAGCCTTTGCACCCAAGGGTCATTCTTGTTCCACGTATTCATCACATTGTCTATAATTGTTGCAGGTGTTCGAGATAAGCCCATCCTTGTATGTAGTGGAATTAAGAAAATCATATGGAGATTCTACAGTTTATAGACAGGTTCTCTCTCTCTCTCTCTCTCTCTACAGTTTATAGACAGGTTCTCTCTCTCTTGGGGGGGGGGGGGGGGGGGGGGGGTTTATTTCTAACCATATGTTCCTGTTCCTGATACGTGCAGTTGTGCAACAAGTTATCAAGTGAGTTGGGTGTCACACCAAGTCAAGGACTGATGACCATGGAAGTTTGAGGATCAGAAATCGCTCGAGCTTGGAAACACCAACGGATGAGCCTTGTACAGATTGATAATATGTTAAAACGATAATGAGTCCCTGTAAATCTTCTTTGAATTCTTGTTTACGCCCTTCTTCCAATTCTTTGTCGCACCTTAGGAGTATATCTACATGTACTTAAATGTGCCGACACATTCCTTGTTCCTCACAGTCCCAGCCTTAGAGTCAAGGTACAACATAACCTATTGTCCACCTCAGCCATCAAATGTTTGGGTGCCAAAGCTGGAAGACATGCTCAAAAAATTGCATACTAGCTTGTGAGGAAGTTCAAGACATTCTTTTGTTGGTTCAAATTGTAAAGAAGGCAATTTTGCCAAATGCTTCATTTTTCCTATAAGTAAAATCTTTCGAATGTAATATTTATGTTCGCAGTAGTACTTGTTGATGTAGGATGTAAAGAGACGAGGGGAAGGGTTGCTGTGAAGAAAGCATTTCCATATATACCACAATTGTTCATAGCAATGCACTTATACGAAGGAATCTGGTATCCGTTTTAACTTTCCCAAGGGTTTGTGCTATTTCAACTTGAATCATCGTGAGTAAAAGACGATATGATTAAATTGGTAACTGAACCAAGGGTTAGTGACTGAAGTGTTATAGCAAGTTCCAAGGCAACCAAAGAAACTGGAAAAAGAGAACTGGTAAAGAAAAGGGGACAAACTGAAAAAATAAATCCAGAGCAGCTTGAACTAAAGTTGGAGGGAGGACGTGTAACACCACAAATCCTAGCTGAATAATCCAATCCCAGCTACCTCAGTGATAAAAAATAATAATAATAATAATAAAATTAAATTAAAAAACTTGCTCATCCTCGATAGCTTAGTTAATGAGCTGAAAGATGACGTAAAAGTGACGGCAGTTTTTTTTTCTCTCCGGTGCTAAAAGTGCAGACATTTAAAAACCAGACTGAGATTGAACTGATAGAGAATGAATATGTATCAGTCCTTATTGTTTGGGTGAATAAATGGTATACAAAATGATTCCCTTCATAAGATTTCTTGAGGGAGATTATTTCAGGTCCATGCCATGGGAGCTGAGATGGGGGAGAGGCTATGTTTGGCAATTTTATTTCTTGGACTGCGTTTCCTCTTTCAGAAATGATCGCAAGGGCCTTTTCCCCATTTCAACCTTCATATCTAAAGGAACCGTTATGGACTTGTAAAGGAAAACAAGAAGTCGTCTAACTGAATGTCAATAAACCAAAACTATTCCTTTCACAAAGTTGATATGAGAAAATTAGCCTGTATCAACATTCTCCTTTTGCATGACAACATAAAACTCCTCAGAATGCATCAAAGTACATGGGCACCCGAATACACGAACCGGATCATATCATTCAAGAATGTAATCCGGTGCACCACTGGTACTATTAGAAACCTATTACAATGTTCACTCAAATATTCAAGGTACAGACTTTCTAAAAAAACGCTAGATTTATAATACCATGCAATGCAATCTCTGATTCTCTATACAGATCTGACCTTTCTTTTTCCACACAATTAGTTGAATCAATGTAAAAAATCCGAGTGACTTCTCGTATCATCACCACGCAGGATACACAGTTTTACATTAGGTGGAGTTGAATTATATACAATACCTATAATATTTATATGGGGCTTATGGCTGTTCTAACTCGAGTATCCCCCACCGCAGTAACTTCTGAACTTAGCTTTTACGATAGTATTTCAAAATGATTAACTTACTGCAAGGCTGTCTCCAAGCTCTTCTCCATATGGTTCAATGAAATCACTACTATCAGCAATTTGAAGCTTCTCATTTAACACCATCTTGTATTGATCATCTCTAACCTCTAAGTTGCGCATAAATACAACCTGCAGAGAAAATGACAGAAAGCAAGAGTTAAATCTGAGGAGGGACGTTCCCAAATAAGAGGAATACAGCCCGAGCATGTGCATAACACAGAGAAAAGGAGCACCACGTGAGCGTGCACGGTATAGCCGAACACGTGCCTTGGTCGGCAGCACCACATGAAGGTGCGCGGTGGTATTGCCGAACACGTGGTAGATGTACTCCCCAATGTACAATGGACAAATCCTAAGGGAACCGCCTATGTGGAAAGGCTGAGGAAACATTCTGGAACATTCTAGAAGAAGATACTACGTAAATAGGAGAGTATCCCGTGAGTGAATAAGGGATAAAATTTGAGTTTTCATGTGGGAGAGAATTCCATATGGGCTAGGTTTCCTAACAAGAAAGGAACCCTAGGCAAAGGAGTATGCTTTGGGAACAAGTATGCCCACATCTATAAATAAGAGGCAACACCCATGAGTAAACGTACACTGATTTACTGCCATATGCATTGATAGCTAGCATTTTCATACAGTACGCAATACTAACTTAGGCATCAGAGGGCCTTCGCCAACAAGAGGCGGAGGTGCTTCTCATGGCGTTTCTTTTGTAGAGCTAGGGTTCCGGCGAAGGGCACATGCAACTAATCTCGAAGAGCATTAACCAACACTACGTGGATTTTCTCCCTGTACAAAATCCAACATGGGTTAGTGGTATGCCTCCATATCTGTTCGTATCAGCAATATTATACACAGTACGTTGCTATTTGTCTACACCTCTGCTTCATGCACGTTCTTCCACAGGAAGAAAATGGTATTCAACAGTAAAATCAAATTCAGTAGAGCCGGAGAACAAACTGTTAAGCTAAACAACTGGAATATAGCTGGAAAAACACGAGGGGTGACAGTAGACAATGTGAGGGAGAATATAAGTTGCAGACCGACTTCCAATGAATGAGACAACCATTTCAAAATGACTAACCGTTAAATTCACATGCAAGAGGAGATAATAAGTGGAAGAGAGTAACAATTTCACGCAAGTGCAACACTTAATGCCTGCCACTTGGGACAAATTTAGCATAGTTCTAAGCATAGTTGTCGAATCGTGAATCGAATCGAGAATCGAAATGATCATTTTTCGAATCGTGAATCGAATCGAATCGTGAATCGCTCTAATTCGGTCATGACTTCCATAATGCATAAAAACCTATGCTTATTGATTAGGGTAACAACAAAATATACTACAAATGAAAGATTTAGGCCTAAATCAATAAATTCTTTCTTCTAAATGATGATTTGATAATAACGTGGAATATTAGGTAAGTTGCTTCTATTGCAACTACCAAGAGATGATGATTCATAAAGCCCACTTATGGTTCTTTTTTGATGATTCATAAAGCCCACTTATGGTTCTTTTTTTACGAAAGAGTTATAAGTACAAAACAAACCCTTAGAAGGTCTATAGGGTTGTTATATTCCATTTATCTTCCTCATTTTCGATTCACTCTCGTAATAAATATCTTTTTCTTATTATCTATCCATATAACATAGACAAAAGATGACATATAACAATACTAGACCTCAAAAAAATATTTGAACCCTTTTCAAACAACAAAAGAAGAAAAACAAGAGTAAAAATAAATTTTGAAGATTCACTGATTCATTACGATTCTCAGCTATTTTCAATTCGGCAGCCTATTCGTATCGATTACCCACTAAATCGTATCGAATCGTACGATACGAATCGTAAATCACCGATTCACTTACGATTCTCAGCTATTTCCGATTCGACAGCCTATTCGTATCGATTACCCACCGAATCGTATCGAATCGTACGATTCTAACAACTATGGTTCTAAGCATTTCTTAAAATCAATAAAAATCCAAGCCAACATAATACGATACCACGATTGCAATCAGTAGCGTAATTTTTTCATGGTAGTTAGAAAGAATTGGTAAAGTGTAATCCACAATGCCATTAACATCACTAGCCTATTTACATGATAAAGAACACCATATCATGAAATCTGAGTTTCAATGACAAGGCTATTTGCACTTTCTGCTACATTAAAACAACCCGAAGTGGAATCTATAGTTTCGGATATCAAAGGTTCCAAAAAGAAAAAGGGGATTAACAAACATTTGAAGGGAAAATAAAAACAAAAAGAATTGGGGCAATTTATCGTCCGTTGCAGAAACTCAAAGGGCAGTGTAGCCCCAGACCACCATTATTACTGCAGAACCTCAGGATAAGTGTATACTCGCAAAGTTGAGATTTTGCTACAAGACATGAGATTTCTGGGTTAAACAATAATAGCGATACAAGAAATATTGTCAAGGGAATCACTCGTGACAAGGATTTTCGAATAGAGTTTCTGACCTTTGGTCTTGGATTTAGTTACATAGTCAATGCCAGGATTCTCAACTATGATTTCTGAGTTTAGGTTTTGAATTTAGTGTCCCCATAATAAGCTAAGACATTTACCTGTTTTTGAAACGTATCAAATTCATCTGAGCTCAAAGAACCATCACTGTTTGAATCAAGAAGTTGCATCATCTCCCGGGCATCTTCACCTTGGGCACCAAGCTCTTCCATCACTTCCGTAAGTTCTTCAAAGCTAATCTTACCATCTCCATTCTTGTCAAGAAGACAGAATACTCGATCTCTACGATGCATTTCAATAAGCTTATGATTTGTTGAAGGAATATCATTTAGACGCACTGCTGCAAGTTCGGCTGCAGCCATCATAATCGCCTTGAGCCGCTTTGCCTGAGTATAAATATATAAACGAAATCATAATCGTATTGTCTATCACCGGATAACCGAAATCTTAGTCCTATTGTCTACTAAAAATGCAGTGTCAAACAATAGGCTTCATTTACAAGACAAAGGCAAGAAACTGCAGGCCTAAAATGAGACCTGCTTTCCATAAGACCGCCCAAACCCCTCCCACACAAAACGAAAGGAATAAAAAAGTAAAGAACAAAAACAAATAGATAAATTTTAGCTCTTGAATGGCGTGAAAAGACTTAATTTCTGTTCTTCTATGATGTTTCAGAAGACAGTAAAAAAATTGAGATGATGAATATTATGCAGATGACATTCACGCGTTGCTTTAATCTTTCACCCTCCTTTTTCCCATTTTAGCTTCTCACAACGGGAATGTGAGTGTATTTTGAATATCAATTTTCCTGATACTAATATCTGAAACTTGATTAGTTTGATTGATTTGTAGTTCACCAAAGTTCATAAATCTTTGCCAAACTAAGATTTGAAAATTCAGTCTCAATCAACCAATGGAGAGCTTACCTCTTCTGGATCAGAAAGACCTCCCTTGTACAATGAATGAGATGCCACTCCACCAGCAGCCAACATATCCATCTCTGTTGTCCGAATTTGAATCTCCATCGGTGGTCTAGTCCTTTCATTGTCACTGACATCAACTGCCATGTGCAAACTCCTATACCCATTTGCTTTTGGTTGGGCGATATAGTCTTTTGACCTGTTAGGCATCTCTTTCCACAAAGACCGGATAATATCACGTGTCCTGTAGCATGCTTTCTCGCCCACATCAAACATATTTTCCCCAGAAGTTGGGTTCAATATCACTCTTAACCCTAGTATATCATTTACATCTTCAGGCTTGCGGCCATCTTTCAACAGTTTCTTCATAGTGCTATAACGACTTTTATAGCGACCATTGACTGAGATACCATCTACCATGTCTGCCAGCAGAGGATCAGATTTCAAGGATTCAAGCAGATGGTCACTGTATATTTCTATTATAGGTTTACTTCCTGTTTGATGGCTTCGTAACCAAGTATCAAGATAAAAGTATGAATAAGGGAACAAGTGTCGAAATGAAAGGTCTTCCAGCTCCAGTGATAAAGAGTTGGTCCCGACAGCATGAGCTAGGGGAGCATGTATCATCATAACCTCCAGTGATAACACTTGTCGTTGATACCTTGGGAGGTAATCCAGATGTCTCATCGTGTCAAGCTTGAGAGCAAGGTCTAGAACCACAGCCCTGACATCATAGTACGTCAAGCAGAACTTCCTTAACGCAGCAGCACTATCATCATCCAAGACATCCACTTTTGATGGAATGCTCTTCACACGGTAACTCTCATGTAGCAGATGAGCAGTACCAGCACCTATCCTATTTCTTACTTCACGTATGGATATAGCACCTGCTTCCAGAACTTCTCTCAGTATACCAGCTGAAATAACCTCTGCGTCCATCTGTAGCCAATTAATAGTTCAATATGGACTTAGACAGCTGCCAGAAATACTCTCAATGATACCGTCACAAAATCAATACTAAGGACAAATTTGTTAATTTGGCCTATTCTGAAAACTTGACATATTCAAAATCTTTTTCCTGACCTCTATTCTGAAAACTTGACCAATGGATAATTGATGCACTGGTTGGGTCGTGAATGTGCGAAGGCCTGGTGTGAAGGGAAATGAAATATATATCTCTCCACAGTTCAAGTTATGTTCATTTTTACACTTTCGTTTTACTCCACAAATCTCTCCATAAATGCGTGCAATAACAAAAAGTATCCAAAAGTTTATTTTATACCTTAGAAAGAGCTACAGAAAATTGGGTTCCACAATTCCAAACTGTGTTATCAGAGGCAGCGATAGTAGAGCAGCTATAAGGAGGTGGGTATATACCTGGAGATCAGCCAGGAGGAGAGCGAGAGATAAGGCCCTGGAAAGAGGAGAGCGGCCATCGAGAGAGGGAGGGAGTGTTAGGAGAATAGGGATAGATAGCTTGAGAGACTTGAAGAGTATGTGGGAAGAGCTGGTGGAGAGCTCCTTGTTGGTGTTCATTAATCTCTCAGTCAGCTCATTGAATGCCCCAACTAGTTCCACCACCATCTTCCCTCCCGGCTGCTCCAGCGTTGCCCCCGCCGACCTCAACATTCTGCTGATTCCACGGCGGCCTTGCTGCCTCCGCGGAATTGACCAGATTGATGATGATGGGGATGAATGGTGATGACTTGTTGTTGAAGCCCTGGTTTTGGAAAGTAATGAGTAGTGATGAATTGAAGAAGAAGAAGATGAGGGTAGTAGTGTTGAAGATAGAGCTGCTCCATCTCCCATTGTCTGAATTCCGAAAGAAGAAACGGACACGCAGCAGATTATTATCACTAAACTTTTTGGGTGAAAAGGAGACGAATTCAGCCCCCAATAATTCTCTAACCACGCACTTGCACACAATCTTATACAAACTCTCGGCGAGTACTATCATATGTATGTGGTAATATGGGTTACTCATTTTTTTCAATTACTCGACGTTGGTAGTACCGCGTAGGTGCTCGGGGAAACAATCTTACCAATATCGGATTGTGCTAATATTTTTTAAGAATTCACAAAAAAATATTATAAGAATAATTTGTGATTTGAATCATTATTGTAAGACCCGTAAGAGGCTCCATAAAAATCAAAAATAAATATTAAACACAGGATTTTTGTGGAATGACAAACAGGGGCTTAAGTGTGGGTTCCAACTGGACAAATTGCAGACATGAAACGGTGTAGTTTAAGCACAGCAATTTGTTGTTGTCCTTCATGGACAGCAGCCCCCCATGTCCTTCCCTTCCTGGGTGGCAACTAAAGGAAGCTCCACCTACCAAGTCCTGTATTTCAAGTGATGTCCAAGTGTGAGCAAGAAAAATGAAGCTCTACAATTTCAAAGATTATAAAAGAAAAAGGGTGCTGCTAAATACAACTGCGTGGAGGTTCATCAAGTTAAATACATGGTGCATGACCGGTCATGCTCCCAGATTTGAGGCATGATAGTGTCTTCATCAGGTTAACATTTGTTGTGTCATTCTTTCACTCGGTGGCATGTGCTTGCGCTCGGTGGGGTGAGTTGACGTTCGGGGATTTATGATCGCTCGATAAAACCTTAGCTCGTTCGGCGGTGTAAAGCTTTCGTTCAGAAGGTACGTTATCACTCGGGAAAAGATCTCAAGAATAGTGCTTGCAAGTGGAAATTAAAGGGTCATCTAGAAACTTTCTACTTATGGCCAAATCTAGAAGCTTTCTACTTATGACTGAAAGTGACATGATCTAGAAGCTTTCTATTTATAGTCGAAAGCGACATCATTTACTTGTCCGACACTCAAAGCCTTTCCTATAAATAAGAGGCGATACCACAAGGTAAAGGGATCGAATCTAATCTCTCTCATTCCTACAAACTTCACTAAAAGCATATTTTTCTCTACCTCTCGGGCTCTTACTAACTTACTCGTCGGAACATCTTTCCGGAGGTACACCCCCCTTCGGTTTTCAGGTACCCAATTCACTGTTCAACCCTTTTACCGCACAACGGCAAGGAGGAGAGGTTCAAGGATTTTTTTCAGCCCCCCACAATTTGCTACTCTGCTAGGGACCATTTTCTCCTAGCTCTCTGTGTTGTGGAACTGAATAAAATCATTATCTTCCCTTTGCTACCCTAAAGACATCAACGGCATCCAGACACCTCACACGGATGCTCTTGTTGTCACCGTTACCATTGATAAATCTACCGATCAACGAGTATTGGTCAACCAAAGGGGTTCGGTCGATAAAGTGTTCTACTCAACTTACAAGCTTTTGGGGCTTATCCCGAACCGACTCCGGACTGCACCAATTCCACTCATCAGCTTCACTGGCGCTCCTGTTTGGCCGTTCGGCTTGATTACCTTCCCCGTGTGCACCGGCTCCCGAGTGATGGTTATAGTAGCCGCTCGTAGTGGAAAATTCCCTGAGCCCCTACAATATTCTCCTCGGTCGAGCTTGGTTGCCTGGCATGAAGGCGATTGCCAACGGTCAGCAGGAATGCCTCCACGGAGACCGATACCAATAAAAAAAAGTGCTATGTCAGTACTGTCCTCCTTATGCCCGTTGCTGATGAAGACGGTCATCTCCACCTTGCCATATTTATCAAGCCGAATATTGAAGTACTCACAAGACCTCGTAAGTTACGGTTCGAGCCTCGGTCCTCAATCAAAGGCCAGGCTGTTACCGGCTTCTTTGCTGAGTTAACTCCTTACCTTGAAGATAAAAGCCAATGACTTGAAGGTTGATGAAGAAGAACGGGAGCTTGACAAAGCGAAGGTCTTAGTCGAGCTTCCCGAGCCCCATCTTATAAAAATTTGGAGCTCGAAACACTGCTGGAAACAAGAAGCCGAAGCGCGAATAGAAGATGTTCCAAGAAAAGCCTGGAGGCTGAAAGTGGATGGGGCTACAAACGCTGGTATTGTTCGGCAATTTTACCCATAGCGTTTGTTGCACTTACGCGTCGCTATGGTCAGGCGAAATCCTCGAAGCCTTCAGTTACTTATTCATTGGGCAAAATCCTCAAAGCCATCGGTTACATAATCGTTCGGCAAAATTCTCGTAGCCATCTGTTACATATTCATTCGGTGAAATTCTCGAAGCCATCGGTTACATATTCGTTCAGCGAAATTCTTGAAGCCATCGGTTACACATTCGTGCAACGAAAGTCTCGAAGCTGTCTATTACTGTCAGGCACTTTCACCTCTAGCGTTAGGTGTACCTACGCGTCGCTAAGGTTCAGGCACTTTCACCCGTAGCGTTAGGCGTATCTACGCAATGCTATGGTTTAGGCACTTTTGTCCAATGTTTCATCGTCAGGAACATTGGTTAGCCTGGCGGCTCGGCGGACTATCCCAGAAAAACCATCGCCTTTGGGCTCGGCACTTTTACCCGTTATTTATTATCGAAAGTACTGGTTGTGTATTACGTTCTGCACACTTGCCATTGCGATCGCTTCCTAACATGGTCTTTCGATGCAGGGGCTAGGCTGTTTTTACTTTAGATTCACTCATAGATGGGTAAATCCCCAAACGCAAATTCTTGTCAAAATTTCGATAAAACTTACCGAGCGAAAGCTCTTGAGCATCACTAACTCCTACATAACGAAATTACTGGAAATCATTTCGAACAAAGCTATGTATGAACTATGAAGCATGGTAACATACGAACGAAAATACTTGTGAATTTTATCTGCATTTTCAGGAAAAACAAGAAGCAAAAAACCAGAGTATAAACCGAGGCATGGCGATGGTGTATCATTCGATACCATTCTCAAACGGAAGCCCCACTCATCTTCATCTTCGACTGCTGTAGCCGAGCTTGAAGCTCTCCGTATGCTACTGAACTTTGAGGTTCGCTATGGCTGCGATGACTAGCCGAGCTTGAAGCTCTCTATGCGATGGTTGACACGTGGCACTAACAAAAGCATTAATAATTACGGTATCCTTCGGCAAGTGACTAGTTCGGCCATTGAACACTTCAAGAATTCTATGTCGGTTCGTTCATCGTCCAACCACATTTTTTCAACTCCTCCTCCCCATCAGACCATGTGAAGAAGGAGTTAAAGAACTATTGTAGTGGGCCGAAATTTTCATGGTTCGGAAGGATCAGAAGGTTCAAAGAGTCACAAGGAACATTCACCAAGTAATCTCATTGTTCAGTTGTTTCAGTTCATTTGTAATGTCATTACAGGCCATGGGAAGATACTGCATTGATCCGTCGAACGTCAGAGGTCTCCCAGCGTCGGCGCCGATCATCAGCAACCTTCTAGTGTCTTCATCAGGTTGACGTTTGTTGTGTCATTCTTTCACTCGGTGGCATGTGCTTGCGCTCGGTGAGTTGAGTTGACGTTCGGGAATGATCGCTCAGTAAAACCTTAGCTTGTTCGGCGGTGTCAAGCGTTCGTTCGGAAGGTACGTTATCACTTGGGAAAAGATCTCAAGAATAGTGCTTGCAAGTGGGAATTAAAGGGTCATCTAGAAACTTTCTACTTATGGCCGAATCTAGAAACTTTCTACTTATGGCTGAAAGTGACATGATCTAGAAGTTTTTTACTTATAGCCGAAAGCGACATCATCTACTTGTCCAACACTCAAAGCCTTTTCTATAAATAAGAGGTGATTTCTATAAATAAGAGGTGATACCACAAGGTAAAGGGATCGAACCTAATCTCTCTCATTCCTACAAACTTCACTAAAAGAATATTTTTTTCTACCTCTCGAGCTCTTACTAACTTACTCATCGGAGTGTCTTCCTAGAGGTACACCCCCCTTCGATTTTCAGGTACCTAGTTCACCATTCAACCCTTTTACCACACAACAACAAGGAGGAAGAGGTTCAAGGATTTTTCAGCCCCCCACCCCACTCACCCTGATAAAATAATGGAAGACATCTTAGCTTGAAGAGACCTCCCAATTTGAATACCACTTATTTACCAAATCTCTTATGCAAAGGCCCAAAAGAATATCAATTGTCATACCATAAGAAAGTCCCTGTTCCATTTTCAATCTTATATTGGATCAAAGGTTGCCGCATTTCCCTAATGCGAAACACTTTTGGTTGGCCCTATTTTGGTGCCAAATTTTCTTGGTGAAGAACAAGAGTGCCCTCCATAAGAGCAACAACAATTTCACTGACTCAAAGTTAACTACTACTTCTTCATAAGATTGTTGAACTTTATTACTTCTTTCACAAGCTACAAACTTTTATTGTTACTACTGTAGAGACCCGTATTTTATTCCCATAGTTCTTTATGTTTTATGACGGCATGAGTTGTGATATAAAATTGAGAATGAGTTCGGACGTCGAATGTGCTAGAATTTAGAAGTTCGGGATGCAAGTATAATATGCATGGGTGTATAAGTGCATGTGTGTGTAGGGGATAATTTTCCTTCACCTATATTTCTTTTCTTTTCCAGGGCACACACACTGTTTTTTTTTTTTTTCTCTCTACGCTCTCGGCCGACTCTCTTTCTCACCTCCCCTCCAAACTTCTCTCTTCGATTTTCATCAACTTAGAATGAGATTTTGGAAAAATCCCAAATACTAAAGTTGTTCTACGCGACGAGAGCTCCCTATCCATCCATCCGAGAAAATTCATGATTGGAGCACTTCGAAGTTTTCTCCATGTTCAGGCATGCTTCTAACCTTCGAGGTAGGGATCTTCTGCCTTCTTTACATGTTTAAATGTTAGTTTGACGTACAAGAATCAAGTTTGATCATCTATTTTGAGTCTTGAATAAATCTGGTATATGCTGAAAATTTCGTGGGTTCTGGTAATCTGTCTTTTGGGGGCCCTTCTGCTAGGAATCAATTTTTGGTGTCTTCACAACAGTTAAAGTACGTTTCAATACGAAGATTTTGGTACCAAGATCATGAAAAACCGATAATCACACAATTAGTTACGGATTTTTGAATATCGACTGTCACTTGGGTGTACGAGCCTGTGCGTGGCTGACTTCTTTTAACTTTCTGGGCATGATGAACAATTTGGGTGGCTTTGGGTCCTTTACAGGAGCTGCGTATTTAAGTTAAGAAGAGATTGGCGTTGGAATCAAGTAATTTGGTTAAGTATACAATTTTTGGTGAATTTCTAAAGCGGGGTTGATTGACTGGTGCAAAAATGGTTGCGAATCTGTTTTTCTCTGGATGGTTGGGTTAATTTTCTCTCGTTCCTATACCTGGGATTTTTGCTGAATGTAGGGCTTGCAGTGGTGCAACTTTTGGCGTTGGTTTCAATATTTTTGGGTTTAAGATGAAAGAGTTATGATTTTTCAATCAATTTTACTTATTCCCGCGTAGAATCTGACAGCACCGGCGGACTTTGGTAAAATGGCCATAACTCCTAGCTCGGGACTCGAAATGACACACCGTTTATTTTGTTAGAAACTAGACACAGAGAGCTTTCCAACGATACATCCCATGCATCATGGGTAGATCCGAGCGATAACAGTTTTGCATCCAAAGTTGACCCAAATTCTGCCTTTGCACCAGTTTCACTGTTACGTTGAGCTATAATTGCAAGGCCGTAATAAGGTCACCAGAATGATTGGATACTTTTCAATGGTTTAAACCATTTAAATGCCGTCCTTAAATTCAATGATTCACGTTGTTTAATTGGATATAGTCTAACGTAAATGATTAACTTCGCTAATCTGACATGTGGGGATACGATGGATTGATCTAGATGACTAGGTGTTGGATTAAAGAGAACTTGTGGTGTATAAGGGATACGCATGGTTGGTGTATTGACATTGATGTTGTTTGATACTTAGAGAAAAATAAACAGTTTTTCCTCTTTATGTGTTGTATCCATGGGTTGGTTTAGTATGCGTGTTTTGGTATGTGGGTGTTGCCCTCCTAATGGTTTTAGAAAAAGAGACCCTGTTATGAAGTCATATCAGCAAGTTTACATCATGAGTGATTATTATTGAGGGAATAGACTTGGGGTGACCCTACGCTCGAGGGAAATAGACCCGAGGTGACCCAAGTGATTATTATTGAGGGAATAGACTCGGGGTGACCCTAAGCTTGAGAGAAATAGACTCGAGGTAACCCAAGTGATTATTATTGAGGGAATATACTCGGGGTGACCGTACGCTCGAGGGAAATAGACTTGAGGTGACCCAAGTATTTATTATTGAGGGGAAAGGACCTAGGTGAGACCGCTGTGACCCTAAGGGTGATGTTGAGAAAAACGATGGAAATTCCTCGATTAAAAAGAAAAGATACGAAAAGGGTTTTTAACAAGAAATCCTCTGGTATTATTGAGCGAATCAACGGACTCCGGTATTTCAAACTCGAATCAACAGAGCTTGACCTGTATTAGTCTGGTGTTCATCCACACTACCTCACATTTAAAATGGGAAGCTTTGTATGGAATTGGTTTGATAATTGATGATGTGAATTTGAGACAAAATGGAATATACGTATGAGAAACACAGAACTTGAACTTGAGTTGCCACATAGGATTGTTTAATATGTCAATACATGCTTTCTCTTATTTCTCCCTTTAGACCTCCAAATCATTGTGGCTTGTTCTCCTTATGTGTGATAGGCAACTTGTTCTATGTGAGTGTATATTTGGTATCTTGTAGTGTGATGCATTATGAGAGTTACATATAGGGTATTTGTACGTTAGACTTATAAAGGAAATCTTAAGGTGAAGGGTTTTTGGCTTGAAGTTAACTTGTGATTTGGAATTTGATTTGGGGTTTACAGGTGAGTTTTCCTTATTGTTGAGGTGCGGTATTGTTCGATGTGTCATTGTTACTTCATATTCTAACTCTACATGCGTAGTATGTATATTTTTGGTGAGGGGTTGGCTAGTTATTTGAGACAAGAAAAATAATGCTTTTCATTAAAGAACTCAGATTAATCTTTAGGTCATAAAAAAAAATTTGAAAAAGTAAGGATCGATTTGGCAGTAATGATAAACTGAGGTTTCAAGTACCAGAGTGTGTGTGTGTGTGTGTGGGGGGGGGGGGGGGGGGGGGGGGCGGGGGGGGGGGGGGGGGGGGTGGGGGGTAATGTTAGTATTTGATAAATGGAGTTAAATATTTTCCAGCATGCGTATGATATTTTGAGTTTCACTTTTTGGCAAAACAAATATGCTTTTGAAAAATGTCTTTCCTTGGTATCTGTCTTTACTTCTGCACATAATTTAGGTATGGATATCTCTACGAGCTAGTGTAGCTCACCCTATCTTTCAGGTACTCGCCATTACACTTAGCTTGGATTGCGTGGAGTGCACATTAAGACATCTCTTGAGAGCTTCATTGGAAACATTAAGGAGGTGTCTATCATTTAGTCTAATTCATGTCGTGTACTTTACTTGAAATTAAAGGTTGTACCTTTGGGTTAGAACATATGTAAAGCTATGTATAAACTCCTCCTCTTGATTATTGTGAAGCCCCTTCTAGTGGAAGACGTTTGGGAGACTTTATGTAAATATATATATATATATATATATTAAAGAGAAGAAGAAAAGACTTTGATTCTTTGTTTGGATTGGCATGACATTTAATAGTAAATATAGTTGAGAAAAAAGATTTTTGTTTGTAGAAAATGTATTATTATTTTGTGGAAAATTGAGGACGTGACAACTACTCTCTCCATCTTGAAAAGATTGTCTGTCTATAAAACAAGAACTTAAATAATACATTCTTTTCAAGAAAATTCAAACTATTTTTTGAGGCATTAAAAGAACTCATTGAACAATTTACCAAAACTTCCAATAAGGCCGTGTTTTTTGGCGGATTGGACAATTTTTTTGGGATGGGGATGGTAATATACTTTTGTTTTTTGGGGCTAGTGTCAGTCCTTTGTAAAAGTTTGTAACACTACCGAATCAAATCAATTAAGCTGTGAGGAAAAAATTTTGGTGTTTTTTTGTATTTCATTCACACTTTTAATAAGTTTCGGCATTCCACGATCTCGTTCACACTTACAAAAAAATTTGTCAAAAATTTATTTCTGAATTTTTTTTACTCACAAACCCATTAACAATTTATTCACTAGTAAAAATAATTTACATTTCTTACCAACTTATTCATCTCTGAAAATAACTAACAACTTTTCAACAAACAATGAATATGCAGGATATCAAGATCGCCACATGTCAAATAAAGGCTCGAAACGCAGTGGACCGTAGGTAACGTGAACATTTCCGGCCACCTAAAACCCTATATGTAGTACAATTCATAAGCCCCTTCCTCTCTCTCGCTGAACCGAGGCGTTCGAAACCCTTTCTCTCTCCGAGTCATTGACGAGGTCTGCTCTACTTTGCCATTTGAAGATCCTAATAATTAGATCTCCTTCCTCAGTCATCATCTTCTTGAATTGGACTTTGACGTGATGGCGGCGCCATCGAGAGGCCTCATTTCTCGCATCCGACTCCTCTCTCTCATCACTCCACCACCAATACCTTCACCCTACTTTTCCCCCTTCAAAACTTTCAGCACTTGTTTATCTACAACAATCGATGAATGCGAAGCAGCAGCACAGCCTCGAATCATCCAATCTCAACCTGGAGTGATGACCCCCAAGTCAAGGAGAACCGGACTCATCGCAGTCAAGTGTGGTATGACCGCACTTTGGGATAAATGGGGAGCTAGGGTTCCCATCACCGTTCTTTGGGTTGACGATAACATCGTATCACAGGTCAAGACCCCTGAAAAAGAAGGAATCGTTGCACTCCAGGTCATCTCTCTCGCCTGCCTGCCTTTCTTTGTTTCCTTGATTGATATGCTTTTATTGAACAAGATTGCTTTTTCTTGTTATTCGTATGGTTTGATGCTGTGTGTTTGTATATACATACATACATAGATTGGTTGCGGGCACAAGAAAGAAAAGCATTTGACGAAACCAGAAGTGGGTCATTTTAGAGCTCAGGGTGTTCCAATGAAGAGGAAATTGAGGGAATTCCCCATCACCGAAGACGCCCTTCTTCCTGTTGGTTTTTCCATTAACGTCCGCCATTTTGTTCCAGGCCAGTATGTTGATGTCACTGGCATTACTAGAGGGAAAGGTTTTCAGGTCTATTAGTTTCTTTATTCCTTGCTATACTTTTGGCTATTTGCTTTCGTTCTGGCTACATTCTTTTGCTTGTTACTAGTTGTCTCTATTGAATGACTCACTTGTTAATGCAGCAAGAAAGTCTTCGGCTTGCGTTGCTATTAACTGTTTTGTGTATTATTTCCAGGGTGGGATGAAAAGACATGGAATGAAGGGAAATTCTGCTTCTCACGGAGCATCATTATCCCATCGAGGTCTTGGTTCTACTGGTCAAGGGGGTGATCCTGGGAAGGTATGTATTGCCCTTCTTATGTTGATGAGCTTTCATTTGAAACTGAATTGTGTTGGTTGCCTATAGTTTTCTTTATAGTACTAATTGGTTGCTTTGTGAGCAATTCAATGCAATTTGAGGCCAGTTACGAGATGCTGTTGTGAGTCTTGTGACACCATGTCGTATTCTAAAAAAACTAAGATTAAGCTGCTTTACCCTAGTTGTAGTTTTTATCCTTTTCTTCTTGTTATGGAGATATTCTCAGTTGATCTAGGAAATAAAATCGCCCCCCTGTACATGGATGTTTGAGCAGATCCAATTGCGAACATAGCACGCAACGAATTGAGAGCTTATTGTTGGCTCAACAACAGACAAAGGAATGTTAACATCTTGAGATTTATGGATCCACATGACTATCCCACAGTTATGAAACTTCAAGAGTTGTGCTAGCTGCAAAAGACATTCTGAAATGCTAGGACTTAGTATCATGTACAATGGATTTACAGAAGGTAAAAGTGTTTCTTGGCTACTATAAAACCTAGTTGATTACTTGGGTGCTAGACCAACCGCCCTTCTCTTGCGGTTTGGATGCTCTTGCATTGGTACATGTTTGGAAATTAAAAGAAAGAACTTGATGTGATTGAAGGCAAGGACGGTTTACAAAAATATTGTCTGAGTTCAGCAAGGTTCATGTAGCATATGCGCAAGATGGGAAGTGAAGATAGCTACCTATAGAACCCAAACTTAGCTTAAAGTGTAGATAATTACCTCCCGTGTGGACCTTTTTTGTGCAATAATAGTTGCAATTTGGCAGCTTTTGTTGGCCTAACACGAGTACCACTAGGACCTGCGTAGAAGCACCCCAATCTGATCCCAAAGCCTGATCTCAATTTTAGCTCAACTTAATGATCTTGGCTTAGGCACAACTTCGTGCCCTCTTTTGTTGTTCAGCACCCTTTCTAATCTGATTCCTGATATTAAATATGTGGTTATAAAGGTGTTGGGACATCATGTGACGATGCCCCTGGAGCATGTAATAATTTTCCCTCTCAATTTGGACTACACGTAGTTAGTAGAGCACACCCATCAGGTGGTCCTTCTCGCCCGTCCAACTAAACCCCAATGATAAGGATTTTGAATTGCTATTCTAGTTGGAAAGATTGGTCAAGTTTATTGCAAAATACAGGGTCTGCTTTTTTGTAGTTTGATCATAATTTCACTATTATAATTAACAAGTTTATGAGCTCCAACTAGAATTTACTATCTGTAATCCAACCAGAATCTGAAGCTATTATCTGTGATCTATTTTATACCGTGGAATGGCAAAACTGATTTCTTTTTTACTTGACATAGTGGAGCTGTTATTTGGATGTTCCCAAGCCAAATTTTGCCTTGATAATGAAGTTGGTATACTATTGATGTTTAAACTCATCCACCAAGTAACTCATTAAAAACTCGGTCGGGGAGAGAGACTTTTACGACCCTGTGGCTAGCAAAAGCCACAAAAGTTATACCCTTTTGGTTAGTATTATGACACAAATACAGAGGTATATGTTTTGGTTTGGCTTCCGTTGCCTAATGGCTCCCATGGACCAATTTTCGGCCGAAGGCTGGTCTTGACGGAACACATTAAGCCCAAATCATAGTTGTGGATGGGTTTCAGTTGCTTGATTCATTCCGCTGAAGCTTCAGCCCTGTTTTGCATACACCGAGTACTTAAATTGTGAACTCATAGGAAGTTTGCATATGTGCATTAGAGACCTTTGTTGTTTGATTCCTGTTCTCTACCTTGGTCAATAGGTAAAACTCATTTTAGTTAATAAAGGATCTTGACAGTGTACCATTACCATTCTGTAACAGGTTAATGAACTTGGGGTTTGTTCAGAACCTTGTACTTCAAACTTTTGTTTACAATTTGCTAAGTTTGTTCAGACTTTTTCTCTGTAAGCTCTGGTTTTAATGTGGATTTATGTAATGACCTGCATTCGTTATTGTTTTTTTGTACAGGTACTAAAAGGCAAAAAGATGCCTGGGCGCATGGGTGGGAAGCAACGGACAGTTAAGAATGTTTGGGTTTACAAAATAGACCCGGCGAGGAACTTGATGTGGGTGAAGGGCCAAGTATGGTTTTATTTCTTTTTAATCTCCCTGACGTGTGAATGCTTTTAATCAAAACGCAAAAGAGATGTAATCTGCCTGTGTGAACTTTTCATATGACATATCAGCCTCGCCTTGAATCTGCCTTTTTCTTCTTGGGCGCGTAGATTTCTATTACCACCTTCCATGTGGGTCTAATCATTTCCTCAAAGCCTTCCCTCATTTTCCTTTCCGTTTTTAGTTTTCTACCTTTTCCTAGTTGGTTTCTTTTCTACCGTATCCTTGCTTGTGACACCACTCATTCATCTCAATGCCCTCTGTTCGCAACTTTCATTTCCAATAAATATTTTTTAGAAACCTGTACAATAGCATATCTGGTGGTGGTTGAATAAACTTCTATTGAGCTTATACGTTAAGGTTTAATCTCATATGTTTGGCATAAAATGCGATATAGTTCTCCAAGTAAGTTGGCAACTTAGCAACTTCCTACTCTTCTCTTTTAAAGATTCAATTGATGGATGGTGACTAACCAATGCAGGTACTCTATACAAAGTAAAGGTATTAATCGATAAAGATATGACGAAACTGATGCATAGATTATTCAAATCCATAAAAGTCTTTGCGTGCCTGCAATTTCTTTGTGTAATTTGTAGTACTCTTTTTGCTTATTCCTACTAGTGATAAAACTGGGGAGGCAGCCACCTGAATCTGTCTGTGTATGTTTACTGAGAAGCTATTCTTTTGCAGGTTCCAGGAGCTGAGGGGAACTTTGTGTTTATTAAAGATGCTGTTTACAAAAAACCAGCTACTTCGTTGCTTCCATTTCCCACATATTTTGCCCAAGAAGATGAGGACGAAGCAGAGTTGGAACCTCTAGTTGCTGATCTTGGGGATGTAGATCCATTTATGGCAGCAGACTAATCACAATTGGTTTTTGGAGTCCCCCAAGATTTGGTTTCCCTTGTTAGGTTGACCTACCTTCCCCTCTCATATTAATATTTTCTTTCATTTTGGTGAATACAGGTAGAATGGTGAGTTCATGATTGGTTAAACCAATGAGTCAAGTTGTTTTCGGTTTTAAGTTGTAGTAAGCTAAGGACTGCAAGTGCAGGGAATGTGATCCGATCATTGAGTCGTATTTGGCTTCCAGAATTGCAAAATACTATAAACATGTCCTTTTCAATAATGTTGGAATTCTTGTTTTAAAGAGAAACAAAAAGTTAGAATTGGTGGTGTTTTAGTGATTTTCAGTGGCAGAATTTTAGATTCGTCTGTTTTAAGATGTTAATGCCTTTTTTTTTTGTGAGGGGGGAAAGGGAAACTCCCTCGTACCTGATGGATTCACTTGGTGGAAAGCTTTTTAGATGCCGTGCTTGTTTTTGGGTGAGCGAGGGAGAAAAAACTCCAACCTACCTGATGGATTCCCTAGGTGGGAAATTTTCTTGCGGTTATGCTTGTTTTTGTGAGGAGGAATGGAAAAAGACTCCCACAGACCTAATTGATTCCTTCTTCGTTTTCGGAACTGAGTTTTATTGGAAGCGAACGAAACTGACTATACTCCAATACACAAACCCACCGTGAAGGATTTCTTTGGATTTTGGATATTGGTGATTTTGTCGATGCTTTTGTTTGTTTTTTTTTGGCACTTCGTTTGTTGATTTATAATGGCTAGAAATTTGTACTGTTGGATAATGAAGTGGTTGGAACTATGGCAGCAATGAGAGTGATCTCTTGATTCCATTACCTTCAAAGATTTGCTCGATGGTACGAAGTTTACTTTCAATTGTTGGTTACTACCCAGTTTTGTGCAGCAATTGATCTCTTATTTTCCTTTAATGGAGGAGCACATTTAGAGTAGTGTTTGAATGCATAACTATTGTAGCTAGTGAAAATTGCAGCATAAGAAAAGTCTAAGTTCTGTTCAAGAATGTAAAATATAGCCAACAAATTAGTCTCCTAACATATAAATCCACCCCCATGAGAAATTGACGTCAATTTGTGTGATGTTTGTTCGTAGAAAGAACGAGATGGTAGTAACTTATTTGTGTGCGTGTTTAACGAGATTTTTTAAACGGTGTTAAAAAATTTAAAAAATTAATTTTCATTTTTGTTATATTTGAACTTGAAATTATCTTCTTTTTGAAAAAGAAGATTTAAAAAGAGAGCAGAATGGCACCTAAGGCAAACAAATCTCCAAATTCCAATTGCTGTCTCTTTATTTCAGTTTTCAGCAAATAGAGTCTATCTTTGAAAATTCTTCAAAAAATGAATTCTCAATATATTTGATTGATTCCAAAGAATGACCCTAACATATTATAGTTTGAAACCCACAATAACCCATAATCATGAACCCAATTTAAAAATGCCGAATTTGAGTAAAAATGCAGCTTTTCATACTATTCAGAAACTCTAAACTCACAATTCTATTTTGTCTCCAACTCATGATCAACACATACATACATATATCGTGTAGAACAAGTTAGGATTTGCTTAAAATTGGGGAAAACACGGGGTCAGTTCGTAAATGCCGGCCGAGATGTTTGTACCGGAGATTCCAGGCCGAAATTTTGCAAAGCTGGGTCAGTTTGTAATTACATCCAAATTAAGTCCTGAGGCTGAATTTTGCAGATGTGGGAAAATCTGTAATAACATCCAAATTAAGTCCTAAAATGGTATTTTCGCTTCAACTACCTCAACCCTAATAAAAGCCCTAATCGCAAACTCACGCTTCCCAAACAGTCACTCACTCCCAAATCCCAATCGACTTCGAGACGTCGAGTTCTTCCCCAGCTTGTAGACGTTGAGTTCTTCCACGGCGACGACAGTCGACAGGTACCTCTCTCTCTCTCTCTCTCTCTCTCTCTCTGTTTCTCATAGCTACGTTTCCCTCTCTGTGTCTGTGAATGTGTGTGAGAAAAAGGTGCTACGTTTGTCTCTGTTTTGTTATCATGTTATGCTCTTTTTCTTGTTAATTTTAAGTCAATTATTTGGATTTTTTTGGTCTTAATATATGTATTTTATGATGAATTGCATGGTATGAGAATTTTTTTTGAGTTATAATTATATTACTAGAGTTTGCCTTTAGGCACGGCGTAATGCATTTTTAACACAACTAAAATAAATTGCGAAACTATTGACCACCCTCGCCAACAAAACTGATTTATACGGGAAGATTTTTTCTTGAATTAGGATCAAACAGATTTTTTCCCTACCCTTTTGTTTAGTTTAAAAAAAACACACACACCAAAAAAATTGAATTGAAATTGATCAACCGATAAACAAAAATATTTCTTACCCTTTTGTTTAGTTTACGGTTTGCCTTGCACTAATTTAGACAGTTGGGATAGAAAAAGTTAGAGAAGATTTCGCTGGTGATAAGGTTTCAAAAATAACTTCCCTTTCTTATTTCAAAATCCGGCTCTTTATTTTGGCAATGAAATTTTATTGTTTTATATATCTTTCCATAACAAAAGAGAGTTGGAATAGGAAAGGTTAGAGAAGATTGAAAATAGGATTTTCCAGCCCTAGGACTCTTCTCAACCGTAGGATTTATGAGGGATAAGTTTGGGTCGTTAGATTTATGTATATATGATTCAAATACTGAGCTGTTTTATTATATAGATTATTATATATATATATATATATTGTAGTTGCGGTAAGTCCGAAACAGTATCCGGTACCAGTAGGAAAATCGGTACTCTGTCCGAAACGGTATTTAGAACCTTGCTATATCTAAAACCTAAAAGGAGAATGACTCACGAACGCCTACAGACTACAGAGTGAGTCTCTCTCTCTCTCTCTCCCCGTCTACATCTCTGTTTGCTGTTCTTCAAGCTTCTGATTCACCCACCAGCAGTGAATCAATTGAAAGCAGCTGCAGTTGTAACCATTGTTTCAGCTGCTGTCTGTTCTCAAATCGGTTTCTTGGAACTTTTTGTTGTTAGTTTGAAGTCAATTATGTGGATTTCGTTGTCTTATGAATATTTCTTTCATGATGAATTGCATGGTATGGAGAATTTTTTGAGTTATATATAATTGTTGCTGTGGTAAATCCGAAATGGTACCTGGTATTTGACCAGTTCCAGTACGCACCGTACCTGTAAAAAAACCGGTATCCTGGTCGGTACGGTATTCAGAACCTTGAGTTGAACGTTAAGGGCCATAAAAATCTGTGGGCTTAGCATTGTTTTTTTTTTCTCATCACACCAACGTTGAAACCCAAAACCCTAACCAGTGAGTTCTCTCTCTCTCTCTCTCTCTCTCTCTCTCTCTCTCTCTCTCTCTCTCTCTCCAGGTCTTCGAATGGCTGAAGCTGCTGAAAGAAAGCCAGTGATCGGGTTTTCGTGGGAACCGAAGCTCCCTCTGCTCCCATCTGTGACAAAAATTGGATCTGCTAAATCTCAACCTTTGCCCCTTGAAACTGTTGCGGCATATAGGCCTAGTACAGAGCTTGTTGATGGCATGTTCCTTCCTCCTAACGACCCTAAAAAGTTGAACAAATTAATGAGGAAGCAAGTCAAAGATACAGCTGGAAAGAATTGGTAATTCCTTGCTTATCGAGATCATCCTACTCTTGACCTTCTCCTTCCTTCCTTTTAATTATTGGTTTTTGTGTTATTTTTTGTAATTTAGGTTTGACATGCCTGCCCCAACTATCACCCCGGAGTTAAAGAAAGATATGCAACTACTAAAGGTGCACTCTCATTGTTTATGTTGTGGCCTAATGATGTTGTTTTTGCTTCTACAAACTACTATCTGATGACTGCACCAACACCCTCTCTCTTACAGTTTTAAGTTGTTTTCAGGTTAAGATGATATCAATTTACTGCAATTCTACGATGATAATCAAATGGGCATCCGTTTAGGCCATTAGGATTCATCACGCCATCGTATGGATTTCAGCTGCACTTGCTAGGTGATCGTTTACTCCAATATCATAACCATGGCACAGAGAGAGAGAGAGAGAGAGAGAGAGAGAGAGAGAGAGAGAGAAATCCAATCTTTACCTGCTTTAGCATCTTGCAATTAGACCCTGCCTGAGCTGAGTTAGGATGCTTTCGAATCTTGCCGGTAGTGCATTATGTGTGTGGTTGTGATTCTGATCTGGGACCTCGTTTGATCCTCTAGTTTGGGGTATGTGATTTGCGTTACTCCGTTGCCTGACCTGAACGTGTAGCACCCACCATTAGTGCCCAAACCGGTCTGAGTCAACCGGCAAGGCACTCCGATGGTTTAGTGTGAAGTTGCAGGAAGAGAGCAAAGTACAAAGCGATTAGGGTTAGAAGGAACGGTGTACCCATTATGGTTGATCTGCTTCCTTTATACTCGCTCCATCCCATTTAATTGTCCCTCGTTCCATTCTGACCGGATAAAAAATGAGTTATATCTTTAAATTGGTAATAAATTTTATATCAATATGCAATATGGATCTTGTTTGATAGAGTTCAATTAGTTCTATTCGACAATGTTTTCAAAATCACCCGAAACATTTTATATTACGAGATATATCATACAAGCAATTGAAAAACGGCACAAACTTCCAAAAAGGACTATTAAATGGGGATGGAGAGAGGGAGTACCAGATCTCAAACACTTGCTCTCCAAGTATGTGCATGTCCAGCATGCTTGGTAACTGCGTCGGCTGATGTTATAATTGAGGTATTTGATCAGGCAGTTACAGCTCATGTGTGTTAGTTGTTATCCGAATTTGCATGTGCCTAGCTCAGGCTATAACCGCGTCAGCTGATGTCGGATATGGCGTATGAAGCCAGTCGGTTGGACCCGATATGGCTTATTCTCTGAGTTGCATGGTTCAGATCAAAATGTTTGGATCCCGTTTACTGTCGTATAGTGATCGAGCCCTTTGAGTCTGTGACCGTTGGACCCATATGGTGATTCTGTCTGGTCCATCCTCTTAGGCCCAATTAGCCTGGCCTGGGTGTCGAGCCACCTTTCCTAACCGAGCTGCACTTATTTGGCCCACTACAGTATGCACTCTGGAACATGGCACATTTTTTTCCCATGGCATGGTATTTGCCAAAGTGTTCGAACACTTTCCTTAGTGTTTTACTTTTACCTATTAGGATGTAATGGAATGTCATAGATTACATTCAGGAAGAGTTGAACTTTGACTAGAGAAGATCTAAACCAATAGGCCAAAACATATTTCTAGCTCAATTTACATGGGAAACATGCATAAGATTTTCTCTTTACATATTCAATGTGGATAGATGAGTTTAAAAAGAAGATAGAAATGCACGGCATGTTTCATTAACCATCTAATTATTTGTAAAAGAGCTCGAGTAAGATAGCAATGTTTCATAATCTAAACCGCTATGAAGCGTTACATGTTTTATAGTGTAGTCTACCCTATTAATTCCACTCGGCATATAAAGCAAGCCACATTTTTTGTAACAACTGGCTATAACACATGCAGGCCAATATAATACTAAATAGTTGGCTTCATTCTTAGAATTACCTTTCTTGCTCACAAGGTGAACTACTGCAAGTATAGTGTGTCATTTTCCTGTAATAGGCAGTCCCTGTTCCAAATGACACTGCTCACACTCAATGATCATCTTTGGACCGACTTTCACATTTTAAAGCAACTTGAGCAGGTCTCATAATTTACCAAGTCATTTTTTCGGTTGTTAAGACATGATAAGTGAACTACCTGTATAAGAATAATTTGGCTGGATTTGATCAACGTTACATTTGTACCGTATAGGGATTTGGATTGTTCCTGATTTTGCCTTCCAAATTTGGTCATGTTACCATTTGTTTCAGTTGGATTGACGGTTTACATTGGCTACAGTTGAGGAGTGTACTTGATCCGAAGAGGCACTACAAGAAGGGTGATTCAAAATCAAAAACTCTTCCCAAGTATTTCCAGGCAAGTCCTTGGTATTGCAAACGAGCAATGAGCATCTGTGTACTTTGCCATTTGTATTCCTTTCCGATGCCTTAGATCAATCTCACTTGGTTAAGTGGTGTAATATTTGGCATTTTCACAATTAATAAGGTGGGCTCGGTCATAGAGTCACCGTCAGACTTCTACACCGGTAGACTTACAAAGAGGGAGAGGAAAGCTACCCTTGCTGATGAGCTACTTTCTGATCAAACCCTCGGGCAGTACAGGTGAGGCAGCATAACTGACATTTCCGTGTTTCCTTTTATTTTCATGCTGGTACTGGATGGCGTGTCCGGTATGTTAGAAGGAAATGAAGAAATGCATGATTAACTTCAAATGTACATCTGTGCGGAAACTGGAAACTGCGACTGCAAGTTTCTTAGGACGACATGCTTGATCATGGCGAGGCTATGTATAATTAATGACTAAAAACACCTCCTAGAAGTTTTGGCTGATTAGGTTTTTTGATTAGGCTTTTTTTCCCACTAAGCTAGGCAAATGCCAAAGCAAACAAGAAGGGAATGGCTGATTGGGCTTCATTTGTTGATCCACCTTTTTCAGGAAGCGCAAGGTTCGAGAGATTAATGAGCAAAACCGTCCTGCTGGGGTTGATAAATGGAAGATAAGAGGTAAGCAGTCCTGGAAACGAGCTAAGCAAAGAAGACACTGATGGTTTCAATAGGCATTCCGTGGAATGTTAGTTATTCCCCGACTAAGAAGTACAAGTTTTGTGCTGGCTGAGACCAATGGAAGATGTTAGCAGTTTTGGTGTTGTGCTTTAGTGAAATGAGAGGCAGATCAACCTTGACTGTTTGTTACTATCATCTTGGATTAAATTATTCTTAACATGTCATGAATTAGAGTACTTTGCTATATACATATACATCATAGTTTTTTACGTTCTAATTCGAGTCATTTATATATGGAACAATGATTTGGCTTAACTGTTTATGATAAAGATTCTTGTCGTTAATGATGTAATGTCACTTCCAGAGTAAGGATTGAGATGCTTCGTCGTATGTAATAATTATAGTGGCAGAACATAGATGCCCATACTCCAATTGCGTGTAATGTAGGGCTTTCTGCAGCTCAATCCACATTGGACTCCTTGTTCCAGGGAGTCGGGAACTGGTGCAGGACATGATTTGTTTTAATACCCCAACTATCGTTCATCAACAGTTTCATTAATTGGCAAGAGTCGCTAGTAGTGCTTGGCGATTTTCTAGTCCTAAAATAATCGGTTGTTCCAAGTGTAGGGATAAAACCAACGTAGCACAATATTCAATAAATTCGAAGTCGAATCCACAAAGACGGTGATGTGTGTTGATTTTAAAACTCGGGTTGTTATAATTTACACAGGCTCTTAGATAGCCACCCCTTGATGATTTGATTGAGATTAACTAAAACTTAAGGAAACAACTGTTCTTTTCAAATAATTAAAAAGAGGTATGGTCGTAGGATTCATAGCTCTCGTAATCAGTTCGGATTAACTTGCTCCGTTCGGTGTTATTAAAAACATTCAATTTTATATTGAAAAAGATATCTCGCAAGATGCGAAACCTTAGGGTCGTCGTTTACCTTAGGGTCGTCGTTTATCCATGCGCAGCGAAGAATGAGTTTTGGACCACCATTCCCTCGTTCACATGGACTCTGACAATACCCGGATTCATCTATGGGAAGTATTTTTCTAATCTAAAATCGTTTTTTTATTGTGTGAAAATAGGAGCAGCGTCTGAACTGACTACGGTGTACTAATCACCCTGCGACCCTACCTACCTATGCGACTACTCACTAATCATTATGCATGAAAAAGAAAAAACCCTAATTTGAATCATGCTTCGGAGAAAGAAAAATAAATAAAAAATATTAACGAATAACTTTTATAAGGAACTAAAATTAAAATGAATTATCAGAGTTCAAATAATTGAACAAAGTTTCGAAACTGAAATGGGAAAAGAAACTCAAAAGAAAACTCTCCGAACAAAAGTGGCTGCCGTTCTTCTCTTTCGTCCGTGGAAAAAACCTGTTGGAAAATAAATATATGCCGCACCCCCCATTTTTCGTCCGTGGGAATTGCTTTTCTCCGCGACCCCTTGTCACCAGTAGGGTAAATTGTTTATAAAGAGATTGAAGACTTTAACTACACAAAGGTTCTTTGGGCTTTATGAAATAATAAATGAACCACTTAATTTTGAATCATTTTGCATTTTAACCCCAATTTCTTTAAAATTTTCTTTTTATCTAAAGTCTCGGACAGCGGGCTCGAACGACCTATAAACATAAAAACACATATTAAGAATCAATTATCAAATATAAAAAATTAATATTATAGATTGAATGATCAAAATATGGGAGAAGTATCTACTTCCCCCTTAAACTATTCCAATTTTAGTTACTTGCCCCTTCAACTATCAATTGAAGTTACTTCCCCCTCCAACTTTCAAAACGTTAGTCACTCCGTCCAATCTCCCATTCCCGTCCAATTCTTGGACGGAAAACTCACCACCTAACCCCAAATGGTATCATTAAAGGCTATTTATGTCTTTTACCTACCAATATATGTATATGTATGTATACCCTTACTTCTACTTCCTCTGTACTGAGTAACTCACAGTCCAAATTGCTCTCTCTCTCTCTCTCTCTCTCTCTCTCTCTCTCTCTCTCTCTCTCTCTCTCTCCCCTTGTGTGTGTGTGTGTGTCTGTCCCCCCCTACGCGACAATGAGCAGTTCAAGCAACTCCAATCCGAATATGAGCCCTAACCAGCAATTTTGTCTCTGTGGACAAAGGTCTCCTTTGAAGACATCATATAAGGAAGAGAACCCAGGGAGGAGGTTCATAGGCTGCATAAATTACAAGGTAATGAATTAAATTCCTTTATTACAGCTTTGGTAATTCTTGGAACGTAAATGATATTTTTTTTTTTTGATCCGGGAGTGTAAATGATTTGTGGAAAGGATTTTGACTCTGTAAATATTCTTTGGTAATCCATTGACTGTGTAAATGTTTAGACAAATCGCAAGTGCAAATTTTTTGACTGGGTTGATCCTCCAACGTGCACAAGAGGAAAGGATTTTGGCAACCATGTTATCAAGCTGTTGAGGAAGGCAGAGGGAGAAAATGCAGAATTGAAGGAAAAATTGCAGAAATTTGAAGAGGTATATTGTAGAAAATGAGGAGGAAATTGAATCATTGATGAACCTTGTACAAAAGCTAAATGGAGAGGTGCAACAATTGTCTACACAGAACCAAGAAGCAATTAAGAGAAGTGAGGAGTTGGTGAATCTCTCAACACCATCGCGTCGGAAAGAATGGCAAAAGCAGCTGATTGTATTGTCTTTGCTTATCATTTGTATAGCCATGTTTTATAAGTATTGTAATGTGGTTCCAAATGGCAAACTCCTAGCATTGCCATGAGAAGCACCTACGTACTGAAAGGGCATATTCAGTCCAAATGTCTAGTAGCTATCTGTAATGTTGTTCGATATGAATGAATGAATGTTTCCTAGCATTATGAATGCAGTTCAAATCCCTAGCATTTTGTTTTTTTGATAAGTACTTTGTTTGGGCACGGAAACAACGGAGCAAGATAAGAGTTTGAATCTATAAAAAGCTATAAACTCATCTAATTAAAATGAGAACTCAAAAAGCTCCAGCTTGTGTAGAGACTGATTTTCCTTCCAAATGATAGCAGGTCAGTGGTAGCCACTGTGGGCCTAGTGGAACTATAGCAGCTTCCAAATGGTTAAACTACAGCAACAACTAAGCATGAACAAAGCTACAACAACTACAATAAGTTGTCTCGTTTGACCCCCAAAAAATAGCCTAATTCAGCTCTCAAAACAGCCCCCAAAATCAACTGCATTCCAGTTCCAAAACAGCCAAAAATCTGCTCCGAACCAGTCACAAAACTAGCCCCAAAAATCAGCTGCATTCCAGTTCCAAAACAGCCAAAAATCTGCTCCAAACCAGTCACAAAACCAGCCCCATTTCAGTCCAAAAATCAGCTCCGAAGCGACCCTGTACCCACCTCGAAACAGCCGCAAACACTCCAGTCCACCCAAACAGCAAACCAACTGTAATTGAATGGCTGCAACAGTTGGACTACCAAGTAATAACCAAAAATAGGACTTCACACTTGACTTCCAATACAAAAGTCCAACATAAAATGGTAGAATTTCAGAAAGCAAGGATAATATAATTCAGCAATTAAAAGTTTCAAGCCATGATGAAGGCCTAATCCATGACAGAATAAACCCAAAGATGAGAGCTAGAAATAGTAGCAAACTAAGGCATCAATAGCAACTGGGGACAGCCATAATGGTACCATAAATAGCCATAATACTAGCAAGAGAAGGTTTTTTCAGCCAGCATAGTAGCAAAAGAATGCTAGCAACAGAAGGCTTTTTCAGCTATAACAGTAGCAACAAAAGGCTCTTTCAGCCATAACAGTAGCAAAAAAAAAAACCAGCAAAAGAAGGCTTTTTCAGCCACAAAAGACGGCTTTTTCAACGATAACAATAGCAAAAAAAAAAACTAGCAAAAGAAGGCTTTTTCAGCCACAAAAGATGGCTTTTTCAGCCATAACAGCAGCAAAAGAAGTCTAGCTAGATAAAGACCATAATAGTAGCTATAAAACTGAAATTTAAGGGGCACCTCCCCTTCTAGCTGCACCTCCCCTTTTAGCTATACCTCCCCTTCTACAGGGGGCCTTGGGTGTGGGCTGTGATGGCTGAGTGAACATTGGTTGTGAGATTGGCTGACTGCATTGCTGTTCTTTGGACCTTGGTGTTGTGAAACCAGATGAGCAAGTCCTCACATTATGCCCCTTTCCCCCACATCTTCTACAGCTCAATTTGGTAAGATACCTCTTCATTTTTTTGGTTCCATCACTTTGAGCAGGTGGCTCATCTGGTTCCCTCCTTCTGCATTTCTTAGGCCTCCCAGACTTCCTAGTGTAATGTGGGGGTTCAATTGGTGGTTTGTTTGTATTCTCCCACATGTCCATCCCATTCATGGGGTATATGACATGTTTGTAGGTGTTGATGTATGCTTGCTTCTGGTAGTAGTCATGCACAAGGCTCTCAGCCTTCTTTTTGGAATCTCTTAAGACAGCAAGTGCATGTGCACAAGGGATACCTGTCAACATATAAGTAAAGCACGTCATTAGTTACATAAGTAAAATAACGCAAACTAACTTAAACATAAGTAAGATGCAATCATACCTGTCAAGTCCCACCTTCTACAAGTGCATGTTTTTGCATTCATGTCAACACAAAACTGATTTCCATGATGACCTCTAAGTTCAAACTGGTTGTCCCCAGTTAAGACAACAATGTATTCGCTGCAAAGTGCAATGTTCTTGTCCAATAACTTGACAATCTTTGGACCAATCTGACCATGCCATTTCTCAACAGAAGCCCTCCTCTTCACTAAATGTCTTATCATGTAAATTCTAATCCTCTCTAGCATGGTTAGGATTGGCTTGTCCCTAGCATCGAGTATTGCAGCATTGAATGACTCACAAAGGTTATTTAAGAGCATGTCACATTTGGTAGCAACATTAAAATGCGATCTAGACCAGTGGTGGGGTTCATGCTTAGTAAGCCACTTAAACGCAGCCCCATCCTCTTTCTTGAACTCTTCCATAAGTTTGCTAAACCTCCCCATGTAGGTAGCCCTAGCAAGATTCCACAGCCTATCTTTAATAGCTTGCCCTGTATACCCAGCTTTCTTCATGTTGCTGTGCAGATGCCTAACACAATGTCTATGTTCCACACAAGGCAACAAGTCCCTGATTGCATTCATAAGCCCCTGCATGAGAGTAAAACAATACAGTAAAAACAGAAACTGAAAATGATTAGTCAATCAAGTAAGTAAAACTGAAAATGAATGGTCAATTGCATAAGTAATCACATAACTAAACTGAAAATGAATTGGTGATCACCTTTTGCTTATCTGAAATGATTGTGAATGTGGGTTGATTTGGTATCTGAAGATCATTCTTCAAATGCTGCAAGAACCAACTCCAACTTGCCTCCTCTTCAACCTCAACCATTGCATAAGCCACTGGATAAATTTGGTTATTCCCATCTATCCCTACTGCTGCCAACAATTGCCCACCGTGGGGGCCTTTCAAATGACAACCATCTACTCCAATTATAGGCCTACAACCCTCAATGAACCCATTCTTTAATGCAGCCCAACAAATATAAATTCTTTGAAGTTTATTAGTGGTAAATCCATCCATATCTTTCTTAAAATGCATGTATACTGAGGTTCCTGGATTGGTTCTACTCATCTCTCCACAATAATCCCATAACTTCTCATATTGCTCAGCATAAGAACCTTCTATTTTCTTAACTGCCTTCTTCTTAGCATTGTATGCCATTTGTGGTGATATTTTGACAATATAATCTCCCATTACTTGTTCCACAATTTCATTAACAGGCCATGATGGTCTGATCTTGAACTCTTTGAAATAAGTTCTTGCCAACCAGCTTGAGTTCATTAGCTTGTTAGTCCAATTCCAGCCACATTGTTTATGATTCAGGTTTAATGTCTTAACCTGCAGGGTTTTCCGATCACCTGTGATGCTTGAGGCTAGTATATTCCATGGGCAAGGAGCAACACAATGAGCTCTAACTCTATCTGTGTCATTCTTTTCAAATGTGATTGCTTTTCCATTGACAATTGCATGTTGCCTTATAGCTTCTACACATTGAGCCCTATTCTTGAAAATCATCTTTTCCTCTATTATAGGTTGTACTTTCCCTAGTACAGGCCTATATTTCCTAAACTTTGGCTTGACCTTCTTGTCTTCATCAGAAGAAGAGTCAAAACTCATAAAACCATCAGAGGAATCCCCCTCCTCAGACTCTGTTTCAGACAAACAATTATGGGGAATATCACTTCTAATTACCTTTTTCTGCCTCACACCACACCACTGTCTTTATCCACATTGGCATCAAACAAAGCATCATCATCTTCACTAAATTCATAATCACTGTCTATGAAAACATCAGGATCAGATTCTGAATCAGAATCATGATGAACAGGTTTTCTTCTAGCATTTCTTCTTCTAGTGGTGGGTGGTGGTTCATTAGTGGAAAGTGGTTCAATGGTGGATGGTAGATTTGATCTACTAGAAGGTATATGAGTTGTGAAATCCAAAAAATTATAGTTGTCCTCCGAAAATGATCCACAATCCCATTCCCAATTACTGATATCAATATCTAGTAGGCCATCTTCCACATCCACATTGGCATTATATTCAACACTAGTAAAACCTTCCAAATTACTATCAGTCATGTAAACTTCCACCAAATCGTTTCTAAGGCTTTCAACCATGGTTGTGACATCCCCATCAGTTTGGATCTTCTTAAAAACCCATTTTCCATCGATCTGAACCTTGTAGAAAAAAGCTACTTTTTCCACATATCCAACTTCCTTAGACATTGATTGCAACTCAGTTGCCGATATTCTATCTTTATCACAGTAATCAATGTAGCTCACACTACCACCAACGTAATACTCTATGATATCCCTAACTATATTTCCACCATGAGTCAACTTAATACTAAAATACTCAGGACTGGAATCTGCAAATGTATATAAAACATACAAACATGCAAGATTTGTAAGTAATAAGAAAAAGAAAAATTAGGATAGTTAAAGGGGCAAGTACACACAAACATACAAGCATAGAGCACTTTCAGTCGATTTTGGACTAAAAAAATCCAAAATTCCTCAATTCCTGGTCACATTGGGACCACAGATGCACAAATTTCACAATATATAAAAAAACAACCATTACGTTGCAATATAAAAACGAAAAGTTATAAAATGCCCATATAATAATTCGAAAAGTTATAAAATGGCAAGATTATAACATAAAAAAGTATACTTTGCAATATAAAAACATGCAAGACTCGTTAGCTTGTTAAAAAAAGCCTTACATTTCGGTGCTCTTCCATTTGGATCTCTCACGATCCATGCCATTGTAGATCCTTCTCTTTCTCTCTCTATGTGTGTGTGTATTTGATAATCCAAATGTAGGTTTTGAAATAACAAGGGTTTTCAATGAGTTTTGTAAACGTTTTAGGGTTAGGACCTGGAATGTCCAGATTGCCCCTTTTTTTTGGCGGCAAAACCACAGTGGTGAGTTTTCCGTCCAAGAATTGGACGGGAATGGAGGATTGGACGGAGTGACTAACGTTTTGAAAGTTGGAGGGGGAAGTAGCTTCAATTGGTAGTTGGAGGGGCAAGTAACTAAAATTGGAATAGTTTAAGAGGGAAGTAGATATTTCTCCCATCAAAATATGTATATTCTGACACTTATCAAATAACTTTTAACAGCATTTTATAGCATTCTTTCATAAATGCTATTGTAGGGTGGCATTAATGGCGTTCCTGCATTTTGAATGACACGGAGAGAAGCAGGAGTGCATAATAGCGTTTCATTAATCCTATTATAGCGTTCCGCCAAAATTTGGGCGCCTAAAAACACACGCGACCTCAGAAATTTTCCCTGAATTCGTGGGCTCACAGATTTCCCTCTCTTCTCTTGCGAATAGGATTTTGGCTTCTAATGGATAGATCAAGCATTCAATCCTGCGTTCAATCATGAGTTCTCCTTTGTGAGCAAGGGTTTCAATCGTGAGTTACTGAGTTCTTCCATGATTTGTTATTTCTTCTCTCTTTATATCCGATTATACTCGGTAAAAAAAAAAAACCCTTCTTCTGCTCAATCCCTTCTTCCAGAGAAAGATGCAATCATGGAGACCTATTGCATCAGGTCGAACAGAGGAGCCCTAACCAGGTTGGCTTCGATTTTTTCCTTGATTCTTGCCTTAATATAGATAGGGTTTAATATTCACTCATTGGCTTGTGAAAGGTTATGATCTATAGGGGTTTGCATAGATTATAGATAGTGGTTGAATATAGTTTTTTATTTTCATTCTGATAAGAATATTGGACTCGTTCTAGAAAACAGAATACAACATGTATGTGTCTTCATTGTTTGCCCCATAAAGCACAAGAAGATTATTGTGGGTTTTATATTTTCTATGAAAAAGGGAAGTCGGATTAATGGTCTTGTTACCTTAGGCTTTGCTTTTACAGATTCGAGTGTTGAAGAAGAAGGTGACATTTTCGTGTAGAATCTGAACTATTTGAGGATGGTCACAAAAAAACACTGTTAGTAGCCTAAATAGAGCTTTTTCGGGGCACTCCGGGAGTGCGCCCCGGGGGGGCCCCTCCCCGGGCTGTCAGCATTCCATGATAATCTACAGCATGTTTTTCCCGATTGACATTGTGACTTGTGTTAATGTTGGATTCTATATGTTGGATGGGCTTTTTAATCTCTGTTCACGGCTATTATAAATTGGGTATGGATCTATTTGGCTTGATGCAGTAGAAGATAGGGTAGCATTCTACCTTTGATACTGCATCTGCGGCTGCCCATGGGTTTAACTACTATCATTCTTAGAGTGGCTGGGTTCTTAGTCAGCTCCTGAAATTTCTATTTAATTGTTGTGGCGATAATGGTTTAGTGATTTGGTTGCACACTCCTTCAATCAAGCTGGTGTTGCTTATATGGGATCTGTATTGTTTATGCTTTGGTTCTGCTTCTGCTGGGTTCATCTGCTGTAGTTTTTTTTGGTTTGTCTCTCTGCTGCTAATCCTATTGGTCAAAGTGTCCCTACCCTTTGTTTCTTAATATATCTTCTTTTGGTGATCGAGGAAAAAAACTTATCTTGGGGTGATTATGAAACATACTCTTGAACCCACCAAAAAATCTGTTGATCGACATCTAATGTGAAGCTAAATATCTGCTTATGTTTTTACTTATCAGAAGTCATAATCATTTGATCATGCAAAATAGCACAAGGATTCCTTTGCATAAGGTACATGAAGGAAAAGACTAGTATGATTGCTCATAGATGTCTATGTTGGTTAATCGTTATTGCATTTTTTGAAGTAGAAATATTGCAAGGCATGAAGGTTTTCCTGTTCGATTGAGGACCCATCATAGCTTAATTTCCATCTCAATTTCCACCTTCTCATGGACTCATGGTGAGATGGAAACTTGTACTTGAAAAAAGCAAACCTGAAAACTGCTAGTCCATTAGTCTTATCCTATGATGCACCGACACGGACACCGAAACCGACACCGGGACACGGGAATTCTAAAAAAATGGGGACATGGACACAGCGGGGGACACGCCACGTGTGTGTGTGTATATATATATATATATATAAATTATTATTGTTTAGCACCAAGAAATTTTAAAATATTATAATTTGGCCCCAAATTTTTTTAAAAAAATTACAGTTTGGCCCCCAATTTTTTTTTAAAAATTGCAATTTGGCCCCTGCCGTGTCCCCGCCATGTTCCCAGCGGTGTCCCCGCTGTGTCCTCAGTGGTGTTCCCATGAGAAATTCAAATTAAATTATGGGACACGCCACGTGGCGTGTCCCGTACGTATTCCCGCGGTGTCCCCGTGTCCGAAACTGCGATACCTCGACCTCTAGAGGTGTCGGTGCTTCATAGGTCTTATCTTGTTGATGTCTTTCTTTTTGAGTTGTATTGTTTAAGAATTTAAGATACTAATGCTTTGTTTGGATAGGAATTTGAAAACTTTTTTGAAAAATTGTAGGGGTAATGAGTGGAGAGAGATAGAGAGAGAAATAGTAAAAGTAGGAGGAATCTAGGAGGAATCTAGGGGGTATTTTTTGAAAAATTCTTTTTAAGTTGCAAAAGGAACAAGGCATAAAGAATTTCAGTAGTAAAAAACGTTACAATAAGGATTATATCTTTTGACTCTGTCCTATTATTTCGTCTTTTACCAATCTTGAGCATTATCTAAGTAATTATCCTAAATTCCACTCTATTCCCAATTTTGGAAGGATTTAGTATGATTATACTAAATTTCACTTTGATTAGGTGAAGAAAAAGGGACTTTTCTCATTTTTCTGATGTTTATGTATGTTTAGAAGGTTAGCACAATGGGCAGCACAATGAGCATTTGGACAAATTTGGTATGTTATGGTCCTTTCATCTGTGTATAACATAAAGGACTTCTCTTTGTTATTTTGTCATTCTATAATACAACTTTAGATGGATAGGCTCTAATCATTTGGCCCATAAGAGCAATGCTGAGAATGATTGTTTAGGGATATTAATGTCGTAAAAGAACTGTTTGTGATGACGTGAAGGTTACTCTTACGTTCTTTGGCTATTAGTAATTATTCTTCTATGTTTGTTGTAGAGAGCTGGTGATGTTCTATTCGCCCCATGTGTCTGCAACCAATTGCAGGGTCATTGGGAAACTTCATGTAGGTATGGTCCAAGTGTTTGAATGACCAAGACAAACTAGTATTTGGTTGTGCAATTTAGGCTCATATGTTGTGTATTTACTCCTTTTGAGCATGATGACATATTTGGGCATGACCCTATCTAAGTCCTGATTGTATTCTCTGTTTAGGTAATCTAGTGAGGGATTGGGCTTTTTGCTAAGCCATTGGGTTTTCCTTTCTTATGTTTGCCTTTTCTTGCTGATCTATTAGTGTTTGAGTAGCAGGAAATTGGGAATTTAAGCAACTTGTCGTATCTGTTACTCGATTTTACAAGTATATGTTTTGATCACCAATTTTTGCAAGTATCTGTTCTTTTTTCCAATGCTCTTTCAGCCTCATTAATATTTGTTTTTCAGAAAATGGATGAACTTTGGAGAGCCTCAAAGTCAAGATTAGGTTAAAAAAAATGTGAAGGAAAAGACAAGTGAAAGGTATGTGCATTTTGGTGCAGTTGTAAGATTGCAACATTGACACCTCATGTAACATATTTATCCGATTCGTTCTTTGTAAGTTGGATAAATTTTTTATATGAGCTTTATGGACCTTCTCTATACTGTAATGTTCTAGTAACTCAATTCGTTCGATTGATTGATGACTGCCTTATCAGTGATCCTTTGGTGCCTAACCCAGTTGTATAGCTGAATTGCAGATTGGAGACAAAGAGCAAAAGAAGGTGCTGATCCTCTTCCATATCCTAAGCCAATTAATTGCTTAGGATGACGGATTGAAACCCAATGATAGATATGAAGCTCGGCGAGCGGATCCGTAAGACGATAATGTTGATGTGCCTCTTGCTTGAAATAATGGTTGTGTAAGTCTCAAACTCTATAGTAACCAGGAGGTCAGACTTCCATTATACTCGTACTAGTTGATATTTGTCTTGGGATTTTGTCTAGTATGCCTTCGTATACATTATACATGAGCGATAGAACTTTTGATACTAAAGTTATCTCATATCTTGTTGCAAATAAAAAATTACTCATGAACTTTTACAGGTGTGAGGGTAACTAGATTTTTTTTATTACGGGTTGCTTGTTATATTAATTTTTTTATTTAAATAGTTAGAGATAATCTGTAATGTGTGACTGAACTTTTTGATTGTCATTGTTCCATTGAAATGAAGAGAATACAGAGTAACAAATTGCGTTTAGTCCACATAGGATAAAGGGGATGTGGGGGTGAGGAAAGGAGACTTGGGCGATGTCCATGTAGTCTTAGTCAAGGATTATGATGTGTCTCCAATTGTTGCTGATTCTTCTTAGATGTGGTAGATTGTGAATTATGAATGCTCTTTTCAACTCCAATATTTGGAGGGTTAAGAGTTGATCTCTGCTTGATGGGTATAGTTGTGGCTTGGCTGTTATTATTGAGACTCATTTTTTTTTTTTGATTAAGTGTATTGATAGGAGGCTGCTCAAATTTTCCTATTTTTATAGATTGGAGTTATCCACTGTTACATCTGTTCTCAACTCCTAAGATTGGGAGGGCTGGAAGGATTGGAGATGCTATGTATTTCTGCTGGATTTCTGGGGCTGATGGAATTTTGATATCTGTCATTTTTGCTTGAAGTGGTGACTTATCAATGCTACAAGCCGGCTTGTGTTCTGAGTTAGGACCCGAGGAAGTGGTGATCATAGTTATTTAGGATTTATCAGGTTTTTTGGATTGGTTCTTTGGGTCATTGTATCCTTGGGCTCATTCAATCTTCATTGAATGCAATCTTTTTCTTTTCTTTTCCTGTAGGCCTCTTATGAATATACATTCAGAATCATCAGCTTATTCTACACCCTTTGTTCCAAAATTTTGTACCACAAGGAAACGAGAAGATTGCAGCAAAATTAGTGCAACTCCAAAACCACTTTCCTTTATTTTTTGAAGTGTCTACATCAATTTTTGGAGTGCTAATATTATTTCCCTTTAATAATAGGGGCTAATACAACGTTCTTGTGTCCATAACTTTTCACAGCATTTTTCGCATGCTATTAAATGTGATTTTTCTTATAGTGCGCCCATGTAGAAACCAATGGGATCTTGGAAGCAGGAGGGCGAGAGGAACACTAGTGGCAAAACAGCATGTCTTTTTCTTTTTTTTTGAACAGAACGAAACCCCAAAAAAACAGCTTGCTAACAAAAGAAAGACATGGAATCCCACGTGTTCCCTACTTCCCTTTCGCATGGGGACGTGAAAACATTTCTTAGGTTTTCCCGTTCCCTGCTTCTAAGTTTAGATCTTATAAAGGTCGGATAGATTTCGGCGCTTAAGAATTCAAACAAAAAATTAGCTGCTATTTCAGTTGTTGAAGACTGATTGCTGCAACAATATAGAATAGTAGAACCCAAGACGATGACGAAGAAACTGGACATAATGGAGAATTTAGAATTGACAACTGTTTGTTTAACAACGAACAAATATTAGCCGTCCTTGTTCTAGCTATTTACACAAGTTGGTTGTGATACTTAATTCAAGATTTAGTTTGTATCCGCAACCTTTGTTCAGGGCAGGGGTTCTTGTGAATCTCCCAAGCGAGACAAATGAAGATATGCATCTGTCCCTGCAAATGACAAAGCATACGTACGTATGTCAGCAAATGCAAGCAAGGAATCAAAATACTAGTAAAGAATAGGTCAACACCTGCATCCACAAAGGTATTCACAAAAACGTCATAATGAAATGTGATAAACATTTGTTAAGAATAAGATAAAAAGGCGAATGATGCAACATATCTACATACTCTGTATAACATACCCTAACACCAATTCTAGACTTTGAGATTCATGTATTTTCCTCACCAAGATATATACAATGCTGTGCCGATTATCATTTTGAATCCAACTACAATCATTCAAACTCTGACTACTATCAACTATCTAGAATTCAGATTATGTTTCATTTTTAACCATCTTTTTGCAAGCAACTGGAGCAATACGGACAGAGCACAAATATTTGACACTTGATTTGACTTTTGAGAATAAAACAGGTACCATGAATCTATCACCCTATTACAAAAACATATGAACCTCACCTTTAGGTGTCCAATATCAAACATCGTTTTCAAATCCGTATGGAAACATATAGAGCAAAACACGGGACAATAATCAACTTACCATATCCTTCCATAGATATTATCTGCATATCCCCTCCAAAATATCTGGCATATAAACGACTTATGGGAAGCCCATATCCATAACCAGCCATTGTTGCCACATTAGCTGTTCCAAGATCTGACTGCTCATCCAGGGGATTTTTGGCAGTGCTGTAAAGATACGTAAAAATCCTAGGGAGACCGCTTCTTGGTATGCCACCTCCTTCATCTGAGACCTACGATCCAGAGAGATTACAGTTGTTGAATTAACTGAGAGTGAGGACAACAAATTCATCAAAAACCCTAAACAATAAAACTGTAAAACAACAAACAGCATGTTCAGAATTTCTAATGGCATCCAATGGCTTATGTCAAACGATAAAACCCTTGCCTTAATGGTAACATCCTCTATACCATCAGCTACTATTATTCGGATGGGAGGTGCGACTTTGTCGGAGTCCATAAACCGCTCTTGGACAGCACGCAAGGAGTTCTTAACCAACTCAAAAACCATCAGATGTAAGTGAGGCGGAACATACCTGTTATGAAAGCATGCCAAGTTAAAATCAAACATTAAAGCGATACGAAGAACAATGAAGTCTAGTTGTTTAAGTATTTGCTTGGACAAACCACTAAAGAGTAAGCATCCAACAGCGCAACTTGCTTATAATCATAAGGAAGACAAAAAGCTCAGAAAACTACTTTCCTGGTTTGTGGAAACATGAGCTAACTATAAAGAACTTTGGTTTAAAGAAGACGATGAACAAGAAGAAGAGGACTCCTAAACTAACCTATAAATCAGAAGGAAAAGAGCTTACGGGAATGAAAAATTAGGATCCCCATAGATGTTTACGTCAGGTGCACTGCCATACTCTCGCAAACAAATTGAGCGGGCATCTTCACTTGCAGTTCTTGCTACCTCTACAGGAGACATTTTTGTGTGTATGTAACCCACACAATCAGGAGGAGGGTTGGGATCATGCAATGCCACGTGCTGCCCTGAGTCGCAGCAAAATCGAAGTACAAAAACCTGTTAGTAGTTTTTTCCATACTAGAAATTTGATTACTGCTAATAAACACCATTCTCATACATAGAAAGCAAGAGGTCAATTAGGAGACATCTCAAGCAAAGCAAGAGGAAGTAAGCAAGATGGGACTAACCAATAAGCATGCGAATCCCAATTCTTGACATGTAGAAGCGGTCCAGAAACTGATGAATCTCGTCCAAATCCTCGTAATCAATCTTCGGGTCCAGGCTTTTCTTCAACTGTTGAACTCCCAAAGCCATTGTGGGAACAACATTGTTATGTCTAACCTTAATCATCTTAATCATTTGTGTGAATTCCAACTCTTCACTAGTGTCCTTGATCTCAGAAAAGGATCTCAGGTCACGGAAAGAATCCAAATACCAATCTCGCACCTATCAACACAAAATATACATGATGTCTGCTTGGCTCAAATATTGCAATTCAACCGTAAATCCAAGACGTCAATCCAAACACACATAACTAAGCCTATGTAAGGTACATCCTACAACTAAGCCCTAACAATTCATTATCGGGATCTTCACAAAGATATTGGCATAATATCTCTTGAAAAGAAAACTAAAACAAATCTCAAACACGAGGGAAAAGAAATAGAACACCGAATTTAAGAATAGTGAAAAGCCAAAGACTATGGTCACGATAGAAAATGTCAAATACCCCTAAATTAATAGATTTTAGCATCTTAATTTTCTTGGTCAGAATTCAAAGATCTCTTATTCACAAATTGAGTGATCACATCCGTTATGATACATGCAGCGGCCATAAGCAAGATTAATAGTATAAGCAAAATAGCAAATTATCTATCAAACGGGAAAGTCTTCAATACACACCCTTTTAGGATATATACCATATGCACCTATTGTGTGGTTCATATTGTGTCACCTCATAGAAAATTTCTTGTAAGACCGGTCATTCATAACATTTTATTTCGTATTGTAACTTTTATACTAAAAATTTGCAACTATTCATCAATATGATTGGTAACTTTTCACCAATAGATTCATAACATTTTAAAAATTATAACATTTTGGTGTGTTTCAATGAGGATATATATATGATACACACCCAAATAAGAAGTATGTATTGTACCACTCCCCCTATCAAACATTAGGAAGGAAGATTCTCTTCCTCTTTATCTACTTTTACTCCGTGAAAAGAAAAAGAAAACCCTCGTTAAAAAGCACTTCTCTCGAGTATAACAAACTCTGACAAACTTATATAATTCACAGTACGATTCGCGAAAAATAATATATTTATCCCACTTAAAAATAAACCAGAGATGTTATTTACTCCATAATTTTATAGGAAATGAACCCAAGAGTCCAAAACCTAGACCGATGAAATGAATCAAAGCGAAAGAAAAATGAGTAAAAATATGAAGAAGGGTAAAAAAAAGAAAAGGGATGGGGTTACCTTTAGGACAGCGGGCTTTTGGGATAAGCCGTAAGGAAGGGAATCGAGTTCAATGGCACGCCTAGCGATTCTGATGGGGAGCTCTTTGTGAAGGAATTGAGCAGAAATAAGCAAATTACGGAGGGTGGGTGTGGAGCCAAACTCCATCATGTACCTGAGGCTAACCCCAGTCTGCTTCATAGCCCCCCATCTCTGCACCTCTTCCATCAGTCTCTTGGGAAAAGACTCGTACATCTTCTTCGCCGCCATTCCCCACCCACCAAACACCTTAACAACAACAGCATGCAATAATAATAATAATAATCAATAGTAAATCTATTGATGATGCAATTGAAATTGCAATTGCAAGACGAGTTAGTAGTACATAAACAAAGCCAAACTGACATAAAGGAAGGGAAGGAGTAGGTTTTTTTTCCCTTATTTTAGAGAGAGAGAAAGGGATGGGGGACAAGTGGATTCTGGGGAACCGAACCAGGGTTAGGAAATTAACCAGAGGAGGCGGAGGTGGAAATGTATTGTGAAAAGAAAGAAGAAAGAATCCCCTTCCTTCACCCCGCAGAGGCCACACGGTAGGGTATGTGCGTTTTTGCTTCCTCGTCTGTGGCACGTGCGATCACGGAATGGGGGGATGAGATGAGGAAGACACGTGGGTTTATCCATTTATCCGAAACGATCAAACCAGCACTTCCTAAGTGGGCCGGACGCTTCGGGATCGGGGACTACTCTTCTGGCCCAAAACAAATATTGGGCCGACTTGACAATTTCTTCGTTTTGCTACTGCTACAATTATGGGAAAATGACAGTTAATGACGTGTTTTGATAATTAATACCTAACAAGGACATTTTTAATACTAACAAATATTCTCAGCATATCCTTGACGAATATTAATTATCAAAACACGTTCTGGACCTTCATTTTCCCATTTTTTTGCTGCCAACACAACTTTCTTTTAAGGTTGATTTTTTTTTCCCCCTCAGCAAAAGTCAATATTTTTATGTGTAGTTAATGATGTTTAATTCATTTGAACTTTTATCGAATAAATGAGAGTACATGGTGTCAACCTAAATGGGAAATCCTATACTGCAAGGCAACTTGTAAGGCACGCACGAGCCATCGATGTTGACAATGAATGGTTGAGATATAATTTTTAATTATGACCGATTTACCGGTCATAATTAATTTTTTATCTGGACCGTTAATTGATGAGATCAACGGTTGTATACAGTCTTACACACGCACTACACGGGGTGCATTACAGAACCCCGAATCTGGTGTCAACCACTTCTCTCACAACTTATAAGGTTGACCATAAACAAAACTTTATAAGGAACGTGGTTCTTAAAAAACCCACATTAATCATATTTACAAACAAGGGTAAATGAACAAGTGATGGGGGTTCTCTCTCCCCTTTTATACAGTTGATGACAATAACGGGGTATTCCTATGTGCTGGTAGAATGATAAGCGGGGCGGGTACTCCTATGTTAGAACTTACAACCATGAAGAGAAGAAAACAAGAAAATTAATAATTTATAGCATTCTAAAGCTAATACTTAAATCAATCTGTTCTCCTTCCTGTCCTGGTTATCACATGCATTCATAAATTTCTCAAATTTAAAAGAAGAAGATGGACACTAGAATGCCATGAAAGCATCATTTAGATTTTCCTTTATCACAATGCCATTTCCTGAATGGCCGGGTGAATTCAAACACTAGAGGACAGATTCCAAAGTAGAGGAAGTCCAAAAGTTGCCTATTTCTTCACCTAAAGTGATCTATGGAGCCTTGGCAATAATAATTCGCATCCGCATAAGACGGCCCCTAACAATAATAGCAATTGAGATTAAGTTATTTTCATTGTTGGTGTAAACATTTGATTCTTTTAAATCAAATCAATTACCGTACGCCACATTATTAAAACAGTGGTATCAATTAATAAAATATGGCGAGTGATGCGCTGTAATTGATTTGAATAAAATAAATATTTACACCACCCGTATATATAATTTATTCTCATATCAATTTTGTAAAATTAAGCGCGATTGATCTATATTGGTATTATCTGGGCTTTAATTGCTGTGAAGATTAACCTTCCAAAGATTAGTTGGAGGAAAAAAATTTAGTTTGTTTGTTTTTTCCCCTTCGATATTATTCTTTGAAGTTCAAAGAAAAATTAAAGAAAATGTTTATTAGGCCATTAACAGAGGTATAATAAAAAATAGATAGCCAAAAGTTGACACATGAGCTTTTGATTATTCATTTAAGAGATTGCTAAGTTTAATAATGTTAAGGTCCACAATGGTCACTTCTAGTCCATAACCAAAATAAGGAGTCTACTATAATTTCACTCACTCTCTCTCCTCCTCTATTTTCTGTCATCCACTTCCCTCTATTATGCTTTTTTTTTTTGGCAAAAATATATCAATTATCTCCCTTAATTTTGGCAAAAATCAATGACTTCCCCTCCCATTCTCCTTCGCTGTTAATGGAATTTTTGTGCACTTCTCCTTCCCAAAATGATGGAATCACAGTCACAATTTCAAAGCCAAAAGAAAGAAAATCAAAAGAAAACAAGAAAAACAAATTACTTGCAAGTTGATGAAGCGCTAGTGAAATAGAAATGGAAAATAATAGTAAAATATCTTAATTTGGCAACGATAGGTTGAATTGTAGATGATCGAGAGAAATGAGCTTTACTTTTGGTGAGAAAAAAAGAGAAACAATTTGTTGGTGAAGTGAATAAGATGTAGAGCAAACGAAGAAAAAAATACCAATTGAAACACGCGTGTATGCAAATTTTGGAACCACTTAACTTATGTGATGTGGAGTTCACAAATTTTGATTATTGAAAAATGTTGTTAGTTTTGATTATCCAAAATCTAAAATTTAATTATTTTTAAGGATGTTGCTAAGTTTAATTATAATATTACGAGTAAGGGTCATCATTTAGCCCGAAGCCTGCCTAGCCCATCGAGCTTTTACCCGGCCCGAGCTCGAACCGTAATTTGTAATGGGCGGGCTCGGGCCTATGAATTTTTACTCGGCCCGCCCCGTGAGCCCGCACAATAGCCCACCCATGGTACCCGCCCACGGGCCCACCCATTAGCCCAAAATTCCATAAAATCTTTTCTTTTTTCCTTTGCCCAAGGAAATTTAAGCCCGCACGCTAGCCCACCCCGCTTTTGGTTTGCCTGATTTTGACCCGCGAGCCTGTGGGCCGGGTTTGGGCTTCAATTTATGGTAGATAGTCCGATTTGCAAAAAGTAAAAGTCCATTCGGCCCGGCTTATGGACGGGCTTGGATAGTGACTTGGATTAGTCCGGCCCGATGATGACCCTTAATTACGAGCCATCTTTTTCACCAACATTAATAATTTTAAAAATAATTGACTTTGCATTATATTAACGTGGATGGCCTTACCTGTGATCATCCGCCCTTTTTTTTTGTTTGTTTTAGTAACTAATATAAATAACAGCGATTCAACCTGTGGGCACACGCCCCGGAAAATCGCCCGATTTTTGGTTTGGAACGGATATTGTTCGGGAGGCGGCCCATTTGGAAAATAGCGCGGCGAAACGCTTCGATTCAGAGTCGCCACTCGGGTTTTAACGGAAGAACACCCAAGGAACCGAACTCGAGAACGTTTGCTACGTTTTGTTTTTGATTTGAAAAAAATGTTTGATTTGATTTGAAAAGGCGTAGACTAGTCCGTCGTCACCTTCGATATCTGAGGTTCGGGAGCCAGGTTACGAGAGGGGAAGGGTTTTATGGCACCCCTCTCGCCCAATCCGAAGATCGGTCTCTACTCGGGCATTTTATTAAACGTTTGCATTTTTCTCTCATTTGATCATTTTTGGCCAGTTAGGGCGGGGGAACAGTTAATAGGGATTAAAACTGTAACACGTTGCAGTTTGTATGACAAAAATGTTGCAGTTTATATGACAAAATGTTTATGGATGATGACTTGCTTGCTTGAATTGAATTAAATGTAAGAATATAGATTGAGAACAAGCGCTGCCAGAAACTCAACAGGATAATGTACGCTGCCCGTCGGGTGCGTGAGCAGGCGACGTGCTGGCACGCCATGGCAAAGCCACGACACGCCAGCATACCCTGCGCACGCCACCTTCAGGCTGGCGTACACTACCACCTCAATTTCTTACAGCTCCTACTCTCAATCCTCTGGGCTCTGGAAGGGACCAGTGCACACCCAGGGCAAACCACGCAGTTTATAAAGTACTATGTACAGATTACAGGCAGATAAAATGGCTGTGAGCCATGAAAAGGAACAGAAATCCCCATAAACAGAGTGGGGAAATATGAAAAGGCCAGGACTGAGCTGGGATGTAAGGGCCAGGCACTGGCCTTTTAACAAGCGTGCCGTACGCCACCCATAGGGGCCGTACGCCAGGTTTGTATGTGGACCAGTGTTTGGCTTTACATCATCTGGGCTCTGGAACAAGACCAGAAGTACCCCAGAGGCCTTGAAAAGCAAGAAAGACGAAGGTATTGAAATCTACATTTGAACAGTTCTAAAATACAGAAAGCATTAAACTGGTTATTAGCATGCTCAAGGTGATGACAGAAAGGAAGTAAGCAATAAATGGACACTTCATGATCCCCACGCCAGCAGTGCACATACTACCAAAGGTGGCGTACGGCTTGATGAAGCTGGCGTGCGCCATGGTGTGTCCTCTACGACTGATTTATTTTACCAGAGAGGGGTCTGTACTAGTATCAGTTACTAGCCAGAACCCTTCTGGTTCCCCTCAGGAACTGAAAACAGAAAGCAACACAAAGGTGGTATACCTTTGGTTGCAAGAGATGGGAGGATGGATTGAGCTTTGGGGGTTGAAGATGGAGGCTGTGCAGTGACTGGACAGTGGTGTGGGGTGTGAGGTACTCCTCTTACTCTTACTCTTTCAATGGAGAAGAGAGAACAAGAGAGAAGAGAGAGATAGACTTGGCTTCTTAATGAGCTTAACCCCTTGCAAATGAATGCAAGGGGGGTATTTATGGTGGGGAGGGTGACTGAGATCAGTTAGGCTAAGGCCTGTTTGGCTGGTTGAGGAGAGGAGGGAGCCTCCATGCATTAAATGCATGGGACTTGCCTTGATGGGGTGTGTAGGAGAGAGAGGGGGACGGCCCCTGCAGAATGCAATGATCAGGGGACTCTGCGCCGTACTGAGACGGTTGCAAAGTTTCGAGCACGTGACAGAAAAGCAGTGATTTGACCGGTCTTGACCATGCGTACGCCACCAGTAACCTACCGTGCGCCAGGTCAAACTCAGTCAACGGTCGATGATCGACACGTGGCAAGTACCTGGCGCACGCCAACGATAAGGTGGCGTAAGCAAGGTACGGCTTTGCTGAGGTTCTTTGGGCTCGAGATTTGAAGGGTTTGAAGTGGGCTTTTGAAAGCGGGCTTTGAAGGTGGAGGATCCAACATCTAAAGCTCAAATCCATCCATCGACTCTGGACTGTTCTCGACCGCTTATCATCATTGGGTCCACAAAGGAAGTAAAAGGACTAATCTGGACAGTTCAGAATGGGGTGTCTACACAACCCACCGGGATTCAATCCACCGGGGCCCAATTCTCTCTCTCTCTCTCTCTCTCTTTTTGCTTCCGCGTTGAGAACCCTAAAACTCCCTGTTTCTCCCTGTCTATTTCCGTTGGTTTTCTATTTTCCATCTTCGGGTCTGGAGGACAAATCAATCATTGTCAAGGAGGGCAGTTGGACATATTATTGGGTTTTTTTTTTTGTTGTTGTTTTAATATATAGTTTATAGGGGAACAATGTGGTGAAGTTGGAATTTTGGTGACTTTAATTTGCCGGTAGGAATTTCATTGTGGGTTTCTGACCGGCAGGATAGCGAAACAGATATAAACTACAAAATACATTAAGAGAGAGAGAGAGAGAATGGCGAAGACGGAGTTGCAAATGAGCCCCCAGTTGGAGCAGATCCACGGCGAAATTCGTGACAACTTTCGAGCTCTCGCGTATGTTTCCCCCATCTCTCTCTACCCTTGTCTATGTATCTATATACTACAATTGTATACACACCCAACCCCAGTTTTGGCTACAATCAGGAGGAGGTAATGGTTGATATAATTTGTGTTATTTCAATTCGGAGATCGGAGATCATTGGATAAGGGTTTTCAAGGTTAGAGATTAGTTCCCTCTTTTTTGTTTGTTTGCATGGCGGTTGCAATGAGGGAGGATATTTTTGAAGTTTCGAAAATATGGTTTCTCCTTTTTCTTTCCAGATGCTATGTTACCCACGTTTCGAAGTGATGGAAAGAAAAACCCACGGAAAAGCAAATCAAGTTCCCCATGTTAATGCCTATTTGGCTATCTTGGTTTGTAAGTTCCATGGTTGAGACAGCATTAGGGGATTAGAAGTTCTTCTAGCTATGTAAAAAAAAAAGTTAGTCTTGAAACAAGATTGATGAAGAGTGTATCATTGCTGTCGCAAGCTTTCTCTGACAATTTAATCTTTTGGATAAATTGCAGCCCAAATTGCATTTGATAATGTTGAAAATTCTAAAGATAATGTTCGTTAAGATGGAGCCACCTTGTGAAAGAATTACTAAATTTCGTGTTTCCTGACAGTGTGCTTAAAATCGTGAAGTGTTGCTTTCTGGAAAGATAAAATACTCATAATACGAGCCCTAGATGTGGTATCTTAGCTATCCTATATTTCTATCTGTAATCAATATAGTGGAAGTTTGAGCAGGCAAGCGGTGCCGGTATTTCTAAGTAAGAAAAAATTGAAACGGTAATAAAAGAGGATATATTACGGACCTAGCCATAAGCAACTCACTCAAGATAGCTTTCCCAACCCTTCAGAAATCTCAACTGTATTATCCCGGCTATCGGCTCAAGTTGAGAGAGGTTTACTCCATTGTTTGTTATGTTTTCTGCCATAGCCTCAGAAATCTCTAGGTGGTGCTACTAATCCAATCTCAATTGGCAGGGTGTTGTCCAAAATTGGCACTATCAATAATCCTGGTGATCAAATGTACTCATTGGATTATCCGACTTCTATTTGTTTTTCCCCCTCTGGCCTTTTGTATTAGTTTCTTAGTTTGTTTGGAATGAGTGGAAGTGTTCGAATCTATGAAGAGATTCTGGACTGTTTTGCATGTAAAGGCAGATAGCTTCGCAAGAGAAAACATCACGATATCCAACATCACTGAGTCCAATGGCAGCAATAAATGATTCTTTTTCAATGTATGTTTTCTTCCAGGGTGCCCTGAGTCTAGTACATGTCAACTTTTAGGAGCCAAACTTTGCTTTCTTGATCTGAATCGGGTTCTATTGATTCTAGCAACTGCCCAACTAAGCTTTTCAACTCTTCAGTTCTTGCCGTCATTTTCTGATGAGCATCTCTAAATCCAGCCACATTCACATCTCGGAGAATTGGGCTTTTCTCACCCCATTGGCAGATACACTCAAGTCCGTACATTCTTCATCCAAATTACGGTTGTGTTCATATCTTTGCCGTGCAATTTAAGGTTTATTGTGAACCCGACTGGATCCATGCCAGCCTTTGTCCATCCCAGTAACAGTATTAAATACAACAAATTGGTCTAAAGTCCAAAAGAAGAGGTACCAAAGTAGATTTAGTCCAGCTTAAGTTTCAGTGATGTGTAAAGTCCATTAATGAAAATATTTTAGAGTTTAAGATCCGTGAAAAGACCAAATTGCCTTTAATGAGACAAGGGCCTTATTTGGCTAACACAAAAAATGTCTTTTTTTATTTAAATGATTTTAAATGAGACAAGGGCCTTGTTTGGCTAACACAAAATGTCTTTTTTTGTGTTTTTTGATTTTGTTGCACTTTCATAGGGTACCCTAGGATTTTAGACACTTTCATAGGGTACCCTAAGGTTTTAGGCACTTTTATAGGGTTTTAGGGTTCATTTTCCAATTATAGGATTTTAGTGGTTTAGGCACTTTCATAGGGTACCCTAGGGTTTTAGGCACTTTCATATATAGGGTACCTTAAAATTTTAGGCACTTTCATAGGGTACCCTACGGTTTTAGGCACTTTTATAGGGTTTTAGGGTTCATTTTTCTATTATAGGGTTTTAGCGGTTTAGGCACTTTCATAGGGTACCTTAGGGTTTTAGGCACTTTCATATATAGGGTACCCTAAGATTTTAGGCACTTTCATAGGGTACCCTAGGGTTTTAGGCACTTTCAACGCCGGTCAACTTCGGTCAACGCCGGTCAACGCCGGTCAACTCCGGTTAACGCCGGTCAACTCCGGTCAACGTTGGTCAACGCCGGTCAACTTTGGGGGGGGGGGGGGGGGGGGGGGAGGGTGGGCTATTTGTAAATCTTGGACATAATGTCCTTTAGACTTTAAAGGAAAATATTTATGTCCTTATTATGGTAAAAATTATTGTAGTATGTCCTCCTACTCAATTTACCCTATTAAATATTCAGCTTTGGGTCCATTGTTGAGTTGCAGCATTTACTATCTGATGTGCTTTGGCCATGACAATATGCGAGTGGTAAACTGGTAACGACTATGAAGATACAAGGTTCAAACAAAAAAAAGAAGGTAAAAGAGGATGGTAAGATTGGGATGATGGGGAGTCGGGGACCAACCACCATGTTTCTTTATGAAAGAAATTTTATTGTTTTCATTTTGAAATAAGTAACATTTACCTCGTAACTAAAAGAAATACAAGCTAGCTTAGAACACAAAGCCACTGGCCGCATACCACACAACCAGTATTATACGTAAGCATGCACCATCTATAATTCTCCCTCACGTTACTCAGAACTTTTCTGTATATCTAACCATGGATTAGTAATCCATCTTCATCTCACCATAAATAGCTCTCAGAGATTATAAAGGTTATGGATACGTTATGATGATCATTCCTATGTGTATACAGAAATGGCTTTCAGAAGCTGGATAAGATCAAAGACTCCAATAGACAAAGTAAACAGCTGGAGGAACTTGCAGGGAAAATGAGGGAATGTAAAAGGTATGGCTTTGTGTCACCTGCTGCTTTCTTTACTCTCTTTTTGTTCTTGTATTCGTAAACTGGTTCTGAAATAGCAAATATGCAATAGTAGATTTTTATTCCTTGTGGACCGAAACTTCGACTTTCGGTTTGGAAGAGAAGTTAAACACAGAGGTAATTAATGCACCAAACTCTCCCTTGCGGAATCATGAGTTGTGAGCTCCATAATGATAGTGTCTCTTTAGAAATTAGAATCATATCAATAAAGACTACTCGTTCATCGGCTCAGTAATGCATCTAGATTTTTAGAATAGTCCTCTTATAATTCTGCCAGTGTAAAAATGAACAACCTTGGGAATTGATCTTGCTTATAGGAAGTGGAAGAAATCGGTATTTTTGCCTTTATTCTTTTTTAAAATTAATACGTATTGGATGACAGCTATTCAGATTTCCTGTTTTGTTGCATTTTATGGATCAATTTTACATTTGCAATATTCTTTTTCAGGTTACTCAAAGAGTTTGATCGTGAGATAAAGGATGAGGAAACAAGAAATCCTCCTGAGGTTCACAAGCAACTGAATGATGAGAAGCAATCCATGGTAAGTTTGTAGGAAGCATTTTGTTTCCTAAGTAACTCAATTTTTATTTGACAACGTAGGCATTCCGCAATGCTTTTGACAATGTTTTTAAATTTTTTATCTAGGCGTATTTGCTTTTTAGTCCCTGCAAAATACACTAAGTATCAAAGCCATCCCTACGAAATTTTAATTGTCGATTGTGTCCTTCGAATTTATCATGGATTTCAATGTTGCCCTTTTTGTAAAGTAAATGACGGAAAATTCTGACATGTCTTTACTGTTGTCTTCTGTGGTGATGACATGGGATTAATTGTCCGTGTGGAGATGTAATGCTGCTACAAAATGGCACTAGACAGAGGCACACCACGAGTTGTTGGTTCACCAACCATCGCCTCCCTTGAAACAGCAAGTCAAACATCAAAAAAATGCCACCAACCCCCCACCCTTTAACCCTAGTGCCACAATCCCACCACAAATAGACTTCCCTTCACCACCACAGTATATAAAATACACACACATGTATATAAACATGCATGTAAAACTACACCAATGCAGATGTGGGTGCATGTGAATAAAATTGGGTTTTCTGCTGCTCAACTTTGAACTCACTCATCTACATGGCGATCTCTGCTCCACTGCCCCACTGCCCTAAGACAACATGCTCCTATTGGAAGATTTGGGAAACTATATCCACCCTCCATATTTCTTGATGCAACCGACCAAAATCGGTTTTGATTTGGGAGGGTGTAAATTTGGAATTGAGGCTTGATTTTAAAAGATTGGCAAAATGAAACCATGAAATTCGTTTGGGTTTGTTCATTTTGAAATGTGCTAATGTATTTGAATTGAACTCTGTTTGCGGAAAATTGGTTTGATTTGAAGTAGACCGAATGGGTTTGGAATTGGGAACTAAAGCTTGGAGTCTTGGACCCATATTTACCAACAAAAACAACTTTGATTTCATCTTCTCCAATGGCAGTGGTCTCAGCAAATTGGCAAAACTGGCAGATGGTGGTCGGTGATGGAGGGTAGTGGGTTATGAATGCTCTGTATACTCTGAATCTATATTTTGCAGCTGAGAAAATGAAAGAAAAGAATCTACGAATTTCAACCATTGCAAGCGAATAGTAAAGTCCGAGGTTGTCATTTTTCGGACTTATTTTGGCACTATAGTTTCAGTTTCTCATGAAATATCAGCAAATTCCATGAAAATTCCACCGTAATTTTGCTTGATGATCTTGGTACATTTGTGAATTTTATTTTCTCCGGGCTCTGATTTGGTTTCTTAATTTTCTCAACAAGAGATGGGTGACTTTACATTGGCAATAGCATGGGGCTTAGGAATTGGCTCGGGAGGGAAGGGAAGGTGGGAGGTGAAGGGGGGGAGGAGAGCTATGGTTGGAGCATCGTTTTCTTGTTCACGTTGGGACAGTTGATATTTTAGGGACAAAATAAACAAAAGTGGAATAGTTTAGTGATGAAAGGTTGAATTAACCGTAAATGGTTTGAGTGAAACTAGAGCATTGGCAACTTGGCACAATGGAGATAGCTAATCCATGTCATCTCCATTTTAGCCCACAGTAAATCCTGCCAGCATTTTCCGTCATTAGGTTGACGGAAAGGGCAACATTCAAATTTGTATTCAATTATAGGTACGCAATTGACAGGTAATATTTGGTAGGGATGATTTGGAAACTTGGTTTATTTTGTAGGGACTATAAAAGCAGAGAAGGCTGTTCTGTATGTCTAACTCCCTTGGATTGCCAGTGACTGAAAATGTTGTTAGAATGTTTTTTTCTAACACTTCTGGATTGCCACTGTTTTGAAACCTATCCTGTACTGTTTCATTTTTGTGCTCGATTTCTGTGTATACGATTATCATTAACATCTATATTAGCAGTATTTGAATATCTTCGACTCCGATTTAACTTTGTAAAACATGTAATGCTGCATAACTTTAAGCAACTCGACAGTGATACGTTTTGCTAATTTATTTCCGCTATTCGGTTGTGTTGGGCATTTCTTTCATAAGCATTGAATCTATGCTTTAAAGCATTTCACTTGTAAGTTCCCATCATCTGTTTTGGGGTCACCTGTAACTGATAATATGATATCACCACCACCGGATGGCAATTTTTTTTCTTGGTTCTTGGACATTTAGAAGTAAAAACCTTGTTCTGATTCTTTAGTAGCAATTGTAATCCATTGATATAAACAGTTGCTCCATAGCCTGCATAATCGATAACACTGGGACTCATGGTTTATCAGCGAAGAGGACTCTCTCTCTCTCTCTCACACACACACGCATGCACGCACACTATTACTGTGTTTCCACCTACATGCTTCACTAGCTTGAAATTGAACTTAGTTTCTGGTACTTTTTTTTATGTCGCAGATCAAAGAGTTGAATTCTTATGTCACCCTGAGGAAAACGTAAGTTCATTTGATTAGTTTCTGGTACTTTTTTTATGTTGCAGTTCAGTGATAGTTTTTGAATTACTGTACGGTTGATTATGAAGGATTAGAAGTTAATGTGGGGTTGGAGTTATTACACAGCCCTGATGTTAGCTAAGGGAACAAAGACACATAAACTCCATTTCCTTTTGTTTTGAACATAGTATACTCATGTATTGGCATATTTCAACTCTGTTGATTTGCTGCTAACTCATCTACCACATGGTAAACAGTTAGTATTTTTTTCCTGCCTAAATTGCTGATTATTAAATAAGAAACAGGGTTATGCGTTGGGTGCTAGAGTCTAAATTTGTTGTTGACAAGACTGGCAATTAAACTAGTGTGGACCAATGTTTGTCCACCTTGCTTGCAAACCAGCTGTACAATAACCATTAAGAAGCGGAACCATAATACAAAGCAAGGCATCACGATTTGAAATCTATTAGATAGGGGTCGTTCCTTGAATTATCTTATTGGCATTGAGTCATTGACTGATCTTTGTTACCGAGTTTAGGATTTTATGTCCTTGTGAGCTCAGTCTTTAGTGTGTTTGCCTTCTGCAACTTGATAATTTGTTGGCTCTGCAGGTATATGAGCAGCCTTGGCAATAAGAGGGTTGAACTCTTCGACATGGGAGGAGGCGCTAGTGATCCTACTGCTGATGACAACGTTCAAGTTGCATCAGGTGAGATCAGGACTATCTTCGTGTATGTGTATGTTATTTGGATAGCATATAGTTTCCACCAAGATTCTCATGTCTGTTACAATTAAATTCCCTCTTGTGATATCAGTTTTGGATTGTTCCTTCATTTCCTACTTATTGGTCATCTTGGGTTCCCTAAAATTGAAACTTCTTGGATGTTAGCTTAGGAATCATATGCCATGAAGAACTTAATGCTTTGAATTCAACTAATTTTTGCCCTTTTGTGTTTGGGAAATGAGGCCCCCAATAAAAACGGATAGCATCCTCAAATTAAACCTTTTTATATGAGGCAACGTGACTTTTGCAATTCTATTATAACTATTGATAGTAAACATTTGTGGATTTTCTGTAATTGTTTTTGGTGTTTCTCGGTGTTTAGTTTTGTTTCTCCTTTTGTTCAATTTCTGATTGGTTTTAACTTTTAAGTGATTTTAATTTTCTCTTTCCTCAAAGTTTAAAGAGTTTATATTTTCTCCAACACTACCTATTCTTTTCCCAAATTTTGGCACTTTCTAATGGAAGTTTCTACCTTCTTTGTTTGTATGTTTTGTATCTCTCTTACATAATATAGCTTAGAATGTCCTAGTCCAAAAAAAGGATAACTTGAAAGTCGAAACAGTTTCTCATCTTAATGTTGTGATGTAGCAATGTCGAATCAGGAGCTTGTTAATGCTGGAATGAGGACAATGGATGAAACTGATCATGCAATTGAACGCTCCAAACAGGTCAGCAGTTTACTTTAGAACATGTTATTTGCTTACATGTTTTGGCATTGATGGTGTTCTGAACTGGAGTTGACGCATAGGTTGTTGGACAAACAATTGAAGTTGGGACCCAAACTGCGGTTACATTGAAGGGTCAAGTGAGTATGCATCGCCTACCATCCCCATTTCTGCTGAACATTCTCCTTCTTGGTCAGTTATTAATTTCTCTGATATCCTGCCTGTATACAGACTGATCAAATGGGTCGAATAGTAAATGAGCTGGATACAATTCAGTTTTCTATTAAGAAAGCCTCCCAGCTTGTGACGGAGATTGGTAGGCAGGTTGGCTATTTGTTTGCCTATAACTTCCAACTTATTTCAATTTTGTTCTTGTTTACAGACTAAATCGCAGATGTTTTGCAGGTGGCAACGGATAAATGCATCATGCTTTTTCTCTTGCTCATTGTCTGTGGTGTGATTGCTATTATTATTGTTAAGGTATTATCTCCATTCTTTCCTTTGTTGCCCTCAGTTATCTATCTTCTTTCTCCCCTGGCAAAAAGTGGTCTGTCAACTTTTCTTCTGGGTATCTTTTGTTCATTTTTTGGGTAACTACCTCATTTGTTAGCTAACATCCCTAGAAAGTATTACAAAAAAAATGAAAAGGAGAATGAAAAGAAAGAAAATGAACCACGAAGTTGCATTCTGTGTGCTTATGATTGTGCAAGGGGGTGAAATATGGGTTTTGGGTGGGCAAATTTTTTGCAAGTCCTTTGGTCTCTCTGATCTTTGGTAGGTCCTATGAGATGTTCTTTCTTCTCTGTGTGCGTAAATAACCAAGTTGTGTGTTTCAATAAGAAAGAATAGGAAGAGAATGCATTTTTAATGTAGTTATTGAGCAACATGCCCCCATTTGGTAAGACTTGACCAAACTACATTAGGGTAGTCAAAATAGAGAAAATTACCTCTAAGGATAGAAACAATGCACTTAATTCCACTAAGGATGAACTCAGTTTTTAATTACCTCCAAGTACAACCCCATGATAAAATTACCCTTTTACCTTTCAAATACTATTAAAATTCACTGAACCCTATTAAAGTGCCTAAACCCTTGGATATCCTTCCCTAGGGTACCCTGTCACGCTCTCGATTTTAAACATAAATAATAATAACATTTGATAATTTAAATCCTCACAGGAGTTACAATTAATAACTCAAAAGATAGTTCAGTCCCCAAATCCACAAACTTGCCCAATAAATTACAGAGTTCCAAAGTAGAGAAAAACAATACAATGCGGTTTGTTATACAAAGATTATCAAGTATTCTCCTAAAATAGCTTTAATCGATAACAACAACATGCACTCCATGACAGTGACCTGCAATATACCTGAAAATGATAGGTTGAGCTACACTAGCCCAGTAGAGAAATGTATACACAAGTTATAAGAAAATATAATGAGTTATGCATCTAGAGTGAATGAGTATTGATAGATATGCCCAAGGTTTATATGGCTATCAACGAGCAGCTCACTATGGCTAAAGGATTCTAGACAATTCTATATGCAACACCTATCCTCTCACACGCCATACCAGTGCCACTAACATTCCCACATCAATCACAAATAATTAACATTTGGTTTCTCAACCGTTTCGTCACATCACATATGATTCCACAATCTTTCCCATTCTCATATTCATTCTTCTTTTCTCATCATTACTCATCAACATCCTTTTCCCATGGATCAATCTCTTTCGTTTTCAAATAAGTGTAATGTAGAGAAATACCTGACCTATAATGGTCAAGATCCGTTGCTTCGAGCTTGAATAGCCGGAGTCCGTTAATTCTGTGCACGAATACTGAAAACCGTTGATTCGCTCAAGAATATCTGGAGGATTTTTAATTGAAAAATTCTTTTCCTTTTAAAACAAATCGATTTGGTAAAAATCAATCTTTCTTTCTTTCCCAATAATCTCATATCATAACATCCAAGGTTTTCGCATGTATTGCTCGTTTCCGGTCATCTCACCGAACGTCCATGGTGATACCCGTTCATTTTATCTGCAAATCTTATCACTTCACCGAATGTCCATGGCGATACTCGTTGTGTCCATTCGGGTTCTCACCATATCGGTACTTAGCCAAATGGTAATACCCGTTGTGTCAAATTCACGTTTTGTCCACAATCTCAACAATCAATCATATCCCATTATGCTACAAATAATCGACCATCACATACACCAACACATAGATAAGCGCACACATTTCCCTTAAGTATACCACCACATCCTACACAGCGTATTGAACTCATAAGTGACTTTATGACACACTAACCACTAGCCCCTATGCTAGAATCTCATGAAACGAGAGCTCAAGGAATTTAGGGTGATCAACGAGATGAAATCACAAGGATACGAGTTACTATGCTACCTTTTGGATCACTAGCCAAACTCACGACTATCCATCACACTCACCACAATGCCTCATATAACCTACGGTACACCTAAACAACCTTACGACACATTTTCCATTTACAACGGTACTAAGATTACGTTTAACGAGTATCGAAGGGAGTGAAACGATCATTGAATCATTGGAACCCGAGTAATTATATTTAGGTATGGTTTAACAATGTTTAGAGTGTGTTAAAAGTGATCAAGAGTCAATACTATCGAAGGGGATTCAATATTTTCAAAACAGTTTTCTAAGCACTGGGTACCGATACCACAAAATATAGGTATCGGTACTAAACCAATCCAGAGAGCAATTAGAGATCAAGGTATCGGTACCTCAAAAAGTAGGTACCGGTACCAATACATTACAGTACGCGATTTGCAGAAAATCAAGAATGAGCATGAGTTTGAAATCCAACCAACTAGAGCACAATCTAGGTACATAAACATCACAAACTCATAATAAACTCATAACAAGAGTACCTCACGTTGACGAACGAAACCCAAAGAGAGATTGAGCCCTAGGTTCCAAAATCGACACCGAGAGCGATACACCTCCACCGAGCTCTAGCCAACGAAGTATGAGCTCCAATACGCGTGTTGATGATAGATTGGAGGTTGATGTGTATGGGTTTTGAGGTGTTTTGGTAGAATTTTGGGTGAGAGAACAAGAGAGAGATAGATCTGGAGATAGAGAGAGTGTGAGGAGTAAAAGACTCCTCTACACACCAACACACATATACCAACATAAACACATATTGCACTTGCACCCTCCTACAAACAATTTCATCACATTAACCCCAACTCATTAAACTCAACAAATTCCATATTTTCCTCATTTATAATATCAAATAAACCTTTTAATAATTTTTGAAACTACGGGTCCTTACATACCCACTATATTTTCATAGGATTTAGGGTGCACTTTTCTATTATAGGGTTTTAGTGGTTTAGGCACTTTCATAGGGTTTGTGGCGTTAAGGCCCTTTCATAGGGTACCCTAGGGTTTAGGTTTACACATTTTCATAGGGCACCCTAGGGTTTAGGTTTAGGCACTTTCATAGGGTTTTAGGGTGCACTTTCCTATTATAGGGTTTTAGTGATTTAGACACTTTTATAGGGGCAATTTTGAAAAAATATTCCAGAAATTCTTAATGGTGCATTTGTGGTTTTTTTTTTTTTCCTAGAGTGCGGAGAAGGAAGGGGTCCAAAACAGGAGCTACACGTAAAACCCCCGTAAAATTACTAGTGTGGGAGAGTGACCCTCTAAAATGAGTTCTAAGAAGCAATCTTTTTAATTATCGAGGCTCAGTTGTTAGTAAGGATGGAGAGATTGGGGATGATATAACACATGGTGTACAAGTGGCGGAGTGCTTCGGGAGTTTTGTGCAATTGCAAGATACCCACAAATTTGAAAGGAGAATACTATCTTATTGCTTTAAGGCATGTTGGGCTACTAAGAAACAACATGCTGGTAAGATGAGTGTAGTTGAAATGAGAATGTTGAGTTAGATGCATGTTAAGACTTTCGGAGATAGAATTAGAAATGAGAATGGCAGCACCGATAGAATTAGAAATGAGAACATTCGTGGAATCATATGGTAGCATTGATAGAAGATAAGTTGAGAGAAAATAGATTTTGGTGGTTTGGAGATGTCTATGACTCTATTGTAGATCGACGTAGTTAGGACTGATGTGGTTACGGTTGAGGGTATCACTAAGGGGAGCGGTAGACAAAAATTGATATAAGAGGCGGTAGTTTGAAAGGATCCAAGTTTTTTGGATATTGATGCCTCGACCAAGCTAAATGGATCGGATTTGTGTAGCTGACCCATTTGATTGGAACTTAAGACTCTGTTTGGTTCGACTAAAAAGGGCATTCTAAGAGCTCTTTTGCATTCTCCCACAGTTAATTCCTCCTGTGTTCTACATTACATGGACTCGGGTACCGGTGTAGGTGAGTATGTGTCCAATTGTCATAGCTTTTATTTTCTTTGAAATATAGTGTTTACAGAGTCTAGCACTTTGTAAACACTTTTTTTCATAGTTCCCTCGGGAATGCCGTTAAGAAAAAAAAGAAGTGCCCTAGGGAATTCACGTAAAATAAAAGGAGTTTCACGAATCTTACATAGCAAACTCGATTTACAAAATATGCTTGCTTAGTGAATGCCCAGCTGAATATGTTGGGAACGGACCCCATGTCCTTATCTGTTTGTCGAGTTTTAGAAAGCTATTTTAGTCATTTTGAAGGATCCACATAACATAGTGACTGTTACCGGTTTTTTCATGGACCAATACCTATATTAAGGTGAGTTAAATATGTTCGCTGTTGTTCGTCTAACTGGTCACTTAACTTTTTAGATTGTGAATCCCAACAACAAAAGCATCAGGGACATCCCTGGATTGGCTCCTCCAGCTCCCACGACAAGGAGACTTTTGTATCTGAAAAGTCGGGAAAGTTTCTAGTGAAATTTTCATCTGAGGTGTGCAGAAGTCACTTGTGGGAAGAGACAGGAAGGGAAAAGGAAGCAGTGCTATTTGTGGGCCTTGGTTTTTCACGTCAAAATCTTTTATTGCATGAGATGTGCATATCACCTTTGAGATTTTCGTTATGTGTAAATCGTATGTGAGGCTTGTTTTTACAGTTGCTCATTTTGCATTTTTTTGGGGGGGGGCTGAGACGGTTCTTTCTGTAAACATTGTGAGGCTGTTGTAATGCACAGGAAGATAGTAATATGCTGTGAATTCTACTGTGGAACTCACGATGGTGTGAACAAAACTCATTGAAATAGAAATTTGTGATTGATGAATGTTGGTATGGTTCTAGTGACATGCAGTCCTGCCACGTCTATCACTGGTCTGGTCTGGTCTCCGCAATTGCGTCCTTCATAATTAGCTTCTTACCTGTACATGGTGGCTCAACAAGTGCGCTTTACTGGGACGATGCCACACTATTTTACGAAGCAACATGTTTTAATGCTCATGCCATCTTCTCAATGAATCCTTTTCAAAATTTGGGTGGAAGTCCAATTTATTTGGAGCTTTTTCCACCCTTTCTATGGGGTGCTGCTTACGCAATGATTTTCCCTTTTCGTGGAGTACACTGTGATTGCTTTCTTTTTTGAGCAATTCTCTATCAGGTTACAAAGCATTCTAAGAGCATCGGTAATAATCAAAATCAATAACTAAAATGTGTCACGTCAATATTTGATTATTCATTTAGTTTATAATCAAATATAATAATCTCTACCTTCCCATTGGTTATTTTTGCATCTCTAACCAAAAAAATCCCTCAGTACATAATGCACATTTGTCCAATCGCAAATGAGTTTTAATCACACTTGACCACATCAAATTATTCGTTTCGATGAGACGATTTCAAAATGGGGTGTTTTTTTAGTTTGGTTGAGTTTTGAATTTGGTAATTGAGTTTTGATTATTGGTAAAAGTTGTTAAATTGGGTTATGGAATGAGTAGAATTTGGTTATTTATTAAAAGACTTGTAACTTTGCTTATTATGATGTGGAGTGTTTTTTTAGCATTGTTATTAAATTTGCTTATCCACACCAATTTGCTTATTACAATGAGGATGCTCTAATAGGTTTGTCATGGTGATAGATGAAACCGTGGGGCGAACTGCATTTGTTTTCTAATTTCTACCCTCTCTCTCTCTCTCTCTCTCTCTCTCTCTCTCTCTCTCTCTCTCATGTTAGTATCACTTCTTGCCTCAGTATTATACCAGAAATGGTTAGAAACTAAAGTACTTCCTGCAACTCCAATATTCTGTTGAAGAACAGAATTGTCTTCTCCAGTTTTCCAGGATTTGGTTTGACATGTAGGCGTGCTCAACTGGAACCTTGGATACGCACCTGACTCTGATTAATAGCAACATCTAATGACAAAGGCATTTTAAACTCAAAATATTCCGTCAAAATAATAAAATCAGGGAATAAAGCAAGTAAATTAGCATAAAAATAATTTCTGAATTTGGTGTAAGAATTAAGAGCTCCGAGTAACATTAATGGTTGGCATGTCACACAAAACTACAATCCATAAGACACATTCATGTTTGTTTAATGGCCCAGCTTTTTGTATGACACGATATATTTCCCGCAACAAATGAATTTCTACGCAATCTAATAGCTGTATAGTATACGCTTAAGCGTGCTTTCTCTCTCCCTCTTGCTTTTGACTTAACAACTAAATGTTTCCCTGATGTTTATCTACATGCAGTCCTTCACAGTTATGAACCTTGCCCGCCAAGCTGTGTACGTCCAATATATGATAGTCTTGATGAAGGAATTAGAGGTGCCTCTTCATCTGATTTCAAATCAGAGGCAGAACTAGTGACTCCATTGCTTCTATCTGGTGTCTGTAGGTCAGACGATTTCTTCTCCAACTTCCAGTCCTGCATTTAACAATAATAAAATGAAAAACCAACGTTCAAACAGAGCTCAAGGGTCAAAATCAGCTGCTGCAGAGAAACAAAACAAAACTAGCCTTTGCAATTCTTTCTGGGACACTATCGGGGGCAAGTTGGGAAGCACGAACGTCCTTCACCTTCAAGTAGTTGTACATCACAACACCACATAGTGCTGCAGCAAACAGAAACCAAATGTTAAGCCGTCCAAAAATGTGATGGCCATAAAGATTTTTCTGCAGTACTTTGTTGTCGTATTAAAATATATACCAATCGCATAGCCAATAATATTCAGCCCAGTAATGGTCGACTCAGGAAACACAACAGTTGAAAGGGCTATCAGTATCCAATCTTTCAGAACACCAGCAACTCGAATGGTAACTGCTCCAGTTCTACCGATTACTAAGAAAATAGAGAAGTTCAATGCTAATGCACAAATAGCATTGGAGAAAAAGATCCAGAAATTGAACTGGATCTGTGAAACCTCCATCCCAGGCTTCTCCAGGAAATACCAAGGTACAAACAGAAACATGAAACTGCACAGGTCCAAACAGAAACTATGAGAAAGCAAACAACTCAAAAACTGTAAACGTGCTTAAGGATGTAGACTAGGTAGAGTGAAAAGCTGCTTGCATGTAGCATATAGACTTTAGGCTAAGAAAAAGAACATGGCAGAACTTTTACAGATTGTTTTGTATCAACTTAAATTCAATACTCCAAAGCTATTCAAGTAATAAGAAAGAAGACACTTGACTGATTCGAAGTACAGCGAAAGAGCATCAGCAACCTTGTACTGATTTATTGAAAGTAGTTGAAAATCAGTTCATTGATCTAGTTAATGTAGTGGGTATATATAAAACCATCACTAATTTATGCAATTGTCAACAGCTTAATGGACAAGGAAACAATGGTTTTTTTTGCAGTGAAACTTGCAATGAGAGAATGCTTTCATAGCCTTGTACCACCAGAAGCCTACAACCAACAATTGTGGGACATCACATTTAATCTTTAATTCTTTACATAGTGGTTCAATCTTCCAACAAGTTATTAAAAATTGGTTAAACAATAGAGTGACACTTCACTCCCTATTCATATCCAAAAAAATGTCCAAAAGCATACAATTGGATACCTGCAGGGAGCTATGTAATATAAGCTGGTAATAGGATTCAGAGTCAAGCCCTTCTTTTGCAGGAGGACTTGAGTCAAAACAAGCCTAAGAGCTTCTGCAAAGATGCCTGTAACCTGGTAAACTGTACCCACTACATTAAAATGTATTTCCCCGTATGAGGAAACGACAACTCCGACACTGACCAGCAACATGTTGGAGAACACATCCCACCTTAATTTGTCAGTGCCGCATAAAACAGCCATGAGAAATGTTGCCACTGGCACTGAAATCAAGAATATCAAACGTAATCAGGTTTTTGTAAGGCACGGTTAGGAGGTTGAGGAATTAATTTTCACATACTTAGGGCTTTGAGCATCTGGATGAAGGCCACAGAGATGTGCAAGTACGCAGTGTTGCCAAACCTGTGAAAAGAAAGGAAATGCACAATTGTTCTTCTTCTTATTAAAAGACAGTACCAACAAAGTAGAATACAAGTACAAAAACATGGCCATCGCAGGCTCACAAGGCACTGCATGCTAATGGAAGTAATTCATACAAAGCAAAACCATTCACACACATTTGCATGCATTAAATGTCAAAGGTGTAGCCTTTTCTAATATGTGACTGGGCACCACCCAGAAACACATTTCCTCGTACTTGCCTCCAATAGGAAAAAAACTATCAAATAGTGTTACAATCCACCAAATAATCGTCACTACTTAAATGCTTACCACAAACTTGAAGCAAAGAAGGCGCTTATGGGAATCACGCATGTCGAATATCTGGCATCACCCAATAAGAAGAATAAACACATATTCAAGTACAGGAACAAGAAGTAGATAGCTTATAACACAAAATAAGAACCCTTACATCTCAAATGTCATTTTAACAGGAGATACAACCTGCAGGGAAATCAGAAAAACGATATAATAATCTAACCTCATAACACGAATAATTTGAAAATCACATCGATAATATAAGAAGTAGAAACGTAATCATTAAGTTTGAAAATCACATCGATAATATAAGTAGAAACGTAATCATTAAGTTCTAAAGGGCAATTGTGAAAAAATTAACCGATAATCCCAGATTTTAAATAGAGAGCATACAAGTAAGTCAATTTGCTAAATGTATGCCAGAAGCCATACCTTGAAAACACGAACAAGCAAGAATGCTACTGCTCCAGAAAATCCCATATGAATCATGGTAAGCGTTATCGGAAACGGAAAATTGAAGTACTTCGGAGAGAGAACCCACTGCAAGTACATATATCCAAAGCAAAATAATACACATCTTTAACAAAAGATGGAGGGAGTACAGTTCAGTTCAACTTAACTAGTTAAACAACCATACAATAAGACACCAAATCAAGGCCCCACAGTTTTCGGAGGAGCAACATGAAATGCACCTAGGAGGGTATGAAACAACAGGCCTGTAAATTGTAATGAGCAGGCTTTGAGGTTTCACACTTGTGGAGCATGCAAATACACTGCTTGAAAGCAGAAATAGCTAAGTATTAGGGCATAGCAATAATCTGAAGCTTCAAGCCACACCGTTTCTGAGGATTTCATGAGGTACAAAGATATGACAATTAGAGTTTCAAACAGAAACAGGAAATTAAGTTTCCAGAAACAGTTCTTTTTTAGGAATGAGACAACTAAACTTAACTGAGCTATTTATGTGGATTTTTGTATTATCAAGAAAAAATAAAGTTTGACCTTGATGTTGAAGTCATGAGTGTAAAACCAATGTAATCAAGAGCATCCTTGCGTTTATGGATGCCTCTGAAATTTATGCCTTGTGAAATATTAGAAAGATATATATCAATTGCATAGTGGCATAGAACCTACCGAGAATTGAGAAATGCTCTCCTCATACATGGAACCCTGACAAATGAATACAATTACATATGCTCATGAATCTAATCCATCCAAGGGAGAAGGTAAGCCCATGGTCTAGAAAAGCAGGAAGGAATTTTGCTATTGATTGTCCCAAGGCCTTCTTGAGTTCTCAGGTTCATTGCAAGCTTTATTACACCTGACTTGGTTCGTAGGCAAGGCTAACATGAGCCAATCATACCATGTTTCAGATTTTTGATTAGCAATCTAATACAAGCACAAACAATAGAAGAAAACGATCGGTGTTCATCTCTATGGTTCAGGTCTTCAATTAAATCTTATCCTGTTACTAACATCCGTAAAGTGGTCTCTCAAGTACTACTGCAACCTTAGAGGAAATTGTTGGGGTCTTTTTAACAGAAGAGATGACGCTGAACAGTAGATAGAAAGGGAGAAAATTGGCGGAGAAGACAGACGTGAAGTACAGTCTTATGGGCAGCTATGGTCTATGGACTACGGGTAGAAAGAGACAGACTTAGAACAGTATGGTCCTATACTCCTATGTAATTAGAACAGATGTGATCTAATTAACAATTTCGAAAGCTGTATTGCCTGTATAAGAAACAGTACGTGGGGAAAAAATCGTCCTCCATGCAATTTGATGGTTAAGTGTACCCATCCAATGGTAGAAATAGAAATCCATGGGTTGATGTGAGTAAATTCGTTCAGACATACCAAACCGAAAAAATGAAAAAAAATAGGTGAAGATGTTGACTAAACAATTCCAGGATATTAAGGAGCATTACCTTGTTGTATAATATAACTCCCGATGAAAGCGTTATGTATATTAGTAAGTACAGGTAGGTCAAGAGAAGTGATTTATTGATCATTTTTCCGTCCTTTTTTCCTCCACAAGCTGATACTACTCTATCCTTGGCTCTAAACAATTTGAGTCTTCTGCCTAGCAAAATATAAGATGATTCACAGCATATCTGGCCAGAGGTTTGGTACAACGTTCTGAACCCAGGGCAGATATCATCTCTGGGGTGCTGATGATTTTTTGTATCGATCAATTTAAGCAACTGCTACCAGACTTCTGATAACCTGCAATGGTCACAAACGAAAATACTTGAGTAACTTGATGAGATAAATTACAAAGGTAACCCATTAATTGAGAATATAAAGCACAGCATAGAGCAAAGCCACTGGATAATTTCAGACCCATATCCGTGATGAGAAAGAAGAATTAAAACAAGAAAGAAAACCATATAAAATCTAAATGAAAATTCAATCAGAAGATTCCGGAATAATAAAATACCAACTTCTTCTTCCAGAGGTTGCTAAGAAGTACCTAGGAGGTGGCAACACAAGGACAAAGCCAGGATTTCCTATTAGGGGAGCCAAAAAACATGTCTAGAGAAAATATTAAATTAAATTTCTTTCACTTTAGCACAGAATTGATGTTCTTTTCTGTTAGTTGTCATGCATAGATAGAGTGATGTTGCAATTAAAGCATGTGTATTTCCTTTCATAAGTATTTGTATAACCAATCAAAGGCCCATTCAATAGCCTTCGTGGACAATAATAGCCAACTTGATGTATATGCTTACATATATATTTCTACAACAAATGAAGGACCCATTCAATAGCCTTTGTGGACAATAATAACCTACTTAATACCGATTGTGTCAATAGGACAACATGTGAGAAACAAAATATAAAGAAACAAATGAAAGACTAAAGAATGAAAGAAGTTCAAGGAGAAATGAGTCTGTCCTAGACTGGTACTAAGCAGTTTATTTAGCAGTGCCCAAAGGTTGTTTCCTACTCAAAACAGAAACGAGCCATTTTTGGTACAAAATACAAATCCTTTTTTGCTTCAATCGTCTATGATGCACTGCGGGCATTTCACAAAGAGGGGGTGCCGTGGCCAACCTTGGCCCCTTTGTGTCTTCGCCCTTGTGGCAACATAAATCAAACCAAAAGGTCAAGTGAACTTAAATTCCAGAACCAATGGTTTTGATTGATTCACATTTCAAGTACAGAGACAAATTGGTTAACCATACATGCCCTTGGGTACGTGTCTACAATTTCAATCTTTTCTTGTCACTATTGATTTCAACTTTCCCAAATCATTGACAGCAGCAGGCCTAGGACAAAGAACCTACAAAAGAACTGCATAAAGTAAAACTCGCCCTTAAGCATTGTTGTCCTCCAGAATTCCATACAGTAACGTTGTTGAGAAACGGGACAGGGATTGCCTGCTTGGCAATGGCACCACCTTGGGTAAGCTGCTGCCTCCGAAAAGTATAATCTTTCTAATGTATCCAACTTACAGCTAACTTTGTTCGAGACAAGAAAGCCTAGAAAATATACTAGACAATAAAGTTGATCCCTATCTCTCTCTTCTCATTTGAATCTCTAGTTCTCGCTCGTAAATTTTTCTAAATCTGAGCCTTGTGTCTTGTCTTTTCAAAAAAGCTAATCTCAAAAGGTTTTGATGCAGTGGTTGATTTCTAAATCTCAGCGCGATTTCTCGTCTCGTATATTTTTCTGGGTGTTGCGTGTGCATTCTCTGTCTCTCTCATTTCAATCTGCTGCACACATTTTGTTCTCTCTCTCTCTCTCTCTCTCTCTCTCTCTCTCTCTCATTCAATCTGTGCCTTTCGTTTTGTATTCCAGGATGAGATTTCAACAAGCTCGAACGGGCCTTCTATGGTCCGGACTGCAAAAGTCAGAAAGAAGAGAGGAGAAACTGGAACTAAGGACATATGGGTGGATAAAGTCTCAAGCTACCTCCTATTCCAAGCTGTGGTTGAAGCACTGTTCAAAGGGTATCGTATGGTGGAACCGTCCTGTGGTAAGGACTTTAGACAAGCTATGAAGGACATTGGGAAGGGTTTGAGTGGGCAGGGGGCCAAACAAGATTGCGACCGAGTGTTGGGCAAGCACTGAGATTCAGAAATCAACCACTGCACCAAAACCTTTTGGGATTAGCCTTTTTGTAAAGACCAGACACAAGTCTCAGATTTAGAAAAATTTACAAGTGAGAACTAGAGATTCAAATGAGAGAGAGAGAGAGAGAGAGAGGGATCAGCTTTCTTGTCTCGAGTGAGAACTAGAGATTCAAATGCCACCCAGCTAGTGCCTATGAACAATGTATCTTTGCCAATACCGTACATTGTTGAGAAACGAGACAGGAATCAGCTTTGTTCTAAGTAGGAAGGAAGTCAAGAATAGCAAGTGCTAAAGGTGTCAGACACAAAACCATCTTGTCCTTAAGTCGCGTGTGGTTGGATATTTTCTCTTATTTTTCTCAGTTTTCTTCCATGAAACCCTCATGCAATCAATCGCGAAGACACACTGGACTATATGATCCTGCATCATTAGTTAAAGCTTGGGAACAAGAAACAAATTAACAGTCAAGACTTTATCGCCAACACATTGCCACTGTTGTTGTATCTTGCCGGCAGAATTATTAGTTTGGGTATCATTTGCGTCTATACAAAGTCAGAGAATAGTTTATTTTTATCTACATTCCAATGCAGTTGCATTTTTCAAGAGAAAAGGCATCCGTGTAACTTCCCCAGGTAAGCAATCGAGATAAAGGGTGTTTGAGTTGATTCGACGAACGCGTTTAGATACAGATTATACAGCCAAAGATTCCCATATCATAGATTTAGAATCAGATCCACTAAAAGTGAGAAAGAAAGGAAGTAATCTGAAACAGATTGAAAAGAAGCGGTAAACTAGCAGTGGCAGAACCCGATCTTACATGAGAGGTGCAAGAAGAGCAACGAGAAAAATCTAGCAAATTTCAAACAAGATATCATTTTGACAGTGGTTTTACCTGAAAGATCGATGTAAGATCGATGTTGAAACAAGTTCCTTGGAATCAGAGATGTCGAAACTTTTTTAGCGCCGATTAAAGAGTGAGAAGGGGGAAGGAAGGAAGTCCATGGGTCGCAGAGAGAGAGAGAGAGAGAGAGAGAGAGAGATTGAGAGAGAGAAGAAAACAGCGTTTGTTGAGGTTGAAGGCAGTGAGAAGTAGAAGTAGTGAATGGGGTTTTGAGTAAGGAATCGAGATGAATAAAATCGATCTCGAGAGAGAGAGAGAGAAGGAGAAGAAGAGGTAACCAAATGGGCTTATAGAAATGGGAGAATCAACCTTGCTAGCTTCACGTACATTTATACACCCAAATAAGGGTGTCCAAGAAAAACCGAGAACCGTGAAATCGGTTCGGACCGATTCGATCCGTACTTTTTGGATTTTGTCCGTGGATTAATGGTTCGGACACGGATTTGAAAATTTAAAAACCATGAGATACAGATTAGGATTGAATTTTCATTTCAAAACCGTGGATTAACCGAACCGGACCGTGAGATATTTAAAAAAATAAAAATATAGATATGTGTGTGTAATATATATAAATAATTATAATTTTACTAATTTGCTTGTTTCTTTTGAGAAACTAATTTGCTATTTTTTGTTTCGTTTTTATGGGATCTAATAAGTAGATCATGCTTGACCAGAATTTGTGTATTTTGGATAATGTTTAGTTTTATTTGGTTGCTGCTTTGCTGCCTTTATCATGTTTATTGCCTTAATGCCTTTACTGCCTTTACAATTTGGCATATTTATGGAAATTAGTGTTTGCATTTTTATTTGGAATATGATTATGGTGGTAGGATCATTTTATTTTTTTGGAACCGAACCGTGATTCAAGGTTCGCAATCCAAACCGAACCGTGAGACTTTTGGATTAGGATTGGATTTTATTTTCTAAAAACCGTGAGATATGGATTAGAATTGGATTCATACGAATCCGATCCAATCCGGACCGTGGACAGCCCTACACCCAAATACACACCCACACACTCACATGAGTGGTGGGTCTCACAATTGAGGTTCAAATGTGCGTGGAACCCACTACTCATGTAAGTTTGAGTGTGTATTTGGGTGTGTAATTGTATGAGATACTAAAATTATTGTTAGAGAATAATTTATTGTTACTAGTAGTGCCAACCAATACATCCTCACCTGGACCCTCATACTACGAGTTTGGCTCCTCTCCAATCCTCTAGTGATTGGAGGATCCTTCAATTCAATTCAACGGCTGAAAATCAATTCTTTATAATATCCTCTTTATCTCGATAACATCCAATAATCTCTCTCTCTCTCTCTCTCTCTCATTGATGATTGGAGTCCTCTCCAATCCTTCAATAATTGGAGGATCCTCCAATTCAAATACAACGGCTGAAAATCAGTTCTGCATAGCATCCTTTTTATCTCGCTAACACCCAATAATCTATCTCTCTCTCTAGTTCACGGCCTTCACAACCCAAAGCTTCAATTGAAAATCAATCTCTCTCCAATTCATCACAACCCGAATCTCTCTCCATGACCATGCCAAATTCCTTACCTTCCTATTTTTCTTTGATTCTTTTTTTTTTGGTTGCAAAAACTGTCCAACGAAACCACTATTCAGCAAAATAACTGGTAGAAGGTGAATTAGTTAAAAAAAAAAAAGTGGATTCACAATAATTAATTTTTGAATCCACCATTAATGAATGTTAGGAGCAATGATCATTATCATCTGATACTTAAATTTTTCATAATAATAACGTAATTTGCAATCTGATTGCATGGTTTGCCATTCAAATTCAAGTGGGTTAAACTTAATTTGAAAAACTGTTGCTAAAAGTCCAATTTTAACTAAGTACAAACACAATCTTCGCCAGTGTTCAAAATGGGTATGTACAATTTTGTGGAGAATATTTTTGGGGAGTGGAGAGAAAATATTGGAAAAGAGAGAGAGAGGGGACCGCTGGAGAAGAGGTGAGTTGGGTGGTCGTGAGTTGTGGGGTAGAGAGAGAGGAGAGATTATTGGATGTTAGCGAGATAAGAATGATATTATAAAGAATTGCTTTTCAGCCGTTGAATTGAATTAGAGGATCCTCCAATCACTAGAGGATTGGAGAGAGAGAGAGAGAGAGAGAAAGAGAGAGATTATTGGGTGTTTGCGGGATAGGATGCTATGCAGAATTGATTTTCAGCAGTTGTATTTGAATTGGAGGATCCTCCAATTATTGAAGGATCGAAGAGGAGCCAAACTCCAATAGTACTGCCTACATAATAACACATCTGAAAAAGAGAATAAAAACGATAATACTAAAATTATTTTTGTTTGTGTTAAAATTATATTGCATAAAAGACTTGTACCATATGCAGTGTACAATACTTTTATGCATTGTATTTTTGGCACCAACAAAAATAATTTTGGCATTATCACTATCCAAAAAACACTACATAATACTAATAAGTTGATAACAATTGTTGATTTGGTCAGCATCACCTCGCCTCTGAAAAACAATAGATGAAAGAGAGGATTTTAGATTGGAAAATACAAAAAAAGAGAGAGTAAAAGAGTGAAGGAGGAGTAGTCCTACCTTTCTGTCAAGGGCGGGGGGGTGGAACGGTTCTGTCAAGGGGGAAAGATATTGGGGGAAAGAATGGATGACAATCAATTGCTCTTTTGTTTGGATGGCTTTTGATGTGTATGGGAATGGTGTATGAGGAGAGTTTCACAATGGTAGGTGGAGGGAAATAGCGGAAGAAGATAACGTGGGAGGTAGTGGGCCGGTTGTGAGTGAATGAAGGACGTGGATGTTAACTGCCGCGTACATGCATGGGAGAAGACAGTTTTTTTTTTTTTTTTTTTTCCGGCCGTTTTCCATGTGTGTGGGATAAAGGTGGGGGATTTTTCATTTTTAAAAAGTGAAAAATCTAGGAAATTAGGAATAAGGGTTTGAATTTTGAAAGCTTGTAAAGCTTCGACTACATTTCCATAGTATGTCACTATTGATAGATAGAATGATAGAAGGATAGATAGATGGGGGCACTAGTTTCTCCTTTTTTCCCTGCCACATTCTTACCCCCTGCACTTCTCTCTCCAAATTTTTATCACTAGATCTCTCTTCAAACTCATTGCCTACAAAAACAAAAAAAAACAAAAACAAAAACAAAAAAAACACACCACGCCCGCTAAATTAAGGGCCATTCGTATTAAAAGTTTGTTTGTCTTTTGAATTTTAGTTAAATTCATGTTACGTTTTTTAGATTAGACATTCTTGGACCAAAACCAAAAAAACGTTTGCTAAAGATAAAAAGAATTTGAAATAACTGTCATCTTAATTTCGGTTCATTTTTTTTAAGACTTTTCTAATTCCTATTTTTTAGATGAACTATTTTTTCAAAGAATTCTGACGAGAAAATAAACAAACTTTTTGAAAAGTAAATAGAGAAAATTAAATATGCATCCTATATGGAGATCTTATTTAGGTGCACATCTTAGTGAGTTTAAATACTTATGTTCGCAACCTTAAATTGTTTGAATGACCAATTTGGCCAATTTTGCCCTTATTTAATTTCATCATTAATTAACTCTCTCTCTCTCTCCCTACAAATTTAATGTCTATCCAAACACAATTATCTCTCTCAAATCTCGGAGAATATATAGCCAGAGAAGTCTCACTTCTCTCGAACACATACGCATAATCTGGTAATGGTCCCCCATTACTCCCTCTTCCTCTCTGCTCTTTTCTCTCTCAATCCCCATACATTCCAACATGAATCAAAGCAATAATTAATGCACCGAACAAAACAACTCCTCTTGACCCCATCACCAGCACCACACGTGCACGCACGTTTCAAATTGAAGCCACGGATTTGTGTTTCGGTGACCCACTTCCGTCCGACCACGACCCACCCCCTTCGTCCCACTCCGCACCCGTGGCGACGCACCAGTTCAAACCACTGCAGATCTGGGTTTCAAGTCGACGGTAGCGCACCCGGGTTATTAAAAAAAAAAGTCGACGGTGACTTTCTAAAATAGCGTCATCGTAGTCATTGATCTTGGAGAAGAACCTGGAATGGCACGGTCGTCATCAATATTTCGTTTCATTGATATTTAGAAATGAGAGTGGACGGCATCAAAACAGTTATGAATGGTCGAGGTTCTAAGGTTGAGTCACATCACTTCCGTCCTTTTAATCGTCGCCGGTGTAACCAAATTCCGTTGCCGGAATATTAGTTTTAGGTATTATGCTTTACGATTTTTGTCATGTTTGTAAATTGATGATGTTTTGTTCATCAACCTCGATTGAAACCTACCCTTCTAAAAAATTGTCATGTTTTTTGATTTTTGTTATTTTTTTTATTTGATTATATTTTGTTTATCTACCTTGATTGAAACCTATACTTTTCAAAACTTGTCATGTTTTTTGATTTTTGTCATATTTTTTATTTGATCATGTTTTGTTCATCTACCTCGATCGAAACCTACATTTCTCAAAACTTGTCATGTTTTCCGATTTTGTTATGTTTTTTAATTGATCTTGTCTTATTCATCTACCTCGATCAGGTTTTGCCTTGTTTTGTGAATTAATCATGTTTTGCCATTTTTTCTGGCTTATACATTTGTTTTTGTAATAGTCGTGTTTTCTTTTTAGATTTTAGGAGAATGAAAATATGAGAGAGAAAATTAGGATAGAGAAACAATTCAAAAGATTAGGTGAGAGAAATGTTTGAAAGAGGAAATAGAATTGAGATAATTAGAAAAGATTAACAAAATTAAAAAAATTAGGAGAAAGAAATGGTAGTTTAGGATTTAATTGAATTTGAGATGGAAAGATAAGTATTTAAACACATTAGGATGAGTACATAAATAAGTAGGGTAAAAAAGATGGCTAATTAAGTTCCCCCTTTTCAACTTATACCTTTTCAACTTATAGCTTGTATCAGACAATAAAGTTGAGGTTTGGTTAGGGTTTTTTATTTTGGTTTTTGGTTTTGTTTTGTCCGCTTTCTGTCCCGAACTGTTTCCCCAGCCTGGGGGGGGTTTGTACCAGTCTGATTTTTCCAGATCTGGTGGGTGTGGTTGCTCAATAAGTGACTTTTTGATGTTGTCTTTGATATGGAGCTCCGTCATCCCGAGGCGACTGGTGTTTGGGTTCTAGCTCCACATATACCAATCCATGTTACGCATGTTGACGGTTGAAGAAGAGTGTTGGCTCATGCATAGATGCTAGACATTAACTTCGTCTTTTTGTATTTCTTGTATATCGTTAGTTTTGGGACTTGGTTATGTTTCTTTATCTCTATATTGGGATGAAAATGTGTAGATGCCGTATACCTCATTGGAATGATAATATCTTCTCTTTTCCGGTAAAAAAAAACCCCTTTATCAGACGAAACCCTAAGGAGTTTGGCAAAGTGATTGTGCAAAAGCAATATAAGTGCTCTTCAATGAGATCACACATTCTATTCTCACGGATGCCACACATTTTCGACCTTGGGGCCACTGGGGGTTAAGTCCAGTCGTTACCTTCAGAGTCTTGGAATTACTCGAGGTGTGTGTAAGCTGGCCCAAACATTCGGTTATCAAAAAAAAAAAAGTAATTAGTCGAGGTGCGTGCACATAAGCTGGCCAAAACATCCGGTTATTAAAAAAATAAGGAATTAGTCAAGGTACGTGCGCAAACTAGCCCAAACATCCGGTTATAAATTTTTTTTAAAAAAAATGTGTCAGACGAAGCCAGTGATCGCTTCATGCCTCAATTTTGTTTGTATATAGCATTTCCCATCAAATGAAAACAAAGAAGAAATCTCCTTATCTTTTTTTTGATCCGCTCCTTCCTTATCTTATTCATCTAATTACATGCAATCATCAAAAATTGCATTTGTTCATTCTCTTCTCTTATTTGCTTCAAACTACAAGCAAAAAAGAAAAGAAAAAGAAATCAACCTTATTTACCATCTTAAATTCTTTTCCTTTTGGTTGAGAGCACAACTACATATTTCTCTTCCGTTTTCTCACTCAAGTTGGATAAGGAACTAATCCTATTTTTCTCACCTAATATGACTAAGGTCGTTATCGTTTCATCCCTCTTCATTGTCATGTTGTATACAATATGTACGTACAAATGCGTGTGAACTCTTTAATAGTGTTGAGAGAATGGCAAGCAACCATATATAGGTACAATTGATTAGCCAGGAAATTGATTGCCCTGATAAAATTATTTATCCCAATTTCAGAAAATTAATTAAATAAGATTGTGTGCACTTTTATAAAATTGGAAGTAGGTAAAATATGTTTTCCAACATTGTATATATATATACATGGATGAATCGATGATCAGTATGGTAGTTATATCAAAATTCAATTCAATTCGTCCAAGCCCCTCAATTCAAATCTTAATTAATATATATATATGCTGACCAAACTGGCAATATGGATGAATCTGCAATAACTTTGATCAAACGATGTGTTGCTTAATTATTTCTTCAGATCAAAATTAAGAGTTCCAGATTGTTATTAGCTAGTAAGTGTGCTACTTTTGCACCCCCCCGACACCAGTCGATCCTCGATAGCTGCAGCATGAATTTGAAGAAGAATTAGCGCACTCAGCTGCATGACTTTGACAGATCGATGAGCGAGCGTGTAGAGATTTGATAGAGTCCTCAAAACAAATTCAAGATTCAAATACTACGGCGTAAACAGTTGCAAAACGACGTATAAGTGCATCGATCTCTTAATAATTAGCGTAATCAGTTTGCAATTTTAGTTAGTGTTTTTTTTTTTTTTGGAAAATTTCAAAATAGCACCTAACCTTTCACACAAATTACGCATAGGCACCCAACCTTTTAATATTATCAAAAAAACACTTGACTTATTTAAAAATTCATCAATTTTTCACCTGCCATTAATTTTCCATCCAAAACAAACGGAAATACTGAAATGGTCTACACATGGCCATTTGGAGGGAAACCAATATACATTTTGGGGAAAAAACATATTACTTTACTGATTTCTCCTGTCAAACCCATCTGTGGGGCCATAGAGTTCCAATAACAACTATTTTTACTTTTTCTATAACTTTATGTTTATTTTTCTTTTCTTTCTTTCGGAGCTAGGTAGTTTTGTGCCAATCTTTTGTGACTTATTGATTCGTCTCGATAAGAGTCATAAGACCAATCGAAAAAGTATATATTTTTGTTTTTACTTTTACTCAAATATTTTAGGAAATAGTCATTTTTTTGTTCAAAAAAATTGATTATCTTTCAAAATATTTGGATAAATAAATAAATAAATATATATATATATATTTACTTTTCTGATTTGTTTTAACGAGACAAATCAGAAAAAAAAAAAAGTGAGGTGCAAAACTAAGAAACACGAAATTCAAATAAGAACAAAACTAAAAGTTATAAAAAAAAGTTAAGTGGAATGGGGATGTCCCAAAATCCTCAAACATCTCCTTTTTCTCTTTCATTTGCCTCACACCATCTCAAGCTCTGCCGAAAAAATGACACACAAATTTGATCCCTAAAATGTGCAATAACTAGTTCAACTAAAAGAAATAGCTATAATAGCCAAGATGAAGTCTTATAAGCATTACTCCCATAACAAACCATTGGAACTCCATGGCCCCACGGTGGGTTTTGGCAAGAGAAATCAGTAGAATAATGTATTTTTCCTCCAAAATATATATTGGTTTCCCTCCAAATGGATAAAAGTAGACCATTTCAGCATTTCCGTCTATTTTTAGATGGAAAGTTAACGACGGATATAAAATTGATGAGTTTTTAAATAGGTTGGGTATTTTTTTGATAATATTAAAAGGTCAAATACCTATACGTAATTTGTGTGAAAGATCATGTGCTATTTTGGAATTTTTCCTTTTTTTGTTACATTCAACTTCATCCACTTCTGCATAAATATTTTACTACGGCAGAGTTGATAATCTCCACATAAACTAATTAGGCATTAATTCTAATTTCAAGATAAGTAACCATGGGCCGGGGTTTATGACGTACATAACCATTTTTTGGACAAATGTTGAGATGCCAAGTGCTTGGGCCGGCATTGCTTACACGTTTTGTTTCAGCTCTACCCAAGTCGATGCATGACCACTTTCCTTTTTTCTTTTCTTTTTTTTTATAAACAAAATCGCCCAAAACAGGTTACAAAGCAAGAGAGATATCTCTAGATAAAACAGCAAAAATACTAGGGGAAGGGGAGGACACCCAATTAACAGGCAAAGAACCCCTCAAAGCTTCAGAAGCCACCTCATGAGCCAGCCCATTTGCATCCCTCTTAATCCAAGCGCATTTAATCCCTTCTTCTTGGCAAAGTTGCCTGATATCTGCAACTACTGCCATGACCTCCCAAGGGGGAACCAACTCAGAAACACTTAATTTGATGGCCATTTGGTTGTCCGATTCAATGAGAGCCCCTGGAATGCCCAAAGCCTTGACCATTCCACACGCAGTCCTAATAGAAAGAAGTTCACCATGTAGCGAAGAGGAAATCTCAGCATTTACCACTCGTCCATCAACCACCATTCCTTTTTCATCTCTAAGGACTGCAGTACATTTAGCTTCTCTTCCATTTCTCTTAATAGCTACATCACAATTTATCTTCAAGCCACCAAGATCCGGAGCCCTCTAGTGGGCATTAACGGCCTCACCTGTTGGGTTATCCCTATGGATCATCAAAGGAATCCTAAGATCTGAGTACTCACGAAGTGACTCAACGGCCCTCCTCATGGTTATCTTAGGATCAACAGGATTACCATTGAAAATGAAGTCATTTCTTGCCTTCCAAATCTGCCATCCAATCATCAACACCCTTCCAAGAAACCCCATCAGTTGAGCCCCCTTCAAATTTTCCATTACCTGTGAGGTCCACCTTAAAACAGAAGCCGAATGACTGTGACCCACATCTAGGCAAACATTGCACCCGAACCACACTGCTCTAGCCCAGCTACAGTCAAATAGCAAGTGTTCAATAGTCTCATCATATCTGCCGCATATTGAACAAGTTCTGGAAGATCCACAATTTCTACACACTAGATTTTCCTTTGTAGCAAGACTATTACTACACGCCCTCCACCAAAAATGTCTCACTTTGTATGGAGTATCCACCTTCCAAATTACAGCCCATAAACTCTTATTCGGAATAAAGGAAGATGAGGGACTCTCTTGATCCCTACTCTTTAATTGCACAGCTAAGTGGTACCCAGATCTGACAGAATAAACTCCATCTCTAGCCCGGCCCTTAATGCAATATTAGCCCAAATATCTACTCCATTATGCTACGTCCGGCCTATAATTGATCGATTTCATATACATACCTACGTAGCGGATTGCACGATGCAATTCCATTTAAATAAATGGAGAATTTTTGGGAGGTCCACTATAGTATGTTTCTAACTCTATTAGTTCACTTCTAAAGTTTTTAACCCCTCTAGTCTACTAATAATTTCAATGGCAAAACTATCTTATGTAAAAGAAACAAGTGTCTTGTTTGGCTAATACAAAAAATATTTTTTTTTCATTTTTTTCGTTCTTGTTGCAATCACGTAACCACCACCACCTCCGCCGCCGCTGATTAGCTGTCAAGATTGCATAATCTTGGCCGCTAAGTTCCCCAATTTGTAGCATTTTAGTATTTAAGCTATTGTTCTTATTTGATTTTTGCCCGGAAGGTTGTTATTGATACTTTTCAGGAAGAAGTGGGCAAAATAAGGTTTTCTATCGGGAAGAATCGCTCTCGGAAGTATACGAGTGTCCAAGCCCGTGTGGCGACTCCCTAACAAGCTCAATCGGGTGGTTGATGACTGCCGAGTGAGTGTCGGGTCATCGTCGGGCCATGCAGAGCAAGGCAAGGCCTAAATCAGATTTCTGCCAACCCGGTACCGGTACTGGGAATTGGCCAGTACCGGTACCCGCTCCCCAGAGTTTCATTTTGGCAGCAGCTTAAGAACCCGGTACCGGTACTGTGAATTGGCCAGTACCGGTACTGCCAGCAGAAATTGTCCACGTTTTTGTTGCTTTTTCAACTTTCTACTTTTGGGATATTTTCCACTTTTGGGGCTACTTTTAGGATATTTTGTGGGGTGTTTAGAGAGAGAAGGGTCACTTTGTATAAATAGGGGTCTCCCTCTCTCTTCATACCTTGCTTGTCTCTTCTACTTTAAGTAACTTTCATTTTGTAGAACTCCATTAAAGCTCTTCAAGCTTTTAAGCTATTTCCTTTGAGAACTCAAGCAAGTAAGTCTCGTTCTTTATTTTTCCGTTTGTTAATATTGTAGCCGTGGACTAGATCCTCTATAAAATTAAGTTTGTTTTCGTTTTTATCGGTTAAAACTTATGTCTCATTATTATGCTTTGTTTTATGCTTTAAGTATGTGTGAGTAGTCGTTTGGTTAAGTCTCGGGATAATCTTTCCCGAGGACTTAGGGAGTTATTTGGTTCTTGAATCCCCGAACTTTAAAGCATGATTCACGGATTAGAACTTAGCTTGCATTTTTGGTCTAAACAAGGGGTGTTAACTACTTGGTAAGGCGTTTGCCAAGCGGTCTTGGCAAATGGCTCGCCGAGGGCTCGTGGCCTCCGATGTTTTCGATAAATGTGTCAAACAAGCGGGTTTGCCTCCGTTAAATCATACCTTTCTTGAAATATAGTCATTAAAGCTAAATTTTCCGGGCGAGAGCACGCGGTCGTGACTTTCGCCCGAGTTAAATTGAGAACCGGTAACGTCCTTTGTCAAGGGTTAGAAGATCCTGAGACTTGCCTCTTTAAGTTAATCAAAGCGTTTTTCCTAGTCTTTTGCCTTGTCGTTTTTCTCCGTTTCAAAGCAAACCTAGTTGGCCGCCTTGAACGCCGGAATCCCACCAATTCAACCTACAATCCGATTAAGCTATTATCGAATTCCCTGTGGTACGATCCCGGTCTTACCGGTTTACTATGCTACCGTCAATCTAGCCCTACGCTTGGGGTTTTTATTCAACCGTATTTGAAGGCAAAGTTGAAGGCTAAGCATTTTTGGCGCCGTTGCCGGGGATGTTCTTTATATAGCTTATTATTGGAGGATCGACAAACCTTTGTAAGTACTCCGTTTATTTTCTTTTTGTGTATAGTTGAACTCAACTTAGCGGATACCTCTAACTGAGCCACCAATTCGATCTGAGGTTTAACGAAGCTAAATTGAGCATCATTTTACCTTTCTATTATTTTATTGCATTCTTATCTAGCCGTGGTGGTGGCATAACCCCACGAGACTGTTTGTGAACGAGGCGGCGGTATAGCCCCTCTAGTCTGCTTAGTTGGCTTGTGCAGGTTGTATGCTCAATATTTATCGTAGTCCTGTATCGAACCGGCTACATCGCTCTGCATCTCGTGAGCTATCGCCTCCACCAAGCCCAATGGCAGATCAACCGGCAGCTCGTACTTTGCGTGATTACTTAACACCAGAAAGGGGTCCACATGTCTCCCCCATTGCCATTCCTACTTGCACTGCCGCCAATGCTTTTGCTTTCAAGCCAGAGTATCATCGGGTTATACCAGAGTTTCGGGGCCGGGAATTGGAGGATCCTTATGCTCACATTCGGGAGTTTGAGACTATCGTTAGTACCTTTGTGACCGGGCCGGGACAGCTAGATCAAGCCCGCCTGAAATTATTTCCCTTCTCGCTCAAAGACAAGGCTAAGCAGTGGTTCCATTCATTGAAGCCCCGATCTTTACTCACATGGGGGGAGGTGCAAGACGTGTTCACCACCAAGTTTTTTCCCGTTAGCCGAACCAAGCTTCTTATGGACCAAATTCAGAACTTCAAGCAGAAGGAGGGGGAGGTCTTTTACAAGCTGTGGGAGCGGTATAAGGATTTGCTCGCGGCAGTTCCACACCACAATTTTCCCATGTACCAAGTGATCAATTATTTCTACTTGGGTTGTGATCGGGATTCTAAGCAGCTTCTAGATACTATGGGGAGTGGAGATTTCATGGGCAAAGATCCCGATGCAGCTTGGGAATTCTTGGACGCCTTGGCAGAACGGGCTCAAACGTGGCAGTATATTGATCCGGGTGAGCAAGCAATGAGAAACCAAGGTCCGGGAGGTTCTGGCAAGTTTTCGGTGAGCGAGCACAATGGACTTGAGACAAGGTTGGATGAGCTATCCCTGAAGTTGGATAAAATGAAGTTGGATTCAACCCAAGTAAAGGAAGCAAAAGAGATTCGGCAAGTGGAGGAAGTGTGTGTCATCTGTGAGACTACGGGTCATTCGACCGACAATTGTCATACTATCCCCACCCTCCGACAGCATTACAATCAACTACCGGAGGATGTATGTGCATTGAATCAACGATGGGATCCATATTCCAACACTTATAATCCGGGGTTGCGGTCCAATCCGGCTTTCCGTTGGAGCAATCAGAATGAGACGGGAACCTCGTCAACTCCTCAAGCTCCTCCTCCTCAGAATCAAACATGGAGGCCACCTCAATTTCAAGGTCCACCTCGTTTTCCTCCAACTCAAGGCCCGCCAGGATTCATCCCACCGGGCCAATTTCAAGGGCAAAATCAATTTCAGCAACATCCAACACCACCTCCACGACGTTCTTTGGAGGATATTCTGAATTCCTTTTGCCAGACGCAAACCACCACCAATGAGCAAACGGCTCAAGCAATGAACGACATTCGTAATCAAGTGGGTAAACTGACAACGGCAATTGGTGTATTGCAACAAGAGAAAGGGAAACTCCCTACTCAACCTCAACCAAACCCTCAAGGCCAACACTTTGCACAAAGCTCTTCGGTGACTTTCCCCGAGCAAGCAAAGGCCATTATTTCATTGAGAAGCGGTAAAACGGTTGATAATGCCCAAGTGGAACCGCCGGTTGCCCCGATCTTGTTACCATTCCCAGTACCGGTCAAGCCAATAACACCAAATGGGGAATCTCCCAAGCTAGTTCCTGCGGAAGAGGAGAAGGGAAAGGCAAAAGAGAACGCTGCTCCGCCGGCTTTCACCGTGCCCGCTCCGTATCCTAATCGCCTAAGGACGCCAGCTAAGCCCAACCTGAATACGGACATCTATGAAGTGCTCAAGCAAGTGACGGTTAACCTTCCCTTGCTCGATGCTATCAAACAGATTCCATCTTATGCCAAATTTCTGAAGGAATTATGCACTCACAAACGCCAACTCCAAGTGCAAAAGAAGGTGTTTTTGACTGAGCAAGTGAGCTCGCTCTTCCAATCGACTCTTCCGGCCAAGTACAACGATCCGGGGTGTCCTACGATATCCATTACCATAGGGGGTAAGGTTGTTGAGAAAGCTCTTCTTGACTTGGGCGCAAGCGTGAATCTCCTACCGTTCTCCGTGTATAAGCAATTGGGGTTGGGTGAAATGAAGCCGACTCGGGTGACCTTACAATTGGCGGATCGAAGTATCCGAGTTCCAAAGGGGATGGTGGAAGATGTGCTTGTACAAGTGGACCAATTTGTGTACCCGGTGGACTTTGTGGTTCTAGACACATGTCCAGTACCGGCAGCTCAATCATCCGTTCCGATTATTCTTGGCCGGCCGTTTCTAGCAACGTCCGATGCCGTCATTCATTGCCGGGATGGACGACTTAACATGAGTTTTGGCAACATGAAGATGCAAGTCAACATGTTCCATATTGGGAGCCAAATGGGCGATGATGAGGATGTTTGTGGAGTTAGCATGATTGATTCTCTTGTCCAAGATCATGTCAATGAGTTTATTTGCAAGGATGAGTTGGAGCTCGCACTTACTTCTGCCGAAGCTGACTTTCTAGACTCTCCCGATGTTGCTTACCTGTATTCTTTGCTAGATGAGGAAGAGGCGTGTGCTATTAACCCGTGGGTCCCAAAATTTGAGGAGCTACCTCCAATTGCGAAGCGAGCCGTCCCGTCTAGTGTGGCACCCCCAGCGCTCGAGTTGAAACCGTTACCGGATACACTCAAGTATGCCTATCTTGGCGAAGGCCAAACATACCCGGTAGTGATCTCCTCCGCCCTCACTGAACCCCAAGAGCTGGAATTGATAGCCAAGCTGCAGAAGTATCCCAAGGCAATTGGATGGTCTATCGCCGATATTAAAGGCATTGATGCCTCCCTCTGCTCCCACCACATCTATCTTGAAGATGACGTCAAGCCTTCTCGCCAACCTCAACGGCGATTGAACCCGATAATGAAGGATGTCGTGCGAGCGGAAGTGCTTAAATTGTTAGATGTGGGCATTATCTATCTGATAGCTGATTCCAAATGGGTGAGCCCGATTCAAGTGGTTCCAAAGAAGTCTGGGGTTACAGTAGTGCGCAATGACAAAGATGAGCTCATCCCAACGCGTGTTCAAACCGGTTGGCGGGTGTGTATCGATTACCGGAAATTGAATGCAAGTACAAGAAAAGACCATTTCCCTCTGCCGTTTATCGATCAAATCCTAGAACGGGTGGCGGGCCACAAGTTCTATTGCTTTCTGGATGGTTACTCCGGGTACAATCAGATTGAGGTGGCATTGGAGGACCAGGAAAAGACTACTTTCACGTGCCCATTCGGGACTTTCGCGTATCGTCGAATGCCGTTCGGGCTTTGCAACGCCCCCGGTACTTTCTCTCGGTGTATCATGGGTCTGTTCAGCGATATGGTGGAGAAAATCATGGAGGTGTTCATGGACGACTTTTCTGTTTTCGGGGATTCGTTTGAGGCCTGCCTTGCTAATTTGGAGCTCGTGCTGGCTCGGTGTGAGGAAAAGAACTTGGTGCTAAATTGGGAGAAGTGCCACTTCATGGTGACCGAAGGCATTGTACTAGGCCACATTGTTTCTTCGAAAGGCATAGAGGTGGATCGGGCGAAAATTGACTTGATTGGGAATCTTCCGACTCCTAAGTGTTTGAAGGACATCCGATCTTTCTTGGGGCATGCCGGTTTCTATCGGCATTTTATTAAGGATTTCAGTGCCATCGCCCGGCCATTATGTCATTTGCTTGCCAAGGACGTGCCGTTTGAGTGGACACCGGCGTGTGAGACCGCCTTCGCCAAGTTAAAATCCAGCCTCACTTCCCCGCCTATTGTGCGATCTCCGGATTGGGAGTTGCCATTCGAGCTGATGTGTGACGCCAGTGATTACGCCGTCGGGGCCGTTCTGGGCCAACGAAAGGGGAAAGAGCCGTATGTCATCTACTATGCCAGTAAGACGCTTAACGAGGCTCAAATGAACTATTCGACTACGGAGAAAGAGTTACTTGCCATAGTTTTTGCGTTGGACAAGTTCCGGTCTTATCTCGTTGGCGCACCGATCACCGTCTACACCGATCACTCCGCACTCAAGTACCTTTTCACAAAGCAAGATGCCAAGGCGAGATTGATTCGGTGGATTCTACTCCTACAAGAGTTTGATATCACTATCAAGGACAAAAAGGGTGTAGAGAATGTGGTGGCCGATCACTTGTCCCGGCTAGAATTCGAAGATCATACATCGCACATTCCTATCGGCGACTCGTTTCCAGATGAGCAGCTATTTGGAATTTCCACGGCTCCATGGTATGCGGACATTGTGAATTACTTGGTTACCGGTTTGATGCCTGCCCATTGGAATTTGCAAGAGCAGCGTCGATTTTTGGCGGAGGTGAAACGGTTTTCCTATGATGACCCATATTTGTTTAAGTATTGCGCCGACCAACTTGTTCGCCGTTGTGTGCCAGATTCGGAGCAGCAGAGTGTTATTAAATTCTGTCATACGGAGGCCTGTGGCGGCCATTTCTCTTTCAAGAAGACCGCCGCCAAGATTTTGCAAAGCGGGTTCTATTGGCCACAGCTTTATAAGGATACTTTTGCTTTCTGCCGGGCGTGTGCACGCTGCCAACTCTTGGGGTGCGTAACGCGACGGAATGAGATGCCGCTTACGCCCATCTTGATTATTGAAGTGTTTGACTGCTGGGGTATTGACTTCATGGGGCCATTTCCTACATCTTTCGGGTACCTCTACATTTTGTTGGCCGTTGATTATGTCTCAAAATGGGTAGAGGCCATTCCTACTCGTACCAATGATGCCCAAGTGGTGGTCGAGTTCCTTCGGGAGTACATTCTAGCAAGATTTGGGATGCCGCGGGCTATCATTAGTGATCAGGGGTCGCATTTTTGCAATCGGTCTATTGCAGCCCTCATGCGGAAGTATGCCATTATTCACAAAGTCTCAACGGCCTATCACCCGCAAACGAATGGCCAGGCGGAATTGGCTAATCGGGAAATCAAGCACATCTTGGAAAAGACGGTCAATCCCACCCGCAAAGATTGGTCCACTCGTTTGGTTGATGCTTTGTGGGCTTATCGTACTGCGTATAAGACTATCTTGGGGATGTCGCCGTATCGGCTTGTCTATGGGAAAGCGTGCCACTTGCCGGTAGAACTGGAGCATAAAGCATACTGGGCCATCAAAAAGCTGAATTTCAATATGGCCAAAGCCGGCGTCCGCCGCAAACTTCAATTAACGGAACTCGAGGAGTTAAGGTACAATGCTTATGACCATTCTAGCGCTTACAAATCTAAACTCAAAGCCAAGCATGATAATAAAATTGTGATTAAAAACTTTGAGCCCGGTCAAAAAGTGTTATTGTACAATTCTCGCTTGCATTTGCATCCCGGTAAGCTGCGCTCACGTTGGGCCGGGCCTTATGTCGTCAAAACTGTTTTCCCTCACGGGGCAATTGAAGTAGTGAGCATGAATAACGGTTCATCTTTCAAAGTTAATGGTCAAAGGCTTAAGCCTTTCCTCGGTGGCTTTGAAGTGGGCGAGCCCGATGAGGTGTTGGCCGATCCAGTTTACACGGATGGCCCAGCGGTCTAGTTGTTGTTCTTTTGATTTGCACGGGGAGCGAAAGCGTAACCGCTGAACTTAATTGTTTGTCGGACCCGGCCCCCGGGTAGGGGGTACCCACCATTGACTTGGGTATTTGTAGCTCCGCACGCCGCTACTAAAACAAGGATCGTGTGCCCAGCTCCGGTTAGTAAGGGCAATGTTTTGTACTTGTACATGTTTTCGTGTTTTATTCGTTTTGGGTTTTTCACATCATAAGATTTTACAAATGCATCATTGTATCGGGCTTTTATTAGCCCTTCTTTGTGGTAGTTTGCCGTTAATGACCCATGCTCACCAGATAAGTCCCTATCGGGGGCAGCTTAGGTCTTTGGGTGACACTTAGCATTCCCGTGCTTGGGCACTAGGCTCTGCTTTGTCTCACTTTGTTTCGATCATAGGGAACGCTGGGTTTAATTGCTTGGCGAGGTCAAGCGGTGAATTTTACTTCGGGCGTGATGTAACCAATTTGACGGTCTAGTATAGCCACCCGCGTTTTGCCTACTTGGTGGGACGCGGGAAGAAAAGTATGACTCGTAAGATTGCGTGAAAATCGGGTGGTGTTCTTTGTTGTTTTCCTTTGTTTATCTGTTGTTGGCGCCCGGATAACATGAGCCGGGCGGTTCTAATGTCATTTGGCTCTTAGTAGGTAGTTCGCGCTTAAGTCTTTTACAGGGTGTACGCGCTACCACGCCAGCCTTGGTGGATTGGATCTACCATCAGAGTGATTGCGGCATTCAGGAGCCCTAAGCATGGGTGCGATTACGTGTCGCGGTTGTTAGTCCAACAAAGCTCTGATCATGATCCTGTGTGACTAGCTGTGGTTCCGTTGGCAGAACCGAAGGAGTTGACCTTGGAAGCTGTGCGGATGACGAAACGAGCCGGTGACGCCAAAGCCTCCAACTTGGTCGAGGTATAAGGGGGTTGACATTCCCCCGTTGGTATGTTCTTTTGTTCCCTTTCTCCTTACTATTGTTCTCCATGCTATGAGGGCATAGCATATCTTAAGTTGGGGGGAGGGAAATAGTTAAGCTATTTCTATTGTTCTATTGCTATTGTTCTATGTTTTCCTAATCGGTAAAATTGTTCTATGTTTTCCTAATCGGTAAAATTTTTCGCTTTTAGGTTGCAATTCTTCCGTTATTACAAATTTTAGTGGATTAAGACAACTTGGCACATGCTTTTTGTTTCTTAATTGGCAAGAGTTCGGTGTTTGATTTTAAGTGATCTTGTACGCGTCAACTCATAAGCATGGCTAAGGATGAGCAATTAGGTATTAAGTTCGTTTTGGAGCAAGTTTGACCCATATCCCTTTCTTTTCCTGCGTGATTCGTAGTTTAGGTAAATAATCTCATGTCATGCCTAAGTATGTTTGATATCATTGTTGAATCGTTTTGGAATCTATGGCGTACTTAGGAAGTGATGCAAGGCATTTTTTGTTTAATTAAACCACAAATGTGTCCCAATTGTCCTAGTTTGTATCCCAGTCCGTGTCTCCCGTTCGTTCGTTAACTTAGGAAACCGGAGTATGGAGGAATTGTGGGGATCGTATTTAATAGCTACGAGGTGTTTCGGGAAAGGTTGAAAAGTGTTTTGAATGAGCGGAGGTCAAAGTGGTAAATGGAGAAGCAGTTTAGGATTTTCTCAGGCCAGTACCGGTACTGGAAAAATCACAGTACCGGTTCCCCCTTGGCAGAACTTGAAACAGTTTTTTTTGGAACCCGGTACCGGTACTGGAAAAATCACAGTACCGGTACCCGCTGTGCCGAGTGAAAATTTTTTTGTCTCTCTCTTTTCTCTCTCCTCCCCACTATATAAACCCCAAACCTCTTCCTTTCTCATTCCATAACCCACCAAGGTCGGCCGGCGACCCTCCATCTCCTCCCTCTCCCTCAAACCCCGTCCAAATCCTCCCAATCTCTCTCAATCTTCATCAATCTTCACAAGAACACTTAATCTTCAAGTTTCAAAGGGGATTTCAAAGGTTTAAAGGGTGGGTTGTCACTTTCAAGATCCGAAAATCTCCATAGCCAAGGTAATCCGAAATTTCTCTCTCTCCCATGAAATTCATCCCTCTTTAATCCTGTTCATCCTATAAATTGTTGAATTTTCATGTTTTATGAGAATTATTTCAATAGTTTAAAGTCATAGATCCCCAAATCACCATGAACCCGAAATTTCTCTCTCTCCCTCTCCAAATTCCGAAATTCTCCTTGTTTCTTTACCCATTTCCATGATTGAAATTGTTCCTCTTGGCTTGCGGGGACTGTTAATGAGTGCTTGAAGTTCCGGGCTGAATTTGCTACTGCGTGTTCTATTCTGTTACAGATTTCCAAGGCTGCATGTGATTGTGTTGCATCTCTGATTTGATTTTGGGAGTTTGATTTGATCATTACTGTTGCTCTGTTGGTATTTGTTCCAAGTTTTTGGGGTGAAAATACAATTGGGAGACTGCTATTTTGTCTTGCATCTGGGCTGAACCTCTGCTTTGTTAGTGCTGTTAGTAGAGAAAATGGGGAGGACCAAGAAACTTATGGGAGACGCGATCAAATCAGTAGACTCTTCTGGGAAAACATCTTACATGCAACGCCCGGACCCGGAAGAGCAAGCTGCGAGAGCAGAACGGGATGATGAGGAGAATAGGAAGAGAAAGAGGGAGAAGAAAGATGCAGAGAAAGAGAAGTGGGAGAAAGAATTAAAGGGTAGGAAGTATACTTGTGAGCGACAGGTAGACCGTTCTAAAATGGGGACTCATGCGATTATTGACATCATTAACAAATGGGGTTTGCAATTCTTTTTCAAGCCAATCAAAGGCTACAAACCAAAGCTAGTGTTAGATTTCTACACTAATATGGAAATAGATGAGTCGGAAGAGAAGATACAATCCAAGTTGGGGAAGAAAACCGTGCTAATCACCCCTTCCATAATAGCCAAGTATTTGGACAACTACAAGCGTCCTCGCCACGGTTCCACTACTTACCCAGCCACAGCATGGTCTAAAACAGAGGAAGAGATTCAGAAGGCCCTAACTGATAAACCGCTGAAAACCGATCGTTTCGTCCATGGCAAGCTGTTTGAGAAGTATCGGGTGGCTAACAAAGTGGTGCACTATAATCTGTTTCCCCATGGCTCGGAGAAGCGACCACGTAAAGAGGATGGGGAGGTCATTTTTGTGTTCGGATCTAGTGAAGAGGTAGTGGATTGGGCTAAGTTTATCTGGAATCAAATGGTGAAGTTCAGGCAGCGGTCGGGCCCGTCAAAGGCGAATATACCTTTTCCGGCTATGGTAACTTGTATCTGCGAGAGTCAAGGAGTTATGACTCCGGAGAGGCTTCTACCCGGAACTCCTGGTCCTATCACGGGCGGCTCTTTGGAAAAGAGCAAATCCCTGTCCCAGCCACCTCCCTCCGAAACCTTTGGTTTGCCCAAGTCTACTGCCAAGACTTCGTCTGGGAGGATTGAGGAATATACGCGAATCATGGCTGCTCAGCTCCAATCAGTGCAAACGAAACAGAAAAAACTGGAGACTCAAATGCGTCGCACAAGGAGGGATGTTTCAGCCATAAAGAGAGGAATGTTGTGGATAGCTGCTCGGTGTGGGAGAGAGGGTGATGTTTATGTCCCCACTGAGGCGGATATGAGAGAATCTACTCCCGAAGAGCCAGAGATAGAGCACGGGGTCGGTAATAGTGATGTAGGTGCGTCGGGTAGCCATAAAAAGGGCAAGGAGCATGTGAGTGAATATGAGGAGGAAGAGGATTCAGATGAGGATGATACAGAGGAGGATGATTAGGGTCGGTGGTTTACGTTTTGAGAAATCCCTCTACTTGGTCGGGGTGCGTGGTGGTTGACAGCCCACCTATCCTATCTTCATTCTATTTTGCAGTTCTTGGTAAATAGTAGTTTAGGGAGTTGTTAGGCCGGCATGTGGCCTTTTTGACTTGGTAGTTTGGGTTTGGTGGCGACCAAGGGTAGATAAACCAAGCTAGTATATGGCCGCCACCCATTTTGCTAACCGTTCTTTTGCTAAACCAAGGTCATTACAAGCTTAAAAGTCCTTAGTTGATCTCTAGAACGCTTTGATTCCGTTTTGATTCAATGATTGAATGTCGGCATGTTTTAGTTTGTGGCATGTTCTTTTGATGATTGTTGGCTGTGTAGCTTAGTTCTCTTTCATTTAGTGCTCTCCACATATTGAGGGTTGGCTATTTTTGTTCACCAATCCGATTTCCGAGCACCCTTTTTGTGGGATATGGTTACCTTTGCATAAAAAGATAAGCTGGTTTTGTGTATCCGCTTTTTGATTTTGGTTACACCTGTTGGATGCTTGCGATTCACTCGCTTCGTATTCGGTTGCTTATCTAAAATCATGCTGCGAGTTGTCGTGGATTAAACGGTTGTTTTTGAACTTTTGCAACTTAGTTATATTAAAGATGTGCCTTAGTTGTTTTACCGGAAGAATTGTCTAGTTTTCCCCTATTTTCTTGCCGTGTCATTGCTAGGGGCTAGCAATGTTCAAGTTGGGGGGCGTGATTAGCTGTCAAGATTGCATAATCTTGGCCGCTAAGTTCCCCAATTTGTAGCATTTTAGTATTTAAGCTATTGTTCTTATTTGATTTTTGCCCGGAAGGTTGTTATTGATACTTTTCAGGAAGAAGTGGGCAAAATAAGGTTTTCTATCGGGAAGAATCGCTCTCGGAAGTATACGAGTGTCCAAGCCTGTGTGGCGACTCCCTAACAAGCTCAATCGGGTGGTTGATGACTGCCGAGTGAGTGTCGGGTCATCGTCGGGCCATGCAGAGCAAGGCAAGGCCTAAATCAGATTTCTGCCAACCCGGTACCGGTACTGGGAATTGGCCAGTACCGGTACCCGCTCCCCAGAGTTTCATTTTGGCAGCAGCTTAAGAACCCGGTACCGGTACTGTGAATTGGCCAGTACCGGTACTGCCAGCAGAAATTGTCCACGTTTTTGTTGCTTTTTCAACTTTCTACTTTTGGGATATTTTCCACTTTTGGGGCTACTTTTAGGATATTTTGTGGGGTGTTTAGAGAGAGAAGGGTCACTTTGTATAAATAGGGGTCTCCCTCTCTCTTCATACCTTGCTTGTCTCTTCTACTTTAAGTAACTTTCATTTTGTAGAACTCCATTAAAGCTCTTCAAGCTTTTAAGCTATTTCCTTTGAGAACTCAAGCAAGTAAGTCTCGTTCTTTATTTTTCCGTTTGTTAATATTGTAGCCGTGGACTAGATCCTCTATAAAATTAAGTTTGTTTTCGTTTTTATCGGTTAAAACTTATGTCTCATTATTATGCTTTGTTTTATGCTTTAAGTATGTGTGAGTAGTCGTTTGGTTAAGTCTCGGGATAATCTTTCCCGAGGACTTAGGGAGTTATTTGGTTCTTGAATCCCCGAACTTTAAAGCATGATTCACGGATTAGAACTTAGCTTGCATTTTTGGTCTAAACAAGGGGTGTTAACTACTTGGTAAGGCGTTTGCCAAGCGGTCTTGGCAAATGGCTCGCCGAGGGCTCGTGGCCTCCGATGTTTTCGATAAATGTGTCAAACAAGCGGGTTTGCCTCCGTTAAATCATACCTTTCTTGAAATATAGTCATTAAAGCTAAATTTTCCGGGCGAGAGCACGCGGTCGTGACTTTCGCCCGAGTTAAATTGAGAACCGGTAACGTCCTTTGTCAAGGGTTAGAAGATCCTGAGACTTGCCTCTTTAAGTTAATCAAAGCGTTTTTCCTAGTCTTTTGCCTTGTCGTTTTTCTCCGTTTCAAAGCAAACCTAGTTGGCCGCCTTGAACGCCGGAATCCCACCAATTCAACCTACAATCCGATTAAGCTATTATCGAATTCCCTGTGGTACGATCCCGGTCTTACCGGTTTACTATGCTACCATCAATCTAGCCCTACGCTTGGGGTTTTTATTCAACCGTATTTGAAGGCGAAGTTGAAGGCTAAGCAGCCGCCACCACTACCACTCCTCCACCACCACCACCACCACCACGCCAACATATAACAATATATATGTGACAAAAAAAATTATTTTATTTTTTTAATTTCTGTTTTGAGCTCTTCCCTTCTTGAACCCGCCATCTCTTAACATATAACATTATATGTGTAACAAAAATTACAAAAATTTCTCTTTTTTTTTTAAACCTGTTTTGAGCCCTTCCCTTCTTGAACCCGCCTGTGGGCAAATGCGATTTGCCCCGATCTTTCCTTCCTCCGGGGAAGGGATTCCGTTCCCCACCCTTTTTTGAGAAAGGAGAGATGCTGCCGGTTCGCGGGAGCGCTTTTTGAAGCTGGACGTCAAGCGCTCGCGAAAATACAGAGTCGCCACTCGGGTTTGAAGGTCCGACACCCAAGGAACCGTATTTCGAAGCACCTGCCGCGCTGTTTGATTTGAAAAAGTTAAGGAACCAGTCCGTCATAACCATATCTGGGTTCGGGAGCCAGGTTACGAGAGGGGAAGGGTTTTATGGCACCCCTCTCGCCCAATCCGGAGATCGGTCTCTACTTAGGCATTTGCGAAAGATGTTTGTTTGCGATTCTGTTTGATTAATCAGTTTTTAGCCAATTAGGGCGGGGAAACAGTTTAATGGGGATTAAAGCTGTAACAACTTGCAAGATGTGATAGATAGCATGGATGAGCAGTTAGTATAGGATGAGAACAGACTGCTGTGGGAGTTTAAACAAACTGGGGAGCCCCTGTTTTGGAGTGACGTGCGCAGGAAGAAACCAGCATGCACTGAACAAGTCACTGCATGCTGTTCACTCTTGCGCGCATAATTCCAAGACAAGCGCGCGCCGGTGAGCTCAAACCCACAACTCTTATTCTCAAACCCTCTGGGCTCTGGAAGGACCAGTGCACACCCAGGACAAACCACGCAGTTATGAGCAGCATAATATACAGTTTAAAGGCTGAAAAAGCCCTACAAATTAATAAAACACCCCATAAACAGTGTGGGGACAAAATAATGGCCTAAAACTAAGCTACCCGTGCAAGGCCACTCACTGGTCGGAGGCAAACTGTCGCGCGATGGAATCACTCTGTCGCGCGAGGATGCGCCCTGGCGCGCGATGGTGCGCCTTGGCGCACTGGCGCGCGATAGAGTGAAACCCTCGCGCGATGGTGCGCCCTGGCGCAGGATGGTTGCGCCCTGGCGCGGACCAGACCAGTGCTTGGTTCACATTTTCTGGGTTCTGGGACAGATCCAGAATTATCCCAGGGGTACTCCGAAACAACAAAAACACAAACTAACTACAAACTAGCAGTTTATACTAAGGAAAGCAGTAAACAGGTTATTATCATGCTCGCAGAGTGATCCAATCCCCACGGGAACCGTCGCGCGATGATCGAAATCGTCGCGCGAGAGAGTGGCTCCATCGCGCGCTGGTTCTTGCCATGACGGTTTTTGAAACCTCGCCAGCTTTAGGACCAGAACTGGTATTGATTATCAGCCTTGGCCCTGCCAGCCCCCCTCAGGGATCAGAACTGAAAACAGTAGGTATGCTATACCTTTGGTTGAGTTTGAAACGAATTTGAGCTTTGAGGTTTGATTGAGGCGTTTGAAAAGGTTGAGGTGGAAGAACAAGCTATGTTCTTGAGGTTGTGTGGGTGATAGAAGCAAGGAAACAAGATAGCTTGTGATATTATGAACCAAGGTGTAACCTTTTGAACATTTTTGGAACCCTTTGAATGGATGAGCAAAGGGGGTATTTATAGGGAGGAGGAGGTGAATCTGGTTGGTGCCAGGAGAGGGGTTTAGCCAGTCCACGAGGCCTGCTGAGAGTTGCATTGGTGGCCAACTGTCCTCCTTCAGAAAAGTCGGTGGTAGGTTGGACCATCGCGCGACGGAGTGAGTCTGTCGCGCGATGGTGCGCCCTGGCGCACTGTCGCGCGATGGAGTGAAACCCTCGCGCGATGGTGCGCCCGGGCGCGGGATGGATGCGCCCTGGCGCGGACCAGCTGGGTTTTTGGTTTTCGAAGTGGCTTAGGCTAGGTTAGGTTCAAGGGTTTTGCAAACACTCAAAACTCAAACACGCTATCATTCCCGGGGTGTTCTTGATCCATTTCATCATTGGGGAATCAAAAACCGTAAGTAAACTAATCTGGAAGCCCAGATTGGGGTGTCTACAGTAGCCCCTCTTTGACGGCACTTGAAGCACCGTCGACTTGGTACAAGTAACGTCAAAGAATTCTAGACACCCCTCAAGGCAATCCAGAGCAAAGCATACTAGCAAAGTAGACAAGTAAACTTAAGGAACTTGATCGGTGGAATGGACTAGCTGTCCATTGCCGGGGATGGAAGTAGAAGTGGACGAGCGAATCGCCGCTTGTTGATCGAAGTTGGACAGGACAGGCTGTCGCTGCAGATGTGGACGGGACAGGCAGTCGTTGCTGGGGATCAAGCTATCCTCGGCACGAAGTATTCCAACAAACACGGGTAGGTCGTGTCAGGTAGGTTGAATTCCATCTGTTGGGAATCAGAGCCAATCTCCTTATCAAAGACCATCCGAGACAGAGCAATAAGCCTGCTGGAAGATGCGCATGAAGGTAGACTGATGCAGAGGTAGTTGTTTGGGGCAGGCCGAGGCGGACTCTCCTGGGGAACAACTAGTTGCGGATGGGTGTACCATTGAACAAGCCATCGGACGATAATCTGATCATCGTTGTGGATTGTATGAACGATATGGCTAAATACCGTTGATGGATTTGACAGGACCGGCTGTCGTGGATGCGGACGGAGAGATCAATGAGCTGAGTGATCAAACCGTGTTGCAGATAGGATGGGAGGATCATCAGTATAAATGACCAAGCCGTTGCAGACAGGATGGGAGGATCATCAGTATAAATGATCGAGCCGTTGAAGTCAGGATGGGACAATCATCAGTATAAATGACCGAACCGTTGCAGACAGGATGGGAAGATCATCAGTATAAATGATCGAGCCGTTGAAGTCAGGATGGGAGGATCATCAGTATAAATGACCGAGTCGTTGCAGACAGGATGGGACAATCATCAGTATAAATGATCGAGCCGTTGAGAAATGGACAGGACCGGCTGTCGTTGATTAAGATGGACAGATCAGTGTGCAGAATGATCAAGCCATTGAGATTTGGACAGGACCGGCTGTCGTTGATTTGAGACGCAGATCATTTTATCGCATCCTGCCGTGTGAACAATGCCGCAAGAGATTTTCGATCGCATCCGTTGGCGAACAAATCGTGGACTCAGGGAGATTTCTTCGCATCCGCTGACCAACAATAACAAAACCGCAGGAGATTGCATCGCATCCTTTGGGAAACAAATCGTGAGATTCAGGGAGATTTCTTCGCATCCGCTGACCAATAATAACAAAACCGCAGGAGATAGCATTGCATCCTTCGGCCAACTAATCGAGAGTTAGGGAGATTTCCATCGCCTCCGCTAACCAATGATAACCAAAACCGTCGGAGATTGCATCGCATCCTTTGGCCAACCAAGACTTGATGGTAACCATTCTGGCCACCTTCCTGTTTTCAACAGTTGACATACACAATATGCAAAGATGTATACTAACAAAATGCACAAATTGAAAAAGCAGATGCAAGCTAAGGGCGGCTCCTAGGAGGACAACAATGCCTAAGGACTACCACTGAGCCCCAGTACTTTACTGTCTTTTGCTTCTGAGATGCGCATCCCGATAGAGAGACATTGAGCGGGCTAGCGTGCCCAGTTGACATGTAGGAGCGGTGTGGCATTGGGCCTGCATGCCCCTTCTTCGATGCTTGGGCGGATAAGCCCTAGAGATATGCTTTGCTTGGCTTTGGGCTAACGTGCCCTTGCCGATGATGGGATTCTACTGCTTGTAGATTACCGAAGTTAGGGTAGCAATATAAAAATTGCATTTTTCAGTTTATTGACATATAAACTATGCGCTAATATCTAATTTGCATTGACAAGCAGCCTGAGTCGACACAGACACACATATATGTACAGACATGCCTAGCTCGAACGAAAAGGGGGGAAAGAGCCCCAGGGAACAATGCGACCCCTTAGACACACAGAATACAATGAAATTTTGGACATTAATGAGCCAAAACTCACGACATTCCTAAACAGGTGAAACTGACACTTGCGAGGTCAAAATAGCTGTACAATGACCTGCACGAACAAATAGAACCGAGAATAGCATCTCGACATGACAATGGATTGAAATCTAGAAAAAATGCCACAAAGACAGACATAAGACGCAAATGAAGACACATATAGGCCCGGACTGAAACCAACACCCCCGTGCAGTCACATTAGGTCTACACGGTATGACCAAACTTGGCAAAAGCCCCTTGAACAGGACTCGAAGGCAGTAGCTGACTGCTATCGATTGCTGTACGAATTGAAAAAGTGCGCGCAGGATTGAGGCCAACGCACATAACTACGAATCAAGTGCGCGTGAACCTCAAACTAGCATACATGACTGCAAAGCTACTGCAACTGCTCACATCAGACTTCGCTGAACTTAGAATAAACTGTGAGCCGTTAGGCCTCGCCAGCATTTCGTTCTGTTTTTGATGCTTAAATTCTTTTAAGGCTTTATGCTCAGCTTTGAAATTGAAGTAGTAGTTTGCAATAAAACTGAAAGACAAAAGGTTTTCCCCCTTCAGACGCCTCCCATGCAGCTTGATCTTCGATCCTCTTCGACCTTTGATGTGTACCAAATGTCAACCATGGATCCAATTGATAGATTGTGACCGAGTCTCAAAGAGAGACTGCCTACGTATCCCAAGCTAGGGAATCAGGTCAAAACGTAGTTCAGGCCAAGGTTCACTCGAGTACTTTACCTCACCTTTTACGCTCTAACTTTTGCCTAGAACCGCCACTTCGGGTTTTCGGTCTAGCGAGCTTTCAAATATTACCTTTACTTTTGCCTAAACCGCCTTCATAGGTTTCGGTCTAGCAGGCTGCTCTAACTTTTGCTTGGAACTGCCCACCCTTGGGGTTTTCAGCCCAACGAGCTTCTCTCAGGGAAAAGGCTTTTGAATTGATCCATGCTGACCAAGGTATTTGAATTTATTGCCGTTGAGGTCAAAGAAATGGCTGCACCCCCAGATGAAATGGCTATAAGGTCCAAAGTGCTTCAGTTGACATGCCTTGCTCGAGGCCACTTTTGAACTTTCCAATTTGTGCTTGGCGGAACGCTGTTCCTGCAAATTTGAGGATGGTATGAGGTGCTGGACCTTCTGAGCTTCTGCTTTTTGGCTTGGCATCCGGTGGCAAAGGGAATCGATGCTTCTTCATCTCAAGATTAACGCCAGGCGTGTCTTTTGTGAGACCATGTCAGGATGTCAATGAACTCTCCGAGCCTGTTTGACCGGGCACAATGCTCCTCTGGGGACAATGTTGAACCAGTTTTGAACCATTTAGAGGTCTACTTCATCTTTCAAGTTTATTTGAAAATTACTATTTCAATTATTAGGCTAAGCACGTCTTTCGTCTTCCCTTTCGGCGAGGGAACACATTTCCTTGGGGATGATCCCATCGAAATCTATCCCTTTGTCGTCAAGGTCGACACGGTTTATTCAAAAATCAGCGAAGTACTTAGAAGCAAGATAAAGCATATCATAAAGAAAGCCCCTCGGGGTTGCCAAGTACAGCAGACTCAAAACTTGAAACAAAAGCTACGACGTGGAGGGCCAAGAGGCACAACCTCCGACTCAGAGCTAGACTTAGACAAACGCAAATGACTCTATGTCAAACTCAGACAAAACGCCAAAGCAAACTAAACGCGGTTTGAAAATGCAATATTTAAAAAGCTACCCATAACTTCCACAAAAAGAGGTAGGATCCAGCGGATGTCAGGCCCAAGCAACAGCACTTCGGCTTCCTCAGCTTCTTTGACCAAACCTACTCGGTGCTCCTTTGAACAATGGACCTCAGCCAATCAGTCTTCTCCTTTGTAAGCCCCTCATTACTGTCAATCCAGGTGTCGGCAGAGAAAACCTTAATTGCCCAACCTACAGCCATCCTGTTAACCTCCGGTTCAGACAGGATGGATACGATGGGTTTGGGTTGATTCGTTGGGACGATGTAGTGGCTAGGGTTGAATATGGTGGAGCTCGGGTTGATTTGAGTGGAGGTGATAGATATTTGACCAACCAGAGGGTCAGAGTTGTGTTGAGGCAAGGAGTTGGAAATGACGTTAGGCTTTGGTGGAACATGAACCGTGCCATTGTCAATGAGATCTTGAATCTCATGTCGAAGACGATAGCATGCGTCAGTAGGATGGCCAGGCATTTGGTGGAAGGCACAGAAGAGGTGAGGCTTGTAACCAGAAGGTAGGACTTTTGGCGGAGAAGTTGGCGTCAAGGGCTTGAGATGCCCAGACTTGACAAATTTTTCCATCACTGCGGATAGAGGTGCCTCAAAGACAGAGAAACTTCGAGGTTGGGTTCGGGCCCGGTAGCTTTGGACGTTTTGAACCTGATTGACATCGGCAGCGCGATTGGAGGAAGCAGCAGTGTTGTCCCCATTTGTAGTTGAATTGGCGTAATTGCTTCCACCAAACAGTGTGCTACTATTTCCAGAGTAAGCCATCGGCTTAGCTTTCTGTGAGGAGGACTCTCCCCTCGGCAGAATTCCACTTTGCAATGCATCTTCAATGGCCAGGCCAGACTCAAAGAAAGTCTCAAAGTTTGCAGATGCTTGAACCAACACGAGGTGCTTGGCGAAGTCAGGCTGAAGATTGCGGGAGATGATACGAAGTTGATCCCTCTCGCTCGGGCGTTCGGTCATCAATGCAGCTTTGGCTCTCCACCTCTTAACAAAATCCGCAAAGGACTCCTTTGCTTCCATTTTGGTGGATTCTAACTCACGAGTAGTCATCTTGAGCAGAGAGTTGTAGTTGTACTGTGCAACAAAGGCAACCCCAATATTCTCCCAAGTTCTTCTTTTGGAGATGTCGAGCGACATGAACCAATGGAAGGCAGGCCCAGAGAGAGTTTGAGGAAAAAGCTGAGACATGGCCTCACTTTCTACACCCAACAACTTCATTGCAGCATGGTAGCCAAAGAGATGAGTCTTGGGATCACTGGTCCCGTCGAACTTAACCAAGTCAGGCATCTTGAATTTGTCAGGAAGCCTAGCACTAGGGTACAAGCAAAGACGATCCAGGTCAATTCCCCCTGCATTGATCTTCTCGGATTTTGAAACAGCTTCTTCTAGCTTAGCCATCTTGGCCATAAGTGCAGCTATGTCAGGGTTTTGAACAGGCCTAACAACAGCGGGGTTTGGATTTGGAGCAGGCACACGAGCCTTTCTAGGGTTGGGCTGAACAATGAGACGCCCTGCATGGTTTGGATCATCGACAAAGACAGGTTCTGCATGAACATCCTCATCGTCCTCGCCTTCCTCTTCAGCTGCTGGTGGAAGACGAGTGTTGATAAGGTCATTCAAACGGGAGATGGAGGCATCAGTCTGAGTGGCCCTTTGTTGCATGGCAGTGATACTATTCTGGAGGTTCATGAGCATGGTTTCCAGAGTGAGCGGTTGCGGCTGATCTGCCATTGCAGGTTTTTCAATGGAGCTTGATGAAGAAGCTGAAGATGGGGAAGCCGGCGGCGTGACTTTTTGCAATATCGATGGCGAACCCGACTGTAGGCCGGCCAACAGTGAACCTGGAGAAGCCTCCGTTGTAACTGACTGGGGTCCTAGCCTGACAAGCCTTTGAACCGGATGCTGAAGACGTTCCCAAGTAGGTTTGGCTCTTCCTTTCGGTACTCTCTTGTTCGGTGCAATGGTTCCAAACTAGACAGTAAAGTACTTGAAAGCTCAGTGACGTTCCTGCAGCAATTAGAATGCAATGTACACGACATCGTCGGTGTCCTCCTAGACTCTACAACTACAGACAAGTCTGTCTTATGACGTTTGGACGCTGCCAAAATCCTCGGAAATCTTTTCGAGGGTGTATCCTTTAAATAGATCGACTAACACTAAGAGATGTCAAAACAGTCTAAGCCTTTGTCTATTTCGTTTTCGAAGTTTCAACTTTGAACTTTGAACAACTCGGTATAGATGACATGGCACCTTAACTTTGAACGCCGCGGTGTATAGTGACTTCGCACTTCAACCTGGGTAGTGCCAGTGACACGGCATCCATACTTTGTGGTTCCTTATTTTCGATTGAAACTTCAATCGGGCATGAGCCAAGGACTTAAAAAGGTTTGATTTCCCAAAGTTTTGTTGATCTAAGGACTTTGAAAGTTGACAACGTACACCATCGAGATGCACGACTCTTCATCGAGCCTAGCAGCGTCCTAATATGCATAAGACGGACTCGAAAGAGAGACAACCTAGAAGCCGCCCTAAACATGCTTCTACGCAAAACAGTATGTATGTACAAAAACAGAGACGAGTTTGCCTCACGAATTTCAGACGTTGCCAGAATCCTCAGAATTCTTTTCGGCCATGTGTCCCTGAGTAGATCGTCAGATCCTAAAAGATGTCAAAATAGACTAAATCTTCGACTAGTCCCATTTAAAGGTTCAACTTTGAATTTGGAACAACTCGGTGGTGATGAAATGGCACCTTAACCTTGAACACGGCGGTGTATAGTGACTTCGCACTTCAACCTAGGTGGCGCCAGTGACACAGCATCACCACTTTTGTTGTTCCATATTTTCAGTTGAATTCTTAACCGGGCATGAGCCAAGGATGTAGTAAATTTTGATTTCTCAAAGTCTCATTGAACTAAAGACTTCGCGATTGATAACGAACATTTGACAGAATGAACGACTCATCATCGGGTCCAACAACGTCTTAGACTGCGCAAGGCAAACTTGAAAGAAAGAACCACTCTAAGCATGCTCCTATGCAAAATAATGTATGTACAGTACATGCGATAGGGAAAGCAGTAACACGTAGATAGTATGGGGGTTAGATGCAAGTAATCTTACCCTGTAGGTACCTGTCCTAGTTTGGAGGGTTCTAATGCTTTGTATATGCAAAGGCTGGTTTTGGCTTGTAACAGGTTCCTCGGACTAGAGCCAAGATATACCTCCCGCTGCCCGCGTAACCGCAGAGCAACAGTCGAACGGTAGAATGACTCATCATCGTCGAAGGTTGTTGGTCATTCGGGGTCCCCGGGCTCCGGTAAACCGTGCCGGATTGCCAAAACGATCCAACGAGGCTATCCAACATCGATGCAAATGAGGATGCTAAAAAAGTTAATTAATAGAACAGAATCGCAAATTCGCAAATGCCTTTTCAAATTTGGCTCTCTTTATTGATCAATATTTAGAAGAAACTACGCGGGAGAACAATCGGAAAAGCCCCAGATTGGATGGCCGGACACGAGGTCCTGTTAAATCACCAATCCTTTCTTTAGCAGCGCGAAGCTCACTATTTTGACAGGCTTTTATGGGATTGTTCTCAAGCGTATTAAAATCTAAGTATAGACCAATATTGATTCGATCCCCAGCAGAGTCGCCACTGTGGGCAAATGCGATTTGCCCCGATCTTTCCTTCCTCCGGGGAAGGGATTCCGTTCCCCACCCTTTTTTGAGAAAGGAGAGATGCTGCCGGTTCGCGGGAGCGCTTTTTGAAGCTGGACGTCAAGCGCTCGCGAAAATACAGAGTCGCCACTCGGGTTTGAAGGTCCGACACCCAAGGAACCGTATTTCGAAGCACCTGCCGCGCTGTTTGATTTGAAAAAGTTAAGGAACCAGTCCGTCATAACCATATCTGGGTTCGGGAGCCAGGTTACGAGAGGGGAAGGGTTTTATGGCACCCCTCTCGCCCAATCCGGAGATCGGTCTCTACTTAGGCATTTGCGAAAGATGTTTGTTTGCGATTCTGTTTGATTAATCAGTTTTTAGCCAATTAGGGCGGGGAAACAGTTTAATGGGGATTAAAGCTGTAACAACTTGCAAGATGTGATAGATAGCATGGATGAGCAGTTAGTATAGGATGAGAACAGACTGCTGTGGGAGTTTAAACAAACTGGGGAGCCCCTGTTTTGGAGTGACGTGCGCAGGAAGAAACCAGCATGCACTGAACAAGTCACTGCATGCTGTTCACTCTTGCGCGCATAATTCCAAGACAAGCGCGCGCCGGTGAGCTCAAACCCACAACTCTTATTCTCAAACCCTCTGGGCTCTGGAAGGACCAGTGCACACCCAGGACAAACCACGCAGTTATGAGCAGCATAATATACAGTTTAAAGGCTGAAAAAGCCCTACAAATTAATAAAACACCCCATAAACAGTGTGGGGACAAAATAATGGCCTAAAACTAAGCTACCCGTGCAAGGCCACTCACTGGTCGGAGGCAAACTGTCGCGCGATGGAATCACTCTGTCGCGCGAGGATGCGCCCTGGCGCGCGATGGTGCGCCTTGGCGCACTGGCGCGCGATAGAGTGAAACCCTCGCGCGATGGTGCGCCCTGGCGCAGGATGGTTGCGCCCTGGCGCGGACCAGACCAGTGCTTGGTTCACATTTTCTGGGTTCTGGGACAGATCCAGAATTATCCCAGGGGTACTCCGAAACAACAAAAACACAAACTAACTACAAACTAGCAGTTTATACTAAGGAAAGCAGTAAACAGGTTATTATCATGCTCGCAGAGTGATCCAATCCCCACGGGAACCGTCGCGCGATGATCGAAATCGTCGCGCGAGAGAGTGGCTCCATCGCGCGCTGGTTCTTGCCATGACGGTTTTTGAAACCTCGCCAGCTTTAGGACCAGAACTGGTATTGATTATCAGCCTTGGCCCTGCCAGCCCCCCTCAGGGATCAGAACTGAAAACAGTAGGTATGCTATACCTTTGGTTGAGTTTGAAACGAATTTGAGCTTTGAGGTTTGATTGAGGCGTTTGAAAAGGTTGAGGTGGAAGAACAAGCTATGTTCTTGAGGTTGTGTGGGTGATAGAAGCAAGGAAACAAGATAGCTTGTGATATTATGAACCAAGGTGTAACCTTTTGAACATTTTTGGAACCCTTTGAATGGATGAGCAAAGGGGGTATTTATAGGGAGGAGGAGGTGAATCTGGTTGGTGCCAGGAGAGGGGTTTAGCCAGTCCACGAGGCCTGCTGAGAGTTGCATTGGTGGCCAACTGTCCTCCTTCAGAAAAGTCGGTGGTAGGTTGGACCATCGCGCGACGGAGTGAGTCTGTCGCGCGATGGTGCGCCCTGGCGCACTGTCGCGCGATGGAGTGAAACCCTCGCGCGATGGTGCGCCCGGGCGCGGGATGGATGCGCCCTGGCGCGGACCAGCTGGGTTTTTGGTTTTCGAAGTGGCTTAGGCTAGGTTAGGTTCAAGGGTTTTGCAAACACTCAAAACTCAAACACGCTATCATTCCCGGGGTGTTCTTGATCCATTTCATCATTGGGGAATCAAAAACCGTAAGTAAACTAATCTGGAAGCCCAGATTGGGGTGTCTACACCGCCACACCTTAACATATAACGTTATCTGTCTCAATCTGCCCTTTGAACCCGTTCTTGTCTTCTGTTTTGTACTACATCAATAAAAATGCACATATAATCTTATCTGTCCCAATCTGTCCTTTGTACGTTATAAAAATAAAGATAGATCTGACACATATAAGATTATCTATTGATATCTGAAACGTATTTTTTTGTCAACACAAGCACATATAATATTATATGTGTATCTTTGAATTTTGTACCATGCCAAATATTGTATCATGCCTTTCTAATTCCATCACGGAGATGGAGGAAAAAATTATCCCTTTTCGATCATAATAATGAAACCGTTACAACAATGGAGTAACTTTTTCAAGTGATCTGCAGTGGTTGGAACAAACACCCTTGTCAACAAAAGAAAAAAAGTGAACCCAGAATGTTTACACATCAATATATGAGCAAGCACAGATTTTTGCTTGACAAAAAAAAAAAAAAAAGAGAGCAAGCACAAGCCTACAATAAGCCACGGTCCACGAGTGAACAACTCCAAATCTGGAGTAAATCTATGAATGTCGATCGTACCGATTGTTAAGTTCACCATATGCGCTAATGACTAATTTCCGATGGATGAGAGAGAGAGAGAGAGAGAGAGAGAGAGAGAGAGAGGAGGAGGAGGAGGAGGAGGAGGAGGAGGAGGCTATGCTCCAGATTTGTTTTTAGTCTAGGATTTCTCTTTATATGACAGCTTATATAGAAGGACATTTTTGTCTTGGTTTAGTTTCTTTTTAAAAAAAATTGGACTTAAGGCCTTACTAAACTATATTAGTGAACTAGAGAGGAGTTATAAATATTAAAAGTGGACTAATTGGGTTACAAGTTCTCCATACTGGACCTTAGACCAATTTTTTATTAAATAAATTAGGGGCGATTGGATCATGATAGGTCTACTATAAAATTTTCATAAGCTCACAAGTCCCACCTACTAATTTTGTAAGCCCACGGTTTGTTCATTCACTTTTATTATATCAGCGATAATTTAGTAAGAACAACCACGTGTCTAAACCAACTTCTAATCAAATTATCGTTTAAAAGTCATGTTTTTTTGTTACTACAAGCTAATCACCTTCTTTAATAGTGATAAAACATCAATCTGTCTGTTCTAAACTAAATTGTACTTTACTGAAATTAACATTATGTTCTTACTCTTAGGTCGTTGTTATTATGCTTTAATGTTTCTACATTGATGGTGTAAGAGAAACGATTCAAAAAGGACAAGTTAAAGGTTTCATTTGCTTGCGCGGGAGTAAGTTTTAAGCCGAATCACATAGATTTCAATCTCTCTTCGTTTTTCTTTTTCTTTTTCTTTTTCTTTTTTTTCTTTTTTTGTGATTTGATTTCTCCGTTTGTTTTTCAAATATGTGTGGTTTGGTTATTTTTCCTTCAATATCATAGCCATTAGTGATCGTGATTGTAGGGTTGCGATTGGGTTCTTCGGGGACCTACAGTCACATAGATTTTTATCTCTCTTCTTTCTTTTTCTTTCTTTTTTATTTGATTTCTCCGTTTGTTTTTCAAATGTGTGTGGTTTGATTATTTTTTCTTCAATATCATAGCCATCAGTGATCGTGATTGTAGGTTGCGATCGGATTTTTCAGGGACCTGCCGCACAACATAATCCAAGCTCAAAATAAAATTAACATGCCATGGTCTGTTAGTATAATGGCTGAACAAGGATCTTGTTTAATTATTTAATTAATTAAGCAGCTGACAAACAAGTTACTAACAGACATTGCAGCTGCTATACCAATACTAGGATATACTAATAAACATTAAACAGAATTATATTCCCTCTGTCCCAAAATGTTGGTACTCTTTAGAAGTGCGTGTTATTTCTCAATTGATCATATCTTACAATCTATAATCTTTTAGGTGATTTTTAAAACTTTGTATAATAGAGCTCATTGAGATCCATCAAACAATATCTATATTTAATATAAAAAATTATTATAAATTAAAAGATATAGTCAATCTTTTGAGACTTTCAAAAAAAGAAAAAAAAACCAAGAATTTGGGATGGAGGGTGTAAATATTTTCCATTTAGGTATCTTTTTGGTTTAAAAGATGCATGGCAACTACATGTTTAATGAGGAGGCGAAAAAAGCAAAAACATCCAAGCTAGCTAGGTAGAACAATTAGGCAAAGGGTACTGAATTGAACATGCACTTGATGATTAAAACGTACGGTACCCTGTTGGAAACTTAGATTAAGAAGTGATAATCAAAAAAAAGGAGTAATTTAATTGGAAGAAAATTTGATGGAACTAGCCACCTACCTGATGAGTTGAACCCGGATAATGAAGCTTTAACCTCTAAATAAAATGAATACTACAATTGGCCTGGCCGGTTGCACACACGTACGGGCAGTGGACGTACACTAGCTAATTAAACATTCTTTCTTTTTCTTGAGAAAGAAATATATATATATCATCTGGCGATGGAAACGTAAGGGGCCGACTATTCGCAGCCACGTATTTTCTCCCATAGCCCATTATATTTCGGTAAGTGGTTGTTGAAAATCATAAATAGCATTTCGGTAAATAGCTGTTGAAAATAAGATTATATTTCTGTAACTACATGTCGAAAATATATTCAATTTTCGGTAGACAACTGACAAACATGCATTTTCGGTAAATAGCTGTTGAAAAAAATATCATATTTCTGTAACTGGATGCTGAAAAGGTATCCAATTTCGGTAACTAACTATCGAGTCTAATTGAAAATTTTTAACGGGCTGTAGGAGAAAATACGTGGTTGCGAATAGCCGCGCTCAAACTTAATTGAGAAAGGAAAATGATGACAGCTAATTAATGAGGAGCTACCTAGTCTTCAAAAAATTAAAAGGAGGCCCACTAATTATTATTATTAATACTAATGGCTAGCTTCTTCCCCTTTCCCTAACGTCCAACATCAAATTAAGACTCGATCGCCACCTAATTTGACTCCAGACAAATGATTGGAATTATATAAATATATATATATGTATGTATGTATATGTATATTTGCTGATTTTGGATTTCATAATTTTGAAGTAAACTCTGAGGCCGGCCGGCAGTAACACATGCGTATAATTTCCAAACTTTGTTTTTTGTATGCTTCTATTCTGCTCTAAGAAAAATCACCAAATAAGTAATTAGGAACTTTATACATGTGTTTAGTCCACCATTACCATTAATTTTATTCAAACCTCGGTCCCATATGCGTTCTTTCCATCCATCTTCGTCCCATATGTGTGTTTGCCCATGTAAAAAATGAACGTTAACATTTATACTAGAGAAGAGGCTGGGGCACACGCTCGGGTTTTTGTCAAAATTTGTGAAAATTCGATCAAACATCAAACGGGAAGCTATTGTACAAATTTTGACAAAATTCGAATTGCACACAGATTGAGTGTGCCCCGGCTTTTAATTCACATAAAATGAGTGACGTTTTATAATAACCAATGTCGTGGCACACGCAACGCAAGGCGTGTGCACAATTAGTACAGAATCAAAAGTACTTTTTATTCTTTAGATGAAGATCATGAGATATTTGAAACTAACAAAGCAATGGAAGCGATGGGTTACGAAATTGTTGTTATATACTGTAAGTTCTGTAACTATTGAAGAAGAAGCAAAAGAGAAATAATAATTAATACATACTAACCAAGTCGATTCCATAATCAATGATCATCGGAGCCGTCTTTCTATCCCATCTGATCTCATTCAAAAGTTTGCCCCATGAACCCATCAATTCTCTGTAATGTCAATTTCTGAAAAAGAACCAAAAAATATTATAATCTTTCAAGTATATATGAACGCACGCCTACACAAATTTGTATCACATCTATGCATATAGAAAAGGGGGAGAAAATGGACATGATCAGGTCTCAATTAGCATAATAAGCAAACCATTGTGTTGTTGTTGCCTATAAAAAAAAAAAAAAAAGAAGCATAATGAACCATTGTGCTGCGGTTCCTCTTCTCCGACTGGACCGTACGTGTACAGAAAAAGTACTGCCAATGCAACAGTTACTTATTGGAGGAGTACGTAGTTACTTAGGCTCCGTTCCAGAAATCTTCTTAAAAAATAAGTACTTATTTTGTCACTTCTCAAAGAAAAATAAGAAAGTTTGTCCCACAAAATTCAAATAAGCAGCTTATTTCACATTTTCAAATTCAAAAATAACGTAAATGAGAAATAATTTTTCAATTTTTTTTGCACCGTATTAAAGATCTCAATGAGATCTATCAAACAAGATCTATATTGATAGAAAAATTATTTGCGTAAGCACATGATTTTTGAGCTTGAAATTGTATTCTCAAAAGATAAGTAATTGTTCAATCTTTTCAGGAACAAGCATTCTTATTACACAAAAAATAAGTTCTTATTTCATTTCTGGAACGGGACCTTATTATTGGAATTTGAAGAATTGAAGATCTCGATTAATTTCCCGTGCAAAATACCAGGAGCCCAATCCACATAGGTCTACAGGTACCCAGCTAAAAGCATGCACAAGGTGTATATGTTCGGATAAAGCCATTTCCGGTCTCTTTTTTTTTGATTTCTTGCGGATATCCTTAAAATCACGTTTTGATTACATTGAACGGCTCGGATTATTAAAATTTGATCGGAAACTTGGAGTTTTTTTAAAGGTTTTTTTAAGGGTATCAGGAACCGCCCCGTATATATATATATATATATATATATATATAAAATCCGGATTTTATATATCTCATTTGGTATTCTCATTTGAAGATTTTGGAAGGTTCCACTGTGATTTGGTAAATTGAACTCCCTTTTTTGGATCTCATTTTCACTTGGGTTGTTAGAACTATATATTGTATAGATCATGTCCAAATTTTTGTTACCCAATCACAAAAACACGAATGGAGTGTCGGTTGCATAAACAAGTAGTAGTAGTACGTAGTACTAACTCGTGCTCGGACTTTAATTTGTGTTCCCATTTCCCATACTTATGTTGCATCCTTTGACTCCTTGCTTGACAATGACTTCTGGCCGGCCTGTTTCCTTAAGAAAATTGAATCAAAGCAAACGAGGAACAATTACAGGAAGCTTCGGATTGTCCCTTTGTATTCCTTGTGTTACAGTTTCGTTGAACTCTAGAGACCCTGCAATAATTTCTACATGATTCTGGAACTTGGCATTTGTGAAATAACCATGTCGTTTAATGAACACCCAAAAATCACTTACGTAATACTTTGGATACAAAAGTCTTGATACTATTGTGTTCATAGTCGTCTAATGCGCATGGGTGCCACGTGCATCGCACAAATACTGATAAATCCAAGTCTGGAAATGTGTTTTCAGCACTTTTCTTTCTCAAGTATGAAATCGCATTTTGACTTTGAAATTGTGGTTTGGTTTGTCTTTTTCGCATGTGTTTGTTGCTTACCCATACCACCACAATTCCTCTAGAGAAACATAACAACCCATTTGGATGGGGTTTCAGGAGAAAAGAAAAGAAAAGGAAGGAAAGAGCTTTCACTCTCTTGTTTGGATGGTTAAAGAGGTGAGAGAGGATGAGAATCAAAAACCCCTTATAAAGTCTTTTTTGTCTCTCACCAAAAGTGGTAAAATTTGGTGAGAAGAGAAAGAGGACGGTCTATCCAAATGAGATGATGAGAAAACATACTCCTTTCTTATCTTTTTTCATCATTAAGAGAAACTACACCCTTATCTTTTCATTTTTTCGGGTATCTTGGCTTTGTGGTTTTGAAACTATTGAATATGCAAGGGTAACCCCAAAGGGAGGTAACCCCAAAGGGAGTTTTGAGCAGTTTGTGGGTGTGGTGTCTTGGTTAGGTACTCATCAATCAAATGCTGATGACTCATGCGAATATAATAATGCATGACAGGCCTTCCCCACATACCCGAAAGGGCATTTCTCAAAATTTCAAAAGGAAACAAGGGTACTTATGACTATCATGTAGGAGTAGCTGTTTTGTTAACAAAGTCTGTTTCTTTGACTGTCCAACCCACAAAACCCCCATCCCAATTCATCAATAAATATACACTACTAAGTAATTAAAACTGGCATATTCACAAAACTCTAGGAAGAAGTAAATCACAGGGTGCATGAATTTCAAAATACCAATGAAATGAGGGGCCTAACCCTTTGGTTTTGAGCTAATATGCCCTGACATCCAGTCTGTTAATTTGACCTTTCAACACTTCACTGAATTGCACTTATGATTTTCTACAATAACTCTGATTACCTGTCTTCCATAATCATAATTAACTCCACCTTGTTAGTTTAAAATAGATGTTTGACTTACAAATGGTTCTTCGAAATCTGTGAATGACGAAAGATGAGATAATCCCATAGAAATGTGTGAAAAATCCTAATCTTTAGTTGTTATTCTGATGGGGTTTTCAGATAATCAGTCCCGGTCACCTTAGTCTTTTTTATTTTTACTTTAAAGAATCACATTTTAATAAAGAATGGCATTTTTTCTATGCTTCTCTTTTACTGTATGAAGGCATTTACCTACCACTGATAACTCCATGCCTTCTTATAGGGATATCCCCACCACCACCAGTTCATACATCCCAGAATTCCATGTGCTTTAATGTAGGTTTGCTGCCAATTCCCTTCAACTTCAAAAAAAAGGTTCTCTCGTTTCATCTCTTTGATAAAGGAGGTTTCTTTCGAACACAGAGAAGCATATAGTTTTTTTTGAACCCAGAAAATAAATATATATATACTATAAAAAGGAAGGCTGCCTTAAATCTGGGATTCTCTCGACTATAAGGAGGAGTTGTAGGCGTTTGGAAATGGGTCCGTTTTGAAATGTGTTTTCGGACTTCTCATATCACAAGAGATCTGGGTTTTTAGAGTCTTGATTTATCGTCTCTGTGGGCGGTCGCGAGAGTTGTCTGTGGAGTTCGCTTCCTAAATCTCATCAGGTAAAAGTAAAATGACAAGCTTGATACATTTCTGTGGATATATGTGTGGTGAAGATTCATTTAATTTTACAGAGTGTACATGAACTGGAAATGTATTTGCTGCTTCTGTTTCCTGGTTCTCTCTCTTTTTATGTCTATGGAAGAATGGCTCTCTCTCTCTCTCTCTCTCTCTCTCCATTATTTGTTGCATTACCTGTGTCTTGAAGTTCCATAGTTGTGATGGAAATGTTGGACCAATTGGTTATGTTTCAATGTATTTGATCTGAAACTTTTTTTTTTTTTTTTTGATCCGCTATTTGATCTGAAACTTGGTAGGCATTTATTGTAGGCATTTATACCCTACTTGTTTGCTCACTGTATTGTCTCTCGATACTTAAAGATCAGAATGTATGGTCATTGGTCATTGTAAAATTAGATGGTTCCATGAACCCATTGAAGAATGTATGTAAATGTAAAGAATTGTATTCCTAATTCTCATGTTTTCCATCTTGCAGGCATCTAGGTGTTGTCAATAATGGCATCTGTCAACGATGTATTATCAAAGACAACACCTATTTTTCACCTTAAAGTCTGGGTTTTGATAGGGATCTTGGTTGGGATGTCCATTGTGGTTATTCTGTTGGTGCTATCGATTTGTCTTACCTCCCGAAAGAAATCCAGAAGGGTTAATGACACGCTTCCAGTTAGCCAAATCCCAACTGTGTCAAAGGAGATCAAAGAGATAAGGGTTGACCAAAATTCAGCTCCTAATGGTGATTTCCTCACCCTTCAAGATAAGTTCAATGACGACGTCTCAGACGAGCATTTGACGCGTCCAAGTCTAGACAAAACAAAGAATGCAGTTAATAGCGGTCAATCAGACTCATTTAATCATTTAGAGAAAGTGGATGATGGCTCTCAATCGGGAGAAAAAGGGAGTATATTCGAATCAGCTGAGCATCCTATAAGTGCTGCTTCCCCTCTATCTGGTATGCCTGAGTTCTCTCACCTTGGCTGGGGTCATTGGTTTACGTTAAGAGACCTAGAAATCGCAACAGAGAGATTTTCAAAGGAAAATGTGATTGGTGAGGGTGGATATGGAGTTGTTTACCGGGGCTATATGGTTAATGGGACTGCTGTGGCTGTTAAGAAGCTCCTCAACAATCTGTAAGTTTTCACACAGGCATTTGAGTTGCTACGTAACTTCTAATTGCAATTTCTTTTCTTTTTTTGAAAAGTTTCTCATTTCAGTTAACTCCAATCAGATTCTTTGTGGCTTCCAAACTCATATGGTACTTCCTTCTTTTGTTTTCTTTTGTTAATCATAGGGGACAAGCAGAGAAGGAATTCAGGGTGGAAGTTGAGGCTATTGGTCATGTGCGGCATAAGAACTTAGTTAGACTTCTGGGTTACTGTATTGAAGGAACTCACAGGTACCAAATTCCGTGGAGCCCTGTCTATGATTCTGTGTTCTTATCATTAGATGGTACCTCAAAGTGCAGATGAGGAATAGATACAAGAAATAGACTTTTTAACATACTTGTTATTTTGTGTGACATAATGTACCTATTTGTTGATTAGAAATAGAAGAAAACAATAAATTGACTTTTTCATATACTTCTTAATAGGCATGACATAATGTACCTAATGTTGGGTAACCTTATAACGTATCCGTAACCTTATTCTATTGATTTGTTGATGGAGTAATACCTGTACTTGAAAAATCTGCCCATTTTGATTGGCTGTACAACTGTGAACAATACTGGCTCAGCAACCACCAGGTGTGGAACTTCTTTTTCAAGCTGTCCTAGGTTTGAACCTCAATGGGGAGACTATTTTTTAATTCCATTCATCATTGCCCCTTGAGGTTGCTAGCCCTGAGACTTTTGGTCATTAATTAGTTAATATATGTTGTGTGGGACATGGGACTAAAAGTCCACATGTACCACGGGAATTAGTCTGGGTTGAGGCATGAACACCATCGCCACAAAGAATGACGGCAAGTCAGCCTGTGCGTTGAATCCGTGCCTTGTGTATGGGGAAGCAAAGATGGCATAGTTAGATAGAAATTGAGTTAAACTGTGAATGTGGTTGCTTATGTAAGTGAAAGGTGCTGAAGTGCTTGCGACTTCAACTGTTGAACCTTGAGAGGTGTTGGCTGCCTTACTTTCTTCAGTTCGGGTAATTTCTATAATTTATTTCAGGATGTTGGTTTATGAGTACGTCAACAATGGCAATTTAGAGCAATGGCTTCATGGAGCTATGCGCCAGTATGGATATCTTACATGGGAGGCCCGCATGAAAGTTCTCCTTGGCACTGCTAAGGCGTAAGTTCTTTCTCTTAATATGAGTTACCTAAACTTTTCTCCTGGGCTTTACTGGTTTACACATGATCTACGTGTTGCAGGCTTGCCTACTTACATGAGGCCATTGAGCCAAAAGTCGTGCATCGAGACATCAAGTCGAGCAATATACTGATTGATGATAACTTCAATGCTAAAATATCTGATTTTGGTCTAGCCAAGTTGCTGGGTGCTGGAAAGAGTTATATTACAACCAGAGTTATGGGTACTTTTGGGTGCGTATCTTACATTTCCTGAAATCCACTTTGATGGATAGTCATTAGCTTGTGAATAACCACAATTTTGTTTTCTTTCTGTTTTTCCTGTGCATTCTATAGATATGTGGCTCCAGAATATGCAAACAGTGGTCTCCTAAATGAGAAGAGTGACGTTTACAGCTTTGGGGTTGTGGTCTTGGAAGCAATTACTGGGAGGGATCCAGTGGATTATGGTCGCCCAGCAGATGAGGTATGGAAAATTTAATTTCTTAAGATTAATTTTAGAAGTTCCTTCTTGTAGTTGCATATACCAACTGAAAGTCGGTAGGATTCAATAGGTGCAACTGGTTTATTTGATGTTGAAACATGGTGTTTCTTTCCCAGTATGGAATAGGGAAGCAATATCTGTGACTTATTGAACTCACATATATTTCATTATGTCGTCATAGAAATATTCTTCCTGATTCTTTGAATTTGTTAAATCTTGAAGGTAAATCTGGTCGACTGGCTCAAAATGATGGTTGGCAGCAGGCGCTCAGAAGAAGTGGTTGACCCAACCATTGATACCAGGCCCTCTACAAGTGCCCTTAAACGAGCCCTTTTGACAGCTTTGAGGTGTGTTGACCCGGATTCCAACAAGCGACCAAAGATGAGTCAAGTTGTCCGAATGCTGGAATCGGAGGAATACCCCATACCAAGAGAGGTTTGATTCTGATATTTCAGCTCAAGCACATTGTTTGAGTTTGTAGCTTGTAGTAGTAACCATGCATTCACCAGCAAAATAAGCTGCTTCTTCCATTCTTTTATTACTTTGAAACTTAAAGATCATTTTCGGATATGTTGGAGTGTAACTTGAAACCGTACTTGTTTGGACTCACAGGATAGAAGACGTCCAAGGAAACATGGTGGAAACACAGAAGGTGAAATCCATATGGAGACCTCGGACACAGATAAAAGTGACATTCCAGTCTTGAAGTCGGAGATCAGAAGCAACCACAAGGCATAATCAAGCAGGCCAAGACTTGTACTATAAATTTTGATCAGCATATTAAAAGGTTGTTCCCACAATCTTTCCGAGTTCTATGTTTGTCAAGTCGAGATCAAGGCAGGCAGTCGAGGCGAGGTATTAAGGGATTTCATTCGGTCTTTCAGTATCTTATCCCATTTCTAAGGACGTTGGAGAGAAGATATTTTGTGTGTGAAGATTGAATTAGGGATAGCCTGCAACTGGTAGTCGATAGTCTGTACAGCTCTTTGCGGCTCTCTCTTTTCTTTTTCTTTCCCACCCTTTCCTTATATCATTGTAGTTGGTATAACAATTTATGAACACTCTCCGTGGAGAAAAGGTAAAGCATTTGAATTTGAAGAAATTTCTTTGTTTTTCTTTTATTACAAGTGGTAGAAGAATACAACTATCTGAATTCCATCAAATGGGACGTAAACCCACAAAGTAAATAAACAAACAAACAAACAAAGTAAATAAATAACCCCATTCAAGGGAAGAAATAATTAATCTTTGCCAAGACCCTGGCCTTCCCTCGGGAAACTGATAGTGTCTCCTCCCTTTTGCAATACATGTATCTTCTGTATGTTGACAACTCTTGCTGCCGATCAAAAAAAACGCAACTCTTGCTCAAAGAAACCAGGTACCGTTGCACTTTAAAAACTTGTACGTAATTAAGTTTTTCTCAAGGGTTGATTGTGAATTTAACCTTGGTTGGCAAATTCAAATCCTAGTCTTAGATGCTTCAACTAGACAAGGTTAAGGCAGTTGGGGTGTTACTGCATGCTTTTATTAGCCTATTGGATTTTTCAATACTTGTTTGTCAATGATTTTTAATATGGCTGGTTGTTGGTACTGTGCAATCAGAACCTTAAGTTGAAAAATTGTAAGTACTTCCTATAGAAGTAGTTTGCGTGGGGAGAATTAAAAGGAAAGCAAGGCTTCAACCATCAAATAACTTACGAACCATCAAATAATTTACGAAAATCTGTGTGTGTTTGTGTGTGTGAGATGTCCATGGCTTGGCTAACCATGTACCTTTCATTGAATATATTGCTTCCAAGGCAATGAAAATTTACTTTTTCTCCTTTTTATTTGCAGAAGAGAAGGCAATAGAGAATGAAAGACTCATTTTAAGTTTCTGAATTAGTCTACCAAATTATTTATAAAGTGACACATATTTTAACACTTATTTCAACAGGTTGAAAAATGGTTATTAACCAATCTTTTCTTTACCTGTTTTGTTTTGGATACTATAACTCATGACGCCCATGGCTATAACTCATCCATTGAGCATTTCTAATAGGCTTGTCAATAAAAGTGATCAATTTCTGTGCTAAATAGAAAATGCATGTGAATTTCATATTTTTAATCTTTATTGTCTCTTTTAACTCTCCTTTTTTGTTAATCAAAAGTCCCTCAAATCTTCCCCACTCTTGTTTTGTGACAACAATTAATCCAAAAAGTCTCAAGCCAATTGGTAAGTTACACTCCTGATGACAACTTTTAAGCCCATGCTTTTGAACTCTAATAGACTCTTCTTCAATTGGACATCATCAAATATCACTTGGTTTGGGGTGAGATTATCAAAGTTCACTTGGTCCATATTTGATATCATGATGTTCTTTTCCAAACTGGAGTATAAACCATGCACCAGTGATCCCTCTATCTATATTGGTTTTCAAATGATTACCAATTTGGCCAAAAATGTTGGATACCTTCGATGGGAGACAAATTATATTATTGTTATCAACCGAAGTCCTGTCAAATCGAAACTCCTAATCTTAGTCATCCACAAATTGAAGGATCAGAAGGATGCCATTTCTATATTAAAATAAATAAATTTACTAAGAGTTAGAGATACAATGTTGATCAAAATAAAAAAGTTAAAAGATACAATAAAGAGAAAATATGAATTTCGCTTACATTTTCTATTTAACACATAAATTGATCACTTTTATTGACTAGCCCCTTGAAAATGCTCAATGAATATGTTATAGTCATTGGCGTAATTAAGACTTAGTTTGAGTCTGGATCCTTTACTTATTTTGAGTCTGGATCCTCTCATGTTACCTTCCTCGTGTGATCCTCTTGTGTGATGATCCTAGAGTGACACCTCACCCATTCATTAAATCAAAGGCCAAGATTTGCACTTTCAATAAAGCAACCAAAACGATGCCGTTTTGGGTCTAGAGAAAAAGGAACTCAACTCTTATCCCCCAGATGTTTACATTACAATATATTGTCAAAACTAGAACAATAGTTCAATTAAAATTTCACAAAAAGTAGATTAAAAAAAAAAGAGCAATTAAATTTCTTCCATCTGTCTCAGCAAGTCTAATTCACGGAGACCATGAATTCACAAAAATAGTAAATGGAATAAAAGAAGCCTCCAAGCATGAATTGCTAAAGAAGCTCCCTCTAGGCCTCCAAGTCTAATTCACCAAAAACCATGAAATGCAAAGGGGATCATGAAATAATGAAGCAATCCAGTCAAATCCACGGAGGAAAAAAACAGTGAAGGGAGAATATCAGACAAAATTTTTCTCCAAGCATCTCCATGAATTGGTGGGATACAGAGCTTGTGGTAGAGTCATTTTGGCGCCAAATTTTTGTGGATTCTTGATTGGTCTAGTCGAGACGAATCGGAACAGTCAAAAAAAATTACTTGAACAATACCTAAGATATAATTACAGTTGAGGCTGCTTTGGGTAAATAAACTAATTGGGTTATTTTTATCTTTATTTAAATTTTTTTCACATTTGTTAATTTTTCGTCAATTTTTTTGTGAATTATTATGTTCTCGTGACGAGAGGAATCTAAAAAATAAAAAATTACAATCGAAATTCAAATTGTTTTGAATAAAGACAAACATAAGCCAATACTTTTCTGATTCCTTGCAATGTGAAGAGGGGCACCCGCCTAGCATCTAGCAACCAACTAGTTGGTAGCATAGAGCCTAGACGGGGTGTCTACGCGGCCGACTAGTCGGCGCTGAGACTAATTTTAATCTAGATATTGGACCCCTGCCTGACGCGTAGGTGGCTAATCCCATTTTTAGAACACTGGTTCCTTGTTTCAAGGAAGAACATTGGTTTCTCGTTTCCAGTTTCCTCCCTCGTTTTTTTAACTTTAACAATTCCAAATGCAAATTACAATTTCTTGATTTCTTATAAGTTTCAATCTCTAAAACACGACCCATGAATTGTGCACGCTTTCTCATTTGTCAAAATATTATGGTGAAAGTAAAACAAAATTACTTTTTTGATTTCTCTCTTCAAGATGATCAATAAGGGTAAAAAGATTGTCGCAAAACGAACCAATGAAAAAAATTGAATCAGAACAAAACAGAAAAGGGTCGGGGGAAGGAAAAGAAGGAAAGGGAAAAAAAAAAACCGGGGGGGGGGGGGGGGGGGGGGGGGGGGGGGGGGGGGGGGGGGGTTGTTGTGGGGTAAGTAGGAAAACGGATCGGGTAGGTTTAGGTTTGACTTAACCCATATTCGACCCGACCCATTTTAACCCGTTTATTATTTGACCCATACTCAATCCGCCCATATTTAACCCATCACCCGTTTCAACCCGCACATTTGTCACCTCCATGAAACCTTACCGCAACAATAGTACTAGTAACGAAAAGAGGTTACCAAACAGCATTGATTTCACTCTACTGCATTGAAATGAAACCGGAACTTACACTCATGCCTTTAAATAAATTATCAGAACCAGCTGGCAGCTGAATATTCAAGCATCTATACATTCTTCCCTCTTTCATCCTTACAATACTACTAAAACAAAAAGACAAAACAAAACACGATGTTCTCGCAAATATTTAGAAACCTTCAATACAAGCAAATGTAAAGAAGTACCACACAACTAAAGTCAAGGGCATCTGCAAAAAATTGTGTGCAATACAAACGAAAACCCAATTCAGTTTCTTGAAGACTACAGGGTGCCAATGAAGATCTGTGAATCTATCAACAAACAAATCCCACTGACAAGTTTGGCAATAGAGGCAAACAAAGTTAAATTTCACATGACTGGTGTTTCACCAGGAGGTCCAGATCGAGTATTCAACAGAGGCTGCAGAGCTTTAACAACAATGCTCATGTTCGGACGGAAATCAGCTTCGTATTGCACACACAAGGCAGCAACAGCAGCCATCTGATTTCAAGCACATGACAGTATACACAAATTAAATGATTAGACGTAATTTTTGATATTCATCAGACTTAAAATCATAATCCAAAGATGGCTTGGGCATCATATTGTAGCAAAAGTAAGAGACATCATATATGACAACTTAAAAGAGAACCTGATGAAGATAAAAACGACAAAGTCATTGAGGATCTACAAATAGATATTATTTCATTTATTAGTAGCAATCTACCATATAAATCACCTTTGCCACAGCCTTGGGAGGGTAATCTCCTCCCAGTCTAGCATCAACACATTGCTTCACCTTATCTTCACTGAGTTTTGGTGTTGCCTGTTTGGATGCAGATGTAAAAGGTTGAACTTGGATTCAAGAATTACAAAACTAGAGGACTGAAACATCAAAACAAGACAGGAGAACACTCTCTAGACAAAAAGAGAACAAAATAACACGCATAAGTGAGTACCCATGTAACAAGAGACTGTTGTCCACGTGGCAATGTGTGATCAACAGGTTTACGCCCAGTCAAGAGTTCCAAGAGAACAACACCAAAGCTGTAAACATCGCTCTTTGAACTCAGTTGCCCAGTCATTGCATACCTGCCACCCAAATTATAAATCTAAACAATCATGAATACGTCAAGATGCAAGCTCCAAAAGATCTTAAGAGTGGAAGGAGGGAGATAGAGATAGAATGCAAAGGATTTTGAGGTCGGAACTTGCAAAGTATGCCTTTAATATACTCCCTTCTTTAGTAGAAACTATACTGTAAATATTGGTTTACTAACAACAATTCGAAGTATCTTTTTGAAACAACACAGTAGCTTACTCTGGAGCATGATAGCCAAATGTTCCTAGAACACGAGTGGAATGCAGACGTGCAGCCATGTCAGGGGCTTGATTGGACAGATCAAAATCTGCAACTTTAGCGACATCATCATCAAAAAGTAAGACATTGCTGGACTTGATGTCACGATGAATAATATGAGGCTTTGCCTTTTCATGTAAATATTCAAGCCCTTTTGCAGCTCCAACAGCAATTTTAACCCTTTGTGCCCATGACAAAACTGGACCGGGCTGTGCTCCCTTGACTCCTTTCCGTCCTACATCCACAAAATGAAGACTATTGCAATCATGAATCATCACTTAAAAAGGTCAAAAGTAGCTGGTCTAATAAAATTCTATCCAAAGGATGAAAGAGCTCGGTTGGTGAAATCTGTTTTTATTATTCAGGTTTAGCGGTTATCTTACCTTAGAAAATTTTGCATGATATTGACAAGTATGATGAGAGATTTCCTCTGGTCTGGTGCTAATCTCAAGAGTTCTGGTGCTAATGTCTCTTGGAAATCTGTGTGTTCTCCTATAGAAGAAGGGGGTTTGCCGTTCAGATGGCTGAAAGATTGGAACAAGGCTTCCACGGCTTAGATACTTGTGGGTTGTGTGCAAGAAGGCTGATACCCTTTGGGATGGGTCCATACCTATGTGATCAAGAACCAAGGCATGTGGTCAGCCAAGATCCCAATTGATGCATCTTGGATGGTTCCAAAAATTACCAAGAACTAGTGATTTGGTGCAGCCTTGAAACACTTGCCTATTGGCATCCAATGGGTACTCTGAAATCGAAGATTAGGTGCTAGCATTGCATATAACATGGGCAGATCCATACATGCTTAGGTGGAGTCTATTATTCATCAAGCCGAATCGACATGGCCAAGACTAAGGGCTAAGAATGCTCCCCAACTAGGGAAATTGTTGCTAGCACTCCTCCAGAATTCTTACCTAATGTTAATAAGAATGGTTCTTCCCGGTGGAATTTAACTCCTGGTGAAATATTGTTTCTGCTCTGCTAAGTCGGCCTGGCAAGCCAAGAACAGTACGCCTTCTCCTGTGGCCCTATCCCTTGGAGTAACTGATATGGTTTCCCCATCATGTCCCAAAATGGGCCTTGATTCATTGGTTAACTTTCCTGGGTCATTTAATTACTAAAGAAAGGTTGATCACATGGGGTGTGCAAGTGGATCCTAAGTGTACTCTGAGCCAAGTTTGTGGTTAGTCTCATTATTAATTGTTCTTCGAATGTATTAGTCTTCATACTACCCAGGCTGGGCTAGGGCTCATGGAGAAGGGAATTCTACATCTCAAATCGTCTTGATACTACCCAGGCTTCTGCTATCTACTGGTTATGGAGGGAGAGAAACTGCAGGTCCTTTAAACATACCAATATGTCTTGCAACTCTTTGTTAGGTTTGATGGTAGGGGAGTTAGGGCCTGCATCAGTTATTGGAGACATGATAAACAATGACAGTAATAGGCTCATTGCTAGAGATTGGAGGGTGCCTTTAAGGATTCTTGGTCCTTAAGAGGTATTGTTATTGGTTGTATCTTTCTGCCGGTTAGTTTGCTTAAGGTTGAATGTTGTTTGTTTTCCTAAGCTTTCCCCGGATGGATTATGGTGTATGCGCTAGTCCCCTTCGCTTTGGAATGTTTACTGAGATGAAAGTTAATTACCTAATGAATATCAAAAGTAGCCACCACCCATGTGCAAAGCACCCAACGGAGATGATTAAATGATAATTAGAAAGTAAATGTCGTCAAGCTGACGCAATTCAATTGCACGGTTGTGGGTTTCCACTTCTTGTATGTAAAAAAGCTTTGCTAGATAGGTTAAACACATGGCAGGCAATTTTTCAGATCTGAAATCAATTCTTAGCAGTGTTCTTACCGCTGCTAAAAGAATCAAAGATTTGTCATGTTAAAAGGTGAACAGAAATCCACACATTTATCAGCAGATTCGGCACTATATTGGAATAAAGGGATTGGTTCCCTAAAAGACATCAACACTATTTTGGAATAAAGGGGTTAGCTCCCTAAAAGTAAAGTGACTTCGAAACGACTGTCTGGATATTTTGACTGGCTCTGAGGCAACACATGTACAGTTCAAAATAGCAGCATCATCTATCAAAGTAAGAAACTAGCAAATTAGCTTCTCAAAATTTAGTTTTATACAATCAGTTAATTGCTCAGCTGGAATAGGAATGAAAGTTCAAAGACTTACCATGAAGAATATCATGAAGAGATCCATTCGAAGCAAACGCATAGGCAAGGACTCGGAGACCACCATCCAAACAATAACCAAGAAGCTCAACAACATTTTCATTTTTCAGTCTTGAAACCATCGAAACCTGTTAATTCATGAAGCAACTGATCAATCTTAGGTTATTATACAACATAGAGAAAATTAACGCAATGTGATGAGCCCAACCTGCGCTAAAAATTCTTGGTCTGGCTGCTTACTGGCGTCTAACTTTTTAATGGCAGCAGCCTGTCCACTTTTGAGAAGGCCATAGTAAACTCTTCCATATGAGCCCTCACCGATTAAAGCCTTCGTACCAAAGTTTTCTGTTATTTCCTTCAATTCATCCACTGGGATAGTAGGGACAGCAATAGGTAGGATATCTACAGTTTTTGTGTCCTTTGGGGCAGCTTCAGAAGCATGATAACCCCCATGACCTACATCATTAATTTCTACTCAGTTAAGTGTGGATGGAAATGAGAAGCCTTCAATTACGGAATGAAAGCAATGGAGAATGACATAACACTAAAAATGCTAACATGCAGCACCATAATTTGTTTATATGGATCCAAACTGAATAAAAGCTAATAAGGAAACTAAAAACACAAGTAAACCAAGCAGTGACAGTGTTCAAATGAGCCAACATAATCACCCTGTAAATCTTCGTGATACCACCTCAAGTTCGGGAAGCACTGAAATAAAATGGAAAAGACTTAAATGTCTCTGGATTCACACTCGAAGCATGGAATGCAAACCTTGAAAATTTCATTCCTACAACTAAAAGATATCTGTCTTTCTCCATATTTGTCCAATAAAGGCCTTCTTTAGCATTTCAAATAATGAAAGAGAAACTATTGTAATACATTTAAATCCTGCAAAGTGATAATAGATAGGATTAACTACCTGATGCATTATTTCCCGGGAACTGTGCATTGTCTGAAGCCCTTTGCATATCATCGTCATTGCAACAGCCGAGGCAGCTCATGATTGATTTCCTCAAGAGAGCAAGCTGGATGTCTCAAAAACAAAAAACTTCAGTATGCAAGATAACCAATAGATCTTCATCTTTGGAAAAAAAATAAGAAACTGTAAGATCCCACATTGGAAACATTTGGAAAGTGGAAGTGGTATATAATAAAACACAAAAAGAAGAAACCCAAAAGGGGAGGTTTTGTTCTAAGTTAGAGAGAGAGAGGAGATTGAAACCTTGATCTTGGTAAGTAACTTCTAATCTCTTCCTACGGTAATCAATTTACAGGTTATTGTGTTGAGTTGTTTGGGGGTTTTGAAATCAAGTGGGTTTTGGATGCCCTAGAAATCATATCTGTGCTATTCCTTGTCTTCTTTCTCAATTGGAACTATTATTTGTGAATAGAAGCAAAAGAATTGACTGCTAAGAGTTGATTTTGGTAACTACGTCACTATAATTAAGTGTAAAAGTGCTGTTACGTGTTGAAACTGAGAATCAAGCACTGGAAAATGTAATTTAGGTGCAGAAATTAGTTTGTATAGACTATTAGACTGAAAATAGGTTGTATAACTGCTGAAACTAAAGCTTTGTAGCAGGAAACGATGGTGTAGGTGCTGAATCTGCTGATTAGATGGAAGAAATGGCTTTAGAATGCCAAAAATATGAATTATAGGTGCTATCCGGGATGGGGCGACAGTTTTGGTATCAGAGAACAATCCTGGTCTACATACTGGTGGCCACCTCTAAAATCTGGTACGAGCACACTGATGTGTTGTACAGAGCTAAGTGCCACACTATGACCATCAAAGGGAAGGGTTGCTGGGCCAATACAACAAGACCTTTGCATCATAAGGTGGGGAGATTGTGAGAACCCAAGCTAAGTCCCACATCGGGCACTTGGAAAATTGTTGAATGGTTTAAAAGGGATCGCGAGCAAAACTACTGTACAACTTGAGGTTAACCTTTTGAGCCATGTAGTTAGGCTAAAAGTTAGCGGGTTAGCGGGTTAGCTGGCACGTGTCGTTACAGATGATATCAGAGCTTGCACCAGCGGGAAGTGTGAGGCGGGTCCCGCAAGGAGACGTGCTTGGGTGGGCTCGACAAGTAAGGAGCTTGAGGTGCTTGTCGTGATTGGGCGGGTCCCACATAAGACGAGCTTGACGTACTTAAGCGGGTACTTGTCTCACATCACATGGTGAATGGGAGTGATGGACCATGGGGACGCAACGAGGACATTGGGATCCTAAGTTGGGGAGATTGTAAGATCCCACATTGGAAATATTTGGACAATGGAAGTGGTATATAATGAAACGCGACCAGCTACTGTATAACTTAAGATTAACCTTTTGAGCCACATAATTAGGCGAAGGGTAAGTAGGTCAACTAACGCAGGTCGTTACAAAAACTCTCCCAGGACCAGAAGCCAGCTAAGAGAATTTAAAGGAAAGAAAAACAAGGCAAGCAATCTCGTCGCATAACACAATGTTAGTGTTAGAGCATTCTGAACATCTAATTGAACTTTTGCCCCTGGTCCATATGTTTGCATACGCGTATAGGTAACCACTAAGCATATGGTCCATATGTTTGCACTCAGGCAGGGAGACAGAACTTTTGCCCTCAAATATGTGACTTCAATTGAAAGAGGGGGGAAATATGGCCAAGACTCAAAGGCAACTTCATACTCAAACTGCTTATATGTGTTTTGTCGTTACCCAAGTCTTCTATATTGTTTGTTGATTTTGTGAAAGGCGACGGTAACAAATTACAGTCACGTGCCATAGCCTAATATCAGCAACCAATGCACATGGCCCAAAATTAAACCTTGTCCAACGTCATAATCCTTTTGAATCTACAATTTAAGTTCAATCGTATTGACCATTTTCCTCATAGTGACAGTTTTGACCAGTATTCCAGCAGGAGCAGCACTGGTATGTGTTGTACGGAGTACTTCTTTTCATTTTCTTAAGAGTTCAAAAGAACAAAAAGGCTGAAATGTAAAGCAGGTTTATATGGTGAAAATGGTTGATACTCTAAAGCATCCAACTCAACAACTATCAGCAATGACTATAGAGGCTGCCAAGGCCCGTATTCTAGTTTGTGAGTATTATCTTACAAATGGGAGAAGCTCTTAAAGCTCCTGGTTTTGCCACTCCTGAGTCGAACATGGACATTTAATAACGTCAGCAATGGATCCCGATCCACCATAAGAATTACAATTAAACAAAAGTGCACTTTTTTCAAAAACAAGGGGATTCAATCACAAACGAAATGGAAAGTCATGTACAAATCCTAGCTCTGGCACCATGCTTGGCATCCGACTCAAAGCCAATTGGCAATGAGTGCAAAGGCCGTTCACACTCATGTGTTGATGTTTTAGGAGTTCTTTAGCTGATGTGATAACCTCTCATATAGACTACAAAACTTCATTTCATGGGTAATATCATGAAATTGGAGAAGCTAAAGCTTAAGTTGGCCCATCACACATTTTCACTGCTTTCACAGCTTCCAGCATTCGAACACTACTTATTTATGAAATTATGAGAGGGCACCAATTAAAAGGCTTGGAAGATCTAAAAATACGTAGGAGGTGCTGAAAAACCAAGTCGATCAATAGATCATGCCATAATTCACTTTGCTAAACATCCTTAACTAGAAAAGACTCTCGCGAGGAGATTCCAACTAATCAGTTATAAAGGTCAATTGTTGAAAGAACAAAATTTCTACAACATCACGTGAATGCAATTAGTGACCAATAAATTCCTCTATCTACTCGAATAAACTTCACCCACTTCAGATCAAAACCAACCAATCAAAACCCAGAGAAATACCCAAGAGAAAAGAAAAATCAACATCAGAAATCACACCCAAAACATCAAAACAATAAGAGGCATTCGGCAATCAACAGAACATACTGGAGCTGCAAATTAACGAAGACGCCAGATTGTGCAAGCATAGTCAACTGATTAGATTGAAGGGAATGAAGAAGAATCAATAGCCTGACCTGGATTTTGGAAGGCAGAAGAGAAATGACCTTTTTTTCTCGTCTATTTGATTATAAGCGTGTGGATTGCTTGTTGATCAGCCGGCTGCTCGTATGTCGGTGTTGTTTCTTTCTACTTGCACTGTATAGGTTACATCAAGTAGTAGTAATACTGTGATAGTACTCCACCAAAGATGAAAGCTTTAGTAGATCGAAACAAAGCCAAAATGAGTGCCGCGGCTTGCCGTAGCGGGAAACAGTTGGAAAAGGAATTCTTAAGATTGCCCCTCCTTTGCCTGGCTCCTATTATATACTACTATTGTTCATCTCCTCCTGAATTTTTATTAATTTTTCTTTAAGCAAAGGTGTCTGTGATTTTGGCTCTCTGTGGGTTTGAAAGTAACTACTGTAAGGGAAAATGATGACCAACGACTTGTTTTGATAATTGAGTATTAATAAATATTTTTAGCATGTTCTTGACGGATATTATTTATCAAAATACGGTATGAGCAGTCATTTTCTTTACTGTAATTATTTTGACATACAGGTGATATTTTAAGCCTTTAGTGAATTTATCTTTATCTTTTGTCTCGTAAAAATGAATCGGAAAAGTACACAAGATCAAGATGGACTAGAGTTAAACAAAGTGCTTAAAAACGAAATATAGGACACTGAAATTCCCTTTTTCAATTTTTTTAGTCTTCAATGATTTGTTTTTTCAAAAATTTTGAAGTTTTAATACTCTACTCGTCAAGACGGTTAATTAATCTACACAAAAATTTTGAAAAAAAAAAAAAAACTAAATGACCGTGACAATAACTTTACTCAAATAGCCTTTAAATCCTCCCCTAATAAGGTTCGAGCGCGTAATTTATATGGAAATTATAAGTTGTAATCAACTCTAGCAAATTAGTTGGCCTTTTAATTACTTGGAAATTTTCCTAATCCTTGGTCTTCAATCGGAAATTTCCCAGCAAGTGGGATTTGCCATTTGTTAAATTTAAATTGGAAATCGCCTTTCAATGTAACGTGTTACTTATATATTCTAATTAGATAGAGATAGTACTAAGCTAACGTGTTATGAAAGGCATTTCTTATCTATATGTCAAAGGAATTAGGTGCAACATGACCGCCTAAAATCTTTCCTTTTTTTCTTTCAATTCTTTTTCGTTGGGGTCTAAGTTCGGATTCAGGTTCGGATGTTGTTCGTTGAAAGAAGTCATAAGCTAGAAAATTAAAGAGAACAAAGTCATTGTTTTCATGGTATATTCAGATCGACTTAATTTACATATATCGCGAATCATTCATTTTTTTATTTTATTTTTTATCAAAGAGAACTTGACAAGACCGATGGCGATAGACAGACTCATCATGGCAATCCATCCTTATGTTTCGATACTTGAGATATCCCAAAAAAAAAAAAAACCAAACTGATTAAGTAAAGTTAGCTGCATACTGTTATCATATTCATTTTGTAGTGCATGCATTCTCAAACTATTTATTGTACTTTTTATTTCAATGTAGATAAGAAGTAACATCAAGAATTATTGAAAGGGTAGTTTCTTTTGTTTTGTTTTTTTTTTGCTTTTCATACACAGAAAGATTGCTTTTCGACTTCACGGTCCTAAAGGGAACGAAAATCCCAAATGAGGTTTTCCTTGAAGAAAAAAGATGTGAAAAGATGACAGACAAACGCAGCTGGCCCTTGGGGGGGGGGTGGCGTGGCGGGGGCGCGGTATTTATTTATTTATTTTTCTTTCTTTTCTTTGTTTATAGTACTCCATATGTTTATTTGCTGGAACTGTGCTGGCTTGTGGAATTATCCCATCTGGCTATATTGTTTCAATGATACTAGCCATGTTAGTAGCACTAGTACTGTTAAAAACCTTTCTTTGAAAGCTTTTAATTTACTAGTTATTACTAGTATTAGATATTGCACATGAATTAACACTTCCTTTTTTTCTCTCCCAGTATCTCATTCAACTATGGGAATACTATGACACATTATAAGGGAACCAAATGGGATTGTTGAAAAGAAAAAAGAATATCTATCGTAACAACTATCAATTTTATTAGTGCATGTGTATGTATATGTGCATGATTTTAGAATTTTTATTTATTGTTGTTATATTTGATCATTCTGAAGACCTCCTCAGTTCGGATCCCAGGAGCCTGTGGTGAGGGAGATCACCACAGGGTTGCAGCTACCCCAAAATTGTGCCGTTTGGGCACAAAACCCATTTCCCCTTACCCTTCTATTGGTCCCTGTTTGGTGCACAAAACCCATGATGATTAATGATTTTGTGTAACACATTTTAAGTCCAAAAAAAATAATTCATACAGCAAGTTATTCTTAAAATATTTTTTTATGAGTTCTTGTAAAAAATTATCTCAATCCGATATCCGTAATGACTTTTTCAGGATTCGTAGAAACCCTACGAATATCGGATTGAGCTAATTTTTTACAAGACTCATAAAAAATATAAAAATACTTTTAAGTGGTTTCTGGAAATTTTTTTTGCCCCATTTCAATAGCGGTAAGAGCTTTTGCAGAATTCGTAAGGCCCCTACGACGAATGCTGAAAAATAAAAATAAAAATAAAAAAGATAAAAATACGGATATTTGATTGAGCTAATTTTTTACAAGAACCAATAAAAAACATAAAAATACTTTCCATTAGTTTCTGGAAAAAAAATCATTTCCATCGGATATCCGTAAAGGCTTTTTCAAAATTCGTAAGGCCCCTACGAATGTTGAAAAAGCCCTTATGGGTATTGGATAGAGATAGTTTTTTTGTAAGAACTCATAAAAAATTAAAAATAACTTGCGGTTTGAAATAACTTTTTTGGACCCAAAATGAGCTTCACAAAATCATCAATCATCAAGGATTTTGTGCACCATAAAAACAAGGACCAAACACGGACCAATAGAAGTGTAAGGAGAAATGGGTTTTGTGCCCAAACGGCACAGTTTGAGATGGCTGCAACCCTGTGGTGACCTCTCTCACCACAGGCCCCCGAATCCCCTCAATTCATGTAAACTGATATTGTCGGATTGTAATCAACTTCTTTTTCGGTGCTTGGGAATAAGAGCTGTAATATGATTCCGATGCACCGGGAAAAAAAAGAAAAAGGAATAAGCTTCAAGAACAAGCAGTATTTCAGAAGAACTCTTTATTACCGACAATGAGTCTAGTGTAGACCAGAGAACCAAACCAAAAATGCTAGAGGCACCAAAAACTAACAAGCCAACCAAACAGCCCATTGTCAATGTTCACTACGGAAAAAGCTTTTGGGCCGATCGAGAGATTGACAAATGACAAAGCTAGCCCACATATTTTTTAGTGGAGTAATTTGACTACTAGAGGTGGGGCCTAATCCGAAAGAGAGGCCTCGGGCTTGATGATGGCATTGTATGCTAACCCACCAGTTGGGGAGCCTAAAGTTGTCTCCTAGTTTAGTTGGGAGAGCACATAATATGACTACTTTATTTGGGCTTCGTTCAGTTCCACAAAAATGATGAGAAAGAACGAGAAAACTAACTTTTTTATAATTTTTGTGTGTTCAATTACTAGAAAAGTTATAGGACCCATCCATAGCCTCAACTTTTCTCCCAGGCCACCAGGAAACGCTGTCCCGCAAAGTAAGTCTTGCCAAAAGGAATAAATTCTTGTTTTCCTGCAATATTTTTTTGTCAACAGAACACATACAAGAAAATAAAATTCATTTTTCTTTACTTCAACTCACTTCATTTTTTCAGAGATCCAATTTCCCAAAACATTTTCCACAACTAAACAAAGCTTTGGTGAAGGTTCAAACCTCACCTCACTCTTTTTTTCCTAAGATAGTACAAAGTAGGATTCTTGGATAAATAAATAAAAACGAATGTGTGTGTTATTGGTAAGCATTGGGGTGAGCGAGGCCTCAAACAACTCTTGAGCGATGGCTTGGTTTTACGTACTTCACCCATCTTTTATTCATTGTAACATATTTATCTTTTATCACGGTAAAAAAACGAATGTGTATGTTATTGGTAAGCATTGAGGTGAGCGATGCCTCAACAACTCTTAAGTGATGACTCGGTTTTACGTACTTCACCCATCTTTCATTCATTGTAATACTTTTATCTTTTACCACAGTGAAATCTCTTCCTTTCTCTTGGTAATGTAAGAGGGTGTTTCAGGTTAACTTGCGCACCTCTGACTAATTTCTACGGGTTAACTTACGGCCCCTCTCATATTTTTTTCACACGCATAACCGTGAGAGTAAAGTGACCCAAAGAGTTGCTAGCAAAATGAATTAAACTTGACATATACCTTAGTTAAGTGGGAGCAAACCTCTAAGTTTTAAGCTAAGAACGACCACCATGTCAATCCCTTGGTGTTACCACGGCGAAATCTCTCTCTCATAAATGTAGGTTCGTATTGAGACCGAACCATGCACATAAATGAACGTTGGCGTTTCTCTTTTTTGGTTTGTCTGAGTATATGTTAACTTGTAAGTGTGCGCTGGTGTATTTTCAACAACATTGACCTGATCCATGCATGAGATGACTTCAACAGATTTCATGGATTAGCTTTTCAATGTCCAGCTTAATTAATTACAATAGAACTTAAAAATTCCGAGTATTTCACATCGTTCTCCAAAAAAATTTTCTTGCTTCATTTTTCTTCCATAGTTGCTATCTGGCTGTCCTCTATATTTTCCCATCATTGCGCAAGACTCCGTATATTTATCAAATTTCTGGTCATTTTCCCCAACTTTTTGGTTATTTATGAATGGACAGGTACTGGTAACCCCTCTCTCCCTCTCATTTCTCAATATTCTGACTAGATCGATGTGTCTACACAGATTCTTCAAATAAAACAAAGAATTCCTCGGTCTCATGATCAATGGAGTAGTATATATAGGCCCCGTTTGATAACGGATTTGGGGTTGGGATTGGAGTAGTAATCCCATGAGATTATTAATATTCTATTTCGTAACGAAAAAAGGTCTGGATTATTAGTCCGTTGGGATGTCCAATCCGGACTATAGGGGTATTAGCAATACCCCGTGGGACTTGGTATTCGTAATCCGATTCCAACCCATTCTCATTACTAATCTATTCTCATTATCAATTTCTTCTATCAATCCAATCCCATCATCTAATCTTATCTCAAACAAATATGATATTAATAATCTCATCATCTAATCTCATCACAAACAAACATACTCATTATCAATCCATTCTCATTACCAATTTCAATCTTAATCTCATCTCCTTATGAATCTCATCCATCTATCACTGTTATCAAACGGGACCATAGTGGTTAGCCAGCTAGAGTACGGTCAATAATGTGGCAAGTAAAACGAAACTGATGGAGCGGATCAAAAAAAAAAAAAAAAAAAAACGAAACTGATGGATGGCGCGCAAGAGGCCTAGAATAATGGTACGATTATATATAAAGATAAAAAAGATGCATATCCATCTACTTGGACATCTGGTTGTGAAAAATATAAAGAGAATCAAATCTACTATATATATATATATATATATATATATATATTAATAACAATATAGACATATAGACTAGTACTTCAAATTATGGCACTTTTTCCTAGAAATCAAGAAAAAGTAGTCATCCATGGCATCAGCAGCCGGTAAAAGTAAAAGTAAAAGTACAAGTGGAGTAATATTCTTCAAAATCATCACTAGGATCATTGAAAAAGAAACTTGGCCTCAAATTTGATAGCTACCTTCTTTCTGTTGGATTTTGTCCATGTGGTGTTAATATTGTTTGGAAAAAAAAAATTTAAAAGAATTAGTTGGCTGGAGAAATAAGTGTCTATTTGGAATTAATATTTTGGTGGCTGGCTGTGCATTAAAGAGCATTTGTTGAGCTTGGCTCTAGATAATTCTCGGCAGTGGAAGTCACCTGTGCTAGTGCCAATTCTAGGTGTATTTAAAGTAGTGTATAGTCAATAGTGTGTGCCGTGTGTTAAGAGTAAAAAGAAAAAAGGCCAAGAGAGAGTGTGGGGAGAAAGAAAGAGAGACTGAGCAGAGAGGAGAGTCAGTCTGGGAACCCCTTTGGGGATCTCTCCCACCGTGAGGTTTTGTGTGAGAGAGAGAAAAGATGTGAGGGAAAAATAGAGTTGTGGGGATGAGTGTAAAACATTGTATATAGCCATGTGTTAGGAGCTCGAGAGGGTTTTACATCTCACATTATAATTTCTATTTTTCATATAGTGAAAGATTTCTATCTCTCCCATGGATGTACCAGAGTTTGGGAAAACACGTATTTTCGATTGTGTTGTTCTCGTGTGATTTCGTTTTTGTTTGTTGCGCTTCCGTTGCAGGTGAGATTTAGGGGTAAATCCCAACAACACTTTCATGTTAATTACCAGTAAGCTAATGTTAATATTAATACATACATACATATAGAGAGAGAAGGTACTCCAATTTTTTATAACACTCCGTTATTTGTCCTTTAGTATTCATAATAAATACGTACACATATATAATATAATCACTAGAAAATAAGTTTTGAAATGTGATTATCAAAACATGGAGTGTCAAAATTATTTTCTCATGCATATGTATAAATATATACAGCTGTTTTGCAATGGGTGAATTTATTAGAAGCTCCTCTAATTTATTTATCCAGCATACCCTGTATGTAAGTTGACTATTTCTTGGTCAACAAATAAATGAGTAGTTGAGAATATGGAATTTTAATTATTTGGGAATTGCTGAAAAGAAATCATCGTTCACCTCTCCCATATGGTTCATGCCCAGTAACAACCTTACCAGCTGGCTATTTGTATATATATAGGAGTGCTTAGCTTCATTCAGTCAGCCTCAATTAATTATTATATCAACCACGACATATAGCTAGCCCCACTAGAATTCGAATAAAAAGAAAAAAAGAAAAACTTCCCATAAGCTAGCATTGAGGTTATAAATTAACGGTTCCGTTAACAAGTGCTTCCGGGGCATAAATTAAGACAAAATAAATATGAAATGTTCTCTAATATTCAATGCCATTTTCTAAAAAAAGTCAACAATAATCTAAATAAAAGATACTTACTTCACGATTTTAACATGTAATTAAATATCTACCATAATAACAAATACTTTCCAATTCTATTTGGGTTCTCATTGGAATGTAATATATCTACTCCAAGTTGTACAATATTTTCTTTTTGATCACGAATCTCATTCAAGTCAAAATAATTGTTTTCTTTTTCTTTGGGTGAACTCACTATCTAAAAAAATTTCATTCATTGCCCTATAATTTGAAACGTCACTACCGATAAAAAAAATAACTAAACAAAAAATTTTAAAATAAAAATGTAGATGAAAAAGAGGAAAAAATTCATACTTTGTAGTTGGATAAGAAACATAAAGACGAAGTGGAAAAGGGAAGATGAATTTGAGAAATTAACCCCGAACATAGGTCTAGATCGAACCAATAAGGTATTGGAATATATTGGATATACAAGCATAAAAAATATTCTGTAGAAATCAATTGTGACATAAAATACTACTCGCTGATCATTGTTTCCTTTTTGTTTGTGCATATTTCATATTTAGTGCACCTTCTATATTTATTGCACATTAACTTGTGCATATTCCACATTTGTTACACATTAACTTGTGCCTCGGGGCATAGGTTAGCATTTGCCATAAACTAATTCTTTTATAATTAGAAGAATATAATTGAGCAGTTAGTTAATTTAATAACAAAAGTGTTACAAACACAACAAATCCAAACACAATCTCTTACATACATGTGATGTCCACACATACTAGTGTTGTGTTTAGATTATTGTGTTCCTAACATTTTTGTTAATTTAATTACGATCTGTTGTGGCCTGGTAAACAGGAAACGTGATTCACGTGCATGATACAACCAAGAAGTGGCAGAGACAACATATATAGGATCAGCGAGGGCACGGGCCCCATAGCAATTCAGGTGTTCGGGTCGATTTGTGTGCATCTCGTTTAATTCTAGAGGATCAACCTCCACCGTCCACTCATAGGAGTCCCAATTAACATTAGAGGCTTAGAGCACTGTATGACCTTGCCCCAAAGGAGGTAATAAAACCTAAGGTTTCAAACCTGAGACTTTAGGGATGAGCAAACTACCGAGTCTCAAACCTTGACTATAAGGCCAACTTTTGTTTGACAGTTAATTTAATGGCTCTGAAATTAATCGATGTGCGCACAAGTTAGTTTAAACATCTGGTGTGTCCCCACCGTGTAAAATTCCTAGCTATGGCGCCACTGCAACCAAGTCTATCTCTTGGGTGAAGAATCATAAAGTCTATGAGTACATATGTTCATGTACATACATCACGTACATACATTTTTTGGGCCCGTTTCGGGTCTCAAATAAATAATCGGAACCACTCATGTTGTTTAAAATACTTTGCTAATGGTCTTTTCAAAAACTAAGCTCCATCCAGTATCGATAAGAAAGTTTACTAACCTTTCAACTTTGCTTTAATTCAAGCTTGAATTCTGGGATAAAGTTGGATATTTTGTACACACCCTAATTGATACCGGATTGAGCTTATTTTTCGTAGGGGTCCATATACAAATTTTTTTAAACAAAATGAGAGGTTCCGATCATTATTTGGAGACCTCGAAATGAGCATATAAAGAATATGTACTCGCTGGTACAAATATGAAATCTGTACCAGTAGCACCTCTTGTAAAGAATAAACTTCAACGCGCCATGCATGCAAATCAACGTGGAAAGATTTCCACAAAAACTTACCTTCTTGTTTGATAGAAACTAGTTTATGCGTACATCGGTTTATATGTATATTTATTTTTTATATATTTATGAGAGAGAAAGAGAGAGAGGCACAAAGGGAGGTAGAGGGATTTTGTTTTTGTTTTTTTTTATCGGATTATGTTTTATCCATCATGTTATCTGTAAAGCTGAAGTGTCTATTCATACACAACCAAACCAAGACATGTTCGAGGGTAACACAGTTATGCTAGCTAGCTAATATCAAGATCGATGTACACTTTAAATTTGAATTAATAATGAAGCACTCGATCTTCAGTTATCTAAAATCTAGATCGTTGATTGATCAATAGTCCCAAAACAAAATGGCCGGCCAAAGCCATAAAAGATAAGTTACTCTGTACGTAACAAACCAAATTATGAAAGCAAATTACAAAAGTGTAATTGCCTTGATGCGTTGGGAGATGCATGCATGCTTTGTGTGTTTCATTCTAAGCCTTTTTGAAGGGAAAAAAAAATTCTCACCCGGAACAAATTAAGGTGGCGGGTGTGGAAAGCTAGCAACGAAAGAGGTCCTGGAAGGAAGGTTCGACATTTCTTGTAACGTTTATCGTAACAGTTAAAAGGTTTAAAAGATGACGGAATTTTGTGCCAATTCTATTCGGGAGCATACGGTATCAATCACCCATCTTTTTTAGGGGAGAGATATTGTATCTCTTTATAACATTAATAACTCAATGGCATAACATTAACTAACAAAAAATCACGTAATCAACAAAAACTACAAAATAGCGTAACATTTTAAAACCGCAATATATATGACATAACATTTACCAATGAAAATAAGGCATAAAATTTTTCACCATATCATGCATAACATTTGTCAAAATTTCATGATACAGTATCTCCCATCATAACATGAATCATTCAATGATGGAGTATAACATTTGCCTTGAGAAGGCTTTAAAATGTCATGACTGGGGGACAGGATATGCACCACGTCGCGAGAGGAGGTTACTTTCAGATTTTTCCAGTTATTATCATTGCTCCCCTACTACGTACCATGATTAGTTCCACATAATGATCGATCGGTCGATCGATCGATCGATTAAAGATATTTATGATCAAATTAAATTAGATAGATATGTCTGGCACGTATGACTGGTTGGGTAAGATATTTTCTCATACACTTTGATGGAATGGATATGGGTCGCTCTCACAAGGACTAAAATGCATGGATCGATACTAATTCATTGAGTCATCTCCAATGTATAACACCCTTGCCAAATAGGGAGTACTGCCTTAATTACCAAGGGATTTTCTTTTTAATTTCCCAATAACAAGATCAGGACAGAATAAAATTAAATCTAATTGCCCTAGCTGCGCGTTTTACTGTTAATTTGTTTGAGAAGAAAAGAAATACTAGCTAGCTAGGATATATATTCATGATGATGACGTACGGGATGTATGTAGCTCCTTAAATAGTTTTGAATTCATGATATTTTATACTCCCTCCGTCCCATAATATTTGTCCGGTCCGCGAAACAGAGACTACAAAATCATGCATTTCTTTCAAGAAAAAATTTAAATTTTTTTCACAAGTTAAAAGAACCCATCGAGATCTAGTAAGTTGTTAAAATTTTTCCAAATTTTTCTTACAAAAATAGTATTATTTTTACGTCTCCGTTTTACGGACCGGACAAATATTATGGGACGGAGTATGAAATATGCAAACCTATAAAATATGTATTTTTATCTCAAAAATATATTTCAAAACTGATAATCAAACAAGGGCGTTTTTAAAAAGTTCATGATGTTTAATTTGTTTAAAAATTCATAGCTGCAAGACCAAATTTGATCATGGCATACAAAGTTTTATGAATTCTGAGCATCTTACCCAGATCGTTACAAGAAAAAAAAAAAAAAGAGAGGTTTTCCTCGGCAAATACGTAGTATCACAGAAGTCCCGGTAAAAGCCTTTCCTGGTATTTTTCAAAAACCCGGCCGCCGTATCGGTGTTGGGAAAAGTTCCGGCATTTTTTTCCGGCAAAGTCCGACGTTTGATAAACTCCACCCCAGGAAAGGGCTACCAGCAGCAGGAGAATCCCACCAAACAGGTGTTCATTTTTGGCGTTTGGAAAAATTAAAGGGTGTCTTTTAAATGCCGAGAATGCTAGTTCTCTTATATTCATGGTATACAAATTTTTTTAAATTCATGACTATATCCAAATGTTATGAGTTGCTATACAAAAGTCTTGAATTCAAGACTGAACTTACGATTCAATTCTTATACAAAACGTTGTGAATTTGAAGCGATTTAAGGAGAGCTTACCAATTACTCGTACACACGAAGCCGAGCTAGGTTCTTTATACCCAGAAGCCTTCTATTTCTTCAGACCGTTGGATCGCATAAAATTTTTACTAAACAAAATAATTCTCACACAATCCAATGGTATGAGATTTATCCGTTCATAGGATCTCCCGTATGTGCGCATGCACAATGTTATGGGTTTGTGTTGTAGCATTTCCAATTAGAAAGCATAAAAACTGGAGTCGGTCCTATAAGATTGAAAACTTTCCGATCAGTCTACGCGCAGTTGACCAAAATAATGGGCAAATTTCACTGACCTCCCCTGAGGTTTCTGACACGAACAGAAACCTCCCCTGAGGTTTCTGAAATGACACTGACCTCCCCTCCTTTACCTGACAATACCAATGGATCCCCCCTCCGTTACCCTCCGTTACCTTCATGTTATAAACGGATGGAAAAGGTGATTTTGATCCCTAATTTAGTTTTATTTTTGTTTTGTTTTCCAATTATTACCCTACTTGTTTCACCGGGAAATTATTCGTTGCCCCAAGGGCAACATATGGACTTAGTCAGGTGGTGCCTCCCATCAATAAAAATTCGCCCCACTGACACACTATTCTTCTCTCTGGACACAGCTTTCTCTAAAAAATCAAGTGTTCCAAATTACAATCCATTTGAATAGGTGAGAAGATTTTATTTTATTTATCATTTTATTTTAAAGGGTCATAATTAAATTTTGACTATAGGGCTCTCATTGATTAGCCCTAAGAAAATCGTAGAATCAAATATCTTTTAGGACTAACCAACGAGAGCCCTAAAGTCAAAATTTAATTATGACCCTTTAGATTTAAATTATCAAAAAAATAAAATCTTCTCACCCATTCAAACGGATTGAAATTTGAAATACTTAATTTTTCAACCTGTACTTTATATATTAAAAAATATGGTTAAAAAATTAAGTGTTCCAAATTTCAATCCATTTGAACCGATAGAAAGATTTTAGTTTTTTGATCATTTTATCCTAAATGGTCATAATTAAATTTTGACTATCGGGCTCTTGTTGATTAATCCTAAGAAAATCGTAGAATCAAATATATCTTAGGACTAACCAACGAGAGTTCTAGAGTCAAAATTTAATTATGACCATTTAGAATTAAATGATAAAAAAAATAAATTCTTCTTACCCATTCAAACGGATTGTAATTTGGAACACTTGATTGTTTAGAGAAAGCTGTGTCCAGAGAGAAGAATAGTGTGTCAGTGGGACAAATTTTTATTGGTGGGAGGCACCACCTGGCTAAGTCCATATGTTGCCCTTGGGGCAACGAATAATTTCTCGGTAAAAGAAGTAGGGTAATAATTGGAAAATAAAACTAAATTAGGGACGAAAATCACATTTTCTATCCGTTTCTAACATGAAGGTAACGGAGGGTAACGGAGGGGGGATCCATTGGTATTGTCAGGTAAAGGAGGGGAGGTCAGTGTCATTTCAGAAACCTCAGGGGAGGTTTCTGTTTGTGTCAGAAACCTCAGGGGACGTCAGTGAAATTTGCCCCCAAAATAATAGTGGAGGCCAGGAGTACTTTTTACTGGATTGATAAGACTACTACTAGTACAGTAGTATATTCTCATTTTCCTCGTTTTAATTTCGCTACGGATTTTGCCAAACCCTTTTTTGTTAACGTCACTTTTTTATAAATGTATTTTTGATGCAAAAATATACTTACAGGAGAATGACGTTAACAAAAAAAATAGAGTGACAAAATCATTTCCCTTTAATTTCTCTGTCTTCAAGTACTTCCCCATGTAATGTGTATGGCACAAACACTAGTTATATGGAGGGAAAATGCTAAGGGTCCATGAAAACAAAATAGTATGAAAGTATCCGAAAAAATGTAATGCACGGTCCGGATTCACTTGAACCGTTCATTATAAGTGAATCCGGACCGTCCATTGCACTTTCCGAACACTTCCATGTTTTGTTTTTACGCACTCTACCATACATGTGGAGTATATGACTACGCGGGTAACAATTCACTTTTATACTAGTGCTTCGTTTTTTTCTCAATAAGACAAATATCAGGGGTGTCAATTTGTCATCATGCAGCTAAAAACAAATAAATAATTCCCGTCGCAATGCCAATCGACAAGAGATAGTAATTTGAATCTGATACTTTTAAACTTTAGATAGAAAGGAAATAAACGATTTTTCAATTCATATTCATATGAAAGACACAACTACTGCTTGTAACTTTCCTAAAAAAATGCTTCTCACGTGCTGTTAAAGGCCGGCGGGGATATGGCCTTAAAACACAATATTGAACTTCTCTAAAATTTCAATGTGTGGATATATACTCTCGGAATTACCAAGTTTTTTAGGGTTCAAACTCCATATATTTGTCTAAACTTTTTTCCTTTTTTGTTTTGTATGTTTTTTTTTCCGTCTTTTTTTAATTTTTGTTAGACTCGCATCATATTTTTAGAATTAATTATCCATTTTGACGAAAGGAATCTATAGAATAGAAAATTATGACCAGAAAAAAAAATTAGACAAAAAAAATCACAAGAATGCAACCTCAATATGCTAATTACATTAAAATGCCTCAGATGACATCACCGTTATCTTGAGATTTCATACTTTTACCAAAATTGTTTTTATAAATACCAAAGAAAGCCAAGTTAATTCTTGAATATCATCTCACAAAAAATTCCAAATCATAGCTCTGCCTCTATCTGAATCTGTCAATTTCATTGCACCCAAAAGCGAAGATTACATTGCAAAATACAGGAATGCACCAAACTATCTAATCCGGAACCGTAAGACACCTTGCAAAACCAAATCAACACTAGGTGCTAATATGAGAATCCCGTCCGGGACAAGATAGAAAGATCTCAAAATGAAATCCCAGCACAAACCGTTACACAACAAGGAGCAGATGTAATCGAAAACAACGAACAGAAAACAAGCGTAAAGGAAGAAACAACCCTCATGGTCAGATCACACCGGCCACCAACCGACTGAAACAGAGACCATTCCAACAGAAGAGAAACTCCGGGAGATTCCATGGCAAGCCTCCGCTTTCTCAACGAATTTCTGTATCAAACTGTTGAATGTTGATCGTCGGAGTAAAAGATTTTGGGTAAATTGCCAAAATTGCCCCCAAAGTTTCTAAAAATTTCAGATTGCCCCCTTATGTTTGGGAAATTATAAAATATTCCCTGTCTCATAACAAATTACTCCATTGTGGTAATGTAACCGCTAAAAAATTCGATAGAATCTTGTTGACATCATTAAATACTAATTGTAATTTTCCAAACTTGAGTAGACAATATGTAATTTGCAAAAACCTCAGGAGTGGTTTTAATAATTTGCCTAAGATTTTCCCTTCGAAGTTCGAACTAAAACACTGGGCGCGCATATCTTCATTAGTTGGTTAGCTATTGGAAGCTCACTGCGCATATATTCAACCAACTAATTTCAATAAGAACCAAAAAAAAAGACGGAAAAAAAACACACACACACACACACTTCAATTCTCTTTTTATGCTTGTTAATATACTCTCACAACTTTTATACACTTTTCGTATAGTATTTCGATACACTTTTTGAAACTAAACGTGGACTCTCTTTAGCATTTTCCAAAAAAAAAAAAAACAGGGGGAGAGTACTTGTTCTGGATTTTTTAAATGCTTTGTCCACCGATCTCTCAGCTTCCATGTGCAGTTCTAGTGGATGCCATTGCATTGTAGTATTACTGCATGTTATGTAGTGTGGTCCCTTTTTCCCCGGAAAAAACACAAAATTAACAAATGAAGGATCAAAAAAAAAAGAAAAGGAATGATGGAGGGAAAGTAATGGAGTTTTTTTTTTTATAATCCTGAAGAGTAGTGGTGCAAATGAGCCGAGCTTTATAGTCATCTCGACTCGTTACTAAACCAACCTAAATGTCGAGTTCGGTTTGTTTATACGCGAGTCAAACTTGTTGAATTTACTTAACGAACTTCTTTACACGAGCCGACTCCATTAAATTAATGAGCTAAGTTTTCGAATGTTAAGCTCGAGTCATGTTGTAAAGGGACCTAACACTCGAGCTCAACTCAATTATTAAACAAATTCAACCAAAACGAGCTGATCCATAAGCTAGCTCAATTTTTTCCCAACCCTACCAAAGAATAATGGAGATTGTACATAGGACAAAACGCTTGGTCCGTCTCATGAAACAAGGGCTATATTGTCCTTTAGCGCCATTTCATCACATGACCGACAAACCGGATGGTATGGGACCCGCACCCCATATGTACAACTGCCCTTTGGATTTCCCTGCATGGGCCGTTTAACGCCCGATTGGATGCCGCATGAATTTTGGGGTATTATTTACAAAGAGTAATACAATAGTAGGGATATTATTGATGAAGAGTGGGTTCACAATAATGTGATTTCTATGGAGGGTGCATAAAAAAGTAGGAGTAGTTGGTTTGGACGATGTATTTGAAAAATAAAAATAAAAATAAAAAACTTCTTCCGTTCCAAAATGGATGACAATTTTTTAAACTCGTGTTATTTTTCATCGCTTATATCTTTCAATCTATATTGTTTGAAAATTTTGTATAATAGAATTAATCAAGAACTATCAAACAAGATCCATATTGTATATTTTTGGAGATCCATATTGAAGGATATAAAGAATTGAAATTGGCACGGATAACAAAAAATTGATATCCAATATGGGACGGGGGGATCATTTGGTTTGAATGAGGAATAAAACAAGAGATAAAGTTATTTTGTAATTAAAATGTGAGGGGAGGGGGATGAGGACTTGAGGAGGGTCTCATTCACCCGAATTAAACATGGACGTATCAAAGGGTGTCCATAAATAATATCCCTAGCCCGAATTAATAGTTCCAATAGTGACCTGGGATGATTTAGTTTAAGTGTGATTTTGGTTGCCAAACCAAGCCAAAAACATCCCATCACCTCCTCATCCGAGGGCCGCATTCAATTAGGTCGTTAAGAAACAGTTATGTTACTGTCACACACATTTACATATACAATTACCTAAACTCACTCATATCAAGCATGAGATCCATCCACACTGTGTGTGTGGGCCACATGTTTGATGTAAGTGAGTTTGTGCAATTGTGTATGGTTATAGAATGTTCAAGGGCTTTGTTTGTGCAACATACACAAGTATTTGATAAGCTCGGACTGTTTTACGCGCGCTTTAGCTAATTTTGTGACTAATAATTAGGGTGTTTTGGCTAAATAAGCCACTTGTTTTTTTTTTTTTGTCTTTCTTCAAAAAAAATTGCATTTGTTAGTTACACGTAATTTTTTCTATAGATTATAGATTCGTCTCGAGAAAGGAATTGGCAAAAGTAAAAAATTACGGGCCAAGCTTAAAAGTTTTTGAATAAAAACCAAAAATAGCAACAACACAAAAAAAAAAGGGGGTGCTAAATTTTTTTGTTTTTGAAAAAAAAAAAAAAACTTGGCCCATAATTTTTTACTTCCTCCATCCCAAAATATTTATCTGATCCGTAAGACGAAAACTCAAAAATAATACATTTCTTTTAATAAAAATTCAAATTTTTTTCATAATTTACAAGAACCCATCGATATCTAATGAATTGTTAAAAAGATTTTGAATTTTTCTTGCAAAAATTGTAGTATTTTTACATCATTGTTTTGCGAACTGAACAAATATTATGAGACAGAGGGAGTACTTTTCTGATTTCTCTCGTAAAAAATAATCAATAATGCACAAAAATTTGATACGAAACTAATAAATGCAATTTTTAAAATAAAGTCAAAAAAATTAAACCAAATAACTTATTCAGCCGAAGCACCCGAACGACCAACGAAAATCTCAATTATAATCCGCACACAACCTCGTATGGACCAACTGCACACAAGAGAAAATGACACTTGGCTAGTGGACTTGAAACCTAAGACTTATTACAGAGCTAGGGGGACAAATTCTAAGGTTTTTGGGTAAAAGTTTTGACTTTGAGAGATGTTTTTGGATAAACCAGTGGAGATAGATAAATATAGATGAGTAATAAGCTAAGCTACTCCTATATCCTAGTACTAATAGTAATAATTAGTAGATGGATTTCATTACTTACTGTGTGTTTGGAGAGAGAGAGAGGGAGGGACGTGGGGCTATACGCCTAGAGAGAGAGAGAGAGAGGGGGGGGGGGGGGGGGGGGTGTGTGTGTGGCGGCGTGGTTGTGGGGACTGGGGCTATACGCCTATACCCTACAGTTGCGTTATACTATACTCCTACTAGTTTAACGCGTACGTGTATACCATACCAGTTCAAAAATACGTGTAGTATATTCATTTCGCTAATGCTGAAGAAATTATCCAGTGTTCCAGGAATAATGAAATACAAGCAATTTTCACCGGAGGCGGGGGGGCTGCTCCCCCCCTTCAGCTCCCCTTGCTGCTGCCCCCCCTTTCCGGGCCCACTCCGGTCTCGCTCCGATAATCGGAAAAGTTCACTTTGTAGAGCTCGTCGAGTAGAACAACCATGTCAAAAATCAGCTTGATTGGATATCATTAAGTGCCTGATCAAAGCCCATATAACTCTCGGTCCATGGGTTACAATGGATTTGATCCAGTGTTTCGGATCCATTCTTTTTAAGATAAAAAGGTTCCGATCAAGTACTTAATGATATCCAATCAAGCTGATTTTTGACATGGTTGTTCTACTCGACGAGCTCTACAAAGTGAACTTTTCCGATTATCGGAGCGAAACCGGAGTGGGCCCGGAAAGGGGAGGGGCAGCAGCAAGGGGAGCTGCAAGGGGGGAGCAGCCCCCCCGCCTCCTCACCGCATGCACCTCCATTTCACTCTCACTCAAAAAGCAATAACTGCAACTCCAAATCATTGCCATTTTTTTTTTATACACCAGACCAAACTCATAATTTAGAATTTTGGCAAAACTTAATTCCACCTATTTTGTCATTGTTGATGTGCCATCACTAGAGTAGGGTGAATTTTTAAACACAAATATGACCGTTTTGTTAGTATTTTTTTTCACATAATTCAAGTCCTTTAATTTGCATAGAATAATGAGATGAGTTAAATATAACGGTCTTTATTTTAAATTGCGTCGAAATGGAACCAAATTGTTATAACTCAACTATCACTTTTACTTTTCAATATTGTAACAAACAAAAAAATGACTTTAACAAACTCATTTTAATATCATTTCAAAATAAGAAATCACTTTGATATCAATAGGTGAACTTAGACCCCATTTTGAAACGTGAAATAAGTACTTATTTTTTAAGAAGGTAATTTCAAGATAAAAAATAATGGGCTTATTGAAATCTAAAAATATGCAATATGGATCTTGTTTGAAAGATCTCATTGAGATCTTTAATACAGTGCAAAAAAATTAAAAAATTATTTTTCATTTACATTATTTTTTAGTTTGAAAATATAAAATAAGTACTTATTTTTTAAGAAGGTGTTCTGAAACGGGCTCTTACTCTAGCATATTTGGACCGGAGGTCAAAAATCAGTTTGCTAAAACTACACACGAACGCATATGCACACAAAAGATAAGTTAGCCCCACAAACACTTGTCGTGTGATGAGTGCGTATGCATGTCGTGGTGCTAGTACTTTTTGGGTAAAAAAGAGAGCCCCCTATGAGAAGCACTAAATAATACTCCATCCGTCCGCATTTCTTTGTCCATTTTGAAGATTCGTGCTACTTTTAAATTATTTTATTTTCCAACCTATAATATTTTCATAATATTAGAAATGTAAAATAATAAAATTAATTGACATCTACAGAATAAAATCTATATTGCATATTTTTTGGAATCTATATTGAAATACATAAACGATTAAATGTGGCACAAACTCCAAAAGGGGCTTACAAACACGGACAGAGGGTATCTCTAATCCCAGATGACCTTTTTTTTTTTTTGAAAATTAATTTTTACATTCTATTTTATCCAAATGTACATTTTTTTATTTTATAGTGATGTGAAATTACATAATTACTCTTTTTTATGTGTGAATGAAAAATGTATGAAAAATAGTTTTGTAAGTAAATGAACAAAAAGAAAAGAAAAGGGTGCACTCGGACAAAATGGAGTGTGAAAATCTTGGCTATGTTCGGTTGTTAATTTTGTTTTGTTTTAGTTTTATTTTTCAATCATTACCCTACTTCTTTCTCCAATCATTATTTCATTTCATCAATTATTACTTTCTCATCTCTCTTTTATCTCTGTCCAATCATTACACATATCTCTAATCATTACCCTGTTTCTCTATCCATTCACTGTCAAAACTAAATTAAATTAAATTAGCTCTCAACCAAACAAAGCGAATAAATTTTATTTTTATTACGAGTCTCCATTCTTGGACTCCACCTTCAGTAGGAGTATGTTTGAGTTATCATTATCAGTATTTTATTCCTCTGTCCTCCAAACTTTTCCTCATTTCCACACCTAATTCCTCACCTAGCGTTTGCTCAAGATTTCTCAGCCGTCGCCGAAATTCTGTATATGTCGCCGGCGATCTCCACATACCCTCCACTCCACCACCTACAGCTCTTCGGATCGAGCACCGCCACCGCTTCTGCCGGCAAGTTGATTCTCCGTCCTTGTCTTTTTAGCTGCTGACTTTAAGAGTTATTTATTGGTGTCTTGATTCCATGACGGTGTTAACAAAGTTGAACTCTTTATGATAATGGAAATTAGAGATCTTGGCAGCTCTGTTGTTGTTGAGCTAATCAATTTTTAGTTTTTGGGGGGTAATTTAGGCATGTGGGTTGCTCTCGTTTGGACCCGTGGCTGTGTAGATGTGCTGTTTTTGGATTTCTGGGGGTGTAGCGAAGTTGATTAATTGGCGTTTGGGTTGATCACTTTTCCAGGATTTGGGGCTACCGACAATCTAGAGGTTGTTACAGCACAGTTTTATCCTTCTTTTTCTTTTTAGGGTTTGTTGTACTTGGGCTTTTGTTGGTTTTTGGATCTGGGTGTTAAAATTTGAGCCAATGGAGGCTACACTTGGGGGAAAGGCACATCAATTCTATGGTCCAGTGATGCCGGATCTGAAAGCAGTCGGAAAGAGGACTATGGAATGGGATTTGAATGATTGGAATTGGGATGGGGATATGTTTACCGCTGCTCCACTTAACTCTGTACCATCGGATTGTAGGAGTAGGCAGTTATTCCCAGTTGGATCTGAAATCCCAAGCAGCGCTGGTTTGTCAAACAGTTGGTCGTCTTCTTCAGATGAAAATAACGGGGGAAATGAGAAGGGAAAGAGAGAATTGGAAAAACGGAGGAGGGATGTTGTAGTTGTTGGGGATGAAGAATTGAATGACGAAGCTGGGTGCCTTAATTTGAAGCTTGGTGGGCAGTTGTACCCTATATCAGAGACCGATATGGTTGATTGGGATGGGAAGAGTGGAAAGAAGAGCAAAGTTATTGCCAGTACCACGAACCGTGCTGTATGCCAAGTGGATGATTGTCGAGCTGATCTGACTGCTGCCAAAGATTACCACCGGCGGCACAAGGTTTGTGACATTCATTCCAAAGCTGGTAGAGCACTGGTGGGAAATGTTATGCAGCGGTTCTGTCAGCAGTGTAGCAGGTCAGTTCTTATATGAAATTGCATTTCAATGTTTACTATTGAGGGGTCTTGCATTGTATCGAAAGAATTTGGATTTTCTTGGTATGCCCTTTAGTTGTTTACTTGCATCTACCAATGAGATGAACCAAATTGGGGGCAAAGGGGGCGTTCCGGTTTCTTTAAAAAAGAACTTTTAGAAAAGGAAGGTAATTTGTTTACGGAAATAATTTTCCTATCAATATGGATATTGTTTGATAGATCTCATTGAGTTCTTTTAAACAGTGCAAAAAAATTGAAATATTAATTTTCATTTTCGTTATATTTGAGTTTGAAATTATCTTCTTTTTAAAAAAGAAGGTTTATAAAGAAAGCGGATCGGGGCCAAAGTCACACTTCGGAAACTGATGTTGCGGTATATTGATTTGATTTTTATTGCAGTTTGCTCTCATAGGAGGCGTGGTCATTTTCATGAATATTCGTTTACCCAGTTAGATGTATTTTGCTTATACTGTGGGCAGGTTTCATGTTCTTCAAGAGTTTGATGAAGGAAAGAGAAGTTGTCGTAGGCGTTTGGCTGGCCATAATAGACGGCGGAGAAAGACGCATCCAGAAAATGTGGTAAATGCAAGCTCCTTGAATGACGAGCGTGGTAGTAGTTATTTACTTGTGAGTCTGCTGAGGATACTCTCCAATTTACAAAGTAAGGATTCGTCTAGCTGATTATCTATCTGCACTGCTTCTTACACAAGTGCAGGACCTGATTGTGCACATGCACGTGTTTTTTCTTCTTATTATTACGTGGAAGCAGTTTGTTTTATCTTTATTTTTGCATTTTTTCTTATGCAGTGATTTTTGTTACTAGTTATGGTTGCTATTAGTTAAATGGCTTTCTATTGTCAACCTTGTGAGCACGTGTACCAGAATTCATACCAAGTAATGTCTACTAGTGGTTCTGGTAGATGAGATGATGAATATCCTGGCTTGTCTTCCCATGAAAAAAGCTGATAATTCTCTCCTTTAGGAGCTGTTATGACATCTGAAACCTTGATTTTCAGGAAGAGAGTAATTTTTGCTTACCACCTTTATCAGTCGAATAAATGAGAGTCAGTATTGGTTAAGCGAGGATGCTTACTCAGTGGTTAAGAATAATGTTGTTGTGGGGGAATCGCGACTTCGAACGGGAGGCTTGGCTGTTTGTTTGAAGTTTTTGTTATGGCACGTCATTCGTTCTTAACGCATTTTGTGCTACAGACTTCAAGTTATTGTGGTGGAAGGAATTCATGTTGACAAGTTCTTTTCCCGGTGGTCTCAAGAATCTGGGTATTAATTTCTTTTGTTCCGTTCATTCAAAGTGTGGAGATTACGGCATATTCGGTTGGGTGGAACTGTGGCAGGAAGTTGAAAGTGCCAATTTGAGTATATGAGCTTTCGTGGTTCAATCCCTCGGTAAATTTCAGCGACTCCTAAAGTTGCATTATGCATGGATTTTATTGGAAATTTATCAGAGCTCAACTGCGTGCAAGCATTCAAAAGAGATGCATGGGAGACCACTCTGCAGTGTATAGACTAACTGATTCTCTTGTTGTAATTGACCTTCCTAGCAGTTCTTACAGTTCAAGATATTGTTTATGTTAAATTGAAGGACGCCTAAGGGCCTTAGGTTAAGTTTTGGCCTTTTTCTCCAGGTTAAAGGTTCTCAATGGAGCTGCCAATGCTAGAGATTTTAGGGTAACATGATTTTGAGGAATACTTCGTATTTTGGTGTGGAATTTGTAAAATTCTCTCACTCTCACTTCTCAAGCATGACTTTGAATCTGAAAAGAATATTTAATGGATAAACAAAAATATCGATAAAAAAGAAGCTCTTTTTTAGGTATCGTGAAAGGTATTTACACCGCTGGTACCTCGATACTAAGGGAGCTCTTTAAGTGGTGCTAAGCCACTGGCCCACTGCTAGCTAACAAGGTAACTGCTGGTTTCAATGCCATTGTTAGATTTCTGGCTTTAACTCATGCACTACTTATTGCATGTATGATCCCTATTCCGCGTGAATGGAGTTTACTAGTCAAGGCAGTACTAGTTTGTGGCATGGTGTTTTGAGTTGTCTGCTTTGCTCTTTGTACAATGATTATAGACATGGGTTTTCTATGGCGAGGCCACATCTAGAAGATATGATTAAAATAAACAATCAACTCGACAAGCCTTTGTTCCACTTCCTTTAGGACAGCTACAAGGATTGATTTCCTCCAATTGTTTTTTTGCCATCATATCCTCAACCAAGGTTATGATATACTCAGTGTCCTTTTTTATGACCTCAAACCATGTTTTCCTTTGCTACCGCATGCCTGTTAATGGGTCCATGACGCACACAGCTATACTACCTCAAACGCTTTCCCGTAACTTATCTTGAATTGTTGTCACTTAACTTCCTCTCAACTTTATGCACTCATTTGATCTGAACTTTTCGGGCATATGCTTGACAAACTTTGAGTCACTGCTTATGAAGTCAGTTTTTCGTCCTTCCATTTTTTGCATTTTATGTTGTCATGGTGCCACACCTATTTTATTGACTCACGAAGGCGGTGCTTTGTGTGGAAATACAGCTAATAACTCAGACCAGACAAAGGATCAGGATCTACTATCCCATCTATTGAGAAACCTTGCCAGCCTTGCTGGTTCAAGTAATAGAATAAACATAGCTGGACTGTTGCCTGGTTCTGAAGATTTGCAAACTGCTGGGACGTCTCTTGGAACTCCTGAAAAGGTTTCTGATCTGATTTCAAACCCTTCTAAATGCAACAGCTCAATGCTGGGTTCTACTTCTAAAGTGGATGATTCCATTGATATACAGGATTCTCTGCAGCCTAATGAAGAATGTGTTCCTGCATCTGCATTGAAAGGGACACCAAAGAGAGCTTTTGCAGACACTATGCAGGGTGGGCTGCTTCAAACTACATCCGCAATTCCATGTCCTACAAGAGAGAGCATTCCAGCCGAAGCAAGTGTCCCTGAGAATGGAGTGGGACGGATGAAATTGAATGACATAGACTTGAATAATGTTTATGATGATTCTCATGACTCTGGAGAAAACCTGGAAACTTATCGGGTTCCTGCAAATTTGGGGCTTGGGTCTCTTGATTGTGCTCTATTGAGACATCAGGACTTTCAGAAGTCAAGCCCTCCTCGGACAAGCGGGAATTCAGGTTCCACATCCACCCTCTCACCATCTAGTTCCAGTGGGGAGGCTCAGGTATGCATTTTTGGTCATTTCATGTGTTCGCTGAATGTTTTGTTTATTGAAATCCAACTTTTGACCTTGAAGTTACGTGTAGAATGGATTGATGAATTAACCACCCTTGTAACAATTTTGTCTTTGTTTGGTTTTAAGTTTTGAAAAATAATTTTGATGTAATGAGTGGTAATGAGTAGAGAGAGATATATAGAGAAACTTATTGAGAATCGTGCAGAAAGAAAAATAATTTTCTCAAAAATGGTAAGTGAACAAAGGCTTTGTTGCTCCATGTTTGATTAATGTACTCGTATGGCCAAGTGTTATCACTCTTAGTTCTCCAATTTAGAAAATCTGCTACATTTGTTAGCGTTTATCGTTTAGATGATATCTTTTGTATCTCAGCTATCTACTGTTTGTTGGGTTTTGGGGCTTCGGTTCTTTCATCTTATGAGAGTTGATTAGTGAGATGTCATGTGAAAAGATAACGGAAGGCCTGTATAGTGGCACCCATGTTCCCCATGTATTTGGATCAAAGGATTCAGCCAAGGTCCAAGGGTTTAGATGATTGTCTTTTAAGTCCTTGTTCACTAACTTATGTTAGTTATCATTTGAGGATCTGTTTACTTCCAAGTTATTTTGGTTAGATTTGTTCACTTTATATCTTCTGTTTGTTGGTGGAGGATCATCTTCTTACATTTTCAGTTGAAATGGTTTCTATGACTATATGCTCTTGCCAATGTTTCGGTGAAGTAATAATCATCTTCTTATTTCTGTTCCCTCTTTTTCCCACTAATTTTCAGAGTCGAACAGATCGGATTGTTTTCAAACTCTTTGGAAAAGATCCAAGCGATTTCCCTCTCGTCTTGCGGAGACAGGTATCTTGGTGATGTCTATTAGTTTCAATTTTGTTACTTTATACTAAGTCAACTAGTGTCTTATTTTCTTGAATTTTGAATTTCAGATCCTTGACTGGCTATCTCATAGTCCCACTGACATTGAAAGTTACATAAGACCTGGCTGTATCATATTAACCATCTATCTTCGATTAGGGAAATGCACTTGGGAGGAGGTAAGACTATCTGTCATTACCATGAATTAAGATTGCTATTCCCTATCCCTATAAAATCCCTTCCAATAACTTACTGTTGCTGTCTCCAGCTTTGCTGTGATCTGAGCTCCAGTTTGACTAGGCTTATTGATGCATCAAACGACTCTTTCTGGAGGACGGGATGGGTGTATACGAGGGTGCAGCATCGTGTAGCATTTCTATATAGTGGTTTGTTCTTTGCTTTTTGTTGTTTTAATGGCTCTTTTGTTGTTTCTTTTTTCCTATCATTTCACTGGAACAAGCAATAAACCAGCAACACTTCCAGTGGGAGGATAATTCGTCTCTTTCTTGTTTGTGCTACAGGTCAGGTTGTATTGGACACACTGTTACCTCGTGAAAGTCATAAAAATTGCAGGATCTTGAGCATCAAACCTGTTGCAGTTCCTTTCTCTGAGAGAGCCCAGTTCTTGGTTAAAGGCTTCAACCTGTCCCGGTCTACCACAAGGTGCACTTCCCAAATGTTACAAGGAAGATTTGGAATTCCTCATTCGATTTTCAATCTTTTTGTGAGGTTAATTTGTCATAGCATGTTTACAAAGTCAGTTGTACTCTCTATTTCAGGTTGTTCTGTGCTCTGGAAGGGAAGTATCTGTTGCAGGGAAGTTGTGATGACATGATGGAGGGAGGTGACATGTTGGTTGATCATGACAAGATCCAGTGCCTTAGCTTTTCTTGCTCTATACCAAATGTTAACGGGAGAGGATTCATTGAGGTATGTAATCTTGGCTCTTTCCATCAATTCCATAACGTCCAAGTTGTGTCTATATGTTCTTAGACAATAAAGCTCTCTCTCTCTCTCTCTCTCTCTCTCGTGCATGCATGCCTTGCCGCCATGTGCACTTGTCTGCGAAGGAAAAGTTGATTCTTTACTTGTCCCATAGTTATTCCTAGTGTGCCCTCAATTCAGAAAAAAGAAAATACATTCAACTGCTGTGTTTGCCAACGAATTTTCCTTGATTTCTAATTACGAATGCTCTGCTATCTTTGTTCAGGTTGAGGACCATGGTTTCAGCGGCAGCTTCCTCCCCTTTATTGTGTCAGAGAAGGATGTGTGTTCTGAGATCTGTACGCTTGAGAGTGCGATAGAGTTGCCCAAGACTGCTGATGACATTCACGTGGAATCTGACATAACAAACGCCAGGAATACTGCACTGGACTTTATCCATGAAATGGGCTGGCTTCTTCACAGAAGTCAGTTGAAGCTTAGGTTGGATCACATGGATCCCGACAAAGATCTTTTTACTTTCAAACGGTTCAAGTGGCTCATGGAGTTCTCCATTGAGCATGACTGGTGTGCTGTAGTGAAGAAACTATTGGACATTGTCTTCGATGGCACAGTGGATGCAGGAGATCATCCTTCCATTCAACTTGCGTTGATAGAGATGGGCCTCCTCCACAAAGCTGTGAGGAGACATTGTAAGTCTATGGTGGAAATCCTTTTGAGATACATCCCGGATGGAGTTATCAGCAAACCGGCCTCTGAGCATAAGCAGAATGTTAAAATGGAATCTAACTTCTTATTTAGACCAGATGCCAGTGGCCCTGGGGGTTTGACTCCTCTTCATATAGCAGCTAGTTGTGAGGGCTCCGAAAGCGTGTTGGATGCTTTGACTGATGATCCTGGATCGGTATTGACTCTTTACCTAATATATATTACCTTCATTACTTGCAATGCATGTCTTTAGAACTCAATTTAAGAGCTCCTGACACACTAGAAGCATGCATACAGACGACACAGATGCGCCATCTAAAAAAAAAAGGGGGACATGGACTCGTTGGAGACTCATTATCTGTAAAGTACAAAATTATTTTTGTCAAATTGGGGTGAAAATGTTACTAAGATAAACATTATGAAGAGTCACTAAGCTGGCACACACAAGTGAGGCTTGTTGGCGTATCCGTGCTTATAAGCTGACACATATTTGGCTTTTTTTTGGCTAATTAAAGTTTTTATTCACAACAAACGGGATATAAAATCAAAGGGGCATTCCCCAGTGAACCAAGCCAAAAATTGCTCAGCAGAGCACTCTACCAACAATCAACAGAAAAGACAACTAACCCCAAACCAGCAATTATACAAGCTACTCGCTAATACCTAGAGTCAAAAATACGACTAGAGAAGGGCCAACGAGAGCAGAGGGCCAGATTTACTCCTATTCTCTTCACTCCTCTCCAAGAACTGATACAAGCTCTAACCTCTGTGCAAATCTGAGCTTCCAAACCCCGCACATCCAAGCCTCTATGCTGTTGGAAAATACGTCTGTTATGCTCCCCCAACATGATAAATTGTAGCAGCAAAAACCACTTCAGCCACCAGATTCAAGAAAAGAGTGCCAGTATGGTGTTGAACCATCCAATCTTCCACCTGTGAAAGAGCAGATAGGCTGCAAAAGGAACTAAACTTCATCTGCAAACAATCTACACAACTGAGATGAAAAAGGGCACTGAAAAAATAGATGCTCATGAGATTCCACAGCATTTGAACACAACACACATTGGTTTTCCACCAATACCCCCCCACTGCTGCAACCTATCCTTTGTGGAAAGTCTACACAGGATAGCCAACCATTGCACAATAGCCCACCTAGGAACTGCATGCTTGTACCATGCTACTTTAGCCACCTCTAGAATCTGGTTTGGCTTCTTTTGCTGTCTGTTTGGGCCTCTGTGTTACGTGCCAACATACAACTTTTGTCAAATTGGTTTTATCTTGTTTCCCTTGAAGGAAAAAAGGAATTTTACTTCTAAATCAAGCTGGACGAATTTATAATGGATGGACACAAATGTTGTCCAGCTCTCATGGCACTTTTTGCATGTTCCAAAATTACTTGGCCATACTGAGATAAACTGCCGCATATCAGGTAGGAATTGAGGCATGGAAGGGTGCCCGTGACAGTACAGGATTGACACCCCAGGATTATGCAAGCCTGCGAGGCTACTATTCCTACATCAGCCTGGTCCAGTGGAAAGCCCAGAAGAAATCAGGAAATGATGCGCATCTTGTACTTGACATTCCTTCTGGTGCTCTTTCAGAATGCAATAATACCAAGCAGAAAACGACCTTGGGGCATAAGTGGTCGAATTTTGCCCATTTCCATACCGAGAAGAATGAAGTGAAGCCCGTTCCGCGAAATTGCAGACTGTGTCAGCAGAAATTGGCATATGGCGGTGTCAGGTCATCGGTAGCTCTCTATAGGCCAGTAATGCTTTCAATGATGACTGTTGCTGCTGTCTGTGTATGTGTGGCTCTGCTTTTCAAGAGCTCACCTGAGGTTGGTTATTGTTCCGAGCCCTTCAGATGGGAGCTTTTGAAGTATGGAGCAAGCTAAGCTTAGGACTCTGTAGAAGTTTGTTGTAATTTTTATATCATCATATCTTTTCCTATGAGATAAGATGCAGGAAGTACTGGTGATCTATGTGGGTGGGTCTAGATTTCTGTAGGGATGTGTTATGTACATCTAATTACTTGGATTCATTTTGTATAACAAGAAAACCTCAGTTACATAAAGAGGTTGACATATTCTGAATTGAGCTTTTTTATTTGATTATAAGAGACATCATGAAATGTCCTGACTGAATTTTTAATGAGCTGCTGCTGCTAGTACTACTACTTTGGGGAAAAATTCAAAATACCCCCCAACCTATACACCCAAATTCAATTAGACTCCCAACCTTTTAAAAACTTCAATTTTACTCCCAACATTATATTCCGTTAATCAAAATGCCCTCTTCCGTCCAAATTACTAACGGATTCCGTTAAAGGCTCCGTTAAATAGTATTCTGATCGAATTTCGATGATCCGAGCCACTCAATATGTTTAAAATGTGATTTTAAGAGTACTTGCAAAAAATCAACAAAAAAAATGACCGGGAAGGGCTTTATCTGAACAGGTTTTTATTGAACTATTCAATAAAAAATTGTTTAGATAAAGCCCTTCCTGGTCATTTTTTTTGTTGATTTTTTGCAGGTTCCCTTAAAATCACGTTTTAAACACATTGAGCAGCTCGGATCATCAAAATTCGATTGGAAAATGAGAGGTGTGGATCGATCCGGATTTTATTCAAGTACGGACGTCCGGATTTTGCTACGATCTGTACCTCCCTTTTTCCGATCGAATTTCGATGATTTGAGCCGCTCAATGTGATTAAAATGTGATTTAAGGGTAAGCCCGAGAAATCAGTTAAAAAAAATGATCGGAAAGGCTTCATCTGAACAATTTTTTATTGAACCATTCAATAAAAAACTATTCTGATGAAGTCCTTCCCGATCATTTTTTTTCTTGATTTCTCGCGGGTACCCTTAAAATCACGTTTTGAACACATTGAACGGTTCGGATTATCGAAATTCCATCGGAACACTATTTAACGGAGCCTTTAACGGAATCCGTTAGTAATTCGGACGGAAGGGGGCATTTTGATTAACGGAATATATCGTTGGGAGTAAAATTAAAGTTTTTAAAAGGTTGGGAGTCTAATTGAATTTGGGTGTATAGGTTGGGGGGTATTTTGAATTTTTCCTACTACTTTGTGAATGAGTTTAACCTTTAAGAGTGTACCAAATTCATTGTTAGGGCCAAAAGTGGGCTTGCTCTTAGCGTATGACAATGGCAAAGTCTACTTAATCGTCTTTGTTTTGGGTACTAGACAAGACATTATATAGCTAATCTGAAAAAGAAAATCCAATGGATTGGTCTGCTAGTTAAGATTTGGTAGTTTTGCTTTCTTTTAAACTCGGAAACCTCTCGTATGTTAGGAGTTACTAATGTTCAATGCTCCTCCTGTAACACCGCAATGTAGTGTTTTAGGACCCTCCACGACCACATATTCGCATAGAATTTATCCACTTAGTTATAAATAAAGCCTCACGTATGATGTCACAAAAGCATTGAATATTGACTCCCTCCAAGCAAGAGTATTGGATAATGACTCAAATCAATCTGTGACTAGCTAGGAATGCGCACTGATCCAGTGGTCCAATAAAGATTTGAACTTTAAACATTTAAATCCACAAAATTGGGCATAGTTGAATTTTAAAATATATTTAATTACTAGTATCACAAAATGACATGAGAATAGTATTATTATTAGTAGGAGTATAAAATTCATCCCAGTAAAAGTGTAAAACCCGGCCGACATGTGAATTTGTATATATATCCACTCACACAGGATCGGCCCGGAAGAACCCCGAATTTGTTTTCTTGGATCCTGAAACAAGTAGTCCAAAAAGCCCAACCAAAACTCGATCATCATCCACTTCCACTTCCACTTCCACTTCCATCATCACTACAACTGACGAACAACTAGTCGAGTCTAGTCTAGTGTAGAAACAACAAGGAGGAAGCTGCTCTGTCCGGAAGTACGTCGGAGATGGCGTCGTCCTCGTTTTCTCTCTCACCATTCTCTTCTTCCCCCCGTCCCTCCCCTCCTCTACACACCCTTCACCTTCACCTTCACCTTCATCTTTACAACAACCACCACCACCACGGCACCGTCAAGTTAGCCGCTTCAACCTCGACTCTCATCCGCTGCGCCTCATCCTCGCCATCAACCACCAAATCTTCTTCTTCTTCTTATAGAAAATCAGCCGAACAAAAAAAGAGACATTGGAAGGTAGGCGAATACCCTGGGATTTCCGACTCCTCTAATAATTCTACTCGCCGATTTGAAAATGGAAATGGAAGGCCGCCCAAGACTCCAATCAAGAACATCAAGAAAAAATTGGGTCGAAAGAACGAAGCCAAAGCCTGGGCCAACACCGTCACCGAAGCCCTTTCCCACCTCATCCACACCAAGCAGTGGCTCCAAGCACTTGAGGTACCATATGAATTTCTAACTTACACACACAATATTTTTACGAATTTTATCCTCATGTATTTCTATTGCTGGTAGGGGTGATTAACGAGCCCAGCAAGCACTTAGTTGTTGAACCTTGGTTTGAAAACTTAACCAGCTTCAAAATGTTTTTAAGCATAGCTTATTTATGTGACAAGTCGATCTCAAACAATGCTTTAATCAAGACGAAAACAAGCGGATCTCAAGTAGTGTGAATTTTTTACACACTATAAGTCGAACAAACCGAGCAATAGCTTGATCGAACTTGATTTGAAAGCTTAACGCGCTTCAGAAAATATTCAAGCCTAGTTTGTTTATGTGAAGTGATCTTGAGTGAGCTTTTTAATGAAAAAACATGAACTCAATCTCGAGTAGCTTGGTTCGTTTATCTGCAATAAGAAGGTGAAATAAGAAATTCCTCTAATTGCTTCTGCGGAAGCTGTTCTTGTGTATTTTCCAAGCACTAAACCTTAAAATCCTAAACCCAAATGCATGGTCTTCTTGACTTTCTTCACCGTTAGTTGAATGGTAGTGGCCCGTAAAAATCTTCAGGTTTTTGAGATGCTCAAGGAACAGCCATTTTATCAACCAAAAGAAGGGACTTACATGAAGCTCATTGTCCTGCTGGGGAAATCTAGGCAACCCCAATATGCCCATCAACTATTTGATACAATGGTTGAAGAAGGACTGGAACCCACTTTAGAACTTTACACCGCATTGCTTGCTGCTTATTGCCGAAGCAATCTCATTGATGAGGCCTTCTCAATCCTTGACAAAATGAAGACTCTTCCACTTTGTCAGCCTGATGTTTATACATATAGTATCCTGATTAAAGCTTGTGTTGATGCTTCTCGATTCGAACTAGTTGATTCCCTGTATGAGCAAATGGCTGAACGGTCAATTCCTCCGAACACTGTCACCCAGAACATAGTCTTAAGCGGGTACGGCAAGGCTGGGAAATTAGAACAGATGGAGAAAGTGCTTTCAGGTATGCTTGACAGCACCATGTGTAAGCCTGATGTATGGACGATGAATAATATTGTCAGCTTGTTTGGTAACAAGGGTCAGATTGAAATGATGGAGAGATGGTATGAGAAGTTTCGAGACTTTGGAATTGAGCCTGAAACGCGGACTTTTAATATTCTCATCGGTGCTTATGGGAAGAAGCGGATGTATGACAAAATGTCATCGGTGATGGAGTACATGCGCAAGCTTTCATTTCCTTGGACCACTTCAACTTACAACAATGTGATCGAAGCATTTTCAGAGTCAGGTGATGCTAAGCATATGGAATACACATTTGACCAGATGCGTGCAGAGGGTATGAAGACAGATACCAAGACTTTCTGCTGCCTTATTAGAGGATATGCCAATGCAGGCCTCTTTCATAAGGTGATTAGTACTGTACAGTTGGCTGGGAAGTTGGAGGTTCCTGAGAATACCTCATTTTATAATGCTGTTATCTTTGCTTGTGCGAAGTTGGAGGATTTGATGGAGATGGAGAGAGTATTTAAGCGAATGAAAGATAAGCAGTGCCCACCAGATTCCACAACTTACTCCATGATGGTGGATGTATATAAAAGGGAAGGAATGAGTGACAAGGTTTATGATTTGGAGCAAGAAAAACAATTGATGGCTCTTAGTGGTCCTAAAGATGATGAAGCCATGGAGACTTTACTTGCTGTCTGATTGAGGGCTAAGACAATAGTGCGGGATTCATCAGTAGAAGGACTAATCAATCAGGTCTCGACTCATCAAGTTTTCAAAAGGTGGGATAAGTAATCGCAACGGCCACTGTTTTGCCTTGACGTCTTTTGTTAAATACTGTGGGAACCTTCGGACTTCGGTAATCTTCCAGCGCAAGCCATTGAAGCATGACGTTTATGTAAAATTGGCATCCAGGTTGTGATTGAGGTTGACATTTTTTTTTTTTCCATTCTTCAAGTCAATCTTGGTGTGCTGAGTGGAACTCAGTTCCAAAAAGTGCCTACGCGCTGTTGGCTTTTCCCTCTTTGGCCATATTTTGGCACCGAGAAGAAAGTATGACCAAATATTTGTGTCAGTTCGCACCCTGGTTTCTTTTGTACTGCTGCTACATTATTCGTTGTTAATGCGTTGACTTGAAGCTCTGATAATTTTTTGTAAAGCTGCCTTTTTACTTCCTTGTGAATAACTCCATGTATTGGATTGTTCTGCTCTTCCAACTATTGTAATTTGCAAATGGGCAAATGGTTGCAGTTGGTCAAATAGTTATACAATGAAATCAACTGGTTGATTTCAATTTGGATCTGAAACGCTGGACTTCAGAGAATTAGATCAAATCCAAAGCAGGTTGGTCCTAAGAACTATTTTTCATGTTTTACTCTGTAGCTGAAAATCCAAGCTCAGCTGATTTCTGCTTCAATTTTCATGGCTACTTTGAAACATTGATTGTTCTCAACCATGCAAGTGTGGGTAGCTCAACGGTACCATGGAAGTGTGTGTAGCTCAACGGAAGTTCACCATTGTTCAATGTTCCAATACTTGTTTGTTCGATTTGAAATAAGTCTCAAATTTTTCTTTGCACGTGTGTATCATCTGCGGACTACTTCATTCTGTAGTGACTATTGGCTATTGGATTGTGGTAGAACCAGTACTTTTTTACTTCAGGTTGCTGAAAAGTCTGAGGTCATTCAGTAAATGTTAGTTAACATTGCAAAGTATAGTCATGAGGAATCTGGGCCAGTTTTTAACATTGTTTTTTCTCCAATCGGAAGGTTTTTGCTCATTTTCCTTCCCTTGTCATTTTTCATTTTTTTTTCATTTTCCTTTTTGATTTCCCGGTGGTGGTGGTTTGGAGGTCCTTTGGCGGGTGTGTTATGTATCATGTTGAGCGTGCCTTCTTGAGGTGGTGAAAACTGACTTGTCATTTGCTTTAACCTTAACCTTGGTTTATAGGTTAAAATTAAGGTCCTAGTAGGCTAGTATATATTACCTTGGGTGACTCCTCGGCTTCACCTTGGTAAGTGGGCCCATTAAACCCACAAACCACGGGTTCCACTAGTTCAGTTTCATTTCCCGCAGAATGCAGTACTAGCTTAGTCAACTTCTGATAGAGGTTTGGGCACATAGGAGATCACCTAAAACAAGATATTAGAGCATCACAACTTCTGGTGAAGTAGGTATGCCGGAATGCAACGGAAGAGCTAATTTGAAATACACAAGTGGGGTTTTGCTTCGTGCAGTTAACTTCAGTGGTGTTGAGAATAATCTGATTTCTAGCTCGAGGACAGTAGAAAAAAGACGTGAATGTTAAATGAAATGATGGAACAAAGAGGTAGAGTGTTCCTTGTGGTTTTCTTTTCTTCAAACCACTAACTGACCCTCTTTGGTGCAATATAATTCACCTAACCACCCTGTATCAGGGAAAATGTATCAGTTTCTGCTGTTTCCTGAAATGGGATGATGTCTTTTCCTTTTCAAAGGACATGGGCCAATTATTGTCCAATATCAAGACTCCTGATTCACAACTGCCCCCACCTTCCCCAAGGCTGAGTTTGGAATCTGGTTTATGGTGGGGTGTGTGGAAAGGAAAGAAAGGAAATTCTTTTTGAGTTTTGTAGCTAGTTTTTCTCTCTTTTCCCTACACAAATCCTTGAACCAAACACATCCCAAAGGACATTATCAGACAATAAGTATGCTCATCTCACTAATTGTTATTCTTTTGCATACCGTTTACACTCGTTAAAGTTATAGCCTCATAGTCAACGTCTACTTTCTCTCAAGAACAGTACTAGGATTGGAAATGGCTTGGGCTGAAAGTAAGATGGTCTGGGCAATTGGAGAATCAAGAATGCTATTTTGGTCGTCGTTTGCATATTATGCAGTGGTTATGTGTGAGCATCAAAATGCCTGAACCATACAAGGGTTGAAAAACAGTACTAGGATTGGAAATGCCTTGGGCTGAAAGTAAGATAGTCTGGGCAATTGGAGAATCAAGAATGCTATTTTGGTCGTGGTTTGCATATTATTCAGTGGTTACGTGTGAGCATCAAAATGCCTGAATCATACAAGGGTTGAACCACTAATGAATTGATGTAACACTAACGCATGATGTTTGTGGTCCCTTGATTGTGACCGGTAAAATATCCTCTATTTAAGCATATGAATCAGCTCTTTGCTTTTCACAACAAACTGCCTTTCGCTCTCTGTCTTGTGTTGGTTCTTGCTCAAAGAATGATGATGTCAAAGCAGTCTCTAGCCTTTGCTGTGCTTGCTCTCACTTGCTTTCTTTGTTTCACCTCATGCACAGGTCAGTTTTATGTGTTCCAGTAGACTCAGTGTTCCTAAATGGAAGAAATTTGAGACTGAAAGTTCCTATACCAGTTTCTGTTTCTCTTTCATTGGAGTTTTGTACCATGTTGATGTGATGGTTGTGTTAAGAGTCATAGTATTGGAAGTGCTTTTACATGGATTACCTCTAATTTTTGCATGATGTAATGCAGAGTCACTGGCTGTTGGAAATGAAGGAAAAGAGGTATAACTCTTCCATCCTCATGATCTTTCTCATTTAACCAAGCTTATTATATATCGCATGGCACCAACAAGTTCACAGATATGCAGTTCCATTGGCCTTGTTACATTAGCTGTAGAAGAATTTGACCTTGGCTTAGTCCAAGAAAAATCTGACCAAGTCTAGATCCAAAGTGACAACATACTAATCCTTTGTCTCTAATTACCTTTGATACCAGTTTACTCTTTTGCAGGTTGGACCGCTTGTGTTTGATGTTGCAGACAATTATCCTACTAAGCATAAAATCCAGAATCATGGGCTCAATGAAGCTACTGCCAAGTACTTGTGCCACTATATCCACAGGTTCTTTTCATTCCTACTTATGAGTCCTCAGTTTCTTATGGTTTGATGGTTTCTATAAAATTGAAAATGCAGCTACCAAAAAGGAGACCCTAAGCCAGTTGAGGCAACTGCTTCTCTATGCACAATCAGGAGATACCTTCTACAGCCTCACCCCAACCACGTGACAAGAAGGAAGGCGAGAACCAATGCCGATGGTGCATTGCTAAGCCATCCACTTCAGCTGCTAAACTTGATGAGATTATCCAGTACTGCTGCACCCAGCACGGAATTGATTGCGGAGTCATCCAATATGGCGGTGCATGTTACACCCCCGCCACCAACAAAGTCTCTGATGCATTGGTGGTTATGAATCTTTACTACAACCTTGCCGGAAAGAGTGACTTCAACTGCCATTTCGGGGCAGTGGCCTTATTGTCACCCAGGACCCATGTAAGTGACATTCTATTTCTTATCACAGTTTCTACCAGAAATAGGTTTATTGGAGGCATGATTTTATAAGTATCACTTGAAGAGTTAAAGGTGCCAATTTTGGTGTCATATGTGTTATTTGCAGCTGTTGACGAATGTTTATACGCTTGATAAGGATATATGATGGCTAACTAAATAAAGTGAAGCTATGGAAGCTAAGATGGTTGGATGCTTCTAGACTAGTTCATAAATTAGTTTAATGACTGAATGTGTATGGAATGATGTATACAAATGAAATGGACTAGTCTTTTTATCTGATGGGTATATAAACATGGACAGAATGTTAACTACTGGTGCCTTAATCCTATTGCCTGAGTATCTTTTAAGCTTTACTTCCCTTTTCTTCTTTAACTCTTTTCTATGTATGACATGAGAATGGATCTATTCATCTGAAAATGAGTTTGGCAAAGCTGGCAAGGAAAGGTGTTATTGATCACTGCAGCTAAAGCAAAAAAATGGTTCTCTCATTTTCAGTTCAAGAAATGCACGTTCGTACGGAAGCTATTTTCGGTCCATGGGTTTGCTGTCTGACTGTCTCAATGGTCTGGCCACCCCTCTAGTTCTTTTTATTTTTTCTTTCCAGGCATCCCATTCTTCTTCATTTTGTTTTCTTTTGCAACTAAAAAGAGAACCTAAGGAGAGGACAAAATATAGCAAATTTTTCACGAGGAAAATTTCAGTCCTTCAAAAATTATCAAGCTTGCATCGCTCTACCCCTTAACTATCAAATTAAATGACAGACCTCTTAAATTTCGACAATGATTTAGCATCAATATGGTGTTACAACATTAGTAAAAATATTCCTTACTCTGATGTGCATAATGGAAGAGAATTTCATTTGAAATATGATCGATTGTTGTCCAGAAGTGAAGTCTATTCTTTGTATGCACAAAGCTGTTTTTTTTTTTTTTGGGTAAGTAATGCACAAAGCTGTTATGCATCTAGTGACTGTAATCTCCCTCCAGTGTCCTTTCACCATCACAAATGACAAAATGGCTGGTTTTGCGTAGTGTTCTGTCAAAGATTTGGTGCAGATTGACTCACTGTAGGGGCTAATTGTTCAAATTAATAGTTTGGGGTAACGTGACACAAGTGTAATCGTTTAGGGGGTCCAGTGTAAAGCTCTCTTTTCTAGTCCGAAACTAAAGCCACAATAGTACACTTGTGCACATGTTAGGGCGAATGCAAACATGAAAGTTTTTTCCAAAAATGTCTCAAAATACTAAAATTCTCAAGAGCGAGAGTTAAAAGAAGGAGTGAAACATGCTCCGTAATTTGCTCTCGCGTATATGAGGAGAAGCACGAACACGAGTGTGAAAGCATTTTCCAAGAACATCTTAAACTATTAGGATTTGTTTGATTAGAGTAAAACTGATAGACAATGTGAGAAAGATAGATAAATGAATCTTTATTTTGGCATTTGATTAGCATAAAAAAATACTCCAGTTAAAAATGCCAGGAAGTGAATTTTGTAGTACAACCCATTTAAGAATAATTAATAACTTCTAATGTCTAGCTAAAAATACGATAAAGTATTTTTCTTATGGATAGTACTATCTCCTATGTACATAATTTTCTTTCTCATCATTATCTACTATTATATATGCTAAGGGTAAGTTAGTAAGTACAAATATTTTTTTTGCAAAATTCAAATAAAAAACTTTTCTTTTAATCAATTGCTTAGAAGGAGATAAATTTTATTTTTTCTTTCACTCCACTTTATTTATTTTCGCTTTTTACCACTAGTATATTTTCCTTTATCATCAAATGAACCTTTAAAATTGATGACGAGAGCGATGATTGAAAGTAATGTTAATGACACCCAAATAAGTTCTTTAATTGATACTATCTTCTAGGATTTGGATAATCCCCTTTCTTATCAATGAGAGGTTTTAAACATGCTTGGACTGTGCGTGGAACCGACATTTAATATATATGGACCTCCAAATAATTTTTACAATTAATTTTCAAGGAAATGACATTTAATATATATATATATAGAGAGAGAGAGAGAGAGTACTATATACATCTTGGATTACTTTTGGAAGAAAATCATTTTCGAATACCAACATACGAACTCCCCTGAAGCCCTAGTACCAATCCAATCCTCGTATCTCCTAGACCCGTTGTTTTTTTCTCAAGGGTGAAATATTTACTTTCCCCTTAAACTATTCCAATTTTAGTTACTTGACCCTCCAACTACCAATTGAAGCTACTTTCTCCTCTAACTACCAATTGAAGCTACTTTCCCCTCAAACTTTCAAAACGTTAGTCCCTCCGTCCAATCCCCCATTCCCGTCCAAGAATTGGACGGAAAATTCACCACCTAACCCCAAATGGTATCATTGAAGGCTATTTTGGCTTTGTTCGGTTACTCTTTTAGTTTTAGTTTTAGTTTTGTTTCCAATTATTACCCTACTTCTTTCTCCAATCATTACCCTATTTTTTCAATTATTACTTTCTCATCTCTCTCTATTTCTCTTCAATCATTACTCATATTTTCAATAATTACTCTATTTCTCTCTCTACCCACTACCAAAACTAAACTAAACTAAACTCCCAACCAAACACAACCTTTATGTCTTTAACCTACCAATATATGTATATGTATGTATACCCTTACACCTACTTCCTCTGTACTGAGTAACTCACAGTCCAAATCCCCCCCCTCTCTCTCTCTCTCTCTCTCTCTCTCCGTGTGTACGTGTCTCCCCCCCCCCCCCCCCCCCCCCCCCCCCGCGACAATGAGAAGTTCAAGCAACTCCCATCCGAATATGAGCCCTAACCAGCAATTTTGTCTCTGTGGACAAAGGTCTCCTTTGAAGACATCATATGAGGACGAGAACCCGGGGAGGAGGTTCATAGTTTAATGGGGAAGTAGATATTTCACCCTTATCTTAACTTGTGAAACAGACCAAATTCAAAAACAAAATCTGTTCTTTAGAACACCATTACCTGTCAGTTGGGTGTTCCAAATTCACCAATTACCAAGTTTGTCTGTTGAAAATGGCACCTGGAGGGTTAGAAGAACCGTTGGCTAATTTGGTTGTTGTTGATGCCGCGGTGGGAATTAGTAATGGAGACGACGGAGCAACAACATCGTCAAATGAGGAGAGTGGCGGTGTGCAGGTCACGTCCTTTACCGAGGTGTTGGATGATGTTACCCTTCACTTCCAGATCATACGTCTTCAAAAACAGGTCCGGTGCTTCTCTTTTTACTATCATCAACCGTTTTTCTCACTTTGTATATGTACACAATTTCTTCATTTCATTTGGATAGATAACAATTGATATAATAGTTCGTCATGTTCGACTTCAGCAATTTATTCCTTGCCCATTCCGTGATTGTGTTAATAAGTGTGTATATGCTTATGAATTGTGGCTGTAGTGCTCATATGTGGTCTATCTTCTTCTTCTTCGTCTGAGATGATTGGAAGTGCTCTCTGTACTGCTGAATTTAGTAGTTGATTGGGTGGAGCCTTGATGTACTAAAATACCTTCAAGGGGAAAATGAGATACTGTGCCACATTAGTTATGTGTTTGTTTAGACCTTATAAGGTTTTTATTTTTTCTGCAATTGAAATGCTCCATAGCTCATGTCTTCACTCTCACTAGATCATCAGAGAGAGAACTGGAGTGCATCTGTGGTCATAGCACCGATAGTTTAATTTATTGTTTTTGGAAATCGAAAATTTTATGGAAAGAACGCAACAAAACAGAGAGAAACAAGGTATTAACTCAGGGATTCAGATTCAGAAGTTTTCAGATGTGTAATTTGTGTGTTCAATGGTGCTAGCTTGGGTTGAATAGTCGGCTAAACTCTATCGAGATCTCCCGTATAATGGCGAATTGAAACCTTTCTTTGACTGTGAAGGATGGGGATGATGATACCACACACAAGTGAGCATGTGACCCAAATTCGAGAATCTTTTGGATTGACGAGAACTTTCTCACCTTTTATAGGATCACTGTTGGGTTTCCTTAATTGTGCTCTCTGCTTGCTATGCATGTCACAGTTGGTTGGGAGAACTCCCCCAGCCCTCCAAAATTGTTTATGCTTTCCCCTTTCTGGTTATTTTATTTACCATGTATTTCTGTAGATCTATGCATGGATTGGTTGCAACTCTACCAAATTTGGACACTTGTATGCAGCTGCACCCACGCGACCTGTAAGTAGACAATTTTAATATTTGAACAACGTCTAGCTTACTTGCTTTTCATTTTTGTTTATCCATACAAAATATCCCCAACATTCTGTGAGGAAATGCCATTAGTTCAGACAAAAGATGCATTTTACTTGTGCACAATTTTTAGTAGTTGCAAAGAAGCAGCTATCAGGAATAAAAGCTCCTGCATTCGTGGCCTTCCCATTCCTGCTTAGTTGCATTAGATTTTTATCCTTGCCATCGTTGTCTTACTAGTTGATGGTTATGCACAGAACAATGCAGTGAGTGTCACTAACATACTTGGAGGAGGTTCTGATAATGCAGGATCTGGCATTGCCCGCCGAATATGTAAGCTTTGAGTTGCATTTAACCATATTGGAAAATGACAATGTTACTTGGATCCGTGCACTAACCTGTGATCTTTCTTACAGTTTTGAAGACCGGTCTAAATGTGATCCTTGCCTGTAATATTCCAAAGAACAGTCCCATGCTTGAGGTTTTACTCTCTCTCTTGCCCTCTCTGTCCCTCCCTCTTGATTAGCATGCACTGTCTGTAAGTCTAACTCATAGACTGGACTTGTATGTGATGTTCTACTTCATAATTACTATTATTTTTACTTCTCGATGCTTAGCTATGGCAATTTGAATGGAGTTGTGGCCGCTTCAATCTGGATTATATGATTGTATGCATGATTAGCGTAAGTTCGGTTCCTGATTGTGATCCATATTTCCCCTTCTCTTATTGGGGTTTCAGGCTGATGCTGAAAAAATGCTGGTGCGGAGGCTAATTAACCTGGGGTATGCAATGCCAAATTCCAATGGATCATCTTCATAGCAAAGAGCTAAGCACAGAATGCTATATGTAAGAATGCATTATATGTTTGTGGCAATTGTGGTTGTTAGCTCTATCAACACTGGTTACGGTGGTACTGAGGTTCAGGAAATTGCACCAGGTGAGGGTCCTAAGCACCATTTATGGATTGTGTGATAGCTTTCTGGCTTTCTTACCATGTCCTTCTCTTAAACCATCTTTTGCTTGAAAAATTGCTGCTGGTTAGAAGGTTGAACTGCTGGTTAGAACTATGCCCAATGATTTCTATTGGTGGTTATCTTTCAGCATAGGTAGCCACCGCGGTTCTTGACCATTTTTTCGATGCTGTTGGACATTGCTCTGCATTCTTAACCAGGTCTTTGGACCTTGCTCATATCTCTTTGTTTAAGGTGACAGTGCAGTGGAATGAGTAGTTGGTTTGCTTGTCTGTCTTTCTACCTTTAGTCTGTTACTCTGTTGGGATACTTTGTTCAATGCCTCCGATGAGTACTACCTTTTGTGATTCAAATTGAGAAGTGCATTGGGCTAGGATGGAGCTGTGTGTGAGATTACTGCACAAACCTGTGCTGGTACGAAAACTCCAGCAAAAGAACTATAAATTATTAACACAATGCAAAGGTTGCCTTCTTTTAGACATGGTATTACGAGATTTCTTTTTTTCTTTTTACAGGTAGTATGATAATTCATCATGAAGGAAAGTTTTTCATCCTCTTAGTTTCTTAGATACACAAGTGGTGGATAGTCCAAGGGTTAACTATGGTATCTTACAGAATGTACAATAACAGTAATAACTGAAAGATAAGAACTTTCTTGTAGCAGAATGTAAATAGGATCTGCATATGACTTTTTAAAGTCTACATCAATATCTACACCCCAGTTCCGTAAGACCAAAACACTTCCTTACATAGGGCTGGCCACCCCGTGGATAGTGAGCTCCGCTTCTACCAGGCAAGTATCCTTCACCAAATGACCCGTGATTGGAATATTGGAATAACTGAGTGTGTTAAATCTGCTCCAACCGCATTCCTTCCTTGAAGCACTGAACCAGTAAGTTACTGCAACATAGACAGAAAGATACAGATGTGTACATCTACAAACTGAATAATAAGAGGCACACAGCTGCAGTGGACCATGTTGGACAACTATGAACCGGAAACACTAATGAATTAGTCGCTAGTACAATTAGGGATGGCAGTTTTGCAGAATATTACCTTTATTACTGGAGTTATACACAGCATTTAACTGATCCACTATGCACAATTTAACCCCTACACATATTTTGGAATTTGGAGAAAGGGTAGAAGGATCAGCCAGAGCTAGATACAGAGATATATGGGTACCAGCTCCACTGCCTTTCCCCTTGGGATATAATTGTATCTTCCTGCATCAATCAACCCACAAATAGGTCACAAAGTTTAAATTCTTCGATTTTGAAGGAAACTCCAATTGTGTTTACCATTTATGATCTCCAGCGTTGAACTCCTTGGAATCATAGCACTCTACATTCAACTTTGAGAAGTTCTCAATTTTGCATTGCTGCTTGTAAGTAATGGCATCCTTAACCATTGACAAAGACTCTCCTTTGCCTGTATTTCGTTCCTTGCAGATAAAGACCTCTACCCCAAAGATGCAAGTGTCATTGACAAGATACCCGTTGCCAATATTGTTAAATGTTTTGAGAGGGATGAACTGATCAAAGCCGCATTCCTTCTTCATTCCATGAAACCGGTTTCTCTTGCCCAATGTATCTAAACACCACACACAGATGACTTGATTACCAAGTTGCATTTGTCTTGTCTATATACTATACTAATAACTTTGTTATAGTAACTGGATAATCTATGGCTGTCATGACCCGAGAGTGTATGTGTATATCGGGGCGGTTCTGGGGACACGTAAAAAAAACTCCAAAGTTTCCGATCGAATTTCGATGATCCGAGCCACTCAGTGTAATTAGAACGTGATTTTAAAGGTACCCGCGAGAAATCAGCAAAAAAATGACCGGGAAGGACTCCATCCAAACAATTTTTTATTGAACGGTTCAATAAAAAATTGCTCAAAATAAGCCCTTCCTGGTATTTTTTTTTTTTGCCAATATTTAATGGGTACCCTTAAAATCGCGTTATAAATACATTGAGCGGCTTGGATCATCAAAATTTGATCGAAAACTATAAGATTGAGATTTGGGTGTTTTTTTAGATATTTTTTTAGGTGTCGCCGGAACCGCCCCGAGTATCTCTCTCTCTCTTTATAAATATATATATATATAGATATATATATATATATATATAGAGAGAGAGAGAGAGAGAGAGAGAGAGAGAGAGAGAGAGATAGATGGATAGATAGATAGAAAACACCTCAAATCTCAATCTCATAGTTCTCGATCAAATTTTTATGATCGAAACCGTTCAATGTGTACAAAATGTAATTTTAAGGGTGTCTACAAGAAATTAGCAAAAAAATGACCGTAAAGTGCTCATTTTGAGCAGTTTTTAATTGAACTGTTCATCAAATTTAAGCTAAAAACTGGCCAGATCAAGCCCTTCCCAGTCTTTTTTTTTGCTCATTTTTCGCGGGTACCCTTCAAATCACGTTCTGATCACATTGAGTGGCTTGGATCATTAAATTTGATCGGCAACTATGAGGTTTTTTTAGGTGTCTAATTAGTTTTTTTTATTGAACGGTTCAGTAAAAAACTGCACGGATCAAGCCCTTCCCAATTATTTTTTTGCTAATTTCTTGCGGGTACCCTTAAAATCACGTTTTGAACACATTGAGCGGCTCGGATTGTCGCAATTCAATCGGGAAAGGGGAATCCCGCACGGTAAGACCGTGTGCAATCCCTCATTGGAAATTTGCTCTCTCTCTCTCTCTCTCTCTCTCTATATATATATATATATATATAGAGAGAGAGAGAGAGAGAGAGAGAGAGAGAGAGAGGCGTAAAACATTTGTAGGTGAGAATTGAGAACTCCCTGCATAGCTATAAGTAGAAGGAAGGTGAAGTGGAGGAAGAATATATAGTGGTGAATTGAAGGAGATGATGCCTTGAAGTATTATGTAGTTGTCCTTGTTTTGATCAAGCAGGAACAGTCGGAAAACAGCAAGGACCTCCCAGCCAGGTTGCAGCGAATTTGCTTCCGACATTACCAAGTAAACAGAGAGGTGATCTTTAATATTTTTGCTTTTGTTTCCATTTGGACAGATAGCTAATTTCCTGAAAGCGGAAGAGTGGCTCAACCAACTATGGTAGGGCATAGGCGTGTCATTCTGGCTAGAGAAACGAAGGAAAAGTGACACATATAGGCAGGGCATTTTGGGAGAGTAAGAAATGTACCATTTGTAGCCTCCAGCTTCAAAATCACCAGAGTCGTATCTCTCTATATTGTGTGCTGTTAGTAATGAAAATAACTGAATCTTAACAGTGTAGTGTGTTGGTGGCGCATCTGAAGTTAATCTTGAATCCACTGCAATAACAACAGAGGATATAGGTAGAGTTGAACTGCCCAGAGAGAGAGAGAGAGAGAGAGAGAGAGAGAGAGAGCACACCATCTTGGTCATGATCAAAGATAAGATCTTCAAAGTCTCCCATGGCAAGGTATTCACCAAAGAATTTTTACAGCTACGGATATAAACCATGATCTTTTGGCACGCTCGAATTTATAAGACAAAAAGGGAAATGGCTTTGATCCCAATGTCTTTCATAGATTTATCCTTTTCTGAGTTGGGGACTCGTGATTGTCCTCAAGACGAAGCAGCATCCATTCCCTGCTTGTTGGTCTTGCAAATGTTTGCTTTGAATTGAAAATAAGCAACGTTAGATATAGCCTTGCAGAAAGCATCTGGTTCTTCACGGTTTACTTGGCCCCTGTTACCACATTTCATTATGTCTACGTGTGAGAGAGAGAGAGAGAGAGAGAGAGATAGAGAGAGTGTGTGTGTGTGTGTGTACTAGGTTCAAGCACCTGTTGGCTATTTGTCCTTTGTAATTTTAACGCACAAATGAGAAACTTTTATATATCCCGGACCCTGGTATAGGAGTGGTGATGGCGTATCCCTCTGATTCGTTTTCAATTTTTCGGTCATTTTCCGAGCACACTTTGATGATCGAATTTGTTCAATTTGTAGAGCTCAGCGAGAACATTAATCTTGCCAAAAATCATATTCATCAAATATTAGTAGATACATGATTAACACGTGAAAATTGAAGGAAAAACAAAAATTGGATCCAAAACCACACTGAATCGGAAACCAATTTTTTATTTTTTTGCATTTTTCACGTGACCTTTTATGGTGCACTTTAATAGACTCTTCAAACACTTTTTGCAATAGAAATTAATAATTCTTCCAAAAGACGAAAAGTTATAGCACAAAAATATTTAAATGGTTAACCCATAATGTAAGTATTAGATTAGCAATGGTGTTACCCACCCTTCAAATTTTATAAAGTTGAGATCATGCTTGAAGTATCTTCTGGAGCATATATGGATATTAAAACTATAAATATTTTGATATTTGATGTTCGAGGATGTGCTAGAGATGCTCTAAGCATCAAATTATTAGTCGCACTTTATTTCTTTTGAGATTGGGAAATTATTGCTCCAGTTTATTCATTCAAAAACTACCTCAAAAAAATATGCGCTATCCACTTTAAGAATCCTGATAATACGCAGCGTTACTCATAAAAGAGAAGATTCACAAGGAGTATAAGAAATGAAGAGGTTCATGAGAAAGGTGTTGGAAAATGGAATTTAACCAAAGAGAATTTGGTGGGACTCATACCGCGTGAGGTGGGCCCAACAACAGTGAATAAATTCCATTAAGATATGAATGAGAAATTGTCTCATTATGGGAATTGGAAAAGCCAAGTGACGTGCGTGCGCGCCGTCACCAAACACCTAAATTAGACTGGGGCCGGGGCCGGAGCTCAGGATTCGTGGGCCCGCGACCTGTGGTTCAAGGTCTGTGGTCTATGGTCTAATCTAGATTAGTTTGGAACTGACTGGACTGTGGTCCTAGTTATGCTCTAGAATGAGAGCACGAGTCTGCGACTCTTCAATTGTCTGGCAATGAGTTGAATGCTGCAATTGATTGGTTTTCCAAGGATTACAGACACAAGTTGGTTCGATGGGTAGTCGACGGCGGTGCTCCGGCGGCTGAGTGGGAACCGAGTCAACCCTGAGAGACAAACACCGACACAACCTCCAGCACCGGTGAGGCGGCGAATTTGTCTTAAGGGCACCATTGAATAAAACGGGTCTCAGTTTGCAATATCTCTATACCTTGCTTACAGTTTATGTTTATATTTCATATCCTGTAATTCCATTTCATGTAATTTCTGTTCGATTGTAAATTTCCAAAAGGGAGGTGATTTTGGCACTCCAAATTTAGCCAATGGCACTCCACTTTTAGTTTTATATTCTCACATGATTAACATACAAAGTGGAGTGCCAGTGGTAAAAACTGGAGTGCCAAAATCAATTTCCTTTTCAAAAACTAGTAAATTCGATTACTGTTTTCCGCGCTATATTTTCCTGGTGAAGCAAACGAAGGAAAGCAGCTTTCTAGATGGTGTCATACCAAATTCTATAGTACCAAACTTGAAAGCAGATTTCCAGAAAAAACCAAAACCAAATCATAAAGTATCACTTGAAATTTGACTGCCAAGTTTTCAAGCACAAAGTCCTGGGTAAAATGTCTTTGGGAAAAAAGGTTGTCCTGGGTAAAATTCAAATGTATACCATTAACTATTCTTTTTTTTTTTTTTTTGAATCAGTCAATTCATTTCAAGCCCAAAGACAAAGATTACATCGAAAAATATAGGATTGCACCAAACTACCTACTCTGGAACACCCTGCAAAAGCAAATCAGCACTAGGTGCCGATATGAGAATTCCATCTGGGACTAGGCAGAGAGAAATCAAACAAAATCCCAGTACAAACCAGTAAACAATAATAACGGATGTAATCAAAACAACAAGCAGATCACAAGCGAAAGAAGAAATCTATCTCATGCTGGAGACCAAACACTGCTTCACGCCTGAAACTACCGTCGACGGCTCAGAACAAGGAAACAACGCCGGCGAACAAACAGGCCAGAGCTGCTACCGGAAAACCCCAACAACGGCGTCACTGCTACCACTACCGGAAACCCCCCAAAGCACCACCAACACCGCCGTTGACCACCGCAAACCTCACTCCGAACATCCACCAAAAAACCTAACTAAAATTATTCACCCAACACCCACCGGATTTAGAGCAATAGACTGGTACAAACCGGACTGGGGGAGACCCAGCTGGTAGAAAACGAGCCAAACGGCCGGAAAAAAACAAAAAACAAAAAAAACCCTAACCCCAAACTGCCCATTATTACCTCCGCCGACGGCCACTAAACTCCGGATTCTGGGAAGACAAGGTGGAGCCGTGAAGAATCCAGCCCACAGGTCACCGGCGGGAGGTTGGAACACCTGAAACAAGGTCACCACGAACACTGCAGCACATGCTCCCAAACCGAAGAGAAGAAACACCGACGGAGAAGAAAGGTGCGTGGGGGGAGGGTGGGGAGGAGGCAGCGGCCCCCCTCCCCCAAAACCGGATCTGCTTTAGGGCTTTCTTTCTTTTTTTTAGAGAGAGAGAGAGTAATTTAAGTGGTAATAACTATTCTTCTTTAGACAGTCCGGTTCCCCTAAGGGATCCCGCACGGGCTTACCGTGCGGGACTCCCATTTTCCGACCGAATTGCGACGATCCGAACCGCTCAAAGTGATCAGAACGTGATTTTAAGGGTATCTGCCAGAATCAGCAAAAACAATGATCGGGAAGGGCTAGATCTGAATAGTTTTTGATTGAACGGTTCAGTAAAAAATTGCTTAGATCAAGCCCTTCCCGATCATATTTTTTGCTAATTCCTCGCGAGTACCATTAAAATCACGTTCTGAACACATTGAGCGGCTCGGATCGTCGCAATTCGATCGGAAAAGGGGAGGTACGCACCATAGACTAGTAAGGGATCCCTCATTGGATCCTAAGTGCTTCTTTAGATACCTCAACAACATATGTTTCCATCAGTAGCTATTTTCCAAAGCTAATCTCAGGGTGTATACATCAACAAGCCTCTTTATGAGACTTCAAATCTTGCAATTCTCGATCAGGCTATATTCTTCAGTAAACATCATGCCTTTAGCCTATATGTCACAAATTACACTACATAACGAAGCAGCCGCCCAGAGAATTGCTTGAATCGTGAAAAAGCCATCTCAAAGTGACAAAAGAGAAGTGCATATGGACAAAGGCAGGATACTTAAAACTTGATAACACTGACATGTTCCTCATTCCACGATCGGCCACATAGAGATATTGGGGTGTGATTCTATGCTGCCCATCCTGCCAAATACCATTTTCAGATAAACATTCAGTTAATTAACAAATGGATTTACACAATGACTCCAAAAATTGAATAAAAAGTTACTCTTTTCTTTCTTTCTTTTTTTCCAGGTTAGGATCCACATATACACAAGTCATGTACAGATATCTTGTTACATAGTACATAGATATCTAACAAGAAATTAAAGATATCAATAACATGTAATATCTCGTAAAAGCATAATAGTCGAAATAACTTCATGGTTGAGAGCTGATATCTCTATTACTCTGCAAAGTTCTTAGGGTGCGTTTCTGCTAAACTAAATAGATTAAACAGACTAAAGTTCAAGTTTTCACGGATTTCTAGGCGGCTCCTCACATTCGTCAACTAAAATATCATTTAGCGGAAACAACTTGACTATTGTCATTGGCTTGTAGTCCATTTAGTTTAGCAAAAATCAAATAACTCAACATGGAACTGTGTATATCTCCTATCTTAATAAATACACCCCCCCCACCCACCCACGCAGCCAGAGAATGACTAAGATAAACACGTGCATTTTACTCAAGTAATGAGCATGTTTGATGTTTGTCATCAATCTTAGCCTTATTTTTAAAAAACAGAAAATCTTTTATCATGACAGAAAATTCAATCTTTCAAAATAAATCAGCATGATAACTTTTTTCTTTCACCAAAACAAGGACATACCCTCTTGCGGTGAAACTCCATAAAGAAATATCACATTGTTGAGAATGTTTTTTTTTTTTTGGGTAAGTCATTGTTGAGAATGTTAAGCACATTTAACAAATGAATATGCAGTTTCACAATATGCTTCCACCGAGCACGAGTTTACCAAACGATAGCCGCTATTCAGGCCTCTTTCATAAGGTGATTAGTACTGTACAGTTGGCTGGGAAGTTGGAGGTTCCTGAGAATACCTCATTTTATAATGCTGTTATCTTTGCTTGTGCGAAGTTGGAGGATTTGACGGAGATGGAGAGAGTATTTAAGTGAATGAAAGATAAGCAGTGCCCACCAGATTCCACAACTTACTCCATGATGGTGGATGCATATAAAAGGGAAGGAATGAGTGACAAGGTTTATGATTTGGAGCAAGAAAAACAATTGATGGCTCTTAGTGGTCCTAAATATGATGAAGCCATGGAGACTTTACTTGTTGTCTGATTGAGGGCTAAGACAATAGTGTGGGATTTATCAGTAGAAGGACTGATCAATCAGGTCTCGACTCATCGAGTTTTCAAAAGGAGGGATAAGTAATCGCAACGGCCACTGTTTTGCCTCGACGTCTTTTGTTAAATACTGTGGGAACCTTCGGACTTTGGTAATCTTCCAGCGCAAGCCATTGAAGCATGACGTTTTTGTAAAATTGGCATCTAGGTTGTGATTGAGGTTGACAATTTTTTTTTTTTTTTCCATTCTTCAAGTCAATCTTGGTGTGCTGAGCGGAACTCAGTTCCAAAAAGTGCCTACGCGCTATTGGCTTTTCCCTCTTTGGCCATATTTTGGTACCGAGAAGAAAGTATGACCAAATATTTGTGTCAGTTCGCACCTTGGTTTCTTTTGTACTGCTGCTACATTATTCGATGTTAATGCGTTGGCTTGAAGCTCTAATAATTTTGTAAAGCTGCCTTTTTACTTCCTTATGAATGACTCCATGTATTGGATTGTTCTTTTCTTCCGACTATCGTAATTTGCAAATGGGCAAATGGTTGCAATTGGTCAAATAGTTATGCAATGAAATCAACTGGTTGATTTCAATTTGGATCTGAAATGCAGGACTTCAGAGAATTAGATCAAATCCAAAGCAGGTTGGTCCTAAGAACTATTTTTCATGTTTTACTCTGTAGCTGAAAATCAAAGCTCAGCTGATTTCTGCTTCAATTTTCATGACTACTTTGAAACATTGATTGTTCTCAACCATGCAAGTGTGGGTAGCTCAACGTACCATGGAAGTGGGTGTAGCTCTACGGAAGTTCACCATTGCTCAACGTTCCAATACTTGTTTGTTCGATTTGAAAGAAGTCTCAAATTTTTCTTTGCACGTGTGTGTCATCTGAGGACTACTTCATTCTGTAGTGACTATTGGCTATTGGGTTGTGGTAGAACCAGTACTTTTTTACTTCAGGTTGCTGCAAAGTCTGAGGTCATTCAGTAAATGTTAGTTAACATTGCAAAGTATAGTCATGAGGAATCTGGGCCAGTTTTAACATTGTTTTTTCTCCAATAGGAAGTATTTTGCTCATTTTCCTTCCCTTTTCATTTTTCATTTTTTTTTTTCTTTTTCCTTTTTGATTTCCTGGTGGTGGTGGTTTGGAGGTCCTTTGGCGGGTGTGTTATTTATCATGTTGAGCGTGCCTTCTTGGAGTGGTGAAAACTGACTTGTCATTTGCTTTAACCTTAACCTTGGCTTATAGGTTAAAATTAAGGTCCTGGTATATATTACCTTGGGTGACTCCTCGGCTATACCTTGGTAAGTGGGCCCATTAAACCCACAAACCACGGGTTCTACTAGTTCAGTTTCATTTCCCGCAGAATGCAGTACTAAACTTAGTCAACTTCTGATAGAGGGTTGGGCACATAGGAGATCACCTCAAACAAGATATTAGAGCATCACAACTACCAGTGAAGTAGGTATGCACTGAATGCAACGGAAGAGCCAATTTGAAATACACAAGTGGGGTTTTGCTTCGTGCAGTTAAATTCAGTGGTGTTGAGAATAGTCTGATTTCTAGCTTGAAGACAGTAGAAAAAAGACGTGAATGTTAAATGAAATGATGAAACAAAGAGGTAGAGTGTTCCTTGTGGTTTTCTTCTCTTCAAACCACTAACTGACCCTCTTTGGTGCAATATAATTCTCCTAACCACCCTGTATCAGGGAAAATGTATCAGTTTCTGCTGTTTCCTGAAATGGGATGATGTCTTTTCCTTGTCAGAGGACATGGGGCAATTATTGTCCAATATCAAGACTCCTGATTCACAACTGCCCCCACCTTCCCCAAGGCTGAGTTTGGAATCTGGTTTATGGTGGGGTGTGTGGAAAGGAAAGAAAGGAAATTCTTTTTGAGTTTTGTAGCTAATTTTTCTCTCTTTTCCCTTCTGCATTTCCTTTCTTTCCCTACGCAAATCCTTGAACCAAACACATCCCAAAGGCATTATCAGACAATAAGTATGCTCATCTCACTAATTGTTATTCTTTTGCATACCTTTTACACTCGTTAAAGTTATAGCCTCATAGTCAACGTCTACTTTCTCTCAAGAACAGTACTAGGATTAGAAATGGCTTGGGCTGAAAGTAAGATGGTCTGGGCAATTGGAGAATCAAGAATGCTATTTTGGTCGTGGTTTGCATATTATTCAGTGGTTACGTGTGAGCGTCAAAATGCCTGAACCATACGAGGGTTGAACCACTAATGAATTGATGTAACACTAATGCATGATGTTTGTGGTCCCTTGATTGTGACCAGTAAAATCTCCTTTATTTAAGCATATTAATCAGCTCTTTGCTTTTCACAACAAACTGCCTTTTGCTCTGTCTTGTGTTGGTTCTTGCTCAAAGAATGATGATGTCAAAGCAGTCTCTAGCCTTTGCTGTGCTTGCTCTCACTTGCTTTCTGTGTTTCACCCCATGCACAGGTCAGTTTTATGTGTTCCAGTAGACTCAGTTGTTCCTAAATGGAAGAAATTTGAGACTGAAAGTTCGTATACCAGTTTCTGTTTCTCTTTCATTGGAGTTTTGTACCATGTTGATGTGATGGTTGTGTTAAGAGTCGTAGAATTGAAAGTGTTTTTACATGGATTACCTCTAATTTTTGCATGATGTAATGCAGAGTCACTGGCTGTTGGAAATGAAGGAAAACAGGTATAACTCTTCCATCCTCATGATCCCTATCATTTAACCAAGCTTATTATATATCGCATGGCACCGACAAGTTCACAGATATGCAGTTCCATTGGCCTTGTTACATTAGCTATAGAAGAATTTGACCTTGGCTTAGTCCAAGAAAAATCTGACCAAGTGTTGATCCAAAGTGATAACATACTAATCCTTTGTCTTTAATTAGCTTTGATACAAGTTTACTATTTTGCAGGTTGGACCGCTTGTGTTTGATGTTGCAAACAATTATCCTACTGCCAAGTAATTGTGCCACTATATCCACAGATTCTTTTCATTCCTACTTATGAGTCCTCAGTTTCTTATGGTTTGATGGTTTCTATAAAATTGAAAATGCAGCTACCAAAAAGGAGACCCTAAGCCAGTTGAGGCAACTGCTTCTCTGTCTACGCACAATCAGGAGATGCCTTCTACAGCCTCACCCCAACCACGTGACAAGAAGGAAGGCGAGAACCAATGCCGATGGTGCATTGCTAAGCCATCCACTTCAGCTGCTAAACTTGATGAGATTATCCAGTACTGCTGCACCCAACTCGGAATTGATTGCGGAGTCATCCAATATGGCGGTGCATGCTACACCCCCGCCACCAACAAAGTCTCTGATGCATCGGTGGTTATGAATCTTTACTACAACCTTGCCCGAAAGATTGACTTCAACTGCTATTTCGGGGGCAGCGGCCTCATTGTCACCCAGGACCCATGTAAGTGACATTCTATTTCTTATCACAGTTTCTACCAGAAATAGGTTTATTGGAGGCATGATTTTATAAGCATCACTTGAAGAGTTAAAGGTGCTAATTTTGGTGTCATATGTGTAATTTGCAGCTGTTGACGAATGCTTATACGCTTCATGAGGATATATATGGCTAACTAAATAATGTGAAGCTATGGAATCTAAGATGGTTGGATGCTTCTAGACTAGTTCATAATGACTGAATGTGTATGGAATGATGTTTACAAATGAAATGGACAAGTCTTTTTATCTGATGGGTATATAAACATGGACAGAATGTTAACTACGGGTGCCTTTATCCTATTGCCTGAGTATCTTTTAAGCTTTACTTCCATTTTTGTTCTTTACCTCCTTTCTATGTGTGACATGAGCTTGGATCTTTTCATCTGAAAATGAGTTTGGCAAAGCTGGCAAGGACAGGTGTTATTGATCACTGTAGCTAAAGCAAAAAAATGGTTCATACGGAAGCTATTTTCAGTCCATGGGTTTGCTGTCTCAATGGTCTGGCCACCCCTTTAGTTCTTTTTATTTTTTCTTTCCAGGCATCCCATTCTTCTTCATTTTGTTTTCTTTTGCAACTACAAGAGAACCTAAGGAGAGGACAAAATATAGCAAATTTTTCACGAGGAAAATTTCAGTCCTTCAAAAATTATCAAGCTTGCATCGCTCTACCCCTTAACTATCAAATTAAATGACAGACCTCTTAAATTTTGACAATGATTTAGCATCAATATGGTGTTACAACATTAGTAAAAATATTCCTTATGTATATAATGGAAGAGGATTTCATTTGAAACATGATCTATTGTTGTCCTAATGTGAAGTCTATTCTTTGTATGCACAAAGCTTTTATGCATCTAGTGACTCTGTAATCTCCCTCCAGTGTCCTTTCACCATCACAAATGACAAAATGGCTGGTTTTGCGTAGTGTTCTGTCAAAGATTTGGTGCAAATTGACTCACTGTTAATACATTAAGGGGCTAATTGTTCAAATTAATAGTTTTTTGGGGTAATGTGACACAAGTGTAATCGTTTAGGGGGTGCAGTGTATTGCTCTCTTTTCTAATCCGAAACTAAAGTCACAATAGTACACATGTGCATATGTTAGCAGTTAGCGCGAATGCAAACATGAAAGTTTTTTCCAAAAATGTCTCAAAATATTCTCTAAAGCGAGGGTTAAAAGCAGGAGCGAAACATACTCCGTAATTCGCTCTCGCGTATATGAGGAGAAGCACGAACATGAATGTGAAAGCATTTTCCAAGAACATCTTAAACTATTAGGATTTGTTTGATTAGAGTGAAAATGATAGACAATATGAGAAAGATAGATAAATGAATCTTTATTTTGGCATTTGATTAGCATAAAAAATACTCCAGTTAAAAATGCCAGGAAGTGAATTTTGTAGTACAATCCATTTAAGAATAATTAATAACTTCTGATTTCTTGCTAAAAATATGAATAGTACTACCTCCTATATACATAATTTTCTCTTTCTCATCATTATCTACTATTATATGCTAAGGGTAAGTTAGTAAGTACAAATATTTTTTTTGCAAAATTCAAATAAAAAAACTTTTCTTTTAATCAATTGCTTAGAAGGAGATAAATTTTATTTTTGCTTTCACTCCACTTTATTTATTTTCGCTTTTTACTACTAGCATATTTTCCTTTCTCATCAAATGAACCTTTACAATTGATGACAAGAGTGACGATTGAGAATAATGTTAATAACACCCAAATAAGTTCTTTAATTGATACTGTCTTTAAGAATTTGGATAATTCCCTTTCTTATCAATGAGAGGTTTAAACACGCTTGGATAGTGCGTGGAGCCGAGGACCTCCAAATAATTTTTACAATAAATTTTCAAGGAAATGCCATTTAATATATATATATGGACCTCCAAATAAAATTTACAATTAAATTTCAAGAAAATCATTTTCGAATACAAACTCCCCTGAAGACCTAGTACCAATCCAATCCTCGTATCTCCTAGACCCGTCGTCTTTTTCTTAACTTGTGAAACAGACCAAATTGAAAAACAAAATCTCGTTCTTTAGAACACCATTACCAGTCAGTTGGGTGTTCCAAATTCACCAATTACCAAGTTTGTCTGTTGAAAATGGCACCTGTAGGGTTAGAAGAATCGTTGGCTAATTTGGTTGTTGTTGATGCCGCGGTGGGAATTAGTAATGGAGACGACGGAGCAACAACATCGTCAAATGAGGAGAATGGCGGTGTGCAGGTCACGTCCTTTACCGAGGTGTTGGATGATGTTACCCTTCACTTCCAGATCATACGTCTTCAAAAACAGGTCCGGTGCTTTTCTTTTTACTATCATCAACCGTTTTTCTCACTTTGTATACGTCCTCAATTTCTTCATTTCATTTGGATAGATAACAATTGATATAATAGTTCGTCATGTTCGACTTCAGCAATTTATTCCATGCCCATTTCCTGATTGTGTTTATATGTGTGTATATGCTTATGAATTGTGGCTGTAGAGCTCATATGTGGTCTATCTTCTTCTTCTTCGTCTGAGATGATTGGAAGTGCTCTCTGTACTGCTGAATTTAGTAGTTGATTGGGTAGAGGCTTGACGTACTAAAATATCTTCAAGGGGAAAATGAGATACTGTGCCACATTAGTTATGTGTTTGTTTAGACCTTATAAGGTTTTTATTTTTTCTGCAATTGAAACGTCCCATAGCTCATGTCTTCACTCTCACTAGATCATCGGAGAGAGAACTGGAGTGCATCTTTGGTCGTAGCACCAATAGTTTAATTTATCTTTTTTGGAAACAGAGAGAAACAAGGATTTGTTAAAATATTGACTCTGGGATTCAGATTAAGAAGTTTTCAGATGTGTAATTTGTGCGTTCAATGGTGCTAGCTTGGGTTGAATAGTCGGCTAAACTCTATCGAGGTCTCCCATATAATGGCAAATTGAAACATTTCTTTGACTGTGAAGGGATGGGGATGATGATAGGATACCACACACAAGTGAGCATGGCCCTCCAAAATTTTGTATGCTTTCCCTTTCTGGTTATTTATTTACCATGTATTTCTGTAGATCTATGCATGGATTGGTTGCAACTCTGCCAAATTTGGACACTTGTATGCAGCTGCACCCACCCGACCTGTAAGTAGACGATTTTAATATTCGAGACAACATCTAGCTTTTCTGCTTTTCATTTTTGTTTATTTCGTACAAAATATCCCCAACATTCTGTGAGGAAATGCCAGTAGTTCCGACAAAAGATGCATTGTACTTGTGCACAATTTTTAGTAGTTGCAAAGAAGCAGCTATCAGGAATAGAAGCTCCTACATTCGTGGCCTTCCCATTCTTGCTTAGTTGCATGAGATTTTTATAGTTGATGGTTATGCACAGAACAATGCAGTGAGTGTCACCAACATACTTGGAGGAGGTTCTGATAATGCAGGATCTGGCATTGCCCGTCGAATAGGTAAGCGTTGAGTTGCATTTAACCATTTTCGAAAATGACAATGTTACTTGGATCCGTGCACTAACCTGTGATCTTTCTTACAGTTTTGAAGACCGGTCTAAATGTGATCCTGGCCTGTAATATTCCAAAGAACAGTCCCATGCTTGAGGTTTTAATCTCTCTCTCTCCCTCTCTCTTGATTAGCATGCACTGTCTATTTCATAGGTTGGACTTGTATGTGATGTTCTACTTCATAATTAGTATTATTTTACTACTCGATGCTTAGCTATGGCAATTTGAATGGAGTTGTGGCCGCTTCAATCTGGATTATAATATTATTTGCATGTATGCATGATTTAGCGCAAGTTCGGTTCCTGATTGTGATCATATTTCCCCTTCTCTTATTGGGGTTTCAGGCTGATGCTGAAAAAATGCTGGTGCAGAAGCTAATTAACCTGGGGTATGCAATGCCAAAATCCAATGGATCATCTTCATAGCAAAGAGCTAAGCACAGAACACTATGTGTAAGACTGCATTATGTGGTTGTGGCGCGATTCTGGTTACAGTGGTACTGAGGTTCAGGAAATTGCACCAGGTGGTGGTCCTAAGCACCATTCATGGATTGTGTGATAGCCTTCTTACCATGTCCTTCTCTTAAACCATCGTTTGCTTGAAAATTGCTTCTGGCTGGAAGGTTGAAATGCTGGTTATTACTATGCCCAATGATTTCTATTAGTGGTTATCCTTTCAGCTTAGGAAGCCACCGCGGTTCTTGACCATTTTTCAATGTTGTTGGACATTGCTCTGCATTCTTAACCGGGTCTTTGGATTCCTTGCTCATATCTCTTTATTGAAGGTGATAGATAGTGCAGTGGAATGAGTAGTTAGTTTGCTTGTCTTTCTACCTTTAGTCTGTTACTCTGTTGGAATACATTGTTCAATGCCTCCGATGAGTACTACCTTTTGTGATTGAAATTGAGAAGTGCAACATTGGGCTAGGATGGAGCTGTGTGTAAGAGATTACTGCACAAACCTGTGCTGGTACGAAAACTCCAGCAAAAAACTATAAATGATTAACACAATGCCAAGGTTGCCTTCTTTTAGCCTATCAAAAAAAAAACGGTTGCCTTCTTTTAGCCATGGTATTACGAGATTTCCATTTTTCTTTTTACAGGTATTGTGATAAGTTGGTAACTTATCATGACTGAGAGTTTTTCATCTTCTTAGTCTCTTAGATACACGATTGGTGGATAGTTCAGAGGGTTAACTATGCTATCTTACAGAATGTATAATAACAGTAATGACCGAAAGATAAAGAACTTTCTCGTAGCGGAATGTAAATAGGATCTGCGTATGATTGGTATGTCTTTTTAAAGTCTACATCAATATCTACACCCCAGTGCTGTTAGAGCAAAACACTTCCTTACATTGGGCTAGCCACCCCGTGGATAGTGAGCTCCGCTTCCACCAGGCAAGTATCCTTCACCAAAAGACCCACGCTTGGCTGAATGAAATAACTGAGTGTGGTAAATCTGCTCCAACCGCATTCCTTCCTTGAAGCACTGAACCAGTAAGTTACTGCAACATAGACAGAAAGGTACAGATGTGTACATCTACAAACTGAATAATAAGAGGCACACAGCTGCAGTGGACCATGTTGAACAACTAGGACCCGGAAACACTAATGAATTAGTCACTAGTACATTTAGGGATGGCAGTTTTGCCGAATATTACCTTTACCAGACCAATCCTTAGCAGTTATCTGGTCCACTATGCCCAATTTAACCTCAACATATATTTTAGAATTGGGAGGAAGGATAGAAGGATCAGCCAGAGCTAGATACAGAGATATATGGGTACCAGCGCCACTGCCTTTCCCCTTGGGATAGACTTGTATCTTCCTGCATTAATCAACCCACAAATAGGTCACAAAGTTTCATTCTTCAATTTTGAAGGAAACTCAATGGTGTTTACCATTTATGATCTCCCGCGTTAAACTCCCTGGAATCATAGCACTCCACATTCAACTTTGAGAAGTTCTCAATTTTGCATTGCTGCTTGTAAGTAATGGCATTCTTAACCATCGACAAAGACTCTCCTTTGCCTGTATTTCCTTCCTTGCAGATAAAGACCTCTGCCCCAAAGATGCAAGTGTCATTGACAAGATACCCGTTGCCAATATTGGTAAATGTTTTGAGCGGGATGAACTGATCAAAACCGCATTCCATCTTCATTGCATGAAACCGGTTTCTCTTTCCCGATGTATCTACACAGCACACGGAGATGACTTGATTACCAAGTTGCATATTTCTCGTCTATATACTAGTAAACTTTGTTATAGTAAATTAGTAACTACATAATCTATGGCTGTCATGAGCCAGGAGTAGTTACATATGTCCATAGAGAGAGAGAGAGAGAGAGAGAGAGAGAGAGAGAGAGGTGTAAAACATTTGTAGGTGAGAGTTAAGAACTCCCTGCATAGCACTAAGTAAACGGAAGGCGAAGAGGAAGAGGAAGAACATATAGTGGTAAATTGAAGGAGATGATGCCTTGAAGTATTAAGTAGTTGTCCTTGTTTTGATCACGCAGGAACAGTCGGAAAATAGCATGGACCTCCCAGCCAGGTTGCAGCGAATTTGCTTCCGACATTACCAAGTAAACAGAGAGGTGATCTTTAATGTTTTTGCTTTTGTTTCCATTTGGACAGATAGCTAATTTCCTGAAAGCGGAAGAGTGGCTCAACCAACTATAGTAGGGCATAGGCGTGTTGCTCTGGCTAGAGAAACGAAGGAAAAGAGACATAGCAGGGCATTTTGGGAGAGTAAGAAATGTACCATTTGTAGCCTCCAGCTTCAAATTCACCAGAGTCGTATCTCTCTATATTGTTTGCTGTTAGTAATGAAAATGACTGAATCTTGACAGTATAGTGTGTTGGTGGCGCATCTGAAGTTAATCTTGAAACCACTGCCATAGCAAGAGAGGATAGAGGTAGAGTTGAACTGTCCAGTATTTGTTGTGTAGGTGTGGAGAGAGAGAGAGAGAGAGAGAGAGAGAGAGAGAGAGAGTACCATCTTGGTCATCAAAGATAAGATCTCCCATGGCAAGATATAGTCCGAAGAATTTTTACAGCTACAGATATAAACCATGATCTTGTGGCGCGTTCAAATTTATAAGACAAAAAGGGAAATGTCTTTGATTCCAATGTCTTTCGAAGATTTATCCTTTTCTGAGTCGGGGACTGGTGATTGTGCTCAAGGCAAAGCAGCATCCATTCCCTGCTTGTTGGTCTTGCAAATGTTTGCTTTGAATTGAAAATTAGCAACGTTAGATATAGCCTTGCAGAAAGCATCTGGTTCTTCATGGTTACTTGGCCCCGTTACCACATTTCGTTATGTCTACGTCAGAGAGAGAGAGAGAGAGAGAGAGAGAGAGAGAGAGAGAGAGAGAGAGCTTCAACTTGGTTCAAGCACCTGGTGGCTATTTGTCCTTGAAATTTAAACGTACAAAGTTTACTTTGTTACCTCGTATAAAATTACAGGACTTTTTATGGTGCACTCTAATAGACTCTTCAAACGCTATTTTTTGCAATAGAAAATAATAATTATTCCAAAAGACGAAAAGTTATAGCACAAAAATATTTAAATGGTTAACTCATAATAAAATAGTATTAGATAAGCAATGGCGTTACGGCTTTACCCACCCTTCAAATTTTATAAAGTTGAGATCATGCTTGAAGTATCTTCCGGAGCATACATAAATATTGAAACTAAAAATATTTTGATATTTGAGGAATGTGCTAGAGATGCTCTAAGCATCAAATTATTAGTCGCACTTTATATCTTTTGAGATTGGGAAATTATTGCTCCTGTTATTCATTCAAAAACTACCTCAACAAAAATATGTGCTATCGACTTTAAGAATCCTGATAATACGCTGCAGCGTTAGTCATAAAAGAGAAGATTCACAAGGTACTATAAGAAATTAAGAGGTTTATGAGAAAGGTGAAGTAAACGAAGGAAAGCAGCTTCCTAGATGGGGTCATACCAAATTCTATGGTACCAAACTTCTGCTTTCCAGAAAAAACCAAAACCAAATCAAAAAGTATCACTTGAAATTTGACTGGAAAGTTTTCAAGCACAATCGTCTTTGGGAAAAAGTTGTCCTGGGTAAAATTCAACTGTATACCATTAACTGTTCTTCTTTAGATACCTCAATAACATATGTTTCCATCAGTAGCTATTTTCCAAAGCTAATCTTAGGGTGTATACATCAACAAGTCTCTTTTGAGACTTCAAATCTTGCAATTCTCGATCAGGCTATTTTCTTCAGTAAACATCATGCCTTTAGCCTATATGTCACAAATTATACTACATAACGAAGCAGCCGCCCAGAGAATTGCTTGAATCGTGAAAAAGCCATCTCAAATTGACAAAAGAGAAGTGCATATGGACATCAAAGGCAATCTAACAACAGATCTTCAAATGACCATCTTCTGTACCAACAAGAAACAATCGTGAGAAAGGCAGAATACTTAAACTTGATAACACCGACATGTTCCTCATTCCACGATCGGCCAAATAGAGATATTGGGGTGTGATTCGATGCTGCCCATCCTGCCAAATGCCATTTTCAGATAAACATTCAATTGATTAACAAATGGATTTACACAATGACTCCAAAAATTGACTAAGAAATTACTCTTTTCTTCTTTTTTTTCAGGTTAGGATCCACATATACACAAGTCTAGTACAGACATCTTATTACATAGTACATAGATATCTAACAAGAAATTAAAGATATCAATAACATGTAATATCTCGTAAAAGCATAATATTCGAAATAACGTTATGGTTGAGAGCGGATATCTCTAATACTCTGCAAAGTTCTTAGGGTGCGTTTCCGCTAAACTAAATAGATTGAACGGACTAAAGTTCAAGTTTTCACAGATTTCTAGGCGGCTCCTCACATTGATCAACTAAAATATCATTTAGCGGAAACAACTTGACTATTGTCATTAGCTTGTAGTCCATTTAGTTTAGCAAAAATCAGATAACTCAACATGGAACTGTGTATATCTCCTATCTTCATAAATTAAACCTCCCCCCGCCCCCCCTCCCTCTCACACACACACACGCAGAGCCAGAGAATGACTAAGATAAACACGTGCATTTTACTCAAGTAATGAGCATGTTTGATGTTTGTCATCAATCTTAGCCTTATTTTTAAAAAACAGAATATCTTTTATCATGACAGAAAATCAATCTTTCAAAAGCGATCAGCATGATAATTTTTTTCTTTCACCAAAAGGACATACCCTCTTGCGGTAACTCCATAAAGAAATATCACATTGTTGAGAATGTTAAGCACATTTAACACTAGAGTAGGACATCCAAAGACTGTGTACCTCCTTACATAATCTCTTCATCTTTCTACCTTTACTCCGAGTTATCTAGATATTTTATGCAATCTTCCTAGCCTACACAAATGCATGGTGCTATTTAAGAATAATCTTGGGGAGCATGATACTCAACGTAAATAAGGAGGAGAAATTAGTAGTTCTCAATTGCTTACGACTGCTTCAGAGTAAAATAACCACTAACAGAAGATCCACTTTCAGTAATTACATTCTTTAAGAGAAGAAAGGTGAATTATAGTTATAGAAAACGAACTACTTGGATTTCAAACTGATAATCTAATAACCACATAGAAACCATTGTTTGATTGAATGGTAAGGTTAATTGTGTAATTAAGCAAACTGGTTTGGAGTTGGTTGGGGGTTGCAAAATGAACATTTGATATACGTACTTCATCTGCAGATCTAGACAAAGAAGAAAGCCCAATTTTATTCTTGGCTATTGAAATCACATCTTGTCCCCACACAGAGAAACCAGATACACTATCATTGTGACCTCTGAAAACAATGGGCTGTGGCGGCCAATTCCTGCAAGGGAAACTCCACAAAGGCAGCAATCAGACATAGACAAGACATTAAAACCTTCTTGTGTTTTCCTTTTTCAGAACTGTCCCTTTTTGTGTTCTCTTGAAACAGAAGGATAAATATGAGCTCGAATAATATTTGGAGAAAATAGAGAACCTCATAAAGCAGACAATAGATTTCCAATTACCTTCTCAAGTCCCAAACTCGCAAAGTCCTGTCAAGAGAGCTAGAGACGAGCAAATGGTCTGCTGGTGCAGCTAACTGCAGGGATTACAAGATAAATGAAACTACAGTTCATGAAAACAGATTTCATATTTGGGAAAATAAATTACCTTTGTTACATAACCATCATGAGCCCTCCACGTAGAAATCACATTTCCACTCCTGACATCAAGTAACCTGCACATCCCAGAACTTAGTCCAGCTGCGATCCAGGATGGTGAAGCTCCAGCTCCATCAGCTTGCATTTTGTCAGAACCACATGCACATATGGAAGAAATGAGCGAAGGGAAACTGGATTCTCCAGATTCAGTCTTCCAGAGATGAAGTTTTTGACCTCGGGGAACATCAATGAATCTGCACGAAACAGTACCATTAAAAGGGACCAAACTGCACATGAAGAACTTCTCATCTTCCTAATCTTAGGCTCTTTATGTATCAGCTAAGAATGCAAATCTGGCTCTAATACCTGAGTGAACCATTTCCTGTGCCAACTACAAGCTTTTCATTGAACTGCAAGTGATGCATACAAGTGTACAAGCTCCCATCAAATGCAGCAGACAATATCCCACTTGATGGTGGACTGGAATTCACCATATTGGATTGATCAGCATTCATCTTTGATGGAGAAGTTAAAGGGCTCGAATCATGCACAGAGCTCATAGATGATTCAGCAAATATAGATATTAGCTTCCCTGTCTGGCTGTTCCAAACATGTACAGTTCCATCGCAGGAAGCCACCCTTTCGTAGGATGAAAAGATAGAAATATCATTTACGGCCTGAAAGTTATGGAGTAATTAGAGACCTATCGACCATAGGTAATACCATAGAGGGGGGGAAAGGGCCCAACTCTGACATGCTGCAGTACTGCACTGAAAGTAATAGTCAAATCGTACAAGAATATGAAGATCAGAAATACGAGTTATCACCAATTATCATTGTACAATTTGTACACAAACCACCAGAGCAAACTAGTAGTATTAAGCGAGAGGAGTGAAACACCTACTATGAAAATTGGCATCGTACCCCCGTCATTTGTACATAATAGCAGCATAGTTGTCCTGCTACTTTCGGACCAGATTTGAAAACCATAACAGGCCAACAAAGTAGAGCTAAAGCTATATATTTGTCAATAGGAAAAACAAACATAGGAAATACCTCTATTTCACAACTCAAAATTAACTACCAAACTCCATTTCTCTACACCAAGTGGGATGCGACCAGCATATATTACAGGATATGGTAGAGAACGATAAATAGATGTTTATTAGATGACAGATTTCAGCAATACTAGTATGAAAAAGTGATAAATGATAATTATAAATAAATCACAAGTGATAAGAAGCAACATTTCCAGAAATCGACAGCAATTAATGCCAACAAATTGCAGAGAACACATGATCCAAACTAACAAGAGTAATGAAGAAAATAGAAACAGACCTCCTCATGGCCATAGTAAGCAGATATACAATCACTTCTTGACAAGTCCCACCTCTGAACCGTTCCCTTGAATCCTGGACCAACTCCTGCAGTGAAAACCGTGCACTCATCTTGGCAAACAGCTAAAGATCTTAATGCTCCGTGATGTGCCCGAATAGAGTGTATTACAGATGCTCTGATCTTCCATGGAAGCTCGTCTTTCAGATTCCCAAAACGGCCTAAAAAATCAGGCCCATCCCAGCTAGCTGCCGGACTAGGGAACCAGTGCCATGGCTCATGATTTCCAAAAGTTGAGGTTGTTACCCGTCTCTCAGCTGAACTCTGGTCAAGTTCATTTGCGTGCTTAAGAGGAACCAAGTTTTTGGAACTTCTACTTCCTTGGGATTGTGGTGTTGACCACCCAACCCCATTGAGCAGCAGTTTAGCAGGATTGTACTCAGATGTTGAGCTCTTGTTAAAAATGGGCCTTTTAGAATTAATATTGTCTGGACCACATCGGGAGGACTCCCCTGTATGTTCCCACTGAATCATGACAAGTTCAGACATGTCAAGTGCAAAAAGTATAACGTGCTTGAGCATACAGAATTGTTTTTTACACAGAGAATTTATTGTTGAATCACCCTAAGGATTCTAGCCTTGGAAGCATAAAACCAGCATACCTTCCAGTTATGACACCGTAGCAGGAATTGCTCAAGAAGCAACCAGGTGGCACAACCCTGGCGAAGTTTCTCTATACCAAGAAGAGATGCAAAGGAAGGATACAAAAGGAACCTGTAAACGTCTTGCTAGTTCAACACATGCTAAACATGACGAGAGGGTAAAACACTCTGAATTGGCTCCATTTTAGGAGAAGTTTTCAATCAAAACATAGTGAATAAGACTCACACAAGGTCCATACGACTTTCAATTTCATCCTCGTCTGATTTTGGCTTGGTAACTTTCGAGCTTCTTTCTAGAGTACCAGAAGCAATTCTGGTTTCCTGAGAAAAAGCTAGCTCATCAAATAGCTCTTTAAGTTTTGGTAGGACATGCAATGCTGTTAAATCTGGGCCAATCCGCTCACAAATTGCAATGAGACTTGTAGCAGCAACCTGGTAAACAGGAGTATGGCGTTATTACAGAATTAAGAACTAATTAACCAGCACTTAAGACTCAACGGAAGTTAAACAAGATTATGGACATTTATGGCACAGATGGTGAATGAACCGTTGTGGGAGTGTACTAATTTGATCATCTTAGTATATCCCCATATCAGCTACACTCATTTTATGACAATGTTGTTTGTCACTTGCCCAAAATTCTTACCTCAAAGATTTTCTGCAAACAGATTACATAACTTGCACGAAGCACTTGTTCCCGATCGAGCATACCTACTATAGTGTATCGCATACCTATTATAGTGTATGAGTTACACATCTCCAATGTCTATGTCCTTAATTGAACAAAGATAAAGTAATTATTCACTCTGTATTACTCCTAGTGATATCTTCCCTTCCCAGTAACTTTCATTTTCAAGCATATATTGTTATTATGATCATGGAATCATACTTCAATGTGTTTTTAGATGAGGCAGGGTTGCAGTGAATCTTCTCTTCATAAGTGCAGTGAGGGAAAAAAAGGGAAAGAAAGTGATACGCATTAGGATTATTCGATAAGCCACTCGACAATCTTGTATCTTAGTTTACTGTAACGTCTTTTATGCTAGATAAATACACGTATCAGTGGGCCAATAGTAAGTGTAAAAACACTCCAAGTTGTCTCGGGCAAGGAGCGAACCTGCCCTCAATCTTCAAAAATTCAGACATGCATAGGCTAATATGTAGAGATCAAAACACAAATATAAAACACCTGAAGAACTGAAATGTCCAAATCGGTTTGCAGAACCATAACATGCAGAAAACTTCCATCCTGCACGGCAATGTCAGATCAATTTATGATTTCAAGTTTCAGTTCAGGAGAAAGGTTGTACAAGGTAAATAGATTAGATTGCATACTTCTATCAACTCCTTTATAACCACATCCGTCGGTAAGACTGAGAGGAGACCATCTAATGACATTAGACAATCAATAAGAGCTAAATAACTCCAATTCTGCATAGGCTCAGGCTTAGTCATGTATGAAGCATCAATGCAAGAGTGAACAACATTTGTTAGCAATGGTAGAATCTGTCTAACAACAAAATTCTCCCCCAAAAGACCACCTGAAAAGTAAAGCACAAAATTAGCTTAAAGGCTGAAGAAGCAGATTTCAGTAAAGAAAGCAGTCTTACAACCTCATAAAATTAAGAATACCAATTCTAACCACGACATCAATCCCATCGCTGCAGATCCCTTTGCCAAAGCATTGAATTAGAGGTAAGATTGTCTGGTAATACCAAGAAAGGTTAGCATGCAAGAACAAAAAAAGACAAGTTACAAATGCAAAAATGATGACAAATGAGCGTACAGTAGTGTCGATTTTACCTGATGAACTGTAGCAGGTATACCTAGCTCTTCACTAGAGCCAATCAGCAGAACAGCAGCAGCAGCAGCAGAACTCTTGTGAGGAGCAACATGTAAATTTAATATGACCAACGGATGTATTGTCTCCAGATATGCTTGTTTACCATTCCGCTTCCATATTTCCCGCACAAATGATTCTTGAAGAAGCAAAACCTTCAAATACAAATAACCCGAAGCCTGAAAGAAATGACTCACTTAGTCATAAACCTAAACAGAGAGTGGTGCACATAAAAGAACATTTATGAACATGTTTCCAACGAGCCTGTAAAATCTTCTGGATAGCAGGCAAGATGAGTGTCTTCACTGCATTCGGTTTCAGACATTTCAAGAGTTCTTTCAGTAGTGTATATGCCCACTCAGCTTCGATATCCGATAGAGAAGTCAGTACAAGTGGTAAGCAGTAAGAAGCACACATTTCAGCAGCAAATGGACCCATTGCTTTGAAGGCTCCTTGTTTTGCAAAATTTGCAGCATAGCGAAGACGTGATCCATCTTTAGCTAAGAGTTGGAGGGGGCCAAGAAACAAATAGGAGGACCTGACTGTTGTTGAGAAGTATGGAGATTCCAAAAGGCATTTGGCAGAAGGCCTCCTAATTAGTTGAGAAGAAAAACTTAGTTAGTTTTGAGAAATGGGAAAAGCACCAAGGCCCTAGAAAAGTTGGTTGTCAGAAGAAACTTGGAATAAGTCTCGACATAGAAGTTTGAGAAGAAAGCTTCAACCATTTTTAGTGAGGGAAAAGTAACTTAATGCCAATACCTCCTCCAATCCTTACTAAGGCATGACTCAACAAGAACTTCAGTGCGGGGAGGAAGTTCTTTCATCTGACTAGGTAGAACACCACCGTCCAAATACACAGCTAATGAGGCTGGATTAAAAAGCGGCCTCCTCAAATGAAGCTCTGCTAAAATGCACCCAATAGAAAAGATGTCCTCAGCGATTATTTCTGAACAAATCTTAGAATGAGATGATTTCTGGCTCCAAAGCAGTAACTCTTGATATCCCACAGAAGTGTCATCATCAACCTCCAATTTCTCAAGAAGATAATCTAAGTTAATACTGGATCGCTGCCCAAAGATGTGGGCATAGTCAGGTAGCGTCGATATATTTTTCTCTGAACCTTCACTTAGAGACTCTTCTGTTGAAGAGTCGTCCTCAGCAAAATTTTCTACATAATAGCAGTAGAGGGGGCTCAAATACTGAGCATGCTCACAAAAAGCGGCTGCTTCTTCCAATTCTTGTAAATGAGCAGCTGGGAGAAGGAGAGATTTATCACCCTCTACTCCATTCACTACAAAGTGATGTAAGGTTGTTTTAGCGGTGCTCTTATGATGTTTCCTCGTAGCAACTTGACGTGCAGGGTGTGGTTGGGTGAAAAGCTGACGGCGCCCTACTGACCTGGGCATTGTAGGCTCTGACGCAGGCAGCATAACATTCTTGGCAGCAACAGCTGCTTCACCTGACATTTTGCACCCAAATGTAATGTCTATCCAGTGATGAATATGGCATGAAACCCTATCACTTTCTAAAGCACTTCGATGCAATTTAATGAACTCTTCAGGAGTATCCACCCATGACGGTACTGCCAAATCAGTCATGCCAGCGTGTACAGAATAGAATATTTGGGGATCACAGTAGAATTCTGGGATGCACTCATCAGGGGTCCATTGGTACAGTCTTAACATAGAAGAAGGATATTCATTCGGTTCATAGACTGAACGAACAGCCATACGCAACACACTCAGTGGTAACCTTCTTGCCTTGTAACTGCAAACAGCTAGTTCAGAAAGGCATTCATCTGATACATGATGAGGGACTTCTGATGTTGAATACGTGAAGTCTAACTGTTCATCGCCTTTTGCCAACCGCCATTTGCTCTTGCTCAAATTTCGCCAACCTGCATCGCTAGTTCCCTCAGGTTTCACGCTGAAATCTATAACCCATGGCATCACTGTATGGAACGTGTGGTCTCCCCACCTTCTCCCAGCTAATCTGTTTAAGACAAGCAGATACTCAAAGTTACTCAACTCTCCCCTCCACCAACGGTTGAAGGCATAATCCCAATCTGTAGATTGGGAAAGCTTGAAATCGGCATAAAGTCCTTCAGAAGGACAGCCTTCAACACAGCAACCTACCCTCAAAGTTGGAGTAAGAGAGCATTCTTTACTGCTTTTACTTAAAGTAGGGCTCAACGAAGGTTTATCAATGATCCTCAACCAAGACCAACAAGAATCAGTCAACATAACATTGGACGGACATATATTACCATGGGCAATCCCCAATCCATGCATATGAGCCACGGCAGAGAGTAGCTGGTATGTTAAGAATTTTATTTGCCACTCGGATTTCAAGGCCTTGGGGCTGTAATGGAAAATGTTTTCCAAAGTATAAGGAGTCTTTGGAAGCACTAAATTGATATAGTCGGGTGTCTTGAGCAAACCTAGAATAGGTGCAATGTTTGGATGCCTTAAACACCCAGGGAAACCATTCTCATCAAATGATGGTATCCCGGTTAAGCTAAGAAAATTGATGCTATCTCGCCCGGTCGCTTTTCCTTCAATTAGAAGACTAATTGAGCCCAATATCTCATCCTCAAGAGACCCCGAAAAGTAGTTAGAAGCAAGCTCTTCAAATATAGAGTAGGACGAAATGCCAACCCGAGCAATTGGAGCCAAAGAAGTGATTGTCCTTGAGCAAGAGAACCTACTAGAAAAATTACATGTCGAACCATTGCATCCGACCCTATTAACTCCTGACGGTGTTTTGCCATTACTTTCAGCGCTGTGTTCACTTTTGAGATCTTCCGGGCAACACTCCTCACTGCATAGAAATAATCAAATTCCAATTGCTATTATCATGCCATGTGAAAAACAAGGTAGGGTAGTATACTCGTGTATAAATCACAGTTAAGGAAGATGTAGTAAAATGCGGTGGTATAAGGAAATCATACATGTAATTTCTCAAGCAGTCAAACCCCGGAGTGGGAAGATACACCAAAGTGAAGTGAGGTGAATTTGGTTCGCCAGTAGAATTTGGGATCTACGTCAACGCAATAATAAGCAGAATCAATCAGAAGGGAGTTTGTGTGTATGATGAACAACCAGCCATGTAGTAGGAGTATAATGTTGAATGAATTATGTTTGTGTGTGTATATTGAATTGAACATGAGTTAAGGGGGTGGGGGTACCTGGACAACGGCGGAGGAGGCGAAAGGAAGGGGAGAAAGGGAGACGGGATGGGAGAAGATGAGATTGTGGGAGAAATCGGAGCGGATTCTGCGTTGAAGGCACTCCAAACACATTTCTTCTTCTTCCATATTCAGCCAGTCCAGTCGAGGGGGTTGAATTGGATTTGGACCACCGCAGTCCCTCACCTGGTTGGTTGGTCGGGAACTCCCAGTCCCTTCCTTCAGCCGGACTCCAGGGTCTCGTTGTTTTGCGGTCTTCCAGACAGAAGTACTTACTCCCATTCACGTGCTTACCACGTCGTCCGTGCCACAAAACCAAAGCCGCCTTCTTCTCTCTCTTTAAAAAAAATACGAGTAGTTCTTCTTGTCTTCGTCTCTTGGTTAAGTAACGAGTGTGAGATTAGGTAACCAAGTCCAATACTCCACCACCACCGCCACTGTCACTACTAAAATTTTACGAACTAGCTAAGCCCAAATGATCTCATCAAATTTTGTAAATACTCCTTAATTAGTTGAGAATAGCGGAGTTTTAAAAAAGTATATCAATAATTACTTGGCAAGTTGGGAGAGTTAACTCTCGAATGTCTAGAATAAGAGATACAATGTTATATATATATATAAACAATTGTCCTACCTGTGTTATGCATCGGGGCAAGAGCAATAATATATTATGTTTTAATGTTATTTATAGCTAAAGGTAAAGTCTTGTTATATTATTTAGCCCTCATTATTTTATAATTTAGTAATAAAATGTAAAAGTTTTAATGGGAGAATGTTTGAGCATGGAAGGAAGATTCAAAGTTTTTTTTTTATATTTTAATTGTGGTATTTTTAAAAGTGTAGTAAAAAAGGAGAGAGAATTAAAGAAAGGGTTTGAATTTATTTTTGAAAACTACATTTGTTTAGTATATAATAATAGTATAGATAGATAGATGTTGGCGAAATTGATCAACACTTTAATACTTTATAATTTGTATAAAAATTAACTCATAAACTAGTAACCTATTCCATGCAAGATAAAAATAAATAAAAAATCGTAAACACTAGCTAAATAATTAACATCTTACACTAACTTGTCATTTAACCAATGCATAGTGGATGTTTGTAGGTCTGTGAATCGAACGATTTCAAAAACAGTCTTGTTTATAATTATGTTATTAACATCTCTTTTCACAATAAGTTCGAAGTATTAGAGAACATAGGTTTGCCATTAGAGGTGTTGAAGGCATTTTGACTCCATTAAAGAAATTGTACAACAGGATATACAGAGGGTTAATATTGCAGTGGTATTAGAAATCTTGATCTTTTAACTGGAAAAATACAAATACGGGGAGTAATTTGTGACACAGTTAAACTTGTAGGGTCTTATACGTACTTGTTGTAATATATATTCGATCAGAATCGAACCGGCCCAAAAATCTCAAATCCAGCAGGTTTGTATTCTCATTCTGTCTCTGCCCCTCTCTCCCGATCTTCAACTCTCTCTCTCTCCCCCGATCTTCATTTACCCGTTACAATTGTGTGAACACTTCGATTCGCAGGGATTACGTGGAGAGGAATAACGCGAGGCCTTAAGGTTGAGAAGGAAGAAGCAAAGGAAATCTTGAAGCATCTCTGATCTAGATTTCTAGGGATCTCGATTCTCTCACGCAGGAACGCAAAGGTAATTTTCTAAACCGTAACGCCTGCAATTTTGGGATTTTATCTCTCTTCCCACAAGGAAAATGCGAAACCCTAAGGCTGAAAATCCGAGAACACGTGAATCAGCATTTGTGTATTCTGATTTCGTTTTTTCATCCTAGAATCGGTTTATCTTCTCGTTCTTTGTTGGAATTCTACCTGAAACTAATAGAAGAGGAAAAAACAGGTTGTGCAAAGTCTAAGCCTGGTGTGGGTCACTTTGCACGACTGGGGTAAAAGGAAGATCCCAATCCTAGGGCTGCATGTAACTGTTGTGGTTCAGGCTATGCATGTCATAGTAAGAATAATGTAACAACAGCCATGAAAACTCACTTAATATACCAGTGCACCAAATACCGCTAGAGCAATAACAATCTTGACAAGAAGCCAAAAACCCTAGGCTTTGAACCCATAAAAGGCGAGGACGGGCCGACCGGGTGACAACCTTTGGACGACTTACCATTGTCAGCTCCCTAGCTGAAATGGTTATCCTTGATGAGTTGCCTTTCAAATTTGTTGAGGGTGAGCGCTTTATGGGTGTAGCTCAACCAAAGTGGGCAAGAATTCCCTCTAGAGTGGCAATTGCAAAATAATGTATGAAAGCTGAGAATAAATATTTGAAGAGGGCACTCACAGGTCAACGAGTTTGCTTTACCATCGACACTTGGACATCACTCCAAAATTTGAATTACACGTGTCTCACGTCGCATTTTATGGATTGCAATTAGAAGCTTCACAATAAGATTCTCCACTTTTGTTTAGTTCCAAATTATAGGGGTGAAACCCTTGGTAACGTTATTGAGCAATGTTTGGTGGATTGGAGATTAAATAAAATACGGTTGATTATGCGAGCTCTAATAATGGCTTAATCATTTTCGTGACATGAAAGACCAAAGAGAGGAAGACTACTATTTTCGAGCATACGTATTTGCATATTAGGTGTGCCCATATCTTAAATCTCATTGTAAGTGATGGTTTTAAAGATGTACACGCAGCAATTATGAGGGTGCGGAATGTTACGAAGTATGTGAGATCATCGCCATCTAGGATGCTAAGATTTAGGAACGCTTGGCATTTCAAAAAGATTACAACACGTGTCCAAAAAAGTACCAATTCCCGCGCCCAAGTTACCACTCCCGTACCCAAGAACTAAATGGTTCATTTTCAGAGTATCCGGTACGTATCTTGCTTTACCGGGGTCCGGGGCCATACCCGCCCCGGTACGTGTATGCAGCCCAGGCACGACGACGCAATTATCAGGGGCGCTCTACCACTGAGCTAATAGTCCATTGTGTGAGCCCCCAATGGGGGCCCGCAGATTTTCGGAGTACCTGTGCTTCACAGGTCATAATTATTTCAAGTATGCAATTGATTCCCATGGAGAGATGATGATGGAATGGAGTGAAGAAGTGAAATGGATAAAAAGAAAGAAAAATTTTCCCCTCAAATAGATGAATAGAGATACTTTGAGAGAAGACAAAGTTGCATTTAATAGTTGAAACGTAAGAAATGTCACCATTGGATGTAATTTGCATATGAACTTTGTCAGAAATGTTGCATGCTTTCAAAAGGTAAGGGAATCTCGACAAAAAAAACAAACAAAAGAAAACGGGAAAAGGAAAGGGAAATAAGGAAATAGAAAGTATATATCTATTAATAGATGACAGGTAAAGTAGATGGTATTTCTGGAGTATCGAAAGAAAAAGTGGCTAGCTAAAATTTCAATGTGACATTTTGGCTAGGTAAATTGGCCTACTTGTAGTTTGTTATAGATGTTCTTACACATGGAAACAGAATCTCTCCCTCCCTCTCTCTCTCTATTGTTGCAAAGAAGTTGCCCATAAAAAACAAGAGGCCGCCGGAAAGCCATTAGGCCCATTACAAACGATTAGGGTGACCTACGATTCCTACTTTTATATTCCTGTCTGAATAGCCATAATCTAGTAATCTACCCATACAATCATATCGGTCCTTATATGCATCACTTACATGGATTTGTTTGAGCAATAGAAATCTAGATTCATTTGTTTATATTGTAGTGCAAAATTTCCCATTCCAGAATCCAACTTTCGTTTTCCAAAATTTTGTTGTTTTATTTGAATTCTTGGGTCGGTTCTTGATCTCTGCGTCCCCACTGATGTGTTGGTTGAAATTCATTCTCCTTTGTTGCTTAGAAAATGAAGGAATCATTGGGTTTGAGCAAATCAACTGAGCAGAAATAAATTGAGTAGATCTTTCTTGATTTTCTTGGAAACCATATAGGCCTTTGGTTTTCTTTCTATTTGTTAATTTTTGCACATTTGTTTTCAAAGGAACCACTATTCACTTGTGGCAATGGCTACTGTTTTGCGTCATGTTCCGAAACAGGGTACAATGTTAATTAAGCTATCCAAAGGATCGAAATAGCTTTTCTTAGCAATCAAATGTTATTGAAGAACATTGAGAGAGTGGAGTTTGTGGCAAGACATAATGTGAAAAATCGGTAATTATGCTCATGGAGATGTGCATAAAAGATTAGACTAGTAATGTTTCCTTTATGAGTACCCTTTGATACTGTAATCTATGGAAGACTGGGCATGTGCCGATGTGTATACCACATTCTTGTTCCCACGTTCCAGCTAATATAGGCCTGATTCATTGTTGATACGTTTTGGGTCTTTATTATCTATTCTTGGTTTCAATGCATTTGTGTTGGTTCTTGACTTTCTGGACAGCTAACAAAGTGTGATTGTTATTTCATTAGGATTTTTCCTTTTTTGTTTTATCTTTTCTCTTTGACATATATGATTCGTATTGCATATTCAATTTGCTATGGTTCCTGATGCAATGTTTCATATGAACTAACTGTGCCTTTTTTTAATTGTTTGAACTTGCTAGATAATCATATAAGATGTCAATGGTTGATGAGCCACTCTACCCAATAGCAGTTCTGATAGATGAGCTTAAGAATGATGACATTCAACTTAGGTTGAATTCAATTCGGAGACTATCAACAATCGCACGTGCTCTTGGGGAGGAGCGAACACGCAAGGAATTGATACCATTTTTGAGTGAAAACAATGACGATGACGATGAGGTGCTTCTCGCAATGGCAGAAGAGTTGGGTGTGTTTATTCCTTATGTTGGCGGCGTGGAGCATGCACATGTTTTGCTCCCACCTTTGGAAACCCTTTGCACTGTTGAGGAGACCTGTGTAAGGGACAAAGCTGTTGAGTCACTGTGCCGAATTGGATCTCAAATGAGGGAGGGTGATTTGGTTGACTGGTTTATTCCTCTGGTCAAGGTTAGATTGTGATTTAGGTATCTTGTTAGTATAAGTAATATCTTTGGTGGTTTCTTCTGTTCCTCTCTGCTATTTGTTCTCCCTAGAAATTCATTTAAGTGGAAGAATTATTTTTGTTTTCCTTCTCGTGTCCCCTAGGACTACTTTAAATTGTTGAACTCCTGAATTCATAAGTTAAAAAATTACTGCCAGTTACCATTTAACGTGTTTTCAGAAAACACAGACTGCAGCAATTGTTAAACTTCTAAAATTCGCACTTGACTGGGAAAAAAATACAAGCTGCATTGTTACCTTGCTTACCATGAATTCTACTCGACGGTGTGATGCCGAAGTGTGTTATTCTGTGTTGCTCCTTCGGTTGTCATCTGCATGTGTTTCGAGTATGAGATTGTTCCATGTTTTACAATTATTACATGCATGTATATCTGCATGTGGTCTTTTCTTATGTGTTTGAGTTCCGTTTTATAGAGACTGGCAGCGGGTGAATGGTTTACAGCCCGAGTATCTTCGTGTGGACTGTTTCACATAGCTTACCCTAGCGCTCCAGAGATGTTAAAGACAGAATTGCGGTCAATATACAGCCAGTTGTGTCAGGATGACATGCCTATGGTGAGGAGGTCTGCTGCGACAAACTTGGGGAAATTTGCTGCTACTGTTGAACCTGCTCATCTCAAGTCTGATGTCATGTCAATATTTGAGGATCTTACGCAGGATGGTCAGTTTACTTTTATATGCTATCACAGTATTTCTAATTTCCTAGAGGGTACATTTTGAAGGGGGCCTAGATAGGTCCAACAGCAATGAAAATTCGGTTAGGATTTGTTAAGGGCATTCCCAGCCTGTTGCATGGGAATTGATTGGAAGTTGGAACTGTAATGGTGGATGTGAGGAATTAGGACCATCATAACTGAATGTATCTCAGTTGCAGTCAGCAGGCAACTAGAACATTGAGAATCTTATAAGAGATGGGTTGTAATATGGCGAATGGTTGTGGGGGGGGGGGGGGGGGGGGGTGTGGTGTGTGGGGGGTGTGGGTGTGTTTGAGGATTGTTCTAGGTGCCCCAGCTGTGTAGGTCAGCCAGTGCAGTCCTGTCATGGAAGACTCGAAAATAGCACCAGATACTCTGAATGAATAAAGTTGGATTTAAACTCGAGAAGTTAAGGTTTATTAACCTATGACTGATAACGGTATGGCAAAATAGATCTTGACGGAAGATTAAGATTAATGTCATTGGAAAAGTAATAATTTTGGTGACCGGTAGTAGTTACGTTACTTGCGTAAATTATAGCGAAACTTTTGGACAAAACTGTTAAACTATGAGAACATGTGACTAATTTACTTCCATTGAACAGGTGTATTAGAATTACACTCATTGAGCTCCGAAAAAAGAGGTGGATTTGGTGTGCCTCTGTTACTTTATAGCTGTGTTGGTATTTCGTAGGTCGGGTGAAGGAGAATTGATCTTTTGGTGAAAAGTTTTCACAATCATTACAAGTAAAGGAATGCCTAATGACGTGAAATATTGAATAAAGAAATGTGTCTTCGTAAGAGATGATAATCATTGTGCTTCCTGAGTTCATTTTTGTTTGGCTCATTAGTCATTATCTTTCCCTATGTTCACTATTGAATTTGGGTTGCTAAGCATCTAAGTTTTGTTGGGCATCTTCATTTTCAGATCAAGATTCTGTTCGCTTGTTAGCTGTTGAGGGATGTGCTGCTCTTGGCAAGTTGTTGGAACCTCAGGATTGTGTTCAACATATTCTTCCTGTCATTGTCAACTTTTCTCAGGTATAGTTACATTATAGTTTCTTGTCAATATTTTAAAAAGAATCGTTGTTAGATTTTGTTCGCTGATTATTTTTATTTGACGCATTTATTCTCTTAGATAACATCTTATATATTTTGTAAGGCAGTTATTCTCTTGGTAACAGCTAATCTTTGACATTGCTGAGATGATTTTGTTTTGTCAGCTTAATTTGTAGTTAATTTAGCTAAGACTTCATCACCAAGTCACGTGCCTGTTACTGTACTTCCAAAGAACTCATCTGCCAGTGTCTGTGATAGTAGGGGTGGGAAGTTCCGACACGACACGAGAACCCGACACGAAGTTAGTGGGTTAGGGTCAGCTGTTTCTGATATGGAACACGAATATGACACAACATGATAACAGAAAAGCTAAACAGGTCGGGTTAGGATTGAGAGAATTCTGACATGAACATGACATGATGCCCACCGGCCCCAACCCTATTCAGTGATAGTGTCTCAACATGTTTACTTTTATTGCATAGATTAGCTGGCAGTTTGTTGGGTAGTCCTGATTACTTTAAATATTACTCCTTGTCTCCTTGAGGACATGAGGTGAGTGTATTTTATGTTACCTCTGAAATAACCAAGTTTTTGGCAAAATAACTTAAAAATGATTTGATGTTTAGAAGCATATGTAGCTTTAAGATATAACCTCTTGTTTACTTATTTCGTCTGCTTTATCATTCTTAAACAGGACAAGTCTTGGCGTGTCCGCTATATGGTTGCAAATCAATTGTACGAGCTTTGTGAGGCCGTGGGGCCTGAACCTACCAGGTACTTACATAGCTTAAAGATCATCTATCATCTTGGGGACTCTTGTGAAAGCAATTTAAGATATAAGTTCTTACATTTTTTTAAATTTTTTTTCTACTGTAATCACTACTCATGCAGATATGTATGTGTGTGTGTGTGTGCAAGGCTTTTAGCTGACTTCCATTGGATTTTAATTTTGTGTGGCTTGGTGTTTTGTCAATGGTTCCCCTCTAACATCTGCGTGGGAGTGTTTGTTTGATGTGTGGCCAAATTGTTATTGAAGGACGGATTTGGTTCCTGCGTATGTACGCTTACTTCGAGATAACGAAGCTGAAGTACGTATTGCAGCTGCTGGCAAAGTTACTAAGTTTTGCAGGATTCTTAGTCCAGAACTTGCTATTCAGCACATTCTTCCCTGTGTGAAGGTCCATATCTCCCTCTCTCTTGGTTTCTCGCTAGCACACATTTCCACGCCTACGTAATCCTACCTGTTTGTTTATTGACCTATACAGTCTGCGTCTGCGCCCATTTTTTCATTTGTGTCAGCTATCTCATTTCTTGGCAACAATTGATTGTAGGAATTGTCATCGGATTCGTCTCAGCATGTTCGCTCTGCTTTGGCTTCTGTTATAATGGGAATGGCTCCTGTCCTTGGAAAGGTTAGAATCTCCTTTTGCAGTCTATGCATTTGCCTCCCGATTAGGAAGCATTCATCAGTATCTGATTTCTGCATGCAATGGTGTGATATGACGGCGGAAGTTTGTATGCTTTCAATGTCCATATTGATCAACTTCTCCATAGAAAGCTAATTGGCAAGTTAGGATATGAACGTCACAATTCTCTTATTTGTATATTTGCTGTCAGCTGCAATCAATGGGGAGGGCATTTGTTTTGAAGTAGCATTAGAAAACAATTTACTTACATCTGTGCTTTCTGCTTTCTGCTTTCTGCTGCAGTTTCTTTTGCGTTCTAGTGCCAGGTCACCGTGACCACTTATTGCTGTGGACTTGCTAAAGTTATTAGTGTTGAACGTACATCTGGTTGCCCTTGTACAATGATGGTTTAATATGTTTCATGCCTCACTTTAATATTTAATCTTTTTTCCAAAAGAAGTTGTAATGGATGTTTGGAACACAAGCACAATGTTGATTTTGTGAATGGAAATTTGTTGATTGTTCACCTTTGACTTGACATGTGTATTGCGACAGCACATGTTCATTCCTGTGTTGTTATAACAGATTTGTTGCTAGAAAGAGATTTTTCCCTGGAAACAGAATCGCACAATAGTTTGCTTCTGCACAGAGTCACAGACTCCCTTTTGAGGGTTAGATTTAGTGGATTTGAGTTGTTGCTAAATGCATTCTCTCCCAATGTAAGATGATTGGTTCAAACAGGAAAATAGATGGTTGAAGTAATGGGCATTGAAGTAATTTTCATCAGCCATCATGCTTGTCAGTTGCATATTTTCAACCGTCTGCCATGTTTGAGTTTTGTGTTTGTTTTTTATATGATTGTGATTCTCTTTGTCATACAATTGGATATTCCTGCAATTCTTTGTTGCCGTATCATATTGTAAAGGTCATTGTCTCTCTGAGGAGTTTTTTTTTTTTTTTTGTAGTAACGTGGGTGTTTTTTTTTTTTTTTTTTGCAGTTGGTTCCTTATTGATTCTTTAAATTAGAATTGTTTCCATTAATCCTGCACAGGGTTGTGTAAGTTTTAAAATTTCCGAACTTTGGTTTGGTGCTTTATGCAGGACGCAACTATTGAGCAGCTTCTGCCAATATTCCTTTCCCTTCTGAAGGATGAATTTCCTGATGTGCGCCTCAACATTATCAGCAAACTTGATCAAGTCAATCAGGTTTGTGGTGAATTGGTTTTTCTTTGGAGGTTTGTGTTAATTGGCTTTCCATGTTGTGGACCTTATTTCGCTTTTCTTCAAAACTTAGTTGGGATTTCAACTTTTGTTCTTGATCTTTCAAATGCTACCAAATTGTGCGAAAATCTTCTCAGAGCAAAAAATTCTTTCTTGCATGGCTGATTTTATGTCCACACGACTCATACTGGTGGTTATTATCCTTTTGATTGACGAGGTGATTTATTTTGTATGATGTTTTGGTCCTTTTTTATAAAATGTTGTTACTTGTGCTCTTATCTTTGGAAATGATGATCCATCCTGTTCTTGTTGTAAATGGTTGGTATTCTGTATCCTACTATACGTACACCTCAAAACCTTTAGGCGTTAATACCTCGAGTTCTATTTACATGATCTTCTCCACTGGTGTTGCAGTTTTAATTTGAATTTATTACTATCATATTGATGAGTAATCATTATTGCAGGTTATTGGGATTGATCTTTTGTCCCAATCTTTATTACCTGCCATTGTTGAGCTTGCCGAGGATAGGCATTGGAGGGTTCGGCTTGCGATAATAGAGTACATACCGTTGTTGGCAAGTCAGTTGGGGGTGGGATTTTTTGACGATAAACTTGGGGCTCTCTGCATGCAGTGGTTGCAGGATAAGGTTTGTACTTATTCTATCCTTTGTCATGTTGTAAAATATATGAGAAATCTTCTCTCTCTTACAGATGTTGCCTTCTGTGAAATACTATGTCGCTGATGAGCTTTGTGCGTATTTATTCTCCTTATTGCACTTTTCTTCTGATTTGTTTGCCACCCTCGTGACAATTTAAAAATTTTTGCACTAAATCATTGACATGTGCCAACTGTTAGATAGCTTCATATACTTCGTTGGGCCCATTTCCTACTAGCTTAAGCTTTTGCACTACTGGTAACTTGGTATGGTATTAGAGCTCTGGTTTTTGGGAGGTCTTGGATTCCATTCTCTCTATTTGCATCTTACTAGCACGAAGCGGGGGTGGGGGGCGGAAGCACCTAGAAGGTCCTAAGGTTGGGAGCGCCTAGGGAGCGTATATAGATTATATAAAATATCTTTAAGTACTTAACCATTCAAGGAAAAGTAATACTTATTGAAAATTTTTCCAATCTTATACTTATTGGAAGTCATATATTCTCAATTTGCAAAACTTCTTGACTAATATGATTCTCATTTTCTTATTTCTACAATGGCATAACTCCCTTAACAGTAGGAATATAACTGCCTTAACGGCCTGATAAGCTCACATCTTAGTTAGGAGCGAGCTCCCGTCAAGCTCCCATCTTGGGAGCGCCGATTCGAGCTCCCGTCTAGGAAGCACATCCATTATAGAAGGATCCTGCTACTAAGGTTTGCATTGTCGCCCATTTGTTTATGTTTCTCGCTTTGTATTCTACCGCAATTTGTATGCATATTTGCATCTCTATGTTCAAGACGGGTTGCACGTAAGGGAGAGAGAGAGGTTGATATACATTGTTGGGCCTATTTCCTAACAGCATAAGATTTTGGGACTATTGGTAACTTAACACCAGCAACTTATGAAAGTCAGAATGAATTTGTTTTCTTATCAGAACTGTTTTCTTCAGAAATTAAGCTATTGGCTAGACATGATAGAATACATTTGCTTCATTGAGTTTTTGAAGTAATAAACTTCTAAATTTGTCATTCTTTGGTGATAATCATTTTTTTGTTAGTAAAGGACTTAAGAATAGAAATTTTATTTCATCTCTGCTACTAGTTGAATGTAGGAGGGGTGTGTCAAAGATACAATTTGGGGGTTTGTCAAATGTTTTTGTTTAGTAAACAAAAGCTTATAGGAGTATGATAGCCATCACTGTAAGTTTTATGTCGAAACCAATTTAATTACATATTCCTGTAAATTGGACTTGTTTATCCTTCTAACTTGAGACAGCATGTCATATCTTGTCAACAAGTATAACAATGGCTTGGCCCAGGTTTCTCGTCGGTCTTCTTCCATCTTCTATTTCAGCCAGTGGCGCATAATTCATAAGAAACAAGCATATAATAAAATCTTCAGAATTTTTTGCATAGCTTGATTTTTTTAAAATTTGGTGCAGGTTTACTCGATCCGAGATGCTGCTGCGAACAATCTGAAGCGCCTTGCGGAAGAATTTGGTCCAGAGTGGGCAATGCAGCACATCATTCCACAGGTTGCTACCCCTTTCTCCATAAGGCATCGCATAGAGTTGGAGTTCTATATTTATAAATTCATTTTGATCTTAATGGTATTTTTTTTGCAACATTTCATGAATTAGTTGATATATAATCCCTCCGTCCCAAAAAGATTGTCCGGCCTGTAAAACATGAATTTGGTAAAATGCATTTTTATCAAGAAACAATTCAAATAAAATTTTATAATTTAAAAGAACTTATTGACAAGAATGCATTATTTTTTAAGTCCTTGTTCTGTGGACTGGACAATCTTTTTGGTTCGGAGGGAGTATTTGGTATATATTTGTTTGGGTTTTGAGTATTGGCTTTATGATTTCGAATTTGATAGATAGGTCAATATGTTAACAGCAGGCTTATTAGTGTTGCTGTATAACTGTAATGGGAGGCTATCAGATTCCAGATGTTGGCTGGTTTTGCATGGTATTAAACTCTGAGGCCAATGTTAATGTTGTTCTATAGTAGTGGTTAGGTACTGAGACAACCAGTGCCATCATGCCATTTTGAAAAACTTTATCCAAATTAATAATGTAGGAATCAGGCTTGTTTGGACTCTAATTTGTTTTGCTTCAGTGTGTCGACATGCACATTTACATAGTATCGGCCTGCTTGGATCTTTACTATTGGTCACACAACACGAATTGCTCCTAATGTCTGGTTCATCATGGTTTATATTCCGTTTCCATAGGGAATAAATGTTTTGTCCTCTCAACAGGTTTTGGATATGATTACGAATCCACATTATTTGTATCGGATGACCATTCTCCGCGCAGTCTCTCTGCTGGCCCCTGTCATGGGCTCAGAAATCACTTGTTCAAAGCTGCTACCTGTGATCACTTCTGCAGCAAAAGACAGGTACTGAGTTTCCTGGGGACCTAATTATGAAAAACCGGGTTGGTTTAAAGTTTTGGTAATTTTGTACTGAGCCTAAATTTCATTTTTTTCAGAGTCCCCAACATCAAATTTAATGTGGCGAAGGTGTTACAGTCCCTCATTTCCATTGTTGACCAATCCGTGAGTAGCTATTTCTTCCCCATTTGTAGGTAGACACATTGGTTCTGTTTTCATATGATATCTGTCTGCATTTTTGTTTGGCGGTTCAGGTTGTGGAGAAGACAATCCGTCCTAGTTTAGTTGAGCTCGCTGAGGATCCAGATGTTGACGTTCGTTTCTTCGCCAACCAAGCACTCCAGTCAATTGATCATGTCATGATGTCAAGCTAAGCAGGTGAATTTGAGGAGTTATTCATCTGATGGCCTTCGTTTGAATTAAGAGGACCTCATGCCAGAAGTGCTAGTGTATCCTTGCCTTTGTTGCACCCTGTGTTTGTTCCCTCGATGCTTTAAGTGGTAGTATCATGTGGCTAACATAAGACCTTTTTGTGACTGCTGATGTGCTTTATTGTTTGTAGAAGTTTGTCATATTTTTCTGTGGCTAACATAAGACCTTTATGTTACTATTTTTTTGTTACTATTGATGTGCTTTATTTTTGTTGAGGATTTGTTTCTGTGTTTTAATTTGCATAACTATTTGCACCTGAATTGTATGCGAGAGAATACGGAGCATGACAACCAGTCTCATCATGCCATTCAGATTTTAAGACCTTGGGACTGTAATGATAATATTTTCAAAAGTAAGGAGTTTTTGGGAGTACAAATTGAGCTCAATATCCGGTCTTCTTCGACACACCTGGAAAAGTAGTTAGAAGCAGTTCAAATAAATTATAGCCAATGAAGTGATTGTCCTTGAGCAAGAGAACCTACTAGAAAAATTGCACGTCGAACTGTTGCATCCGATCCTATTAACCACTGACTGTTTTGCCGAACTGTTGCATCCGATCCTATTAACCACCGACTGTTTTGCCATTACAATCACCGCTGATTTTACTTTCGAGATCTTCTGGATGACAGTCCTCACTGCATAGAAATACTAATTAGAAGGGTTCAAATTCCAATATCTATTATCACTCCATATCAAAATTTTCAAAACAAGTAAACCATAAAAATAAAAATAAAAAATCAGTGGATGATGGTAATTTCTCAAGTGGATTTGATTTCTCAAGTAGTCAAATCGAGTAGTCAAATCCAGGAGTCAGAAGACGCACTGGTGTGAATTGAGGAGAAGCTTTGCCACTAGGAGTTGTGGGTCTATGCAGAACACAGTTGGTTGCGTTTGGAGTCGCGTTTTTATAATTGTTTTCTTAACGTCATTTTTCACAATAAGCTCGAAGTGTTACAGGGCTTGAAGGTTTCCTTTTTTTTTTTTACTTTAATAATCTACTAAGAATATACGGAGGGTTGACATTGTCGTTGTATTAGAAAAATCTTGGAGCATGTTTGATATACAAATTTTGGGGAATGGGATTGGACTTTGAATCATGAGGTCCTAATCAATTGTTTGGTTTCACAAAATAGTTAGCCTATGGAATTGTTTTTTTTTTTTTTTTTTGGCTAGAACGATAACAAGTGATATTATAAATTCAAGAAACAGTACATCAAGAATAAACTCTATTCCCAAATCTATCGCTCCAAATGGATCGAGCAGAAAACAACCAAAAACACCCACGCAAGGGTGATAGAAGCCCCACAAATAGAGAGAAATTCCACACAGGGGACACAAAAGAAAAGAAAAACATCCATACAAGAGCAAAAAACAACCAAAAACACCCACACAAGGGTGATAAAAGCCCCACAAATAGGGAGAAATCCCACACAGGGGACACCAAAGAAAAGAAAAACCGGCTGTACCGGAATAGACTTCATCCACCCACCTAGATCTCTCACTCCGACGGGAGGAGGATACCTCTGGCAACCACAATTTGCAAGGCACTACATCCAAAAGTCGTCGGACTACAAAGCGAAAAGAGGCGGGGAAGGGGCAGTGAATGGTGGTTTGGAGAGGAGGAGGTTGGGGGTGAAAGGGGAAAAAGAGAAAAACTCCAAGATTTAGAATCGGGAGATTGAAAAAATCCCAAGAGGGGGAGAAACCCCCTCCCCAATGGGGCCAAAAAACCCCGGGGAGGGGGGGCACTTCTTTAGGGTTCGCCTAAGGAATTGTTAATCTTCCAAAATGGGGAGATTATCCATGGGAGAGATGGTTTTGTTAATCCCAATCATGTGTCTCATGTGTAGATCGACTAAAATACCTTTGTTCTCTCACTCTCTCTCATCAACAGGTGTATTCGTGTAAAATGAAAATCATTGAGTTTAATCCAATTCTCCACACAAAACAATCACATTATTAACAATCTCATGCTCTAATCATTTGCAAAACAAACATAGAGTAAAAAATTGTCTCCTTATTAACAATTCCACCTCCACCTCGTTACTTATCTCAATGGCAATTCTTGTTCTTTTTTTTATGGAAAACAAAAAGAATTCATTAATCTTAAAGTTGTTACAAAATTAATAGGAGAAAGAAAACAACATTCCATGTTCAAAGAACTTCTGCCCAATTCAAGACTCACAATACCTGCGTTGGGAAAGTAACCAATGCACCCATATGGACAAGCCCATCTAGGAAGGCCAAAGCCCACCTTATTAACCGGAAAAAAAATACGCAAATAAAGTTCTAGGGTCTTCAAAGGGAATTGATGCACTAGAAATTTGCTCCTGCAAAATTCTATTCGATCAGAATCAGAACCAGCCCCAAATCTCAAATCGAGCAGGTACTCTCTCTCTCTCTCTCGCTCTCCGGTCCTCTCCATCTCTCTCTCTCAGATGCTTAAACACAATAGTCTCTCGCTCTCCGGTCCTCTCCATCTCTCTCTCTCAGATGCTTAAACACAATAGGTATGGGGTGTAGTGAAAAACACACCTGCAGGATTAAGAGGATGTCGGATCCACACACCGGGAGGGAATCCATTCAACTTAGATGTAGCAATTTTTTTGGTGACCTGAAACTGTGGCTTTCTACGTTTCTCCCCAGGGCCGGCGCTGGCCAAACCAGTTACATTATGCGTTGGTCGTTTTTATTTTCTTCACTATTAAGATTTGATGTTCTGATGGCATGTTCTTCTAAGATCTTTGACTGTATCATTCAGGAGGTACATGCTCAATTGTGACATTTTCCTTGCCTTTTTCCTCAACTTGTATGCCTTTCTTCTAGTATTCCCATGGAAGTGTGAGTTATTTATAGCAAGTACAAACATTGGATTGAGGAATTGGTTTTTTTTTTTTTCTATAATTGTCACTACTGTGTGTTTTAGGAGAGACATGGACGCGGAAATCTCTAACATAAAGAAGTGGATCATATTGTATCCTGTCTACATAAATTCAAAGAAAACAATAGCAGAGGGCAGACGAATAAGCACTGGCAAAGCTTGTGAAAATCCTACATGTATCGAGATTGGTGATTGCTGCGCCCATTTTAAACTCCCGTTCGCAATTGAGGTTTGTTGTCTTTAAACATGCAGTAGTTAGATTAAAAATTGATTGCATTCAATTTTCCTAAGCTTTTTCCTTAGTTTGATTGCATTCACCATTCTTTCGCCTCAGATAAAGAATTAATGGACTTCACCATCTTGGCCTTAGATGGAAAATGATTCTTTGTGGCATGGTGATAATATTTTGTCTAATTTACATATTTTCTGAAATAAATTTCCTGTGGAAGCTTGACAAGGCATATCCACGTGATTTCATGCAACGAGGAAGGGTGAGAGTATTGCTGAAAAAGGAGGATGGGACTTTAGTTAATCCAGCCATTTCTTCAAGTAAGGATGGTTTTTATTTTCTAGTAGTATATGTTAATTTCATGTTCAATTTTTTTGTTTGTTTGCATAATGAGAAACCTGGTTTTGTTTTGTTTCCTAAATCGTTGGTTTTTTGGGTGCTTGTCTAGTAATAGTTAAGACCATGGGCAGAGGGAGAAGGGTTGAAGTGGGGTTGATCCAATTTCTTCATTCATCAATTGAAAATTTTGCTCGATTTTCTTAATTTGACCCCACAACTCTGATGAGTTTGCAACAAATATGAAGCACACCCACAAAATTACAAAGTTGTCCCCTTTTAACGTTTTGCGGTTTGTGCTAACAACTGCCCTATAGGCAGGGGTGGACGGAAGGAAGGTGCTGGGGGATGCCCCTGCTCAATTCTATCCAAATATTCTCTTTAATTCTACTTATTTTTCAGATTGGTTAGAAAAGTTATAGATGATTGGCCCCTTCAAGTCCCTTGGATGTTTTTTAAAATAATTTTAAGTGGAAAACAATTTTAAGTTATCCATAATTTTTTGGTCACATTTGTAAAATAAAATGATGGTTTGGTATATATACACAAACTTAGACCAACCAAGTAGCAATCTATGAATTTGGAATATGATTTTTGTTGTCACTATAGAAATACAAGCAGTTCGGGCCAAATGCTGCGTCTGTCACTGCCTATATGTGTGGATATACAAACATTCCATAGATATCCATGCACATTCACAGTTTTTCAGGCACTTTTCACTAACATCGAATGTTTTTTGCGCGTTAACCTCCACTCTAAAGCGAATCTAGCAATTTTTTATTCTTAACACATTTTCTAATTAGCAAAAGCTTGAGAAAAGACCTGATATTTTTTGTGGGTATTGATCCCACTTCTCGAAAATGCTCTTTCCGCCCTTGGTAGATATGGTCATCGGAACTCCCAGGAAGGATTCTTGTATCATAAGCATCCCCGTAGGTGCATCAAATTATCATTGCAACACTAAACAACAATGTGCATACATGTTTTAGGCTTTTGAATCTTTGATATTCTGAATTTCAAACTCACTCATTCAAGTGCAACCTTTTTAAGTATTTTACTGGTTACCCAATGCCCTAACCAGAGGTCCTAGTAAGGAAGTTTCAGCACATACACGATAATGCTTATCAAGTGGGTTACCAAGTAGCTGTTTGATAGCTCGAGGGCCTGACCATTAGGTTTGAGAGCGCACGATCATGTTTGTCATGTTTGGTTATTAAGTGGTCCTTTGATTGTGATAGATGTTTAATGTTGTTCACGAATAAGATATATAGTCCATTTTTGATTACCTATGCAATCGTACTTAATTTCATTTGGTTACTAAGTGGCCGATTGATTGCGTAAGATGTTCAGTGTTTTTCCAAAAAAAAAAAAAAAAACTAAGGAACACATACAGTTTGTTTTCTTCAAACAGAATCAAAAACTATGTGTTGTAGGAGAACTACTTGCTTCTTTTTGCTTTCTTAAGGCAAAAAATGAGAAGGACGAAAATAAATAGGATGTGGGTAGCTAAATTGAAGATTTTGAGTTTTTAAATTGGCCCTTTACACTCTCTGATACAAGCGAAGGCCAACCAGAGACTGAATTGAGGTGATTGCAAAAGGACATGATTACCTGAAAATTAGGGGAAATAAGACTTCAGATGCAATCAGTTGGAGGAAATGGATCCACATGGCCAGCAACTACGAAAGGGGATAAAGGCTTGTTGAGTTTACTCTAGTTTTCAACATTGACTTTTGAAAATTATAGTTCCTATCTTTATGGGAATCATTCTCTTTATTGATTTTTCATTTAGCTTAATGTAGTCATTGGAGTTCATTTGACCAACCAACTACAGTTCGTCATTAGTTCCGTTTCATTCCTTTGGAGTAGAACTTTTGAAACTTGTAGGAGTTTATATTTGGTTCTTCACATAGTACTCTCCTCCTTCGTACTCTCTGAGATTAGTCGAGATAATATGATCCTGAAATGCTTGGCTCCAGCCTCCTCGCAACCCATGGAGCCCTATTTGTCCTCTTCTGTCCTAGAGCTGCTACAGGTACAGACAAACATGCACAGCAGCCAAGCACAGTACGGTTTTGTGCCCATCTCGAGTCCTATAAAAATGATCGGAGACGCTCATTTTGTTCAAATTGTCCTAAATTCTAAAGCGAAATTGGATGTTTTGTAAGTGCCCTTACCGACGTTCGGTTGAGATGATTTTTTGTGGTGACCCTAAATTAAACATGTTAAACAAAATGAGAGGCTCCTATTATCTTTGGAGGACCCAAGACTGGCGCAAAACCCAGCTGTACGCTGTTGCTGTACATGTTTGTCTGTACTGATACCCTTTCCGTTTCTTTTATTTCTTGTCCCTCCGTTCTATTTTACCAGCTTTTCACTTTGCCATTAGCCCATTTTGATGATAGATATACTACATACAATGTTGGCCAACTGTTATTTTCATTCTCAATAGCTACCTGTCCATGAAAACCAGAACGATTATATGGTAATGGCAGTGAGATAATAAGATAGAATCGAAAGGAAGGAGAGAGAAAGAAATCAAGGATATGCTGATATGGAACACTTGTAAAAATTGTGTAGTATAAATCTATCACAGAAGTAACACATTTTATTTCCGTAGGTGTATGAAGTGCTTGGAACAGATTACAGATTTGAATTTTAACGCAATGCCATGTGCATTTGCTCATCTTTGTTTATTTATGTTATGTTGTGGTATTGTACTTTGCAGGGAAACAGTTAATGCACTGCGTAGCAGAGTTAGTACCCAGACACCCTGGAAGAACCAAAAAACAGGAGCCTGCCGCTGCATCTATCTCTGGTGCTGGACCTGCAAAATCTGGGAAGGGTGGAAAAAAGAAGAGATAGCTTCACCAATTCGTATTACTGCCCCGTTATCGTGATTAGACACTAATACTTGCCGGTCGCCATGAACAAAGGCCTCTTTATTATGTTATAGTCACCCTGTTTTTGTATGACTGAGTTATACATTATACATTGGTGGTTTTTTTTCCTGAGAATGGATTCGGATGTGTTGAGATAGAGTGCCCTCGTGCAAGAGTTATGTTAAAGGGTGATACTGGTAATTGTTTTCTGATTTAAGTGATTGTTGCTGCCTAATAACCTGTGCAATTATCTCATCGACACTGACACACTCTCACTCTCTCTCTCTCTCTCTCTCTCTGTGACAGAGAATTCTCCGTAAACATAGGATTTTAGTAAACCGAAACCTCGTCCAAGAGTGGTCAAATAGTAGACTCTGAGATTAAACAAGTTGAGAAGTCGACTAGTAATTTTTTTTCAATAACTGTACATGTCGTTTGGTATGATCGATGCTGTACGTAAATCACCTTCCATTTTTCTTCTACTTGGCATATTCTACTTCAACTGGATCATCCTATTATAATATGCAAAAAAATACTTATACTAATAATCAATAATGCAAAAATACTACTACTAGTAATCTGATTAGTTCCAATTAATTAAGACACCAAGGTCAAAACGAACCAAGTACGGAGTGTATTTATCAGTTGACCGAATCGCCAGGCTTATTATTATTTTTTTATTATTAATAAAAAAAGGAACGAAGTAGTACTACTTCCCTCCGTTCCAAATTCTTTGTTCAGTCCGCAAAATGGAGTGTTAAAAATAATACAATTTTTGCAAGAAAAAATCAAAAAAATTTCAACTTATCAGATATCAATAAGTATTTTTAATTTGTGAAAAAAGTTTGAATTTTTTCAAGAAAAAATTCTATTATTTTTAACACTTTGTTTTGTGGACCGAACAAAGAACTTGGGACGGAGAAGTACTATTTTGGGGTGTGCACACGTGTCCAGTGTTTATGAAATGACGGTACTTTTCCTTGTGACTTCATCATCTTCTCCATTTCTAGTTTAGATCGCCATCTGATAAACTATTAACTCAGTCACAGGAGCATTACCTACCTTCACCTGCGAAGGAAGAAACCGAACAAGGAGGAGAGAGAGAGAGAGAGAGAGAGATGACGCTGGGAACGACGTCGCAGGCATACGGAGAGCCATCGTACTGGGACAATCGGTACGCTCAAGAGACAAGCCCATTCGATTGGTACCAAAAGTACCCTTGTTTGTCCCCACTCCTCCACCTCTACCTCCCCCCTCCTCCTCATCTCCACCGCGTCCTCGTCGTTGGCTGCGGTAACTCTGGTCGGTCTGCTTGCTACCTTTCTTAACCTCCCCCCATGGCCTCATCTCTGCATTTCTACATCTCTCTCTCTCTCTCTCTCTCTCTTGTGTGTGTCCATATATTATATACATCATCATACATGTATGCTGTTTTCAATTCCATCCAAATCAAGCAAGAAAAAAGAAAAGCGGGACACAGATAATTTACGTGGTTCTTCAACTGCTGCACACTCAAACTAGTTTCAGGCCTACCTTCCCAAACCAAGAAAAAATTGACTTTTTGTTTTTTCCTCATTCAAATTCTTTCCCATTTGTTTGTTAGTTTTGCGTCAAATTTTTGTAAATTGTTTGTTCGTCCCGACGAAATGAACTAAAAAGGTAAAAAATGATGACAAATGTTTTAAATACTACCCAAGAAAAAGTAGAAAAGATATTTTCAGAAAAAGTCATAATTTTTTATAGTTTTATTTCTCTCGTCGAACCACCAATAATCCAAAAAACACAAAAGTGTGATTCAAAATTAACAAATGTAAAAAGAATTTGAATAAGGACAAAACAAAAAATCTAAGTTGTATTTTTTTTTTTTTTTTTTGGAAACTAGGCCTTAATTACGTATCAAATGAACAAAATGTGATAACTCTATGACCATCTCAAAATCAATTGGCAATGAGTGGAGAGGTCCCAACATTATATTATGCAATTTTCAGATTTCAAAGGCTGCATATAAGTATTTGTGTGTGTGTGAGTGCATGCGTGTGTGAATATTTTGCATCTCTATCTTTCTAATGGGCCTATGAGCTTCTTTGTTAGATCTCTGTTGGAATTTGTCTCTAAGCAGAGTCCATCTATGGGATTTGTCTTTTTGAATTAATTGCATCATCCCAAATTTGGAATTTTGTGAGTGGAAGTTTTGATCTGGATGCATAATTTGCTGGAGACGTAGCATAGAAGTCTGGTATGCGGATTGAAATTGATTATTTAAGTCATATTAGGGGCCACAATGGTGGCAAATTACTTGCTCAATCGTTGAAGTGATGAAAAAATTAGTGCATTATTGGTTTGTAATTCACTGATGTCTATTTTGAGTAGTTAACTGATATATTGAAAGAGTACGAGGTAAAAAAGGATGACTAATAATAGGAAGCACACCCATCTGCAACGATTTTCCAGTTTTGCTTTGTTAATTGTGCTAAAATTCGCAGCTGCCGCTGCAACTTCTGCCTTTAGACATTAGGAGAAAACTTCATGGCTTTTGCCGGTTTTAATGTTTTGGTGGTTCTTTCCTTGAGGGGCTTGCATGTTGGATGAATTTGTATTGACATAGCAACTATATAGATTAAACGTGTGGCTGCTAATTACGGTGCTTGTGTTTGCAGCATTTAGTGAAGGAATGGTTGATGATGGGTATATGGATGTTGTCAACGTTGATATATCCTCTGTAGTGATTGATGCCATGAAGAAGAAATACAGCAACCGTCCACAGCTGAAGTGTATCTTTTGTTTGTTTTTGTGTAGGAAGGATCTCTGGCTTTTAGATTTCGAAGTGCTCTAAAATGTAGTTTCTTTAATGTTCATCAGTATAACTTGATTCCACAGTGCTGTCGTTGGTTGAACTTGATGTGGATCTATTGAGGTCTGAAATCAGTCGCATTGAGCACATTCATATGCATTTCAGTAAGAATACGTTATTTGTTGCGCTATGTCTCGACTCTCGAGGCAGTCATCCTTCCTGTGAATATTAGAACTGTAATTTTAAAAACAAATAGACTGATAGTCACACAATTAGTGAATAGGAAAGAAGCTCTCAGGATCATTCCACGAAACAGCTGGAACTTCTGTCCTTGTTAGAACTGCAATGATGATCTGTATACGGTAACCGCAGTTTCCTCAACATTTAGCAGATATTAAAATGGATGTCCGAGATATGAGTGAATTTGAAGCAGGTTCCTTTGATGCTGTTATTGATAAAGGTTTGTTGAATATTTGTCCTCTATCCAGACAGTTTTATGGAATCTGAGTTGCATGTTCAAATGGTTTTCTAAACAATCCTGATGTTATTTTATTGGTTGTATTTCCAGGGACTCTAGATTCCCTCTTGGTGAGTTCTGTATTTGCTTATACTTCTGTTATGTAAAAGAGTTAATTACTAAACCGAAATTTGTATTTGTAGTGCGGCAGTAATTCACGTCTAAATGCTGCTAAGATGCTTGAGGAGGTTGGAAGGTATGATGGAATCAAGTCCAACATTAGGCATTTTTCCCGCACTGTTACTTTTTCTTTCTTGATCTGTTCAAATATTGAAGCAGTTGATGACAAACTATAGGGTTCTCAAGGATAAAGGAGTTTATATTCTGGTAAGAATTCCTTACTTTCTATTCTAGACTAGAAAATTTTGTTCACAAATCATTTTCCTTCCCTACTTGATGTCTATTGCGGCTTTGTGGACTTCTGTTCTTTGCATGATTCTTGTTAACCTCTAATGAGGCTCACTTGTTATGCAGATCACATATGGAGCACCAAGTTATCGTTTACGCTTGTTGAGAGAATCATGGTCATGTACAATAAAACTTCATGTGATAGGTTAGCCAAAGCCTCATTGCAGTTATGATCGACAATGTTACTTCCTATAGTGGATTTTTACATAGCTTACCGGTTCCACCAATTCGTGTTACTATAAATTCAGCTGACATAGATGGTCAAGTGTCTCTTACCCTCTTGAGTTTTGACTTAAAAGTAGAAACTGCATTAATTACTTCAAACAAAAATGGAAGAAGTAGAAGTTTTATCACTTGAAAAGCGCGTCAACTGCTCTTTCCTTATTTCACCTTGATGTTATGGGAGAAAAGGTATAATCAAGTGTTCCATGCATCTCCTGTGCCGATACAAGTGCTTGTGTAAGTTGGAATATGTAGTGCGCTTGATGGTTTGAACTGTGGTTTTTATAGCCTCTCTTTTACACATGTACATGCACACTCTTATATACGTCTTGCCAATACACATGTGCACTTGCAGAAGCATGTATGAATGTGCACAAAGGAAGGGTATTAAGTTAAGGATGATAAAATATCATGTTGAAGCTATTTTTCATTGATTGTATTCAGTCAACTTTTGGCTAAAGAAAGATCCATCAAAACCAGAGTCCTTGGGAAGCTGGTCTTTTTTGGTTGAGAGAGTGGGGTACCATGGCTCGAACCCTTGACATGGTAAATGACACCACAAGGGAAATCAAAGCTTTAGTTTGGGAAGCTGGTCTTAACCCCAACTGGTCTTGAAATTACGATTTTTATTTTTTTTTACATCATGGTGGATTGTTGCCTTATTAATCACTGTCCTGTTATATGACTTGTCTCGCCTCATTGTTATTGGTATGTGACTATGAATACTGCATCTATTGTCAATGACTGTGACCACATATGCAGAAAAACTTCCGTCAAAAGAAAGTTCTGGACATCAGAAGTGGGAGCTGACCTCTTCTATTCCGTTGGATGATGATGGAAGCTTGTTGGAAGCAGCTCTTGGCAAGAATCCAGATGTCCATTACATATATGTTTGTATCAAGGTCAGTCTAAGTTTCTTTCTCACCACTTTTAATTTCCTCAAGGCCTTGAGAGACCTGCTTGGCCAAATATTGTGTTAGATATTATTGCGTTCCCTTTTCTACACCTGAATTCGGAGAAGCATGTCTTGGGCTGGGCCCGAGTTGGATCCTGCCATAGTAATTGGTTTCTTTCTGTTTTTCTCATCTGATTTTAGGACAATTCATTAAGGCCAGGCTTGACGCGTGAAACGCCTCTGGATTGAAAATCGACGCCTCGAGTCCAGTATATTTGGATTCTTTCTGTTCTACTGGAACTCACTGAAAGTCTTGTCTTGAGGTTGGCAAATGTAGCTTCCTCTGTTTGTTTACTGTAACTAAGTCTTAAGCAATCATCTAATTTTAGCCCTTTTCCCTGTCGAGAGTTGTAACTTTGAATGGTTTTCACAAGTCTATGATTATTACATCAATGATCCTTGTGCCGTCAAATTTTTTAACTAGTCATGCTGTGATGGCAAAGTTGACTTCCCATCTTTTCTCCAGACGTTTCAATTGCACATATTTAGTTGGTAGTTTCAATCCAACTTGATTGATTTTGATTGCCTCCGTATCTGAATCAAACAACTGTATATAGATATGGCTCCTACCCAACCCCCTCTACTCCCATTTGAGGATCGGACATGAAAAACTTGAATGCAGTTTGACTACTACTTTTTGCACTGAAAGCAACTTGTCATTCATGCATTCTTATTCCTAAGAATTTCTACGGCGGTTGTTTTTCTTGCAATAATCCGGGACCAAATGAGCAGAGTAAGCTCAATTACAGTCAAGGAAAGCTCCGTAAGGACTCACTCAATCCGGGAAGTTCGGTTCAGATTGGTGGTTTGAATGATGTTCTTGACTTGGTACCATTGTTAGACGACCACAGTTTAACAAACGCCCACAGATCACACTGTAGCAATGAGCTGGATCTATCATTGGCCCACAACTTGGTTCAGTAACTTCAGTTGATTGATTTTGTAAACATTTGGGACCAATCCCCATACTTTTTTTTTTCCCTTGATGAGTGCTCACCATACAGTTGCGTCAAACTGCCAAAATTTATTTATCGGGATAATTCGTCGAATTCCTCACAAGGCAAGTAAGCATACAAAGTAGTAAATTTCCTGTGCCATTACGGATCTATATCGTATGGTTGTTCTCACAAGCTTGAAGCAATTACAATGGCATTGACACGGCTAACCCGTCGGACAAGTGTCCTTGCGCTATACGCGTCAGCTCTCTTAAAATGGGTAAATATTGCAAAGTCCGATCTTATCCCACTTTCTCGTCTATCTAATATATCATGGATTGGATCTAATCGGGATTCAACTCACTATTTATTTATTTTGTAGTGTACTGCGTGTAGCTCATTCGTCAAAAAAGAACAAATTAATTTACGATGAAAAACAAACAATAAGTCTACTTATAAAAATACTAGTTCGGTTGAAGACAAGTATGGACTATTAATTCTAAAGCCATAATGTGGTGAGATTAAGCTCATACAATGATAACGTTTTTAACAAATTTTTTAAAGACAAATGTGGGGACAGCATCATCATACAATTATAGGACTAATCTAATTTGTTCATATTGTTTAAAAAAAAATGACTCCAATCAATTCGTTTTGGATATGATTAACATCTGTGACCAATGAATATTTTCGAACCACTTATGCAGGGCCTAGGGGGCCTCCACGAGCTCTAACTCGTTATTTAAGTACACCATTTGGCTAAATTGGCTTAATGAGTGAGTTATTATTATTACTGTATTAGAGAGAAAACTACTCAAGTTGCAATAGAAGGTAGTTCAAGTGACGATATGGATGAATTGTAAATCAAAACATGAAACTTGATAATTTCTTAGGGTCAAATCGTAAGAGTGTCATTTTTATTAATCTCCTAATCCCAAGCTTCCAGCGTAGAGGTCTGCCTTTGACTGAACCAAAAAGAATGAATAATGAGGTGCACATAAATTGATCAGACACCTCTTTCTTTTGAAGGAAAAAAAAAACTACTCAAGTTGCTTTCAGACACGACGGAAATCCGGTTGTGGTCCCAAAGGATCCCAATGTGTGACGTCGGCTTAGCCAGAAAGGGTGTAAAACCCCAGTGCCACGTCGGATCCATAACCCTATAAACAGAAACAGAAAAACGACCCCCTCACCTCACCGGGCTCACCTCATCCAGTTTTCTTCAGTGTGGACACAGACCTTGACTCCTCTGACTTTCCACCTCTCTCTCTCTCTCTCCCTCTTTCTCTCTCTCTCTCATAACAAAAACTTTACACTTCTTCTTTCTTTCTTTGCATGACGTATACTCCATGTACAACAACAACAAATCATCTCTCTCTCCACTCATTGCTCTTGGCCTGTTAGGGTTTACTCCACTCTCTCTTTCTCTCTCTCTCTGAGTTTTCGATTACAACTCGGAAGAAGTTCTGGTGATAGTTGTTTTAGGGTTTCGGTTCGAGTATCTGTTTGATAATGGCGGAAAGCAGACGTTACGGTCCTACTGAGCCACTGAGTGAGTTTTCTCACTCTCCTAATCCGTTCCTCTGGATGTATCGTCATGTCATGTATAGATTAGATACAAATTGTATGTTCTGTTTATGGACTATTAACCATTCTTAATAGTTTCTCGCTTTTCTTGAGGTTTATGCTTCTGTTATTGATATTATTATTATGTTAATCTTGATTTGTTTAGTTGGAAATGCCCCTTCCTTTCCGATCAACTCGATAGATTGCTGTCAATATTCTTCATTACGTGCAAGCGCCTTCTTTCTTCGTTCCTCGTTTTCTTGATTTAGACATATACATTCACCGCACGGGGCTATACATACGTACGTATATGAACTTGTTTAATGTGTTCTCTTGATATATACATATAGATAGAGACGTGTATACATATATGTATGTGTTTAGTTCCTAGTTCGTGCATTGATGATTGCAATTGTGATAGTAGAATGCCTTATTGTCTTGAAAGGTAACCATTACTCCCCGTGCATTGTGTATCTTCTTGCCTCTAAGCTTCAGTTTCAGTGCATCTCTCTCTCTCCCCTGTGCGTGCGTGCGTGTGTGTCTGCGCGCGCAAGTGCACTTGTGTCACAAAAACTTTCCACTTGTCTGCATGCATTGAGCGGTTAGTTTGATGTCCATTTGAAGGTGAATTCTACTAGATAATACGAGGAGAAAAATATTGTGTTGTAGTTCACTGGTATGTTAATTCTGGTCTCATGTCGTATATCTTATTTTCTTGGGCCTATATGAGTGATGTACTACCTGTTGTCGCTAATGTTCAACTCTTGGACTTATGTAGACCTTGAGCAAATACTACAAGGAGCACAACAACGCTGGCTCCGACCGATGGAAATTTGCGAAATTCTAAGGAACCACAAAACATTTCAATTAGCATCTGAACCGCCCAATCGGCCACAAGGTTGCCCCCGTTACTGACTTTACAAGCTTCAACTCTATGTTGCAATATGTGCACCTTGCATCATGGTATTAATGGTGGATTTATGGGTCCTAGCTTTTGGTGTATTACTTTTTGTATCCCTACAAGATTGTCTTATATTCTTTTAATGTGTTTGGCATCTTCTGTACCAAACAGGAAAACAAAAGGGTCATCTCTGTGCGTTCAATGTCTAAATCGAATTGGTCAAGTTACTGATTATTTGGGGACCGAACCTTAGAATCTTTGCTTCTAATTCTAGCATGAAGTATCATGCGCGGTAGTGAATTTAGAAATTCTGTTCCAAAACAATTTTAGTTGGTACTGCACCATGGTAACATAGGTTGGATGTGAAGTGAGAATCCTGTTGAAGAAAATTCATAAGGATGTGCAACCTAGTGTTGAAGTCATTCTCACGTAGACATATAGTTTACTAGAAGGAACAATGAACCTGAATTTTCAGGAGATGTCTGAAGGTGATGGTGCTATGTGGTCAGATACATGCTTGGTAGAATTTGATACAGGTTATTGTGATAATTTCAATTCTGGACTACCGGAAACATTCTACACTCGATCATTGGTAGAATGAGGGTATTTAGAATGATTCATGGTGGGATAAGAAAATGCGGTTATAGGGATGAATGCACAGTGAAAAACTATGTTTCTTGGGAATGTCGTTTTTTAGTTATCCATAAATAACAATTGGTCAAGTACAATGGGCACTTTTAAGTGCCCAAGTATTTGGATTCACACTTTCTTGATCCTTATATAAAGAAGGAAGAACTTGTATTGTGCAGGCTTGTTATCCATTGTGTTGGTTAGAAATTTAACCAGCAAAGTGGAATAGACTCATAGAGCAAGTGTTCAAGAATAGGACTCCGAGAAAAACTCTTTGGAATGGGTTTGTATGGAGGATGTACAGCTACTCCGATAATCTTCGTTATCCTTACTCTTGGATATACCAGTGAGTGAATGCCAAAAGTAGCTTACCAATAAATTTTCAGTGACTTATCGAGTGCACCATCAGTCTTCCCCATCAACAGCTATTGCATTTCTCTTGTTTATTGTTTCTATCTGTACTCCATTTCCATACTTCATGGTGGTTTTATCCTCAATTGTATGGACGTATATGCCATGTGGATGTCTTTTTTGTTTTGGTTTAGTAGACGATTGTTTTAGCTGTACTGCTTGCCTGTTCCTTACCCCTTGCATCATTTCTTATTTAATGCTGGCATCTGGTAAAAAATGAAGAGTTTTCTCCTATTGCTAGAAATATGTGATATGCGAACACCTCCTGGATTATATTCCTTTGTCCTTTTAATAGCTGGCTCATTGTTCCTGTTCAATCGAAAAATACTTCGATATTTTCGGAAAGATGGTCACCGTTGGAGGAAGAAAAAGGATGGGAAGACTATCAGAGAAGCTCATGAAAAGCTGAAGGTCTGCTATTCGTTCTGTTAGTCATAAGTTAGCTTGTTTTGATGTATAACTGTAAACATTGTGGTAAAAAGTTGCCCTTATTGTTTTGCACCTTGTCAGGCCTTATCTAGAGGGATAAGATACTTGAAAAACACTAACTCAAATTTGCTCAAGTACTTAATATAAAGTATAAACCTAATATTTACCCATATCCATTAAAAAAATATTTGCAGTTGACACAAGTTACAAATTTAATAGTTTCAATTAGTATAAATTATTCCTAAACGCTCCCTTGGTGCTCCCAAATGAGGAGCTTCTATGATCCTCCAGCCCCCGCTTCGTGCAATTATGCTGTTATTCATAAGATTCACTGTTGGTTTTTTCAACTTCCAATTTGTAATGGTTTATGTTGGCCATGAATTGTGAGTATGCCATGCACAATGGAATTTACATTGATATGTAGTTGGTATATGTCACTTTTGTGAGTTATATCTGTTGTAGATATATAAAAAGGTTCGTGGGCATCACATAGCCATGTCTTTCGGGGGTATTTTGTCTGTTCTAGTTTTACGTTGCATTGTGCTTTAAAGCACAGTCACCCTATTGTTCAGGTTGCCTGATTGTTACACTAACTACTACACCTTTATGAATTGTAGTCCAACAACTAGCTGCATTCAAAATAAAATTGGTTAGATTATTCTCGCAAGCTTTAATTTGCTGTCTGGTTCTGAACCAAAAAAAGCAGCAAGAAATCTTAATATTCCTGAGTTGGTTCAAACAGGCTGGAAGTGTGGATGTCCTGCATTGCTACTACGCCCATGGGGAGGATAATGAGAACTTTCAGAGGCGGAGTTATTGGATGCTTCATGAGTGAGTATTGCTGCTTTCATCTTTTTAAGCCCATAATTGAATTAGTTCAAAAACATCTGTTAACATCAGTACATGATAACAGCTTGTGTCGTGAATTGGTTACCACCGCGCCAAATAAATTTTCTACCATTAAATTAGTGTTGGATGATTCCTCTCAGGGATCACTTGAGTTTTATTGATCCATTGATGTCTGGCTCATGATTTTTTCATCAGTTAATATTTGAAAACCATTGATTTATAGTCTACTTGTGTACGTTGTGCTCACGCAAACGCCTTTCCAACACCTGAAGACAGAAGAAGAAAGTACATTGCATGCAAAGGAGGAAAGAAACTTGTGCTGGGATAAATACCTGAATATTCTATTGGGAATTGTTTTCTGGTCAACTTCCGCATCTCTAGATATGTCATTTTCCTTAATTATATATTTGAAATTGGCATTATGATGCACTTGACAAATGAAAATTTACTTTCTCAATTCTCATTATGTTCCCAATCTTATGTCATGCTTTAACCATTGTTTGGTTTCAGGCAGTTAGAGAATATTGTTCTCGTGCACTATAGAGAAGTGAAAGAGGTGATTCTCTACGAAAATTGTTATGTTGCGGTCATCAGTGTAATTTCTTTGAAGTGTGATGTTTGTGTCTAGTTCTTGTAAAATTTGTGGGTATTTCATCTCCTTTCCAAAAATTGTCCTATTAAGCCATTTTCACAAACCTTGATGCACCCGATCCATTAGGTTCCATTTACCAGGAAGAAGAAACGGATAAAGACGTAAATATAGAGGTTTTTGGAGAAAGACGGTTCAGTAGCTACTGCTGGATTTCGATAACTAGGTGCAGTGACTGTGTTTTCAGCTTCTTGATTTGTATCAATACATTAGAATACTCTGTATGAGAAATTTGTTTCTTGTTATATGAACTAAAGCTGTAGGAAGGGCCTCCCATTCTACAGCTTTGGGGACCCTCTATATTTAGGTGTCACTGTTGGCCATGTAAAGACTTCCAAGACCTTTGTTACCTTTTGTTAGCATGTGAGATGGTTGCTTACTTTCCCTGGAATTATTGGTTTCGCCCACAGTCTATTATTCTGATCATTCCTGATATGCCACATGCAGGGTAGCAAATTGGATGTCTCACGTTTGCTTAATGTTGGTCAAGGGTCACAACCTGGAAGTGTGCCTTCCTTGGAACAAAGTCACTCCCCTGTTTCAACACTTCAAACGTCCTATGCATCAAGTCTGAATTCAGTGGATTGGAGTGAACAAACACCTTATGCATCTAGTCCAAATGCAGTTGATTGGAATGAACAGACATTGTCTTCTGCATTTGAGGACAGAGATCCTGGAAAAGATCCAGGGACCTCTTCTCTTGCTCTAACAGTTTGCGGTTCTTTACCTCATAATGCATTATCACTTGCAGGCAATAAAACAGGTAAAGATACATTGTGATGCTAGTATTCTGCGTCATTAAGAAGGTGTATGTTGAATTTTGGACTCGTGACTTCTAATGAGGACTATAAACTTATAAATGAGCCTTGGGAGGGGCTTATGTATCGTAACCATAGTGGTGGTTGAAGGGCGTATAAAGGACCACTTTAGTATGCAAGCCCACATTTTTTTGAAATCATGGAACTGGAACTGTTCATTTCGGCGCATTAAACACTTATTACTATAGACGCTTACAACATCTCCTTTGAGCTTTTGTATGAGTTGATTGGACACTGATTTCAAACTTGCAAAAGGAAACATTTCTTACCCTGCGAATACCACCCCTTGCATAAGATGTTTTTGGATTTTTTTCCTTCACAAAAATTGAAGCTAATGATGTACTGTAAGTTCAGTAATTTTTCTTGTGAAGGGCTATGAAAATTAAAGGCACCATTCTGCTTCGAAGTGTACAGAAATTTGATCCATCAAATAATTTCTAAATAGGATTTAAAATATTTTGATTTGGTTCCTTCTTCAGGACTTTTGGAGTTGTCAAGTGGCCATCTGGATACAAGATTTCTTGGAGCTAGCTTTAACTGTAGTAATGGACAATCCATTGGGGCTAATATACATGGTTCGAGTGGGAACTTATATCATATGCATGACCAGAAATTCATCATCAATCAACTGAACGCAGCTGATTTCTTAACTCATAAGCTGATAAATGCCAGATTGGACGGCGAGAATACAGTTAAAGATGTGAGATGTGGAGATATGATAAATCCTGATGACCTGAGAGTAGCTCAGGTATGTGATGTACAGTGCATTCCTAGGGTCCTGTGATCTCTTGTTTTGTGTTTTTGCTTTGGTGAACCTGTTCTTAGATGATGAAGATTTTGGAAAGGTCGAATGTTAGCATATTTCCACCCTAGTTTTTCATTGTTTTTGAGTTGGATAGGTGGAGGGTAAGTGGTAATAGTGAAGGAAGAGAATATTCAGGAGAGTTTTGGGTCTTCATTTGGCGTACTGGTGGATGCAGTCATACAAAAAAAGAACAACGATAAATGAGAAGTATTTTGTTAAGTTTGAATCAGTGTGGTTTAAATATCTCGAGTACTTGATATGTCGGTTGAATCTTGAGTATCTACTTCATTTGTACATGTAGGCATCAAGGTTATGTTTGTGAAAGAAATAGGTATCTATATGGGCATCATAACTGGATTCAACTAAATTGCATTTTCTTTGATGATATTGGTGATCAACTGAAGTAAAGAGGATGATAAGCTAGCATTCGTGACGGCCTTCCTAACATTGATTTTTAAACTATGCTATTACTATGCTTTGTCTGCAAAATTTTTAGAGCTAGTATAGGTATTGAATTCCTATTCTGATTGATCTAAAACTATTAGCATTTATTACTCTTTATTCTTCTGTTTGTACGACAGGATAGCATTGTTATCTATGGTTATATCATGTAGAGGAAAGGACAAGTGACATTAACACCATGTTTTGTTAGCACAGGAACAAGATTGTCTATTACTTGAGCCCCATTCTCAAGATAATTCTAGCTCCCCTGAAAAATTACCTTCTGCGGCCAAAGGTGATGCTCTAGTAGGTAGAGCAAATAATGATGAAGCTGGAGAGCTTAAGAAACTTGACAGCTTTGGGAGATGGATGGATAAAGAAATTGGTGGAGATTGTGATGATTCTTTGATGGCCTCTAACTCTGGCAACTATTGGAACACGTTTGATACAGAAAATGAAAAGGAAGTATCCAGCGCATTGGATCATATGCAGTTGAATATTGATTCAGTGGGCCCTTCTCTTTCTCGAGATCAGCTGTTTAGTATCTCTGATTTTGCACCAGATTGGGCCTATTCTGGTGTTGAAACCAAAGTATGCATTTGTTAATGCGTGATTTTCCATTATTTCCTCATAAAAAATGGCAGCAATTTGTAGGGATGGCATTCGGGGGGTTCGGGGCGGATACGGGGATTTCCGTACCCGATCCCCGAAACCGAATGCCTACCCATATCCGCCCCGATACCCGAACGGGGAGAGAAAGAAGGAACCATAACCGAACCAATCGGGGTTCGGGTAACCCCCGAACCGATTGGGTAACCGAATTGGATGAAAAAATCTGTTTACCCAAGTTGTACCCACCCGCCCCGCCCCGAACCGAACCGAAAAAAAAAAACCACTAGCAGTTGCAGATAACAAGAGAAATACAGATCTAGGGTTTGATCAAATTTTGACTCCAGAAAAATCAATAGAAATAGAACCCCAAAGCAAATCAACACATAAAACTACCATGATCTAGAACAAACCAAAAGATTTTTGTCACAAATCCGTCATTCTCAACTGATATATGAAACCCATAATCTAAAACTTTGCTACAAAAATTGTAAATACTTAATTAGTAGAGACAGAAGCAGACAACAATGGGAAGAAAGATTCTTCTGCACAACTGCAACCGGGTGAGATCTTGGGTTTCGATTTCGTCGAGGAGAGGTTGGTTGAAGAGATCGCCATCACCTGCAAGTGCGAGAGGAGTGATGATGATCAACGGCGTGATGAGTGACGGCGAGAGGGTTGAGGATGATAGACGGCAAGAGATGATCGGACTGTCGAGCTTCAAATCGAAGGATCAGACTAAATCTTCTAGTAATTGGAGACGACAGAGAGAGATGAGGTGTGAGAGAAAGAAAGACCAGAAAAAGGTCTCTTCTGATTCTTCTCATATTCACAGATTAGAGAGAGAGAGAGAGAGAGAGACGCTCTTGCTGCTGAATGAGAAATGAAAATAAAACTGAAAACCCTAACTCAGTAACTCATGTGTATATATAGGCAGGGGTAATATTGTAATTAACTAGTTCGGTTCGGTTCGGGTATCGGTTCGGGTATCAGCTGAACCATAACCGAACCGAAACCCGTTCGGTTATCCTGTGTGCAAACCATACCCATACCCACGGGGAAAATTTCGGTTATGGTTCGGGGATAATTTCTGTTATCGGTTCGGGTACCCATCGGTTCGGTTCAAATTGCCATCCCTAGCAATTTGTGTTGCTTTAGATATACTGCTACTTATTGATGTTGGTACATAATGAACGCTTTCGCACAGGTTTTAATCACCGGTACTTTTCTGGGGGAAAAGAAACGTTCTGGTAGTTTGAAGTGGTGCTGTATGTTTGGTGAAATTGAGGCCTCTGCTGAAGTTTTGGCCGACAATGTTATTCGCTGTCAAGTTCCTTTTCATGCTCCTGGGCGAGTTCCCCTATATATAACATGCAGTAATAGGTTGGCCTGTAGTGAGGTGCGTGAGTTTGAATACTGTGAAAAACCACCAGAAGCTTCATCTTCTGTAACTGTTAAAGCTTCACCAGATGATGAAGTGCGGTTTCAAGTACGACTAGGCAAAATGCTAGATGTTGGCTCTGAGAGAAAGTGGTTGAATTGCTCTGTATTTAGATGTGATAAATGTGAGCTCAAGAAGAATATCACTTCGCTGAAAACTAAAAGCAAAATTAGTTCAGAAACAGTTGAGAATGCCATCATGTTTTATGAAGGATATAGTGTTGTAAACCCTGGAGATGCATTGATTGAGTACTTGGTGAAGGGCAAACTTTATGAATGGCTTATCTGCAAAGTACATGAAGGAGGAAAAGGACCCCATATTTTGGACAATGAAGGCCAAGGGCTTATTCACTTGGCAGCTGGTCTTGGTTTTGCATGGGCCATGGACCCCATAGTAGCAGCCGGTGTCAGTCCCAATTTCAGAGATACACGAGGAAAGACAGCCCTTCACTGGGCGGCATACTATGGGAGGTCAGGTTATTATCTTGAATGGCAATTGATAACTTTAAGTCTGTCTTTCATTCATCGATTAACACCTTGTACTATTGATAGACCTTTTTCAAATTCATATTGGATCAGCCTGGTGTACAGCTTGTAGCTTTGTATCTTGTATTGGTGTGTATTTAGTTTACAACATGATGTATCCTCGTTATTGTATTATTAACATCAAATTTCTGATTACACTCTTTTGGATTTATAAACCAGAGAGGAAGCAGTGATTGCACTCATTAGATTGGGTGCATCTGCGGGTGCTGTTGATGATCCAACATCAGCATCTCCAGGAGGACAAACTGCTGCTGATTTAGCATCAAGTAGAGGACACAAAGGGATCGCAGGATATTTGGCGGAAGCAGATCTAACCAGTCATCTTTCTTCTTTGACTCTCAATGAAAATTCTATGGAAAGTGCTGCTGCTAGTATTGCAGCAGAAAAGGCTTCGGAGACTGCAGCACAAAATGTTTTACCACCACGGCAAACTGATGAGGAGCATTCCTTGAGAGGTTCTCTTGCTGCTGTTAGGAAATCTGCTCATGCAGCTGCCCTAATACATGCTGCTTTTAGAGCTCTTTCCTTCCGTCATAGACAACTTACTAGGAGCAACAATAACATTTCTGAATCTTCAGTTGACCTTGTTTCCCTTGGATTATTGAACAAGGTCCGAAAGGTTAGTCATTTTGAGGATTATTTGCATTCTGCTGCTGTAAAGATCCAGCAGAAGTACCGTGGCTGGAAGGGCAGGAAAGAATTTCTGAAGATAAGGAACCGTGTTGTGAAAATCCAGGTATGCTTCTCTCATTGGTTTGCCTTTGCTTCTGTGTTTTGTTATAGGTTTTTGAAATTACTTGTTTATTCCATTTTGTGATTCAACATGTTACGTGTTACTTTAGCTTGCACAATTCAACAACTTGCTTGTGTCAGAAAAGTACCATGTTTCATATATTCCCATATACTGCATTTGTTTTGATATTTAGTCCCTACCATTATGAAGTGTTTATGATAGGACTCTGTATTAAGTTATTTTCAAGCCCCAACACCAACTTTTTTTCAATTTTCAACATCTCCGCGTTTTGGGATTAATAGCTATCTGGTTTTATTTGACACATCTATATTTACTTCTAGATTTCTTTTACGTATTGATTCAGATATGATGAGGTTTTTTTGTCGATTTCGCAATTGGCTTCAGGCTCATGTGAGAGGACATCAAGCCCGAAAGCAATACAAGAAGGTTGTTTGGTCTGTTAGCATTGTTGAAAAGGCAATACTGCGTTGGAGACGAAAAGGGCCTGGTTTGCGAGGATTTCAGATGCAAGAGACAATTGGAAACGTACGACCTGACTCTGAGAAGAATGATGAATATGATTTTTTACAAATTGGACGGAAACAAAAATTTGCAGGAGTTGAGAAAGCTCTGGCAAGGGTCCAGTCCATGGTTCGCCACCCAGAGGCTCGTGATCAGTACATGAGGCTGGTTACCAAGTTTGAGGATTCAAGGTGAACCATATTCTTTGCTTCATAGTCGGTAATTGACTGAGCATGTGCAACTAATGGTTTGTGGTTCCTTTTCAGTTTCTGATTCTGTATTTTACCTGCTATTGACCTTACTTTTCATTGAAATTTTCTCTCTTTCTACAAAGAAAAATTAGGTTAAATAAGAAGCATGAACTGGGGGCCTTTGGCCTCAGGAAATAGAAGCTACATGGGGTTACAATTTGTTTTCTTCACTCTAACGAGTGTGATTGAAATAGTTTCCGTAGGCAAAATCACTTAGGGTTTTAACGCAGAAAATGGGGTTACATTTGGTTTTCTGCACTCTAAACCAGTGGGATTGAAATAGTTTCCGTAGGCAAAATCATGTGAAGGTACTCTCTGCTTAGGGTTTTAACACAGAAAATGACAAATTGACTTCCAAAAATCTACACTTTTTTACTGGTGATACAGAATTACAGGTAAGAAATATCAGAAAATAGGTTATGTTTTCTGCCTGCATGACATAACTCTTTCATTCTATGGCATCTGACAGATCTATGGATTAGATTATAATTATACTACAACTGCGGGTTAACTTTCTTTTTATCCTGTTAGAGTTAGCGATGAAGAAACAAGTGCATCAGGGCAAGCTGACAGTAAGGGAAGATGATGAAAGACGATATGCCTGCACTTAAAGTTGTAGATTAAATAGTCTCACAAAAGAAAGAAAGATTTAACTGCAGAACATGTTACTATGTAACGAGTATTTTACATCTTATAGCTTTATTTCATATAACAAGAATCGAAATTCTCATACAGAGAAGTCAAATGTATTGATACAAATCAAAAAGCTGAACAGTCACTAAACCTAGTTATCCAAACCCAGCAGTATATAGTGAACCGTCTTTCTCCACAAGCATCTGTCTTTACATCTTTTAATGTATCTGTTTCTTCTTTTCGGTAAATGGAACCAAATGGATCGGCTGCATCAGTCAAACATAGTGAGAACTGAGAAATTAAATTATCATCAGTCAAGTGCATCATAATACCTAGATCGAAGAAGAATTTCTGGTCGTGCATAGTAGCCCGAATGGACAAGCCAGCACCTTGACCAGTTATGATTTTGTTTCACTTTTTGGTACGTTGTATACTCTTGACTTGGACAGAAGTAGTGATGATGATGATCTCTAATTTATTTCTGCTATTCGGTTGTGTTGGGCATTTCTTTCATAAGCATTGAATCTATGCTTTAAAGCATTTCACTTGTAAGTTCCCATCATCTGTTTTGGGGTCACCTGTAACTAATTAGATGATATCACCACCACCGGATGGCAATTTTTTTCTTGGTTCTTGGACATTTAGTAGTAAAAACCTTGTTCAGATTCTGAAGGTACATTCTTTAGTAGCAATTGTAATCCATTAATATAAGCAGTTGCTCCATAGCCTGCATTAACGATAACACTGGGATTCATGGTTTATCAGCGAAGAGGACTCTCTCTCTCTCTCTCTCTCTCTCTCTCTCTCTCTCTCCATTTTTTGTACTGGACTGTTCGCTTGTTGATTTTGATGATTGAAGGCCCTTTTCAACTCATTTTTTTCATGCTTTACAAATTAAGGAAATTGAACAACGCAGAATTAGTTTTCCAATGGGATGAAACAAACCAAGAATTAACGTGTTTTCACTGGTTTGGTGAGAAAAAAGCGAAATATACAGCAAATGTCTCCGTGCTACACACACAAAAAAAAAAAAAGGGAAGCTTACAAATGACCATTCCCTCACTCACACTCAAAAGCAGGGAAAAAAAAAAAAAAAAACATGGACGGAGCTGGCAAAAGAAAATTAACTCCGAACATTCGTGTGACTTGCTTGCACTTTACAATACATTAATGTCCAATCTGCATCAAACGAAGAATTAAAGTTAGCTACTAGCAGTTTGCTCAGTAATATCTGGAATATTTGAAATAACAGACATTGAGAAGCTGATAATTGGCCGTTGTAACAATCCACATCTAAGCAATTGGAAGTTGACTCAACCAAATGACGAAACAGTAAACTGCAGCAATACTTACATGATTGGACATCCCGTTGGCATAGAACCACATCACCCGATAAATTGACTCTGTTGGGTCATGAACTAATGTTCTGAACCCCACGTGAATGAAATGGCAGGAAAATAGAGGAAGTGATAATCACCTCTTGTTAGTCTGGAAGAACAATCCGAACAGTCTCCTCTTCCACATTCCCAAGCTCCAGCCTTGACTCTCTTTCAGTAGTAAAGTTATACTGGACTGCATACCAACTATAAAGTTTAACTAGAATGAGCCTGGCACCTTCCACTTCCTGTTAATAGTTTGAGGTTCCATATAAAGGACCAGATCAAACATATATTTATTTTTGCATAAATTTCATCCAGCATATTCAACAAGTCACTTGCCTCATTCTTCTTTCTATAGCATGCAATATGTCACGTCCGTCTCTGCCTTTCAAAGCTACGATACTGAGCTAGTTCGTCATTCACTCTTGAAATAATTTTCTCTGACTTAGCCAATTGCCTGCTAAGATCGGTGCTACCCTGCTGCTTCAACAAGTTCTCCTATTGGACCAAGGAAATTTTGGCACATGAGAAACAGGTTGCTATTATTAGAAGTGGGAAGAGGGATTTCCATGCGTTGCATGAAGACAGGCAGAAAAGACATGTATATAAAATCCTGCCTTGTTCTTCCTCTGTTGTTGAATTTGAAGAGGTACATTTTGCGTTCCAAATAGTTTCTTCACCATCTCATCTAGTTCCACAATCCTCCTCTTCAAATTGCTATTGTCCACCTAACGAAAACATGGCAATAGCAGCAAAGCTGAAGAAAGTCTTGATTTGCTGAATTATTGGCATTTCAAATTAAGATGCTACAAAAAAGCAAAACATAAAGATGCTACTGTTGTTGAAGTGAAGTGTCGACACAGAAGTATTAATTACCTTCAGCATTTCATTTTTTGCAGCAAGCAACTGCTCCCGTTCTTGTAGTTGTTCAACAGTGATTTCGGCAGCAAGTACATCATTTTGTCTTCTATATACTTCCGAAATGCATCTAAAATTAGAACCCACAGACTAATTATCCTAAAATTTAGAATGTGAATGACTGTATTGTCAGTGTAGTTGCCACATAAAGCTAGGCACTCCAGTCTATCCTCATGACTATACTATTTCCAGATAGGAAAAGGGCCCCACTTATTACATTAACTGTTAAAGACATCATAAATAGTTCCAATCACCCAGGTGGCCAGATCTATAATCAGAAAATGAATTCTGTACACTTATTCTCCAAAGTGGCCAAGACAGTAGTGCGATATCTGGGTCTTTGATTACTGAACGGAAAGGATAAGAAAAGAATGGGAAAGAGGAAAATAAAAGGAACTGAAAGCAACCAAATTCTTTATGTTCTTTGGTTGGTTTAGAAAAAGAACAAACTAAATAGACATCTGACGTCGACTCGGCGTCCATTTTTGTCTAGTTTACGTACCAAGAAAATGACCATGTGAAATTGATTCTCTTTCTCATTCATTTTCATTCCCTTTGCAGCACCGATTGCCAAGTATGCTCTCTAAAGAAGCACATAGAAGCACTCATTTCCCAAATCAGTAATGTTGGCCCCGTAACTAGAGAGTGGACTGGAGAATTGTTTTACGTCATTCCATCTGTTCAACTCTTTAGCTCAAAATTTGCCCAAAGAAGTACTTATTAGCCAGAACAGGGCATTCCCTAACAAATATCCAATTTTCTCATGTAAACGTTGCATCTACATGCAGATTTCTATCTCAGGTAAACTATCTTGGGTAAATCATAAGAAAATAATTTTATTAGTATCAATTACCGCCTATGGATCCGGTTTATTGGTTAATAGAACATACGGGAAAAAAGAGGAAAACTACTCTGCAACGAGGTAGTAGGGATTGACTTACCTCTCTCTTTCCTCAACTAAATCATTCATCTGCCTCCGAAGATCGTGAATTTCTCGCTCCTAATAGAAACTAAATAAGTAACCCAAATTTAAACCATAAAGCGTTGAACTCCAAATGCTTGGGAACGTACCATTGCAATTGACTCTTGTGCTTGTAGATGTGTGTCTTCCATCAATTTTTGAAGCTGATATTGATCTACCAAGTTCTACAACTCAGTGAAAGCATCATGCAGACAAATGAGAAGTGCAATTTCAAACAATCCTATTTAAAGATGCTTCCCTTTCAACAAAAAATAAAAAATTTAAGATGCTAGCCTGAAACTTACTGCATAATTTGTCATGTCCAATTTAACACCAAGTAAATCACGAATAACATCATGTGTCATGCTTTCTGCTGCAGCCAGTCTGGTATTCAGCATACATACCTGAGGCGACACCAATATAGTTAATACAATGTACCAAGAGATCTCCGGCCGTCTGGGAAATATTGTGTTTACATCGTCTAAGTGGAGAGAGAGAGAGAGAGAGAGAGAGAGAGTAATAGGATTTGTGCAATAAAATAATAAATTTGCAAGAGGGCATTCACTGTGGAGAATAATAAACTATAGCAATTTCAACAAGAAATCTGAATTATATCCCATAAGTAATAATTTCAAGTTTTCAATTACAATGGAACCTCAAATATATTACTTTCTTTAATCGAAAAACATTAGAAAACTTCAAAATCAAACAAGAAATAAATTCTTGTTGGATGGTTTGGTATAAAAAGGTGGCAAGACTCAGAAGAACAATTAATCATCTACACTGTGGACAAATTATATGGCAATCGCAATGCAAGCAAAAGACTTCTCGAGAGGAGAAATTGTTGGAAAAAATGGAATTTTAACCAAAGAGAATTTGATGGGACCCACACAGCGCGAGGTGGGCCCAAGTAGGTTTTAAATACTCCTTGCTAAGGAGTTTAAACCGGTGAAAGAATAAACCGGTGAAAGAATGAACAAATTCCATTAAGAGATGAATGAGAAATTGTTTCTCAAAGTGGGTTTCGGACCAACAACAGTGCATGGTTGGATGGTCAAAGCCGGGTTGATTACCCAGAATTATTACCCATGATGTGTATTTAATTTCGGGAATAATAACTGTTTCAGTTTTATTCCAAAATTGAATAGCGGAATCAATTCCCATTGAGAGGCTCCTCCATGATTGCAGCATTCATGGCAGAAGCTCCTCGTTCAACTATAAAACGAGACCTCTTCCTTTGGTTTCAACCACCAAAAACCAAACCGAAAACAATCCAAAAGCATTCTTCTGCAATACACAATTGTTCTCTTCGATAGAGAGAGTACGGACAAAAGTTGGTTCGAAAGGCAGTCTACGGCGGTGCTCCGACGGCTGAGTGGTAACCTAGTCAACCCTAGGAGACGAACACCGACACAACCTCCAGCACCGATGAGGAGGCAAATTTGTCTTAAAGGCACCGTTGTTCAAAACGGGTCTCGGTTTGGAATCGCTTATACTTTTTTACAGTTTATGTCTACATTTCATATTCTGTAATTTTGCGATTCATGTTCATATCGTAATTTCCAGAAATTAGTAAAATCATTTATTGTTTTTCCGCACTATTTTCCTACAGAAATAATGGAAGGAAGCTACTTTACCTCTTTCTGCCTACTAGCTGCCAATGCCTCTAGCTCTTCTATACGAAACCTGGCCTGTGACAACTCCTGGTCCTTCTCCACGTTCATTTGCTGAACCAAACTTGAAATGCATCTGAATGGTGAGCTAGAACCCCTTTGCCTCATTGAGCTTTTCTCTGTTTTCTCTGATGACAATTCTGCAGATGTCAAAGTTGGTTCATCGCTTTTCACATTACGAACCATATCCTCCAAGGTCTTGTACTGTTCAAAAGATGTGGGTCAGCTAGGATATATCAAGTTTAAATACAAGGTATGTTTTGCTTGAAGTGAACAGACCAATCTCAGCATATCCCCTATCTGACATAAGCAACCAATCAATGGCGTTATGTCCACTTTGAGTGGCTTTTTCTTGAAGAAAATAGTGTTATCATGCCATGATTACTGATCAGTGCAGCTCAAATATTAGGAGTTGGGTCATTTTTGTACTCATTCAAGATTCATATGATCGGCCAGCTATCCCAGGAGTTACGTAGACAAGTGTGAGAGGTAAACTGAGCCTGAAAAAGTGGGGGGAGGGAAATCTGAGTCTCCCTATATGGCATTTTACCTTGTGTTGATACTGTGATGCCTGTGCTTCAGCATGCAAAACTAGCTCAGAGATGTACTCTTTGCATTGTTTCATCTGAGAGAGAACAGCACAAGATAAGGTTAAAAAACATCTAATAGTACAGCTAGGAATTCCCCTTTCAATGAGATTCAACTCCATAAAAATAGCAGCCGCACCTCTTTAGACTGTTCCGCTATTTCTTCTTCAAGAAGTCTTATCCGCTTGACTGCCTCGTGAAGTTCCACGGATTTATTATGCAGTTGCCTGCAACAAATTCATTTCTTTGACTCCAATAATAACATGAAAGGGAACCAAGACATTTGTACCAAGAAAGCAAGTATCAGTTCTGACCTAGAAAGTTGATCTTCAGTTTGTTGCTCGACATCCGAGTTATCAGAACCCATAACTTCTGTGAAGTTTTCTACTGTTAGCATTCTCTCTTTAAGCGCTTGGAGTTCAAACTCAAGAGAATCTCTTGTTAGCTTGTGTTTTTCTACTTCCTCTTCCATTTCATTCACCTAAGACAGCAATCACATAATTTGGTTGGCTGAGAAACAAACAAGCAAAGATAGAAATCTGTGTCAATTAACTCTAAAGTCTAAACGGAAATTAGAAAGCTCTTTTCCATCACAGGGCACACAATTCATGCAAAACCACCTGAATCTAGGCATCCAAGAACCAGGATTGTACAGAAAGGTTTTCGGAAAACTTGTCAGTGTATCACTCTTCCACAAGCCTCAGATCTTATCTACGAAAAAGAATCTACCTTTTTCTCCAAAACATTGACGGTACACTCAAGCTCCTGGACAGAACGTTCTAAAATCTTAACCTCCTCTTCCTTTTGCTCAGCATATACTTTACATGCTTCTGATTCCTGGAAGAAACATTCCAAGTTTAGGAGAAGTGGAAAAATGAAATTTAAATACAATTGTTGTAGTTCTTCAATTGTTCATACCTGTCGGGCTTCAACAGTTATAGCTTCATTTTCATCAACTAAAGAATAAGCCAGTTCAAGCCTATCTTGCAGGGAGCCAACCTGCTCTCGGAGATGATCTCTCTCAATGGTGACACTCTTCAAATCATCTTCCATATCTTCACTTGAAGAAACTAGTTTTGTCTCTGATGAAGAATTGATTCGGAGAATTTCTTCTTCTAAACTTTTGACAACCTCCCTCTGTTCTTCCAATTGGACCTCAACTTCTGATTTTCTGAGGTAAAGATCCTCCAAGAGCATTCTCAACTCAGCAATTTGGTTTGATAAAATGTTAACCGTTCCTTTAGCTTGCTCAAGATGAGAATCTGAGATAAATAGAGCAGTTTCGGTATCAACCAAATGATCTTCTAGTTTTGTGTGCTGAACCAGCACATCATTGAGCTGATTTGTTTTCATTTGTAACTCTTGCTGCACTTGGCTTAAAACAACAATTAGTTTTTCAGATTCATCTTTCATGTCCTTTATGGCGGAAGCTGATTCTTGCAACAAGCTAAAATCAAAAAGCAAACCCTTCAATACTTCTTCTTTCCTCTCTAACTCTTTCTTTAGGAACAAATTTTCATCCATAAGATCATCATCAGCTGGGGATGACTCCCTACTTTCCAACTTTTTGGAAAGTGTACTTTGATCTCCTTTCTCTCCGCATCTCACACCATTGATGAGAGTGGTAGGTTCACTTAGCGATTTATTCATTACTAGACATCTTTCTTGGAGTCTGGCTTCATGGAAGCCAGGATCTCTACTGAGATTGGGAGATTTTCCAACATGGTACTGGTGCAGTCTCAATGGGCCGAATCCTTGCCCCATTGTCTCAGAGCAAATGTCTTCTAAGGATGATCTTGAGTTGCAAAAGCAGTGTAGTATGTCCTTTGCCATTGTTAATGAATCGGAATATATTACCTTGAACATTTCCTCCACATCTCTTTGCATGCGCAGAAAAGACTCTTCAAGTAGGGATACTGAATTTTCTACTTCTTGCAAATTGTATTGAACCTGATCCTGCAGCATTTCAGTCTCTCCATCTTTCAAACAGATAAACGCTTTTAGTTGTTCAATTTCTTTAATCAAGCCTTCTTTCTCCACCATCAATTCTTCACCTGCTTGTTTCCACACACCAGTCAATTCTTTCGCATTTTGATTTGCCTTCAGCAAAGCATTTAGCATGACATCAGCTTCTTTCATAGTTGCCTGGGCCTCCTCAAATTTGGTGAAGAAGCTACTGGCCTGATTTATTTTTTGATGACTGATGAGCTGCATGTTTAAATAAAGAAAAGAAAAGATCTGTGATCTCTCTAATGATTTTTAAAGGAGCTTCAAATTAATTAGGCTAATTACAAATATAAATGGAAAAGAAATGGAACCATGAGTTCACCGTGAATTTATGTGTAATATATGAAGAGGATTTGCATGTGCAAGTCGTATAGAGTTATTACCTCTCTCACATTGTAATAGCCTGCTTCTGCTTCCCGCATTATCAACTCAAAAGCTTGGAGCTCTGGACTCACCTCCAATTTTTTGTGCTGACTAAATCCTCTGCTAACCATATGCTTCTTCTTACCATTCACAAAACCAGGTGATTCCTGGAAACAAACACCTGTGTTAGACCAATCTCCAATTTCTGTCGTCTGGAAAAGTGCTGCAAACTGAACATTTACGTCATTGAAAGCATCGTTGGCTTTCTTGAGTTCTTCTTTCAAATGCAGTTTTGTTGATTTGTCATGAATCGAACTCTTGATAAGCCCTGAGGACTTATGTAATTCATTACCATCAGTGGAAGATGTTGAGCTTCCTTCAAGGTCTAGCTCTTGTTCACTTATTTCTCCAAGATAACCATTGCAGCAAGTAGATGAAGATCCATATAAACTCTTTTCTGGAGCAACAGATTCAGCTGAAGGATCAGAGCCTGAAGTAGAACAAACAGCACTCCATGTATCTAATTCTACTAAATCTTCAGCTCTAACTGAGGAATCATGTGTACTCCATAATTTGAAAATGCAACCTATTATTGTATTCAGTCTATCATTTGTTTCAGAGAGTTCGTCTCTTATTTGCTGTAGCAGAAAATTCTGGTTTTCCTGCTCTGGGATCTTTTCTTCACTTGATGGAATTTCCACCCTCTGCAATCGACAATTTCTACAATTTTCCTTTAACTCCACAAAGTTCTTCCTCATCTCGTGAATATTTTCCACAAAGCCCTGAACCAACTCCCTATAAAGAGAACAAGCCTCGTGAACGTCACTCTGGAGGGCTGATATATAAATTTCTGTGTCAGCACAACATGTGTAAATAACATCCGTACTTTCCAACAGTACCACCCTTGCCAGCTCAAGTGGACCTTTCATATTATCTAGGGCTAAACCATTTTCATGAGCCTTCATCTCAGAAATTTGTTGGTTTCCTACTCCAGAGGAAATAGCAGTTTTTAACATGGAAATATCTTGTTCAGAATTGTTTCTGAGAAAAACCTCTGCACAATCAGAGAGCCTTTTCTCCCCGGGGAATACACCATTAGCACCGGTTTCTGCTTCAGTACAAGGATCCTCCTTGTATGTTAGTTTGTTCTCTAACATATCAATCATGTTAACATCAGAATTCAACGGCATAGACAACTGAATTGCCTCCTTGATGCTTGCATCATTATCTTGCTGCTGAGCTTCAGTTAAAGCCACTGTTGCTCCCTTAAGGGACTTTAACTTCTGCTCCATTTCGAATACCAACATTCGCGCATCCTCCAAGCTTTTATGTAGTAGTAGAATTGTTACTTCTTTTTCAACACAAACTTTAGCAGCCCTCTCAACCTGTTCACCAAGACAAACATTAACATGAGGAAATGAACAAGCAATGCTTTCTATCTGGCCGGAGGCATCTCTGAGAGATTTAGAGCCCTCTATAAGAAAGCTTGTTAGCTCCAAAGTTGCCCTTTCCCACTCCACCGACACCGCCCTAATTTCATCCTCTTTAGCTGCTACTTTGTCTCTCAGTCTCATATTTTCTTCAGCCGTGTAACATAATCTCTTCTCAAGTTCTGACTGAAGTGCAGCCACCTCTTCCTGTAAATGAAGAATTGTTTTAGCTGTTTCCATCTCAACTTGTTCACAGACTAATTCAGTTTGGTGCTTCCAAGATAGCTGCGTTACTTGATCCTCTTGATATTGGCAATTAAGTGACCGAGCCTCGTCAAGTTCCTTGATCATCCTGTCCAACTTAGCTTGCAAAGACACTGACCTGATATCGTTGCTGTTTCCCATATCAACAGCCTCTCTTTTATTTTCAAAATCAATTTTCTCCTTGCAGAAGTTTTCAAGCTTAAGCACAGATTCTCTGTCTACCAGGTCCTTATTGCCTAGGATTTCCCGGTATATACAATTTTCCTCCTGCATAAGCTGCAGCTCTTTGATCAGACGGACCTGCTCGAATTCCATTGTTTCAATCAAGGATCTTGCATGCAATAGCTCTTCTTGAGGGCAACTAGACTGCATAACTAAGGCATCACCAATCTTCTTGTCATTGTAATTTAGAAATTCACCCTCTTGCTGATTGCAAGATGCCATCTCATCTCCTGAATCACTTCTGTTTGATACAGTTTCGACCTGTAACGGACCTGACAACTTAATGACCAAAATCACAAAGAGGAAAAAAAAAAAACCCTCCCCAGAATCCATAATGCAACAGAACCATTATTGCAGATTCGTAAGGAATTATCATTTATCTATTTGCGTCATCACCAATCAGTCATCAAAATTCATGGATCATTCATCAACTTCGTAACTGAAATTATATGATTGATTAAAGAAAATGAAATATTTTGCTAGTAAATTGGTATTGAATAATGCATACCAGTTCATACATATAATTGTCAAGTTGCTACAAACACAGGTATATTTTTGTTTCTTTGTCTGGGAAAAAAAAAAGTATAAACCACAAGAAACCCAGGCTATTGAAGCAATGTAATTTTAAAAAATAGACTGCAATAAAAACCCACTTTGACATATGAATATGAACAAGACAGGAAAAGAAGAAGAAATGCAAGAACAACTGAGGAAAAAGAAAAAAAACATATCAAAGAACACGGAAGTAATCTATCTTCTTACCACTGAACATGTATCTGTTTGCTTGAGTTCCTCTGGATACTTGACTAAGAAATCTGCAGCCTGCAAAGGAAGCAAAAGGCATAAACAACCATGGGAAAAGAAAAAAAAAAACAGTTCTTGAGCAACTTATAAGCTACCCTTACTGAACCACATACAGCTTGGTGACAGTATTTTCTCAGTTCTGCTCGTAATTCATCAACTTCCCTGCAGACATAAAGATTTGAATAAGAAACCCAAGAGAATTTGTCAATGCTGCTCATAAGCATCAAAACCCTTCTATAGGAATTCCCTATGAAATCATAAAGCTGAAATAAACATTACGCAGAACCGTTTCTACTTGTTCATTCTATGGGAAAAAAAGTTTAGAAAGGAAGTACTCTATCGAGAGTTCATATGCTAAGGCCACAGACACTGCTCATGTGAATTGAACTTCTCAAAATCAAACGCCCAAAAGTAATCTAATCATTTGCATCAACCATATAACAAGGGTTTCGTTCAATTGATTCATGTGAATTAATTGCATACTTTTGAATTGAAATTTTTTTTTTGAGAGAATTGATGGACAGGCAACATGTCAGCTGCCCCACAGCAAAATGGGAAGACAGAGGCAGTAGAACGGAGGCATCAACACCTAACTTACGTATACAATACCTAAAAAAGATTTAGCAAAGCATACCTCATAAGTTTGGAGTTCATGTTCTTGCAGTCTTCCACCTCCTTTATAGCATCATTATCCTGCAATCTTTTGATGATAAGAGATCAAAAGATAACAAATGTTCAGAACGTACTTATGGTATTGGCCGGATATTGCATTCCAAACCTGCTCTGTTCCGTACACAAATTTATGCATGCCATAGTTTCCTTGAAGAGTTTCCAAAAGCTGCAAAATCGATATTTTTTAGTCTATCCATAACTGGACGTAATTATCTTAGTGGTTGAATACGAAAGCAAAAATCCAAAGAAGGAATCTCCCAAAACCTGATTACGCAATTCTGAAATTTCAGCAAGCAATTTTTCTCGCTCTCCTTCTTTATAAAATTCTTGAAACCTAGTAGAAACAGCAACAAGCAGCATTGAGGAAGGGAATGGAGAAACTCATTAAAAAAAGTTATCAACTTATTTGTGACTCGTGAACATTACAATCTTATCTGGTTCAGGAGTCTAACGTTCTCCAACGCAAACCGGGTCAACTCCGGATTCCTATCAATCCTTCCTTGAAGCAGCTGAATCTCCTCTTTTAGAAGATTGTTTTCCTCCATAAGATACTTGTCAGCAGACACTAGACCATCTGCAAACAACTCTAGTCTTTTTATTTTTTCCTCACGGAACCTTAATATCATTTTTGCACGTTGGGCATCCTCTTCCCTTTGCTGAGCCTACAATAGGATCCACAACAGAAATAAATCGGTAAATCCTACAAGATGCCACATCTGGGTCTGATTTCAGGTAGAAACGCAGCAGTCACAGATCATGGCTACTCCAATTTCTAAGTTTCTTGAATGAAGTTAAAACAAAACCAATCTTTTGTAATAGCTAGACATACTAAGCGGTTCATTTGTTCAATCTCAGCATCCAATCTCCTTGCTGCAGTCTCAGCCAATTTCTCTCTCCTGAGGGCACCAACTAATGTAGCCTCCAAACAAACCATCTGCAACATATAAATTAGTATATGGCTGCACAACCCATAGAACATGAACAAATACCGACCTGAAGATTACCTTCCTGTTCCCAGCCATTTGTGTGTTATGATCATCACACATGTTTCCCTCTGATGAATGACCCAAGTTAGATTGTTGTAACTTTGGCACAAAATTCGAAACAGGCTTCGAAACGTTGTAATGTTCCATTAAAAAGGACAACTGGCCCTGTTTGAAAGAGATAAATGCCTCAGTGAAATTGACATGTGGACATTGTGCAAAAAACTGTGGATTTACCTGTAACTGCTGGATTTGCCTCTGCAATGCTGTTACATTGCCTGAAGCATCTTCATTTACTTTAGCCTAAAAAGTTACAAGGAAAGTCAAGCAACGAAGGTGGCAAGAGAGAGAAAAAAAAAAAAACATGAGTTAAAAGGCTGTACATTGTTCTGTATAAGTTTGGCACGCTGAGCAAACTTCAAAGTGCTCAATGTCTCATTTGCAGAACTGCATATATGTTGTAAAGTAATTAATAAAACAATCAAGCAAAACAAAAGTACGAAACCAACAAAATATCCATGTGAAGCAAACTTGTTTTTTAGCACAGACCAAATAGATGGGCTAACATTTGCAATAATAGTTGTCTTTGAGTTCCCACCGAGGGAATCCTGCATTCAAAGAGGAACAGTATGCAGTTTGAGTTATATCATGACATTAGGAACCATAAAATTTATTATGTAGATGCCATCTTATAGACAAGAGATTTAATCATGTAACCTGAAGGAGAAATGTTAATCTAGAATCTCTGTATGGTACATGTCTATGTTTCCCGTGTGCTACATCCACCAAAGACATAATCACCAGGCTACAATCATGGAACAATGAGATGTTACAGTTAAGTAATGACAAGATCTAAAACCCTCATGCATATTAACAAATGTCACAGATAATTTGGGTTAAGTCGTGCTGAGTTGAGTTCCCTTTATTCTTTAGAACATAGCAGCTCAACTCATGAAGATAGGACCACTGGGACCATAAACAGCATTGAAAGTGCATGCATATAAAGGGAAAGCAAACATTGGAAGTTACTGCAGCCTCTTCTCTCTTTTTTGGAGCAACAATAGTTACAAACTCCAGGCAGGTTTTTGGTATATTACCCAAGAGTTGACAACGATTTGTTTATATTCACTGCCTCTTTCAAACGATCTCCTTCTGCCCCAGAGCTCTTCTGCCTAATCAAACGGAAAGAGTGAGTTCAGCACAGAATCAATTCTCCCCACACATGCACACATGCCAACGACAGAAAAAGAATAAGAAAACAAGTACAGCCAAGAAACACAATGAACTGAGTTGTTCAGATTTCAAAATTGATGCATACCTTTCTGAACCAGCTAGATCTACTAAATTCAACCTTCCAAACCTAATGTGGGTAGTAGAGTCTTTCTCCCAGTGGCTTTCAATTGTGCATGTGAAGACGCTGTGAGACCGGCTGCTCTCACTGTTCATATAGGTTGCTGCAATTTTCCTATTCGCAGCACCCTGTCTTGGTTTAAAAATAATACATCAATTAAACGCTCTAACACGTAATAGTAGAAGACAAATGTTCATTATTCAGTCACACCTGTAACAGAAGCTTGAGAACATCGTCAACAGTGTTCACACTATGTTCTGTAAGGTTTTCAACATATACCCCTTTCTTTAGGTCTTCTCTGAGCTATAGAATGAAAGCAATTTGTATGTCTCATTGTGCATAAACGTAATACAAAAATCCTGGAAATGAACACCAAGAACAAAAAAATTACTTGAAGATTGCTTGATGAAGGCTCCAGGAGGTCTGTTATTTGCTCATTGTATATCTCAAGAAAGGAACATTTGCAGCTGTAGTTCAGTCTTTCATCCCTTCTGCCCTCCTCTTCCTAGACAATTGATCGTAGTTATAAAGGAGCACATGAAACTAATTGCTACTCATTGGCTAGTTATAATGTTATATATTAACCTCACTAATCCTTGTGAACAAATACTCAAAAATACGAGGAGTAATGCCACAATCTTCATTGAGCTTGCCATCCATCTGACATATCTCACCCATCATGGTATATGTTTTCCCACTACCCGTCTGCAACACAACATCTAAGACCTCAAAATCTATGGCATTATACATTACAATGACATAATGAACAAATTTTTCTGTTAGGGGATACCTGCCCGTAAGCAAACATACAGCTATTATACCCAGACATGCAATTATCCACCATGGGCAAACCAGCAACCCTGAAGAGCTTTTCCTACACAAAATACTCATTTGACGAATCAGATTACAATCCACATGAACTTTATCTAATGCATCATAATTTGTTTGTCTAGATGTGTTTGCATGCATGTAATTGAAATAGTACCTGTGATATCGTTTCACATGCTATGTGATCAAAAGTAAATCTGGCTTCGGGATGGCCAAGCCATACTAACGTCTGTGCACTCTCTTGCCTCAAGCACTGGCCATAACCTTGAGATACCATCTCCGTATTATTCAGCGGTCTAATCCGTATCAAAACCTGTATAACCAACATTGAAGAAACGGACATGAGATACTAACAGCGCTAAAAGTCTAAAATCATGCACGATAAATAAAAACACAATAATAAAACCTGCACGTTGTGATCCCTCCAGAAAGAAGGATCTTCCACCAGCTCGAAATGTGGGATTTCAATGGACTGCTCAGAATTCAAAAGTGGAATCCCTCTAGAAACCCTTGAAAAACTCCCTCCTCTAGCTCCAGAATACTGAGGAGCCCTTGACACACCAAAATTCCCCGACGTTGATCCAACATTTGAAACCCTATAAACACTCCTCACAGGAGTAGTTTGCGCGGAGTTAGGCTCTGATTGTGCTTTTCCCCTGCCATAAACCCTAGGAGTCGCGAAAATCCTAGGATTTGCTCGGGTACATCCCAGTTTATCCTTGGAGTCGAAATCAGGGTCTTGAGTTTCTCGCTGGTACTGAGAGGGATCTGGAATTGAGTTGAGAGGTGTTCTCGGAGGGGGGAAATGAGTTGCACTCGGTTCGGTTTCGAAGTCATTCTCGTTTCCTTCATTTCGTGCGGTCTTTGAAAGGAGGAATCGGTCGGAAGAGGTGTCTTTAGACATTGATGGGCTTTGAATTTGAGCAGAAGAAGCTCGGTGTTACTCAGAGATGGAATAACCCTAAAGCATAGTACTGAATCAAAGAGGGTTTGATGGAATTGGTCAATCAATGAGATGATGATGATAATGATTGTGATAATGATGATGAAGATGAAGATGAAGGCGTGATTGCCATGACAGTTGTGATGTTTCGAGATTTGAGGAATCTGTATATGTATTGTTTGTGAAAAGGAAGAGAGAAAAGCTCTGACGCTATCTCTCAGATGTCAGATGTAAAGAACTATTAGTGGACGATGGCAGATGGAGTAACAGAAAGTCCGCCCGTTTTCAAATTGAAAATGTAGCTAATTGAGGAATACCCCCTAACGTCTAGTAATTCTCACAATGACCCCCAAATCTCTGTTTCTAGAAGGCATCTTGGCCTTGGCCTTGTTTCCACTTTCCACTATCTTATCTCTGCAACTTTTATGCCTTTATTTGATTTCCATCTTTGGGTATTTTAATTTTGGTATTTGGTGGATAGAGAAATAGGGTAATGATTAAATAAATGGATAATAAGTAGAGAAAGATATGAAAGTAATAATTGAAGAAATAAGGTAATGATTGAAGAGAAAGGTAGGATAATGATTAGAAAACAAAAACAAAACAAAGTTAAGCCGTTTTCACTAAGCTACTAAAACACAAAATACATTTTCTTCCTCCAAGGCCCAAAGCAATACAAAAAGTTCTCTACATATACTGGTTTAGTAGAAATAACTTTACTAAAAGTAGTGACAAGAAAGTGTCCACAACTTCTAGTTTAACGGAAACGCCTCCTTGACTTTGAAGATACTGTTTCATGCTCCTATAGTGATGTTCCAGGAGTCTTTCTCACCGCATATTAATATCACGTTCATGTTTTTTTTTTAAGTGAAGACAATAATGTATGGTGGGACTGTCCCTCGAGCAATTGTTCTAAGAGCATGGAATAGTTTTTCTCTTAGATTATGAGCAATAGAGAGAAAAGAAATGTTTGTGTTTCTCGTCAAATCTCATCGAAATCATCTTCTTTTATTTCATTCCTTATCATTTTTCATCTCTTTTATTTTTCTGAGTGAGTGAAAGTGTCATCATTTGTTCTAATTTTTCTCACCATTTCTCACTCTCCAAATGGGCGGTAAAATTTGAAAGGGAAGTACTAAATTGAGTACAAATGTTTATCCTTATTCTAATTTCTATCACATTATCTTTGTAGGAACAAGTGATGTATGTATTCCTTCAACTTTGAATCTTTAGTTGGTGGCTCACATTCTTTGAGGGCAACACATGTAAACTTTCTTAGTTCCTAATTAGCGAGAATGGCATGGAGCCATGCACTCCTCGTTAACTCGGTCATCCTAATAGACACGAAAGAGAAGACACATGTGCATGTAATGTCAGATAATTATAAACAAATTGACACCCTAATATAAACCTCTTGCTATAATAGATAGACATTGAGAGTGAACTTTTATGTCAACTTTATTGAAGTAATTGCCTACAATTTGGAAATTCTGATTATACTTCCTTCACGTTATCTCATAGTTGTCACAATCTCAATTAAATCAAGTAAATATGCATTGTAAGTAAAGGAGTGTTAAAGAGAACTTTGAATTACTAGAGTTCGGCTATATGACATAAGGATCACGGTGTTGTCCCCTTCTTTTTCCCTTTTTTTTTTTTGTAAATTAATCTCTCATTGAAACTGGATTCCACATGGCAAATCCACTCGCAAGTCACAACCAATTAATCAAACCATGAACAAATTGCCGGTTGAAAACAACAGCAAGAGACATGCACCTTGAAGACAGACAAGCCAAGGCCTAAACTAAGGGCCAAATATACAATGAGACACCCTCCAATATTCTCTAGCCAAGAACCTAACTACTATCCTAATTAAAAAGGGTATCCAATGAAAAAAAATGGAACTGGGGAGGAAATGATGGGAATTTGAATTCAAACAAGTTGTCACTGGGCCACGATGATAAAAAAGGAAGAAGAAGAAGATAAAGCTGAACATCAAAACGTGGAAAAACAAAATCTTAAACAACACTCATGGTACATGAGAAAAATTGATACAAAATCCAACTTATTTGCAAGTGGGGCAGCAGAAAGTTGGGGACTTTTTGTGGAAAAGTTGGAAAAAAATATTGTGGCAAAATGATTAGACACTGACTAATTGAAAGTATGAAGGTAATTGTTCTGGTTTGAAAAATTATATGCAAACAAACATTTTTTTTATTATTTAGTTTCATACAAAATATGTGACTTTATATACTACTAGTATTTGTCTACTACGTACTTATCCCAGCAAATTATCAAGTTCGTTGCTATGGAATATGCGTCATGTTGGAGAAAATAATAAGAAAAAAGAAGCTAGTGATCTATTTGTATTGCTTTTGCTTATCTGATATTTTTATATATACATAAACTATATATAAATATTTGAGATGGGTAGGCGAGGTATTAAATGTATATAGTTGTGTTAAATGTATATAGTTGGTAGATGCATAGACAAAATGTGAATCAATCTCTCCGATACGGTCAATATTATTAAACACGTCATAACAACAACAAAAACGAAAGCCATTAACAATCATTTTGCATGAGTTTCGATGATTTGAATCTCTTTGAGAATAGTATATCATTAAGGTTGTATTTTGAATCTCAAATCTTGCCATATGGTGGGATTTCACAATGGAAAAGAAAGAGGAAAGGAAAGAGGGCAAAAAAATATAGCTTATTACACTATTCACCTTTTTTTGTCTCCTCCATGAATGCTTAACTAAAAACGGGGGGGGGGGGGGGGGGGGGGGGGGGGGGGGGGGGCGGTAGAAATTCAAAAAATTTAGTATAAATTATTTGATGACTACAAGGCTAGCTTAAGATTGCCAAAGGCATATTAAAGTCAAGTTTAGCATTTGAAGTTCAAAATCCTCAAGCAGGCCAGGGCTCCACTAATAATATCTCAATAAGATGGCACCAACTTTATAAAGATGGATCTTACCACATTAAACCATCAAAGCTGATTAGTATGTATTTGCTTAGTTTTTGGCCAAGAAAGGAGTACAACAATTTATTTACGTACCCAGTCAAGAAACCTTAAACACGGGTTACACAGCCACTAGATAGGTATATAAGTTAGTTTCACTTCACCCCAGTTGAGTTAAAGGCCAATTTGTTTGGTTGTATTTCTAATGGGCTGAAATATTCGAAGGTTCGAAGAGTTTGGAATGGTCAGAATGTGGACCCATCGTTCAGTTGTCTCAATTTATATGTAAGTCGGGTCGCATCTCGACACGTCATATCATGTGTTTTCTAAACGATAGACAGACCCTGGGCTTCTTGCCGAGCCTCGGGTGTTTTTTCCGAATGTTAGGGTCCACTTGTCTTTTAGGGTACTTGTCTATCGCTCGTTAAAGTTGTCTCGCTCAGTGGATCTATTATTGCACAGTGGACGTTGCTTATGCTCAGTGGGACAGAGTTCGTTTGGTGATATGTCCACTCGGAATGGCGCTCGAATGTGGTTGTTGTGGAACGTTCTAGAAGCTTCCTATGATAGGCAAGTTGTCTTCTTTGATAACCGAAATGACATCTCTGCTTGATGTGACGTGCTTGACATTAACTATTGTGGCTATGCAAACCCTGGGTAGCGGCACTCATTAAATGACTCTGACATGTGATGTCAGCCGAGCGTAGCAATGCGCGGCACACAACCGACTTGTTCAACACTCCAGGTCTTTCCTATAAATAGAGACGTATCTCATCTAGGGCAAGGATCTGAAACATTCACAACTACGCTCTTCTTTCTCTTAGCATATTTTTCTTACTAAAGCTTCTTCCTCCTCCTTCACTTACTGACTTGTTCGTTGGAGCTTCTTCCCGGAGGACACCCCCCTCCAGTTTGCAGGTACAAAGTTCATCACAAGAAAGGTTCAAGAAGGTCTCGGTTGATTAAGCCCCCACAATATTCAAACACGAACTTTCATATTGGTTGGTTTAAGAGTAAGTAGTTGAAGCTCCTCGTAAATGCTTACATTTAAGTCGTCCTCCCCCCCCCCAACCCCAAAAAAAAAAAAATGCATAGGTTTAAGTCTCCATATATGTAATGAAGCTAAATATACTCTTTAGTGTTCGTAACACGAGGTGTACTCTTAATTAGCTTCAATAAGCTCGTGCGAACAAATGTAGGCAAGTCATTGTATCAACGTAGCAGATTATTATGATGACACATGCATGCAACCAATATAGTCCAAATTTGTTTGACGCTGAAGCTTTTTTTGACAACTCAAGTGTTCGAGTAGGTTTACGTTCACCTTGACTAATTTTCGGAGTCCAATCCCACCGTCCATTTGTGGAGAGCCCAATTAAAGCAGAGCAAAGCTCCGTATGGGTTGATGCCAAATGAGTTTGATAACACATTAGAGATTTAAAACTTGAGACCTAGGTATTAAGGAGCAAATCCATAAGTCTCAGAAGTTGATAATTAGGCCAACCCTTCGGATTTTGTTTGACGGTGAATCTGCAAGTGAAATCCCCCACAAACACAGGCAAAACATGGACTTACTGGAGCAATAGTAATACGGTAAATTAGCAGGGTATGGTCAGTATTAGCCTCATTGTCGGCTTATAAAATTAGACAACACCGCCCCCCCCCCCCCCAAAAAAAAAAAAAGAAAAGAAAAGAAAAGAAAAAAGAACTAAAGAAAACAAAATCATCACTTCTCATCCTCAATTGATGCTACAAGCAGACCATATAGCCGTTTGGAATCAAACAATAGACTACCACCAAGAGCAGAACAAATGTTTGAATCAATGGTGACAGTGCATGGCTCTCCCCTGTGAATCCTGCAACACTACCTGCGGCTGAAGCGAAAAAAACACCAACAAATTTAGCCACACATTATCATTATGTCATGGTAGCCTTTCAAAAAGATTATGTCATGGTAGACAAAATTATACTACATTTGAACAGAATTATCAAAGTAATTATGCGACTTTGGAAGTCCGACTACTACGTCTGTCTCGTAGAGAGTGATGCAAGTTTTTGTGGGACTTCCGTTTGAGAACGAAGAAGGCGCAAATTTTATTTCGTGCTTTTGAAAAGGTCACTGTCGGTCTGAATAATTAATGTTAGACTTGCCTCAAACGTGGTTAATACAATCTAGAAGTTAAATGGTGGACCGGGCATGTGCCTCAAGGGGGATCTTGAAAATTCCACTTTCATCTCTTAAAAAAGTTGGCAGATTAGCATATTGGATGAAGGCAGAATGCCCCTTGTACAAATACAACTAAAACACTAGTATTTTCTTTTACTACCATTTCTACTCTCTCTCCGACCTCCTTTCCCCTCCCATGTAACTGATAACATACGAGAATTACACGATACCATCCCAAAATGGGTAATCAACGGTTGAGGTAAAGCATGATATCTAGCGGTGGACCTATGTTCCGGTTTCTCGGAAAAAGGAACTTTTAGAAAAAGAAGGTAATTTCAAGCTCAAAAATCATACATTTACACAAATGATTTTCCAACCAATATGGATCTTGTTTGATAGATCTCATTGAGATCTTTTATACAGTGTAAAAAAAAATTGAAAAATTATTTTTCATTTCATTATATTTGAGTTTGAAATTTGAAAAAAAAGTACTTTTTAAAAAAGAAGGAAAAGTGGAACACCCTCTCAATGGCAAGAGGGGTCAGGTGACCCCCACTGGGTTGGAAATTATGCTAGGATAGTTATATGTAGTTTGAATATTTTGATAATTTTCGCCCCAAGAGAAGTCATACTTTGTCCAGATTTCTCAAAAATATTACAGTCTTTGCCCCAATATATGATTGTCCCATAAAACTTGAGAATGATTAGCTTCTAGTCCACTTCCGAGTACAAACATCACCCACACTTTGTACTCTCTCTCCTTTTGAGGAAGGCAAAGTAACACCATGATCATTATCTAGTAAAATTTAATTCCTGGGGCTCCAATTTGGAAGCTATAAACTGGGAAAAAAAAAATTGAACAACAAATATAAACTTGAATTTTAGTGGGGCAAATTTAACTATCGCTCATATTGACTTTGGGGGTTAGCTTTAGGAATTATATATAGCTCGGCAAACTTGAATGATTTGTGGATTAACAAGTCAAACTAAATTTTACATAATCGATAAGTTTTTCTCCTAAGGAACGATTGCATGCATGATGATTACAAGTATTTAAAAATATAATTAAAAGTATTACTAAAATATCACTCTTTTGCATTTTTAAAAAGCAGTATTAAGCTCTCTTACTAATTTTTATGTATAGGCATAGTATATGTAAGAGTTTGAAAAATTAGGAGCCCTCAAATTTTGATAAAATTGGGCTTCGAAGGTGACTGCATTCTCGGCGTATGCTTAAAATCGGCAATGGTTCCATAATAAGTTCACAGAATTATTGAGTTATATGCGTTATATTGTGAGCTATTTGTATTCTTTATGTTTAGTTTAAAATTTGACCCTAGTAACCTAAAATCCTAGGTCCGCCCCTGATGATATCTACTATGCAAAGAGAGACATCTTAAATATTATCAACAATAAGACAATCATGCATGCGAAGCCTTTCAAATAGAAAACACTTAGTGGGTTTATCATAAAAGTACACGCAGGAAACAATATCAACGAGTATCATAGTCTTATGCTTAATTTATGTTCCAAAAATGTTGCAGTGATATTCCTTGGTGTATTTTTTTTTAACGAGTTTGTATGTAATGTTGCTCTCGCTAGAGTAAAATTGTGGCTCCACAACTGACTCCGCATATAGCCAATTGATATTAGATCGTCGGATGACTTCAGAAAATATCATATATCATGTGTCTACGTAAAAACCTGAATATTTTTCCGGTCACTGATTAGTTGTAGTTTGTGAAACTTACCACATGCTCTTGTAGAATTGAGAGTGTTGGAGCAAATGCAGACCATTCCTTGAGTCTCAACATCAAACCCGCATGTCCCACCAGACTTAGCACACAGATCACACCCAGTATCAGGAACACTGTAGGACAGCTTGATCCCATACAGCCAATCCAACGGCCCAACCCCTTTCAACCCATCAATCCCATACACACTTGTATAATGGCTACAATCAAGTATATTCATACTCATGTACTTCACCGTATTATACCCCGTAAAGCAGCAGGGCGGTGTCGAATTGGACAGGAGGTGGAACAGGCGGAACGCGGTGCATGAACCATAAAGCTCGTCGCAAGAGTGACCGGAGAAGTTGAAGCAGAGGGACTTGTAGTGATTGAGAACAGGGGAGTCTATGGAGCAGTTGAGGAGAGCGAATACGGTGTCCGGGGATGGGGGAATTATCGCGTACTGCACATCAGACATGACGAAGTCGTGGTGGGGCTGGAGGATGGAACACGTGGACATGGATGGGTCGTAGATTACCTGTTGTTGGGGATTAATCATTAGTCACAAGTTAATGAACAATTGAAATTTGCTTAAGAAAAATGGAAATTTCTTGTTGAAAAAGAAGAGAAAGGGGAAGTTAGAAATGTGAGTTAAGAAATCAGGAATGCAACTTTTCCTGGTTAAAAACAAGAGTTTATCGCGCTCAATCGTGACCGTCCAAAAGTATTTTGGATGGTCTGGATGTTAATGAAACTTTTGGACGGTTGCGATGAACTGTTGCTGTAATCAAGTTGTTTCTTGCTGCTCCGGAAATAAGTATTTCACATCTTAAATAACCAACTATAGTGAACCAAAAAGGTTCTTGGAATGGTGGTTCTCATGGCACTAGCTGAAGCTGTAATGGAATGTTCTTTATTTTGAAGATATATACACGTTTTAGAAGCTGGATATATCTTATCCATTGAATGGATAAAGCTCCCCAAATGGTTCTTTTTGTTTTAGGAAGTTGTATCTCTTTTATATGCTTGATGTACTATTTATCATGTATTCTGGTTGTCTTTTGTATTTCCGAACTATTGGCTGTAATGACTCTATTATTAATTTATGAAGTTCTTTTTTTATTTAAAAAAAGAAGGAGTAAATTACAGTAAACCCCCCTAAACTAACCCAAATTTTCACTTAACCCCCTCCAACTACAAAGCCCAACAGTGTGCACCCTCTAACTATCCAGAATTGACACTTAACACCCTTTTGTTAGGTCTCCTTAGGAAAAATGCACCGACGGCCGTCTCCGGCCACCGGGCGGCCGATCCGAGCCGTCCAAAATTTTTTTTAAAAAAAACCGAGTGGCTTACGCGGGAATCAACGGCATCCGACGTGCGTAGGTGCTCGATCTAAACACCCCATTTAAATTCTTGGGGTGTTTGGATTGAGCACCTACGCACGTCGGATGCCGTTGATTCCCACGTCAGCCCACTCGGTTTTTTTTTTTTTTTTAATTTTTGGACGGCTCGGATCGGCCGCCCGGTGGCCGGAGACGGCCGTTGGTGCATTTTTCCTACGGAGACCTAACAAAAGGGTGTTAAGTGTCAATTCTGGATAGTTAGAGGGTGCACACTGTTGGGTTTTATAGTTGGACGGGGTTAAGTGAAAATTTGGATTAGTTGAGGGGGGTTACTGTAATTTACTCAAAAAAAAAAAGACAGTTCAAGAAAGTAAGACCGTGCGCGAAAAGTTGTTCTAAATCAATATTACCCTTGTTTTGGTGAATGAATATTTTGACGACTGAATATACTCCAAGATACATTTAACAAATTTCAGAGTGCTTTCATGATACATAATCAATGGAAGATGGGAGTCTGATCTAGTTGTAAGGCAGGCTAAACAATGCAGAGAGACAGAGCAATGAAAGAGTTTTAGGCAAGTGTGAGAAATTTCATGCCTGCGTAAGACTAAAACATATTTAACCCAAGGGTGTTGGTCAAATGTGGATGAGAAAGCTAATAAGTGTTTACAGTGACGAAGTTAGGATTTTAACCCCGGGAGCCCGGCTTAGTAGACATATATTTTTTTATCAGAATGTATACTTATTATATCATAAGGTTTTGCTTTCCAATTCATAACATTTGTATAGTGAAATGATTCTTTAGGCTACATCAATTATCACGTGTTTATTTTTTATTAATGAAAGAAATTGAGAATGTAAAATAATCAGCTTTTTATCAATCGAACCAAAATTATTAAGATTATAAGTAGACATACACGAATAATTATCAATAATATTTAAAATCAGGTATATATAAAACAAAAATTTTAAAACTCGGATACTCGGGGAGCTGGGGCCGGAGGCATCCCGGGCCCCAACATAGCTCCACCCCTGAGTGTTTGTCTTCCATGAGGTCGTATATTCGAATCTCACATAGACTAAACATTCCAAACCTTGGGTCACTGGAGGATTTGTCCGGTCGTTAATTAACTTCAGAGTTACATAATTAATTGAGGCGCATGCAAGCTAATGTGAATGTGAATGTTCGGTCATAAAGAAAAAGGACTAATGACTGAAGCCTATTCTCACAAAAGGCAGCACTTCCTCTTCAAAACAACTCTGAATAGTTGGAAACATTTTGAAATGAAACTGCGCGCATAACAAACTTCCAACAATTAAAGACTTAATTACCATGGTCTTTTTGTCGTAGTCGATGGACTGGACTTTGTAAGTGCCGGAAGGCGTTTGGAAGAACAAGTCGGTGGAGCAGTTGAGCATCTTGCTGAACTGCGGCGCACCGCAGCCGTCGTCGATGCCGAATGGGTACTTGACGGGCATGTTGCCGCAGAAGTTGCGGCAGAGAGAGTGAGTAAGAGTTGGAAGAAAGAATAGCAGTAGAAGAGCCAAGTGTTGAGGTGAAGAAGACATACTACACTACTATTACTGTACTACTGTTTTGGCCTGAAGGGGAATTTACTTTTGGTAGAGAGATACCTTGGCTTTGTTTAGAACTCCATAAAGGAGGTGGAATTTGTGTGAATCACTTTTGGCAGCTGTCCGCAATTTCCTCCAGTGTTGCAGTCTTTTTGACCGTTTGACAGGCTGTTATGGGATCCACAAAGTTGAAGAAATTGTAGACACAGGCACAGCATAAAATTACTTTGCACCCAGTTGTTTGACATGCACAGGCAAAACCATAAAATCAAGGGGGGTGTTTGGGAGCTTATTTTTGGACTTTTCATTTTCAGTTTTTTGATTTTTTAGCTTTTTAGATTATGGTCAGAATGTATTTTGAGCATGATAGAGTGTTTGGGAGATTTGTACAAAATGTATTTTGAAATTATAGTAGTGTTTGGTAGATGATTGTTGAGGATTAATTATGCATTGCATTTTTACCATATTACCCTTTTGTCTTTAGTATGTTCTTATAAAAGGTGTCACTTGCGCTTTTTTCTTTTTCTTTTTTTTACTTTATTCTTCAATAGTATTTATGGGCTGTTTATTATTGAAGTCTATTATTCTAAAGTAATGTTTTGTTTTTACCCCTTGCTAGCACCACATACACTTACACACCCACACTCATATGAGTGGTGGGTCCCACACACACTTAAGGGTGGGTGTGTAAGTGTATGTGGTGCTAGAATTATTGATCCGAAACTTCAGTTGCCAAACATCCCCTAAGTAATTCTCTTGAATTATTCAAATCCTTCAATAGAACTTCATCGGCAAAAAGCAAAAAAACAACTACCCATAGATAGAGCTCTAGAAAATGGAGGCCGCAGAACAAAATCCAATAACAAATACCGTACTTACCTCGTTAAACAACTTTTTCACGAGATTAAGCCGCATATGCATCATTTGGGTAAGATATAATTTTTTTCACAATGATGATGGAGGAGCCTACTTTCAAGAAGATGGATATAAACGATTTCTTTGACTAAAAAACACTACTCCAGTGGCATTTATATGCAACCATAGCTCAATACAATAATTCACATAAATGTTTGTAACACCACACATTTACCAGATCAATCCATTTAAAAAACCCTTACAAAATTATGCATGATAAATCACATGACTTGTTTGGCTAGACTTTGGTTATGTAAGAATGAAGAGCCTATTTTCTATTAAGATTGTGATACAAATAACTTCATAAACCCATTTGACATTATGGAACTGCTACTGTTATAAGTAATTTGCTAGGTATTAATTAATACTAATATGCATTACCAAATTTAATAAAATAGTACAAGTTGTACAAAAAAAAACAAATTTTAACAATTAATTGCAGTGGATAAATGCTTAACACCTGGGGATGTAGCTCAAACGGTAGAGCGCTCGCTTTGCATGCGAGAGGCACGGGGTTCGATACCCCGCATCTCCACACCACCCCTTTCGTTTCATTTTACGCCGTCTAAATTTTTCTCATTTCTGCGACACTCCTTGCACTGACGACGGCGGGTAACCCCAGGCTAACAAAAACTCAATTTTCCCGCGCAACACTTTTCATCGCCGCACAACAATTCCCTCTCTCTCTCTCTCATCCTCCTCCTCCCAATTGAGCTTCCCTCCCTCCGCTTTTTGTCTCGCTCTCCAGCTCAGCTCAGAATTCGATACTGTAGTGCTAGGGCTCGCATCGAATCGGGGACATGGAAACTCACCAGATCGCTCAGATGCTCTCCCAAAACCCTCAGCCCCGACGGCACCGTCGTACTCACCGCCACCGACGCCCTCGACCGTCTCTCTCTCCTCCCCTCTTTCCCTTTCTCTCTCCTCTCCATTTCCACCGGTAATAATCCTTCTCTCTTTCTGCTCCTTCTTCCACACACTCACACACACAGCGACACATACACACCTACCTGATAGGCTGATACTAGTTTACCAATTACAATTCAATTCACTTATTAGTAGGAGTAGTTGTTAAAACCTTTACTAGTCTTGCTTGATTGTGTTTCTTCACAAAAAGTTTCGAAACCGAATTGGCTTGGAATGCGAGGGCATGCCAGGACAAGTCTGTCCGAATTGCTTTTAAGGCCTTCGTGCCTCAAAACCTGACTTCTATCGAGTGATTGTGCTTGGCCTAAAGGGTAAGGCCTCGTGATGGTTCGTTGTTCGCCTTTGCTGGATAAAGACTTAAATATTTCCTAACCATTGTTAGAAAATGGTTGAAAGAAAAGGAAAGGACTGAAAGGTAAAGAAGGAACGAAAACAAACTTTATTAATCGGTTTAACAAAGTTTGGGTACAAGGAAATAAAATGACATAAAATCTAGTCCGTGCTAGATTGATCGGGAAAATAAAGACAATTGAAAGATAAATTGGGTAAGCCGGGGGCTTGATGGTCGTGGACCTTGGCCAATGCCTTCAAAACTGTTATTTATAGGCAGGAGCTTCAAGCCTTCAGTTACTTCAAATGCTTCAATGCATAGCTACCAAGTGGCCCTCTTGAGCTGCTTCAAAATCCTCCAATGAAAGGCCTTTCCTTTGGCCAAAACGTGCCTTTTACTCCAAGGAAATGTTGAAGGCATTAAAAATCCTTCTTGTTTGCACAAAACTTTGTAAAAGGGCAAAAGGGATTTCAGCTCCTGCAGCATCCAGGCCATTTGAGCTGCTTGAATGGACTCCTTTTGGGCCCACCACTGCTGAAAACCAATACTTTCTCCCGGCCTTCCTACCATTTATTGGTCCTTGCATCCCTTGTGGGCCCTCTAAATCCTCTGAATTTGATTTCTTACGGAAGAGGAATCAAAAAACACAGAATCAACCGGACTTGGGTGAGCTGCTTGTGAGCAGCTTGCTTAGGTCTGCATGACTTATTTGCCAGCAGCTCCAAGGGCTGCATGTACGCCACCTGTCCTTGGTCTTGCTTCATGCTGAAGGATGGGGTCCACTCAGACCTTGAGCTATTTGTAAGCAGCTTACCCAGACCTGTCCAGCAGGAACATTCTAGGCCTTTGAGCTGCTTGTGCAAGCCTAAGCTGCTTGTGAGCTGCTTGGGACGTCTCCATGCATGGCTGCCATGTGTCCTTGGTCTTGCTTCATGCTGAAGAATGGGGTCCCACCAGTTCAGACCTTGAGCTGCTTGTGAGCAGCTTACCAAGATCTGTTTAGCAAGAATATTCTAGGCCTTTGAGCTGTTTGTGAGCAGCTTAAGGCCTTTGAGCTACTTGTGAGCAGCTTAAGGACCCTTTCTTGATTATTAAAGGCTTTAAATGATGCTCTTAAAGCAGTGGGCCTATTCATCAATTGGGCCTGAACTTGTGGTAAATCATGGGCCTTTGTCCATTGTAAGCCTTCTAAGCCCAAGCCTGGTGAGAAAAACCAAGACTTCTACCAATTTGGGCCTATTTTGTAGGCCTTGTTACTTCTAGGAATTTGGGTTTAGGCCTGGACGAAATACTCAGGCCTGGTGGACTGATTCAAGCCTTGGGCCTTTGACTGATTTGGGCCTATATGGAAGGCCCATCATTTCTTAAGAACCGGCCCTAATTCGTGGGCAACTGGTCGTAAGGTCTTTCAAGGCTAGAGCCTCAACCCTTGAGGCTAACTTTTAATCCGTAAATCCATTTCCTGATTTTTGGCCAAAAATGGGTGTAAACAGATTGGCAGTTTTTTTTAGTAGAATTTAAATCGTTTTATCTCATCAAAACAGGAAGTGAAGATCCAGGCCAAAGAATTGCTGCTGCAACATACCTAAAGAACTTCACCAGGAGGAATTTTCAATCTTCTAAAGTCAGCAAAGAGTTCAGAGATGCACTTGTTCATGCTTTGCTTCAAGTAGATTCTGCAGTTTTGAAAACCTTGGTTGAAGCGGTAAGCCAGTTGAGTTTTTGATACCACTCCTTGTACATGTGTGAATTTCACTGGTACAGATGAAGCCACAAACTTGGATTTTTTTTTTTTACAATTCAAATTTCCTTCCCAGTTTTGAAATCCCTTCTTGTGGGTGTGACTTCATCTTGACCATTGATTTACGTACATGTGATGCGGCAGCATCCAAGTGTTTAATGGACCCATCCACTATTGATGTAATTAGGATCGTGATATGTGAAGTTCGTTGTTTCAGTTTCGGGTTATTGTTGCTACTGAGTTCGTGAAGGAAAATTCGTGGCCTGATATTGTACCCAAACTGCGTGCCGTCATTCAAACTAGTGATCTGATTAATAATGGTGGAAGTTGTCAGTGGAAGACTATTAATGCCTTGACGGTTCTTCAATCGCTGATTAGACCATTCCAGGTATTCTTAATGCACAGATGTGTTATTCAACTAACCATGATTTACTTATTGGACGACGCATCCACCATAGTTACAGGAAAACTTAGTCAGAAACTGATCATTTTGCTAACAAAAGCCAGCTTTTTGTTTGTGGCACTACGTTAGGTAAACTTGGTCTATCTTGTAAATTGCTTTACTGTTATATTTCTTACTGGAACGCTTTTCCATGTCGATGCATCCCTCCCAGGTCCTAACTCTGAAGTATTATAACAAATTTTGTATACAGTTTAGGCAAAAAGTTTAAAGTGGGGTTTGTTGGAATCAGTAGCTAAAGCATATACCACATGTCCTCATTTGACCAAACAGACAACATTTCAATGAGATATTAATAATGTTTTCTTCCCTGGCATGGTACTGTCAGAATACACTGTTATTGGTGCCTCTCATTGATTACGTCTTTTGCAGTATTTCTTGAATCCGAAAGTTGCGAAGGAGCCCGTTCCACCACAGCTGGAGCTAATTGCACAAGAAATTCTTGTTCCATTACTTGATCTATTTCATCAACGTGTTGAAAAGGTTTGATCTTCCTTCCACATATTTTGTTTCTTGGTATCTTCCTTAGAAATGCATGTCTGAAATGTCTCCTCCCGTTGGATTTGGTGGTGTGCGAAACAGGCTTTAGCCATCCATAGTAAAAGAGAAGAGGAAACTGAAAAGCTCCTTGTTATTCTATGCAAGTGCATGTACCTTGCTGTAAGTATATTTTCTGGTTTTCATTTGGAAGAGGAATGGAATTTTAAATTTGCTTTTAAATTTAATCTGGCTTCATAGTCAATCAGATAGCATAGCTAGGTGGAAGTTTTCTTATCTAGTTTTTGGTGAATGCTGCTTAATATGTTTGTTCTTTTATGATTTGTAAAACCATTATGGTTGCTGCTTTATATCGTGAAACACTGGTAAATTATAAATAATGTATGTATATGCATTGATTTCCTAGCTTTATCAGTTTTTTTCCTAACTTCATTGTGAATTTTCCACTTCAGATTTCTCATCTATTACTGCATTTTTCTCTTGGGTTCTTTCTCGTATATCCGATAGGATTCTGTGAAGCTAGTATCATCTTTATCTCTTTTTTTTTTTTGCTCGGCAATATCATCTTTATCTTGCACTGTTAATTCCTGCCTCTCTACCAACAATGCTGCTCCAAAAACTTATTTGAGTCAGTTTTGTAGGTGAGATCACATATGCCATCCGCTTTGGCTCCTCATCTTTCTTCATTTTGTGGGGATCTATTCGGCATTCTGAATTCAGTGAGTTTTGATGGTGACGATGCAATGGAAGATGGGTACTTCTTGAGGCTTAAAACTGGGAAAAGAAGTTTGCTCATTTTCTGTGCTTTGGTCACCCGACACAGGAAGTTGTCAGACAAGTAATGCTGTCAAAGACGCAGTGTTGGCTTGATAACCTATGCTTGATTGGATGCTGATATTTTGTTGCCTGTTATGTTGTCAGGCTGATGCCGAACATTGTTAATTGCGTCTCAAAAATAGTCAAGCACAGCACAATTTTAAGCGTAAGTTCTGTATGACTTTTGACAAGTTTAGGAGAAAATATATGTAGGCCTCTTTGTGATTTTCATTCTTGAAACATTTAAAACTTGCCAGTTGGCATAGGTGTACACACACGCCCATATGTTTCTTCTGTGAACTTCTTCTTGTATGTGACATCTATACACCGTTAGTGCCTTCTTTCTGTTGCATGCTCCATAACTTTGACCCGCATTTTTCTTAATTCGTTTTAATTCTCAAGCTATGACATCTTGATACCTTGGTATGATTGTGATGATTCTGCATGTGTATTTTATTGCTTACACTGAGTATCCATCCTTGTAAGAGTTCATTTGGCTTTATTTTGCTTTGTCAAATTCATTGTTCTTTACTTGCATTTTTTAGTTCGGTAACCTCGTAGAAATGTATATTCGTGCAGAAGCTGGAGTTTCCATCAGAGAGGATTGTGTCATTAGCCTTCGATGTTCTCTCACGTGTCCTGGAGACAGGCCCTGTAAGCTCTATTACCTTTCTTATTTACTCTTTGTCTATCACATTCACTCTGTGTCTATCACTCTTGTGATTTTGGTTCCCCAACCGCTGAACGGTACTATGGTAAGTTGGTAACTCATGAAAACTTCACAAATACAATTTCGCTATCATTGTAAGTTTTCTGATTGTCTGCAAACAGGGATGGAGGCTAGTTTCTCCCCATTTCTCGTCATTACTGGACTCTGCTATCTTTCCAGCATTGATAATGAATGAGAAGGTATGGTATCTCCTACCTTCCCATTTGAGTGGATTTTTTTTTGTAAGCATCTAGCCTTCCACATTAGACACAATGCAGCTTATAATCAAGTAAAGACCCATTTGTTCATATAGTTGAACAACTTTGCATGAGGCATCAAACTCTTCTCCTTTTTTTTGTGTGTGTTTTGTATCGTCATTTACACTGTTACTGTGCACCCTTGGGTAAAGTACTAGTCCCTTTGATTTTCTATATTGTCTGCAAGTAGGACACTACAGAGTGGGAAGAAGATCCAGAGGAATACATACGGAAAAATCTTCCATCAGAACTTGTATGGTATCAAATTCTGATGACTTAAATAAGTTGTCTATGATTCAGTTTCATGGGATTACTTGTATTGATTATGGTTCATATTGCAGGAAGAAATTTCTGGATGGAAAGATGATCTATTCACAGCAAGAAAAAGTGCATTGAATTTACTTGGTGTTATATCAATGTCAAAGGTTGGTGTTCCAACAAAATGATGTTTCCTCATTTCCTGCCATTTAATAGAGCTCAGGGCATGTTGTTTTGCAATGCTTGCAGGGGCCTCCAGTTGCGGGTTCTGATTATAATTCGTCACTTTCGTCAAAGCGTAAAAAAGGTGACAAGACCAAAGGGAAGGCTCGCAGTTCAATGGGGGAACTGTTAGTGCTTCCTTTTTTGTCAAAGTTTCCAATCCCATCAGATGTTAATGCACATGAAACCAAGATACTGAATGAGTGAGTACACATGCATCCAGTAATTTTGGCCTTCTTAGAAACGTGATGCATGCCTTATCCCCAGTCATTTCTTCTGCGTCGATGATGGTTTTATGAAAATTCAACAGAAGTAAGTCCGAGGGAGTTGTTTATTGAAGAGAGGATTTTAGTTTCAGCAAGTAGGAACCACTGGTAGAACCGTAGAAACATTTACGTATGACTTCGTGGCTCTTTAAATGTGAGGGTGAAAAAAGAGTAGTACATGCTGTTCCAGGATCTTATGGTAACTTTATTAAGGCATCACTTTTACTACCTGGTTTTTGTGACCTGCGGCAGTTTGTCGGCAAGTAACTTTGAGGTTATTATTTCAATTACTGATAGTGTTGCTGAGAGCTTATACGTTCGTTTCCTTTTCTTGCTTCTCATCCCTCTTGATCCTGGAGCATTGTTTAGTTTTCATATCCCCCAATTATGTTTCCATGTCGCCATCTGCAGGTACTATGGTGTTCTGATGGCATACGGAAGCCTTCAAGATGTAAGTGGATTGCCTTATTAATTTGGTTTAATTGGTCTAGGAGTTAAAAATTTACCTAGCTATTGTTGCATTTGCAGTTCCTAAGCGAGCAGAAAGCTGAATACACTACAACTCTTATTCGTATGCGGGTGTTACCACTATATACAATCCCCCTGCCTATACCTTATCTAGTTGCCTCTGCAAACTGGGTGCTTGGAGAGCTTGCGTCCTGTCTCCCTGAAGTGAGATTTTTCTCCTTCATGCTCATCTCTCGAATAGAGTGTTTGAAACTATTTCCTTGTCACTTCTTTACTTCCATTTAGTTTCTTTTCTTGAATCTACCCTTATATAATCTGAGAAACAGGATGTTATTATGGCATGCACATTTAAACATGTCCTTATCAGGTTATTCTTAATCATTCAGGAAATGAGTGCTGATGTGTATTCTTCATTGCTCAAAGGATTAACTATGCCAGACACGGGAGATATCTCTTGTTATCCTGTCCGCGTGTCTGCTGCTGGTGCAATTACTGAACTCGTTGAAGTATGTTGCCCTCAACAGATATTAAGTTTGTGTAATTTGTCTGAAGCTGTGTTTTAGTTGTCCTATAGCTTTTCGAACATTTTTTTTTTGGCAGAATGACTACTTGCCACCTGAATGGCTGCCCCTTCTTCAAGTTGTGGTTGGTCAGATTTCTGATGAAGGTGAAGAGACCTCAATTTTATTTCAGCTTCTTGGTACTCTGGTTGAGGCTGGAAGTGAACATGTTGCACTTCATATACCGCATATAATGACATCATTGGTTGGTACAATCTCAAAGTGCATTCCTCCTAATCCAGATCCATGGTCTCAAGTATGTAGTTATCTGCTAATGATCTTGATAAGTCTCTCTCTCTCTCCCTCTCTCTCTCTCTCTCTCTCTCTCTCTCTCTCTCTCTCTCTCTCTCAACTATCCAATAATCTCAATGATGTACATTCAAGCAACTTCTGGAAAAGAATACATTGATGTGGAAAAGTTAGTCTGGTTGAATATTGGTCTGAGTTTTTTTAATGAACGTGGAGAAAGAGACACAAATTCAAGTAGTTCTTCATACAATCTGTTGCATTCTTGTTCTCTCTTGTACTTCAGAAAGTTTCCTGGATTGACTGTGTGGTTTCAGCCCGTTGATTTTAGCCACTGGATCTGGTGTCTAATACAATCAGGTCGTGGGTTGCAACCTCAAATATGATTTTCCTTGCTTTTAGCCTAAGCGTGCTCTATTTGTGGTGTTAACTGTTACCACAATCATTTAGTTTTTACTTTCTTAATCTTTCACACTAACAGTTTTTGGATTCTGAAATTGCTGCAATTCATGTTTCCTAGATTTATATCGGCAAACGAATAACATCCTGCATGATGGCAATTGCGTGTTTTTAGTCATCTCTGCATTTGTTTCACCTCCTGTTAGGCGTAGTTCAGAATTCTGACGTTAAAAATTCCCTAAGCTTTGCCCATTAAGTAACGGAGAAAATTTTCACACTGAGCTAACACGCATACCAATAGATGGTGGAACAGGGATTTGCAGCATTAGCAGTGATGGCTCAGTGTTGGGAAGACTCTATGCCTGAAGAAGGTGAAGAAAATGAATCAAGTGATGCATGGGTAGCTGGTCGATCTACCATTGCTAATGCTTTGTCTAATCTCCTGCAGCAGGCTTGGCTTAGACCTGCACAAGAAATGGTTAGTAGAAATACATATAGTTCATCGCCTTCTGTTAAATTCCTTAATTAAGGTTTAGTAGAGCCTAAGTTTGCAGAATTGGTACTGACCTCAATGCTACAACTCAACCTTACAATATCTGTTACCAGAATCAAATATTTGTTGTTCATAAAATTTCATAATTTTTTCCAAGTGCATATCCAATTTTTCCCCTTTTCACAAGGAAATGTTCTTAGATTCTGTAATGTAAATATCTTCTCCCTTTCTGGCCCTCATACTATTTATATCTTTTCTTGGTGGAATTTATATGTTCAGGCAGATGAGGCTTCCCCTTTATTGCCCCCTCCATCGTGCATCGATGACTCATCTGCACTGCTCAGATTCATCATGCAATCAATTACCACAAGCAATGAGCTTTTAAAGGTTAAGCTTTCGGAGTTATTACTGGTTTGGGCTGACTTAATTGCAAACTGGCATGCTTGGGAAGAAACGGAGGATTTATCTATCTTCAACTGCATTAAAGACATTGTTAGTCTAAACCAAAAATTTGTGCTGAAGAATTTCATCTTGGGGGAAATGCCATCTCCCCCAGCTCCACCCGTGATGCGACAGTCTATTATAGAAGGAATCGGTGGTTTTATTAGTGCAGCCTTTTCACAGTATCCATCTGCAACGTGGAGGGCTTCTTCATGCGTACACCTGTTATTGCATGTCCCTAGTTACAAATTTGAAGCAGAAGGTGTAAGGCAGTCATTGGTGATTGCTTTCAGTAAGGCTGCATTTTCTCGTTTCGGGGACATTAAGAGCAAGCCTTGTTCGCTGTGGAAACCTTTGTTGCTTGCTGTATCATCTTGTTATTTGTGTTATCCGGATGTCGTGGAGAAAATTTTGGAGAAGGATGAACATGAAGGCTTTGCAGTCTGGGCATCTGCTCTTGGTTTAATCTCCTCCAGCAAATTTGAACATGGTCTATCATCGGAGTCTGAGATGAAGTTAAGCGGTTAGTATACCACTGTCTGGGCCTTATGGAACTTAGATTGTTTAAACGTCCCAGTTCTTAGTAGAATGCCCTGTACGGAGTGATCAATATGTATATACATGTTACAGAACACCATTCTTCAAAGTTTGCATGGCTAATTGAGGCATGAGTAATGTTTGTTTTCGTGAATTCCAGTTATGACATTAGCAAAAGTGGTTGAGCGGTTGCTGACGCAAGAAAACAATTGGTCTGGTTTGTTACAAAAATGCTTTATTTCTCTGATGGAGACATCTGTAAGCTTGAAAGAAGCTATGGGAGAAGAGGAGGACGATGATGAGGAGAGCGGAGATGATCAAGATGCTGTTGATGAAGACACTGAAGATGATGACGATGATGAGGTTTGGCATTTTTATTTTTGTGCTCGGCGAGGTTGTCTTTTTTCATTTAAGATGGAGATATAACCCTATAACCTGGAAGCATCAATAGATTTGTGACATGTTCCCTTTTTCTTTCTCGGTCTTAGGACTCAGATGATGAAGAACGCGAAGAAACTGAAGAAGAATTCCTGGATCGGTATGCTAAAGCAGCTGTTGCCTTGGAAAACGGTACCGTCGTGGAAGAAGGGGATGTGGAAGATCAAGAGCAAGAGCTTGAATTGGGTAAGCCAGTTGATACTTTTTCCATGAAAATCCAACATGTCTATCGACAGATAGAATGGAATTCAGATCTTGACGCGCCTGTTTAGAAAGTTGAAGTTGATACATAAATAACAAAAAATCTGTCGTCCAAAATCTTCTCTGAAACTCTTACGAGCGGCTTTTTGTGTAAGCATATTGCTCATGGACGTGGAGTTGCTGATTTGAAAATTACATTTTAACGGCTTAAACGCATGTTGAGGATCATTGTAGATGACTTCTGTTATTTTGCCATGATGTGAATTTTTAGGTGGTTTGGAAGAGGTTGATCAGCAGGGTATTGTGATATCATTGATAACAAGATACCGCCAAGTTCTAATACAAGGACAGTCACTGCCACCACAAGTCATCGCCAGTTTCCTCAACACATTCCGGAATGTAATTTGGTCTTCCAGCAATATTGCTGATAGGTTTCGTTGTGTGGTTCGGTTTCTACAAGCGTGTTTCTACCATAGCAAAAAAACTGGGCGGTTTTGCTTCCCGCCGTAAGTTAAAAGGTGTTTTTCCTTTCTGCTGTAATCCCCCCCCCCCCCCCCCCCCCCCCCCCCAACAAAAAAAAAAAAGGAAGTTAAATGGGTGTGTTGTAATATTGATTTTTTTGTGTTTGTAATTCAGATCCATTGGAGTTGCCAATTTTTAGAATTTCCCTTGGCAGCATTGAGTTTAGTGTGCCCAATTCTTGCATATGTATTGTGATGTATGTATGCCCAATTTTCCGTCAATGTCTCCTACTTCCGGCTCATGAACAAAACTGAAAAAAACAAGGGATGGTGAAAACAGTAAAGCCTCATTAAAATGAGAATTGTAAGTTAAAAGATGGGGAAAATAATCGGATGTTAAATCAGCAAAAGCGATAAATAGGACCAAGTGGTTGTTTTGTTGAGGAACTATTTGGAATTTGTCGTTCATTTTTTAGGTTCAAATTTCATAGCCAACTAATAGGACTAAATATCCTCGAGCTCTTGCAAACACGAGGTGGGTTTTAGTTTGGGCCCTGACATACTTGTCACATATCCATCTTTTGTTATTAACATAAAAAAATGTAGAAGAGCTTGAGCGCATTGCGAGGATTGATAATGGAAAAACATTGACATTTGGTTGGATTAGGACATCCACAATGGCCTAACCATAGGATAAGCAAAAGTTGCACACCACATTTGGGTAATCCATTTAAGGATTGCCAAAGGTAGCAAATGTAGAGGTTCACAATATCATAAATCAAATTTGAATAATCAATATTGTGTACCGTTGTGTTGGATGAGTTTTTGAGAAATTTTTATGAGAATAATGATTAAAAGTAGAAGTAATAAGTAGAGAGATAGTGAGAGAGATGAGAATAATGATTGGAAATTTGGAGATAGGAGTAATGAATGGAAAGTAATGATTGAAAGTAAGGTAATGAGTATTTTTTGAGTTGGAATTTTGTTTTTTCAGAAAGGGAAATAAACAAGGCACAAAACTTTGGAGAGAGAGAGAAGGGAGATTTTTGTGTAATGATGTGTATATTTAAGGGAGGGAAAATTACCGGTCAGTGGAGGACCAAGCAAATATTCACCACTTTCATGGTCTACAGTTCTGAAACTACCAATACATGGTATCATCTGTTTTAATTACCAAAACATGGTAACCATAACACTGATGAAACAGTAGGGACAATTTTGCCCTTTATATAAAATGGCGTCGTAACATCAAAACCATTGCCCTTCTTTCAGCAAAAAAAGAGCACGTCAAAATATGAAACAGACTTTATGTTATATTCAAAATGGCCATCACGTTAATTGAAAAAGACCAAGTCATATAGAGTTCGATAAATCTGATCAACTCAACCTTTCCTAGGCCAAAAAGGGGTAAGTCAATTCATGAAAAAGACTTTTTATTATATTGAAATAGACCATTACTTTTGTTGATAAAGACCAAGTGATATCTTGTTCAGTAAATATCATCTCCCATTCAAACTGAACTAACCTTCTTTGAGCAAAAAAAGGGCAAGTCAAAAAATGAAACAGATTTTATGTTATATTGAAAAAGACCATTAAACTTATTGAAATAGACCAAGTCAAATAGAGTTCGACGAATGTCATCTCCGAATCAATTTGAACGAACCGTCTTTGGGCAAAAAAAGAGCACGTCACAAAATCAAAAGACTTTATGATATATTTCAAAAGACCATTACATTTATTCAAATAGACCAAGTCAAATAGAGTTCGACGATCTCTGATGTCAAAGAGGGTTAAATAGACATTTCAAGTGGGGACACCATGTATTTGTCAATATTTTTCCTCCTGTCATGCAAATGGTAAATTGAAGACTCCAGACCATGATTTTATAATTATTCCTGGTCAACACCACTGACCCGTCATTTTCCCTATATTTAATTGAGAAAATAGGGGTTTACTAAATTGTTGGCAAAAGATTGCTCAGTTTAATTGTTTAAGGACCAAAATTTAATTAGTGACTAAGAGGTTACTAAATTTGATTATTCCAATATAAGCACTATTTTAAACAAACATTGCTAACCTCCAAGTCATATAAAGCGCGGGCGGGTGCGAAAATGCGATCTTGAAGCTTGAAAGCATACAAATTACAGGTTATTTGTTTAGTTGTTACCTCCGCTGTATAGAACAAATCATTTGGGCTACACATTGGGCCAAACGGGCCAGAAGTAAGTTAGGTTTTTCCTGAGGGTAGAAACTGTAAATTCCGCAACTTCCAAGGACAGATCTACAAATACCAATCTAGGGTTTCCGCAATACTATAAAACACTCTCTTCTCTCCCCCTCCCCCCTTCATTTCCCAAACCCTTGAAAGAGTTTCAGCCTCCGCATCCCACCCAACCGAAGATGCAGATCTTCGTCAAAACCCTGACCGGGAAAACCATAACCCTAGAGGTCGAGTCCTCCGACACCATCGACAATGTGAAGGCCAAGATCCAGGACAAGGAAGGGATCCCCCCAGACCAACAGCGACTCATCTTCGCCGGGAAACAGCTCGAGGACGGCCGTACCCTAGCCGACTACAACATCCAGAAGGAGTCCACGCTCCACCTCGTCCTCCGCCTCCGCGGCGGCGCCAAGAAGCGCAAGAAGAAGACGTACACCAAGCCCAAGAAGATCAAGCACAAGCACAAGAGGGTGAAGCTCGGCGTGCTGCAGTATTACAAGGTGGATGATTCTGGAAAGGTCCAGAGGCTGAGGAAAGAGTGCCCTAACGCCGAGTGCGGCGCCGGAACTTTCATGGCGAATCACTTCGATCGTCATTACTGTGGCAAGTGTGGGCTCACCTATGTTTACCAGAAGGCCGGCGGCGACTGAGATTTCGTGATGTCTTTGATATATCGTTAAGGATTAGGTGGTGTTTTATTACTTTTTGATGAAATAGTGTGACTCTACATGAAGGAAGTTTTTGTTCTGTTGTGTTTTCGGATCAATCTGGTAATTTAATTTCACTTTATGGGGATGATTTGCTATTAGTTTTGAAATTTTCATTTCTGTTGTGATATTATGGGGATGGCACCTGTTTCATTTTCATTTGGAGCAATGCTAAAAACACAATTTTAGAACACAACCCGAGACACAAGGCTGTCTAGAGCTGCTCAATACATATGAGCCCACAAGCATCGCAGTTGTGTTCTTAGACTTCTTGCTTCAATTATGACTTTTGTGTTCTAAGACTTCTTGTTTCAATTAAGACTTCTTGTTTCAATTAAGACTTTTTCAATTTCGGTGAGGATGATAGATCATTTTTTTTGTTTTGGAATGAGGGTAAGAGGATAATCACATACCAATTCACCTAGGCAATTCCTGACTAAGGAGAGGCATAATGACCCTTTAAACACACACACAATACCCAAACCCTCAATCATATGTTGTGTTGCTGAAGTGAGGATTGATTCCTCGGTTCAGCTTATATTGATGTAAGGTGATTTTTACTGTGGGGTGATTGTTATGTGTTTGGAAGGAATGAGTGATGACTTCTTTTGTTCTTTACATTAAGGCCGGCTGTGATTGAAATCTGGTGTTGATATTGCTATCTCAGCAATTTCAAAGCAATGTTTCATTTTGACTTGAAGAAATGGATTTTTTGTGGTGTTGTGATGTGTTCTTGCAACAAGCTGATGATGCTACAACTATGGCTGTCGTTTGCAGTTTATTTTTCGGCAATTATAACGACTTATTTCCACTTAAAGAGAGGAGTAATTTGCTATGAGCATATGGACTCAGCATGAAATTTTTGGATTTTGTGTTGCGCGATTTACTGTGTTTTTGGAACAAAGAGAGGTGGTTTTTGTTCAGTTCAACTTATCTTTTCCCTCCCTTTTTTAGTTAATTATAAGTCGAAAACCTATTGTTTAGATGGAACTGGATAAATTGCTTGACGGATTATCGATTGAGCTGCTCATGTTCATCTTTATTTGTCGCATTATTTGGGTACAAGCAATTGGTTGTCAAAATCGCTCTTATATTTCTTTGTATGCGAAAAGCTTATTTGGAAAGTAAAATATTTTTAGGAGATGTGGTTGAATTGGACGGGTGGATTGTAGGAGAGGGTGGATCGATTTTTACATTGGTATCGAATCCATTGATGAGTGCATTCAATCAAGGGTAAAGTTATTTTGTTATTGCTGAGTACATGATGTACACCACTATGATCATGGGTTTGACAGCCAGGTCGAGATTAAAAATATGAAGGCTTGGTTGATCTGACTCTACACCACTAAAGGCACTAATACTATCATCGTCGTTGTCAACCCAGACCAGACCAGACCAGCAGAAGCTACATACTAGTTATTGATATATCAAGAAATAACTGAATGTAAGTAAAACGTCTATTTAAAGACGAATTGGAAGAACAAATTACTACTGTACCCATCTTATAGAGACCCCCCCGGTGTCTTCGGAACGAGGAGTGGTTGCGTGCTTGAAAAGGAAAATGTAGTGAAGACCACTACTTTACCGTTGTTCACCCACACAACAACAGGGGTTGGAGGAGAAGAGGCCTCTTTGAAACAGGACAAACTTATCATCTCTTTTACACCACTAAATCAAATTCGTTAAGGTTTTTTTCCCATTCAAAAGACCAAAACATACACAGCCTAGGAAGTTCCCCGTCTCCTTGTACCAAATCTGCAACCCCTGCATGCTAGATTTTGAACTGGAAACTCGACAAGCACTTCAGTTTCCACATAGAAAAAGTAAGGAGGATTGACCAACCCTTTCTGGCCCCAGGACATATATCCTCCTGTAGAGAATGGACAATGCTTCAAAAGGATCCTCCACTTATCCATGCATTTATTCCGACCATCAACTGTTCTCCATACAGTCGTTATTCCACAACAGAAGACTTGCTTCTCCTTGTAGGTAACAACTTTTTTACATTCCCCACTGGCGTTGGCAATGAACGAGCAAGTCGCTAATATGAAAAAGGAACCCAACTAGTTCCAATTGAATGGAGGGAGGGTAACCCGCTGCTTGGAGATAGGAGTCGTGATATAAAGAATTTTGCGTCATGTCGATCACTAATGAGTACTAGACCATCACAAGTAGCCCAAACTTTACAAGTTTGTTCTTGCTTTGTACACACACACACACAAGGAAAAGGAACTTGCAGTCAGGTAAAAGAATAACACTACAAATCATGTTTGTATCCACGACCAACAAAAAAAACTCTTTACATTAATAACCAATTGAGTAGAATGACAAAAAATGTATCAGAAAACACCAACGGCGCCAGCAAATGAAACCATTTCACCCTTGGAATCCATCCGATAGAGAACCGTTAAGCAAAGACGGAGCTAGGATTTATATAGAAGTCCGAAACTTAGAACTTGAAATTCCACATATTCACATGATTGTTCAATTATTTAAGTTTTCCTTACATATAGTTTGATAGCAAATAATTTTCTACAAGAAAAATATAGCCCTTTTGTATTCATACTTGGTAAAACATAAATATACACATAAACGGGAGTAATTGTTTTTTACAATACATTGCCACTTTATATTTTATTTTTGAAAGTTTGGAGGGGTCGATATGGTACATTATGAATATTTAATTTACATTTAATACAATACATGGGGCGATTCTAACAAGGTTGGGGGAGGCCCGGGCCTCCCCACGCATTAACCTCCCTCCGCCCCTGCGACTAAGCCTGCAATTCACAAAAAAACGAGCCCAAAAAAGGGAGAATTAGCAACAAGAATTCCCCTTTTCATAATCAAATCACCGATAATGCTTTCATTGGAATCTTGAAACATGCAGTTTACCTTGTTCACAATGAGCCTGTCAAGTCCCTCGTACAGCCCTTCTCCGGATGTAGCACATGTACTTACCTGTGACATACCACAAAAAAACCCTCTGTTAGATGTCAAGGGTGATCACAGGAGGAAGGGGAAAGGAGGTACTTTCTAAGTTACCAGAGGTGCTGCCGGAGAGAATAGAGGCCAAGCTTATCAGTGATTTCAGCAGCCTTCATTGCATTTGGAAGATCTTGCTTGTTTGCAAACACAAGCCACACAGCATCCCTTGGTTCATCCTGAACGAACAATTGGAAGATCGGCAAATGAGCAATTTCAATTACTCAATTAACAGGTAACCCTTTGTTATAAGATTTGCAAAAAACCAACCTCATTCAACATTCTGTGAAGCTCGTCTCCTGCCACAACTGCATGGTCCTTGTCATTGCTGTCAACCACATAGATGAGACCTTGTGTGTTGTGGAAGTAATGCTTCCACAAAAGCTCAATCTGGAACCCAGTCAATAGAAGAATTAAACACGTACAAAAAAATGAAAGATTATTTTTACCCCAAATAAGTAAACCTACCAATTAGAGAAAATACAAAAGCAAGTTGCGTCACAGGTGAAAGATGGAAACAAAGCCAGGGGCTTAATGGATTGACATGTCCAGTGCTTGGACAACTGATAAGCCGTCATATTCACACGCCACCCCCAACCTTGAATGGCTAAAATAGAGCACATTCGTTAAAAAGTGCCACAAATGTAATGTAAGCCACGAAGTGTATAGTCTTGCCTCGTGAAGTAGAGGGAAGATTGAAAGACAACGTGGCTCAAGTAGATGTAGCTTATGAATATGTTAAGTACTGATAGAGATATTTAATCAGCACTAGACCGTCCATAAGCACAACTATCTCAACACGCGTCTCCCTTCCTTAGGTGCATACGGCAGATAAGTCATGCCGTAAAAAGGCTTACCTCATGAAGGTAATCTAGTTTTGTAACAAACACAAGTGCTTCATGGTAAATTGGTAATTAATTCTCCTACTCAAACCACAATCTTAGCTCACATGATTCAAGTAGTGCGCATTTGTCGAAAAGTGCCACAATGTTAATGTAAGCCATGACATGCATAGTCTTGCCTCATGAATTAGAGGGAATACTGGAAGACGAAGTAGCTCAAGTTAATGTAGCTTATGAATATGTTAAGTACTGACAGAGGTATTTAATCAGCACTAGACCATCCATAAGCACAACCATCTCAACTGTGTCTCCCTTTTGGGGTAAATGTTGAAAATAGTTAAAATTCAAGTCATAACGTTAATAGTCTTACCTCATGAAGGTACATTGAAGGTACTATTGTTAAGTAATAAACACAAGCGCCTCGCATCTAATGTAACCCATGACATGGATAGTCTTGCCTCATGAAGCAGAGGGAAGACCAAAAGAAAGCATGGATCAAGTTAATGTAGCTTATGAATATGTTAAGTACTGGCAGAGATATTTAATCAGCACTAGACCGTCCATAAGCACGACCATCTCTACGCATGTCTCCCTTAACATGAGCGTACATGCCAGAAATTGCTAAAAATGTAAGCCATTATATGAATATAGACTTGCCTCATGAAGGTATCGTAATCTCGTTCAGTGGCTAAAACAAGTGGCTACCATCTAATTAATTTGCCCATCCACTCTAAACTTGCCTAACTTGCATGGCTAAAATAGTGCATATTTGTTCAAAAGTCACAAGGTGATGTAAGCCACGACGTGGATGTCTTGCCTTATGAAGTAGGGCGAAGATTGAAAGACAAGGTGGCTCAAGTTAATGTAGCTCATGAATATGTTAAGTTCTGATGGTGATATTTAATCAGCACTAGACCGTCCATAAGCACAATCATCTGAATATGTGTCTCCCCTTCCTGGGTAGAAACAGCCAAAACTGTTACAAAATTAAGGCTATGATGTGAGTAGGTTTACCTCATGAATAATTCATTTGCCAATACACTACACTGCCCTGACTTGCATGACCAAAATAATGCACAATTGTTGAAAAGTGCAACAATAAAATGTAAGCCACGACGTGGATAGTCTTGCCTCATGAAGTAGAGGGAAGATTGAAAGACAAGGTGGCGCAAGTTAATGTAGCTTATGAATATGTTAAGTACTGACAGAGATATTTAATCAGCACTAGACCGTCCATAAGCACGATCATATCATCACGTGTCTCCCCTTCGTAGGTAGAAAAATCTAAAACTATTAATAATTTAAGCCATGATGCGTAGAGGTGTTAGATTTCTTGAAGGGTTCCAACCTAAAACCAATTGGCTATAGGTGGGAGTAGCCTCTAGATTTTATTAATTAAGCTTGGGTGGCTTAGATAAGCCCCCTATGCAGCCTGGATGCACGTGGATGTGACAGACATGTGTCTCCCCTTCCTGGGTAGAAACATCTAAAACTGTTAATAATTTAAGCCATGATGCGTAGAGGTGTTAGATTTCTCGGAGGGTTCCAACCTAAAACCAATTGGCTATAGGTGGGAGTAGCCTCTAGATTTTATTAATTAAGCTTGGGTAGCTTAGATGAGCGATTTGAGACAAGTCTAACACTCCCCCTATGCAGCCTGGATGCACGTGGATGTGGCAGACCAGGAGCTGAGCGATTGACCCGGTGACGGAGATGACAGAGACTTTCCCACGGGAGGTGAGGCCACCCAAGGTACTTTGGTTTATGCCTTGTTCTCTTTACAATTCAAAAAGAATTTTTTAAAAAATTCCCCCTAGATTCCTCCTACTTCTAACATTTCTCTCTCTATCTCTCTCTACTTATTACCCCCTACTATTTTTCAAAAAAAATTTCAAACACCAATCCAAACATAGCATTAGTAATGAGAACAAGTACCTTGAATATACCTTCAATTAGTAATGAGCACAAGTACCTTGAATATACCATGAAGGTATATTCAAGGTACTTTTGGTTTAGTAATGAGCACAAGTACTTCATGTCCAATTAATTTGCCAATTGCCAGCACTCTCCTAATTTGCATGACTAAAATAGTGCTCAATTGTTGAAAAGTGCCGCAATGTAATGTAAGCCACGACGTGGATAGTCTTGCCTCATGAAGTAGAGGGAGTACCAAAAGACGAAATGGCTCAATTTAATGTAGCTTAGGAATATGTTAAGAACTGACAGAGGTATTATTTGATCAGCACTTGACCGTCCATAAGCACGACCACTGCAACACATGTCCCCTCTTAACTGTGTGTAAGCGTGTGTGCAATCATGCTAAACTTTGCAAGTTTGTCTGTTTAATACCGAACTTCTTTTCCATTTAACACATACAACAGTTATAACCCATTTGTAAGAGTGTGAAGAGTTACAAGCACAGTAGGCAGGGCGGATAAGTAAACTAAGGAGCGAAGACGTGAGTGGATTTACAATAAATCAGTTTCCCATTCTTCACAAGTCTATTGTACGACACTACACAGCCTACAAAACTACGTGAAAAGATGTATTCACCAATAATCAACTATAGAAAATGAGACATGGATTACCTTGCCCCAACCACCAATATCCCATACGGTGAAGCTGATGTCCTTGTATTCAACAGTCTCCACATCGAATCCTGTCGTTATGATATTTGAGTTCTTAAAATAATGAAAATAAGAGTCAAATACCACGGTAAATAATTACTATTTCTACTTGTTTTCCTTGGACTGTTTCGTTTCAAGATGGCGAAGACATGGCTTTGCAGACTTGAAAAACTAAAACCCATTGATTGCGAAAAGATCAGGAACAATGTTAATCACTTAAAACACCAACTAAATGAAACTGAACGCAAAAGCATACCAATGGTAGCAACAGTGGGAACAATTTCCCCCAACTTGAGCTTTTACAAAATAGTGGTTTTACCAACCGCATCAAGACCAACCATAACAACACGCATATTTTCTTTTTAGTACCATCAAGACCAACCTTAACAACTACCATTTCCTTTTTAGTAGCATCATAACACGCATTTCCTTTTTAGTAGCATCATAACAACACGCATTTCCTTTTTAGTAGCATCAAGACCAACCATAACCACATTCTTCTTCTTCCTCCTCCCCCAAGTCCCCCACTTTCCATTTATTTCCCCCAAGAACCCCAACAGCGGAGTCATTGAAGACGGAGCGGTCCTCCAGGAAGAGAAGGATCAAGGTGGGTCGGTTTCGGCCAGAAACCGCAACCCGATCCGGTTAAATCGGGTGGACTTTTCGACCCGCACCGAACCTCATGACAGCTAAAAACCGTCCGCAGAACCGATTCTGTACTGCGGGTCGGACGGGTTGGGCGTAGTCACAAAACCAGCCACCATTAGTCGCTCAGAACTCACTCAAACACCCAAATTACGAGAGTGAGAGAGCGTGAGACACACAGAGAGAGAGAGAGAGAGAGAGAGAGAGAGAGCCATTTCGATTCGAAGTATAAGTGTGAGATTCACCGTTTTCGGGATCTGGAGATTGTGGAGCAGTGGACGCCGGCGTTGCGAGAGAGAGAGAGAGCGGGACAGAGAGCGACTGAGCGAGAGAGACGGTGGTACGGCGTCGGCTCAAGGTGGAACTGAAGGGGTGGGATTGTGCGGCGGCGGCGACATCTTTTAGATCTGGAGTGTATTGGTTTTGAACAACAGAGTGTATTGGTTCCCCTTTATACCTAGGGCATAATATATATATATATATATATATATATATATATATATAAATGGTCGGGTCGGGCCGGCGGGTAAAACTCGTACTAATTCGAACCCCGAACCGAAACCAGTTTTTTTTAATGGAAATCAAACTGCACACGACAGAAGTCGTGGTTCGAGTCCGTCCGAGACCCTTCAGGTCGGGTTCGGTTCGCGGGTTTTTCTTCACCCCTTTTGTTGGGGAAATAAATGGGAAGTGGGCGACTTGAAGGAGAAAGAAGAAGGAACGAGTGTGTCTCATCTAAACGGTGCGGAGGCCACAATCATTCTTACTTCTTAGTGTTTGTACATTTATTAGTGCAAATACGTTTGTGATTCTACAGTTATTTGATCGTTGAGACTTTGGAGAACTTATTTACTCATTCGTTGAAAATGATTGAATAATGAATTTTCGTTAGGTAAAACTCAAAATCTTAGATGACCGGCTTACAGAATTGGTGAACACAATCAGCAATTCTTTTCGAGTCTAATTGAGCACTTTTTCCATAAAATGTCTCAGGTATCCATCCTTGTAAGATATCGATTGAATTACAAAAGGATATGTATATTTTATTTTTATTTTTTGATCGGCCAAAACGCCCCTGGGCAATATGTATATTCTGTTGCGAAAAAAATGGCTTCAAAGGGAACATATCAATCCGCCCATCATTCATACCCTGAGGATGGAACTACATAATGATGCTAGAAATGAAATAACCTCATGTTATAACGCTGAAAAATTGGGAGTACGAAAACAAAACTAGCAGAAATTTTGAAGATTCCAACAGAGAGAAATGGGAAGACATAATAATAAAGCCGCCTCCACCACAAAGGATGGAAACCATAAAAGATTTATGAGGGAAGGAAAACTAAGGATGGAAACCATAAAGAGTGTTACGATCCCCGTTCTATCACACTATGCCGGCATTGCTTCCATATGACCTCTGAACTCTAAAGGACTCTCTATGATCACCAAATGAATGTGCAGTTTCACATTATGCTTCTGCCAAGCAAGAGTTTACCAAACGATAGCCGCTATTCACCTCCTTGGCTGCAGTTTATCGAGCTTGCTTCACAGACAATCTCTCTAGCAGGGAGCATAAAAAAGACAACTTAAATAAACGGCAGGAATGAGAAAGAGAAAATGCAAATAGCCTGTGGGATTTCTACTCCACAGAAGGGCAGCTCTACAGCCAAACTATTAGAATAGTCAGAAGGAAATGCAGCACTACAGCAGATAGCCTGTGAAGCATTACATTGCACACCAACAATTCTTGGACAATTTTATCATAATCAGGCGGAAATGCATTAGTTTTGTACAATATTGACCACTAATACATTGATATTTGGTAACAATGTACTGCACCGTGGACGTCTGTCCAACCATGTGCCGAATGGTGGATCACCATTAGCTACTCATTACTTGGCTATTTTCTCGGTCTCAGACTCTAGATATGGAAATTTTCAAGAAAAGAGAGAGAGAGAGTTAAACATACTTATCAATTCATAAGTGACTATCATTGTAGTTCCATAGAGTGACATATTTAAGAAGCGCGGTCCAAACCCTCTGTAGAAGCCCCGCCATCCATCTTCCTTGAGGAGCGTTTTTGTTGTCTTAACTACCGACGGTCTTCCAACACCATAGTCATCCATCACCTTCAATTTTAAGAAATCCACAAATGGTTTTTTTTTTTTTCCAGTTATATGCATGACGGACGATCAAATCAAAACTTATAAGGGGCAGATTATCATACCTGCAGCCGTGTTTTTACAGTATCTAGGGGAGTGGTAATAACTGAGGAACAAGCACCAGCTAGCATTCCTGCTGTAGCCTGCACCGACACCATCTCCATATGGGATGGTTTCTGTTCCATATTGTCTATGTAACCCAGGCTCCTAAACAAGGGGAAAAAAAAAGAAGAAAGAATGCCTTATTACTACATCAAAGATTTCTCAAAATCTGTAAATATGTCAAGTCCCAGTGAACCGGAGAATTGGAGATATACCTCCAAATAATGTGCTGGGCAGCACCATAGGCACCCCACCAAAGTGCAGATGCTGGAGATTGGGTCACAGCTGTCAATCCAAATCCCCGATACATCCCGCGAAATCCTTCGGCCTTTATCACTTTACGTACAACATCAAATGGCCCGTTGCAAAAAGTAGTCCCGGGTAGCCCTTGTACCATGAGCCTTTGGCAAGTCTGAGAATCACCCACAGGAGAACATTAAGGAGAGTTCATCCCACAAAAAATTCTAGAGAGAAGACTGCTTTAGTGAAAATATAGATTCTTGTTCTTTTTATACCATCACACCGAAGCTAGATTCAGGTATGATGAATATAGTAATATAGCAAAAAGAAAATGTCATCAGATCTCATATCATCTCATTTTGTGCTAATCTCTAGCAAGTATAGAGAAGAAAAACCGGAGACATTGAGGAGAATTAATACAATTTATACAACTATATTCAACCTGGAGGTCGAAACCCATAGGAATGAACTAAACAACATCAAAAAGGGAAAGACTAAAGTGAAACACAACCCTAAGAGCCAATACAAAGAAAGGAGAAAATGAGCAGGAACTGTCAAAATCCAAGGGAAGCTGACATTGAACGCTTTGGACAATTCTTCTATTTAAACCGTGGCAATTTGAAAATTTCCCAACTTCCCGTTGAATTTAGTGGATCAGTTTCCCGCAGCCAGTACACAAGTCATAACGACATGTTTCACGAGATACCTCTTCAGTCTTTGGAATTTTTCCTCCTAGAGTACCAAATCGCAAAAGAAAATAAAGAATAAGTAAAATGCGACTAACACTCACCCTAGTGCAGACATTCTTTATTTGTCAGATAACTATCAGTCCTTGGTGAGTAAAATAGAATGCACTGAAGCAGACAATAGCATATGATCACTATTTGATTTCATTGTTGCACCATTCGATAATCATAATGGTTAAAATACTTTGCAGCCCCATAGGAGATGGCAGACTAGTAAAGGTAACCATACATAACAAGGACAAAATTAGCATCAAATGATAAGATATAAGAATATTGGAAATGAAAAATTTACCTACCACCTCCAAAGGCACAAAGTATGCGCAGGAAACTAAATTCGACAACATGCCTGCCACTCCATTTGCAATGCCAACGCGTGTTGCTTCAGACATATTTAGGCGTTCGGTATACTTAAGCATCATGTCTTTTGACACTTCTAGTGAAGTCAATGCCAGGACCCTGCCTGGTAACGATCCAACAGCAGAAGTGCCAAATCCTCTAAAAATACCCGGTATACCATCATTTTTCAGTATCTGTTTGAATACTGTTACGCCACGCATATGAGAGAGTCCAGAACCATCTACTTGCATTCTAGTCTTTACAACAGCTGTCGGATGTAGTAAAGCTGACTGAGCAGTGAAGAGAATGGCCCCAATTATATGAAACCTAGTCTTATCCAACCTAAAATTGATCAATTCATTAGTCAGCTCCATCTGCACTTTGAAGCGCAAGAAGTACGAATCACAGGTATCGCCAAACTTATATACTGTCAACTAATAATTGAAGGGTCCCACGAAACAAATGCCAAGAGGGTGGGTATTCTGGAATTGCAACTATTTGTCATTTTATCTGGTTAAATGAACCACAAGTCTTAAAGGCCTGACATCAATACCTTGGAAATAAAGTACATTCAATTGGTAAAATCAGTCACACCATTGTAAACCAGTTAAGATTTAGTTAGATTGTAAGATTTTCTAGTCCTCAGATGACAAGGTATGAAGGAACCCTCCCTACCGACAATTCTGTAGACTATTGAATGCTTGATAAATTTCACTTCTACCATTGAAGCCAGAAACTATAGAACAATTTCAAGTAATAAGTTGGTCATAACTAGCAGGGAAACACTAGTCAAATGTATGCTTGTATTTACTTCTATGTTTTAAACTAATTCTTTAAGAGTTAACGGCACACCTTCCCTTTCTAATAGCCATGCTTCACAAAGATCACAACCGGACGTGAGGTAACCTTGAATGCCAATTTTCGGCCCTGAAAGCTTCGTAGAAAACTCGTAAAGCTACACTAACGCCCAGTTGATTAGTTCACCACTGCTTACCAATACACCTTTTGTAATTCAAACATATATAGAGGTATACTACTAAAAACTTGAATTATAAAAATAGTGGGAAAAGAGCAATCCAAAGAATTGTTGCTTAACAAACACATGAATGATGGGTATCATCTATTTAATTCTTGCAAAGCACATCAAACCAAAAATAAAGCTTTTTAACAATTTTTCAGGTTTGTTTATAACTGCTTACTTTGGTGGAAATAACCACACATCTATATTGATAACTGCATCTAAATTAGATGTATGGAATATGGATATGGTGACACAAGAAAAAAGACAGCGTGCAATTGATCATGGGTATCTAGCGGCCACAGTAACAATAGCAGAAGTATCGAATGATACGTAACAGGAACTGGACCTTACTCTTTTAATTGGCTCATAACCAAATTCTGAGTAAAACCCCTCTAAACTTGCTCCAGTCCCTGTCTCAAACTCATAAGTCACACCACATTGGGTTTCTCGAATTTTTCACCAAATCAAGGGAGACTCAATTTTTAACTCAATATTTTTAAGGCCTTATTTTGGCACTTCACAATTGACAGCTATACCATTAATGAAGCTTCTACTCAAATTTTTGTTTATATTTGGATTTTCCCATTGGAATACTTCATACCAAGTAAAGGTTTTGCTCAGAGTTCTATTCAAACGTGAGTAATAATTTGGGTAAGGGCCGAACATGCTTAAAGTGGTTATAGGGGTCAAATATCAGCTTGAAGCCACCTATATATCGGGGTGTAATGGTAGGCAAAAAAATATCAGCTTGAAGCCACCTATGTATCGGGGTCTAATGGTAGGCAAAAAAAAAAAGGTACATGAAGCGCATCCAGCCAATAAGCTACAGCCGCTATTCAAAACCTCGTCCATACATCTGGAATCAAGCCCTAGGAAAAAAAACATCGAAAGACACGAACAGTAACCTCGTATTGCAGAGAATTAAGCAACTAAACTAAATCATCAAATAAACGGCAGATACAGAACATTAACAACAAACACCGGGGCATTTGATTAAAAAAAAAAAAAAAACAGGCAGCAACGTTAACCAACAGATATATATACACACAAACGAATGTCTGAGATATACATAACGCATGAATAAAAATCAGATTGAATGAGATAGAAAGGAGTAGACCTGTCCCAATTGATGTCGGTGTCGGCAAGGGCCGCCAAGTTCGGGGCGGCTGCGGCCTCGGTTTCGACTGCCATTTCTCTGTACCTTGGGGCGCCAGTTCAAGTGGTACCGAAATGAAATGGCGCTCTGGTTTTAGCGTTACGCCTTTGAGTGGGAAATTTGGCGGTGCTTTCGGAGGAGAGGAGTTTGGTTGGGAGGGGGGAAGAGAAAATGGAAAGAGTTGAGAAAGTTCCAAGAGTTTCCATGCAACGTTGATCTCTAGGATTAGGGGCTCGATTACGGGCGGAATTCGAAATCGGTATGTCGGTTTAGACTCCGTGCTAACTACAGAAAGTAATGAGAAACGTGTGTAGTAAAGGCTCGAGGCTCCGTTCCAGTTTCTCCAAAAATAACTTTTAGAAAATGAATATAATTTTAAGTTCAAAAATTATGTATTTACGAAATAATTTTCTTACCAATATGGATTTTGTTCAATAGATCTTATTGAGATCTTTTAAACAGTACAAAAAAATTTAAAAAATTTCATCATATTTAAGCTTGAAATTACCTTCTTTTTGAAAAAAAATATTAAAAAAAACCTAGAGCGACGCCTGATTAGGGCATCATTGATTCATTCATAATCCATGCTATAATCGCGTGGGGTCTACACGTGTCAATCAATTTTAGACGCAACTATATTTGGATTTTATGGTCAGACATCTATATATACATGACAGTACTCAAATGGTACTTGTTCGAATTCTATTTTTACTTTACAATAACTTCAGTAAAATTTTAACATTCGACTTTACAAATTTTAATAATTTATCGTAAAATCCCAATTAACCGTGAAGGACTCGTTTCAATTTGTCGTTTATCAAACCAAATAAAGGGCTTGTTTGAATACTTCTTTTATGCTTTTCCATTTCTGCTTTCCAATATTTGGATGTTTTGCAGCTTGATTTCAAAATGCAATTTAGGAGATTGAGTTTCCAATTTTGATATTTAGAGAGCAGAAGAAGTGAGAAGGAGGTCTAGAGATACGTTCTGTAATTTCTCATTTTTACCGGGTGTTTTTTTAAAGACCACAATACCCTATTCTTAGTTATTAATCAAAATCCTTCGCATAAACAATAGTATGGGTAAAAATAGAAATTTCTTGTGGCTCGGGTGTTGCAATATGTTTTCGAGTTCTTTAAACTTTTAGGGTTTTTTTTTTGACTAAGTTGTCTAGATTATTTTTATGCATTTAGTTGGATTTGAATGTAACCATTATTCTAAGTTAGTCATTTCCTTTTTTGCCTTTACTAGTTGGAATATTTGATTTTCCCTAATAATTTTTTATCAGGACTCTCAATTAAGGAATACAGTTTTTTTTTTTTTTTATTTTAGCAATACAATTATATTTCACAACACATCTTTAAAAATTGGGCTAAAATATTTATTCGTGTATATTGTGATGCCATAATAAGAACGGAGTGTAACATGGTCAAAAACCAAATCATAGTTAATTTTCATCATTTATCTCTCACAAGCTACTTCTGTTATGCACATATATCTGGAAAAATCAAACAGTCAATAAGCAAAATGTAAAAAGCCAAAACTTGGGGCTCCCAATACTTTATGACTTCATCTAGAGTTTACCAAGCATCTACAGGGGAATAAACAAAGTTCTACATCAATTGTGGTGATTCGCCTAACAAGTTGTAGAGTTATGCATTTCAATGGACTCTTAACAACCATTAGATTTGATATGGTGGCAATTTGGAGAGTGCACCAAAATAGTGTAGCAGGTTTATTGTTGCAGTTACGGTTAGAGAGTGTTTTGCTTACTCGCCTTTTTAAATATGGTTTGATTTTATATTTTCTACATCCTTGCAAATGCATACGACTGGTACACAAAATAAAAGAGAGAGAAGTATTTTGTGGTTTAGGTGATTATACTTACATAGATTTAGCCACAAAAAATGTTTCAAGTTGATAAACATAAATATCATATAACTTGGCAAAATGTCATTTATAGCAAAATATAAAAATGACTTTAAAAAAAATACCCATATCATTAAAAATGCCAGCAAAATCGGAGATCGATACCAATAAAGTGTGTATTAATATAAATGTGATCGAAGAGAGTTTGAGACCGCTATAAAAAGAATTTTACCAAATGTCAAGAAGCTCTTAGTAAGAATTTGTTAGTAGCCGCAATACAAATTATGGACAAGGATATTATATTGTATTTAGTAAGTCCTTCAATTAAGGAGATTGATAAATTGGTACGATATTGTCTACAAGGGTGATTAATTTAAGGAGATCAACAACCGCTTAATACCAACTTAATCACATAGGGCCGTTAAAATCACTTAACAGATAGTAAGTTACTAGTAAGTACTCGTTTTATAAGCACTTTATAGTAATTTGTAATTCTTTCGTGCGAACGAGAGTGGTTCCAAATCTCTAATATGGTTGACACACCCTCTGTTTATTTATTTCCCTCCTAATGGAAAACTTTTTCGCCTAAGTAGTGTTTTTTTTGTCACGCTAAAAATAAAAATAGATTATGTGTCAATTAAAAAAGTATTGGCCAAAATATGATCGGAGATCATGACCGTCCGATATAAGTACTTACTTTTTCTCCGTCTAGCACACGCAAGCGACGAATCTAAGGAAAAGGACAAAAATATCAGATGGTACATGGCACGAGCCTGTACTCTCGTTACAGGATATAATACTCTCTCTACTGAACCCTAAGCATCAAATTGGGGTCGAAACCTTTCCTGCACACACATTCATCTAAACCCTCGGAAGACATTGCAGTTCTCTCTTTCTCTCTCTCTCTCTCTTCCCGACGAGCTTCAGAAGGGTACACAACCCCATAGGGCGCTAGGGTTCGCAATCTTCTGAAAAAGTCGTAGCTTCGGAGTGGCTCGATTTACCCCGCAAGGTAAGAAGTCTTCGCACCAGTTTTAATTCTAATCAGTTATTGGTCTCCGATGTTGTGTTATTTGCAATTGTTTTGATTTTAGCCCTTTTCTGAGCGGTAAAGTTGTATTATTCTCTTTATCGGCGAAAGTAAGTATTGTTAAAATAGCTAGATTAGCACCTTGGATGAGGAGTTGATCTCCTGACCTCCTTTCTCCTGGTGAAGTTGTCATCATCGCATCTGTATTCCAAGAGTCTACGTTTGTGAAGAAACCTTGGGAAGTTTTGAAATTTACTTAACGGTATTATATGTAGCGTTAGAACAGATGATGGAACATGGGGAATAATTGATATAGCGTCATGCGGGATTAGGTTGTAATGCGTTAATCTTGTTTGTTAGCCTATCTCTCCTGGATTCATTGTGGGGTTAATCAAGATTTTATTGCATCGGACCGTAAATAGTTAGATATTTGGATTCTTCTGATTTTATTACTTGGTTACGCAGTTTATTTCTGTGTTGTTATGAGGTTGTCAAGGTTTTCATTCAGAGAGTATTTACGGACTTTGTTTTCTCGGGCACTCGATTTTCTCCCCCTTCCCTGTCTCCGCCAGTAAGATGTTTGGATGGTCTGGTTCTATTGCGGTCAGATACTTTCCCGTTTAGATTTAAGTGTACGGCATGGGTTCTGTCTTCTACCATGGAATACTAATTAGACATTCTGCGATGCTGTTTCCATTTCATTGATATTTTCATCTTGATTCGGTACATAGAGGTTTCAATTTGCCTGGCTGTAGGTAAATCTTAGCATGACAATTGGCAACTCTAGTAGGAATGGAAAAGGGTCAGTTTGGTTCTGAGTAGACAGTTTGCATTGCTGTTGTCATTTTGTTGATATTTTCATCTGGAATCAGTACTTTTAGTTTTAGATTTACCTGGCTCAGTTGGCTGTAGGTAACTGCTAGCATGGCAACTCTGGTAGGGATGGCAAAGGGTCAGTTTGGTTTCAAATACTCACACTTGAAATATGTTTTCTTGCTTCCAAACTTGAACCTAACCGTACGGGGTTTGGTTTCTACTAGATCTGCCCTGTGCCCGTGAAGTTAGTAGTTCATTATGGAAGAAAACGAAAAAGGGAAAATTATGTGCTAAAACTCAAGACCCGTCATAAGGTGTTATCATTAACCATTCAATCATTAAAGCACTCAACATAATTAAGCTAAGTAACTAAAAGTTTGACTTTCACCAGGTGTTTTTTTACCCACATCAAGGACAGACATGCAAAATACTCAAAGTGAGATCAAAAAAATAATATCCACAACAACTTCCTCCTTACGGAACAACTACGGGAACTAGAAAAATGAAATCATAACCTTGAGTGTCTATGCATGTATGTATATATGCTTTTAAGTGTTTGGTTATAGGAAGCCTAGATTATTATTCAGGTCTGTTCTGGTTCGCGTTGGTGCAGGTACTACCATATGCTGGACCCAGATCAAAACTGACCGGATATTTCGATTTTAAAACCAAAAGCGCCCCATGGGTAGGGAAGGTTTAGAAAAAACACCGCCATTGGGGTGGATTGGTTCGGGTAGCCTCTTCTTTCCCGTGAAATTGTCATCCTTAAACTTCCAGACCTGGGACATACTTCCCTTGGTCCCCAGTAGGCGCCCTCCTTTCTTCACAACGATTCATGGACTTTATTTCATCACGCACTTTCTTTTCTTCTTGTCCTAGTCCCTACCATTATGGGTTTTGGGTGGCCTGGTTTTTAGTCTGTTTTTTTTTTCCTATTTTGGTAAGCATACATTGGGGATTTACGTCTTATCCCAGAGAATATTCGAATCTTGTCATTTTGTTGATATTGTTATCAGTTCTTTCACATTTACTTGGCTGTAGGGTAAATATAAGCATGGCAACTCCAGAAGCAACAGCTGCTTCCCTTGGTCCCCGATATGCGCCCGATGATCCTAGTCTGCCACAGCCCTGGAAGGGATTAATTGATGGAAGCACTGGGATTTTGTATTACTGGAATCAAGAAACAGGCATGACTCAGTATGAAAAGCCATCCTCTTTGCCTCCTCCAGTGCCACAAGGCCTCCCTCCATCAGCTTCACCTAAGCTAGCTAATATTCCAGGGCCTCGGATGCAATTGAATGGCGTTGTGACCCAGCCAGGGCAGCAAACAACGCATACCCCACAAGAGCTGGGACAACAAACTAACTTATCACAACAACATTCACAAATGATGTCCCAAGTTAATCAACTGCATAGCTCACAATTTCCCCAACCTGGGCAACAACAGGGATCACAGTTTGGACATGGCATGCAACAGCAGGGACATTTAACACCACAACATATTGGGCAACAAACTATACAATCACCTAATCAGCAGGCGTTGTTGCAGTCGGGACAGCAAATGTCTCAGCAGTCGGTGCAGCAAATGCAGCAACAGTCGATGCAGCAGCTTCCAGGGCAGCAAATGCCATTGTATCAAGGATCCCAACTTGGGCCACCTCAAGGGCATCAATTTGCACATCCACAAATGCAGTACATGGCATACCAGCAGACCATCCTTCCTCAGGGGCAACAAAGTTCACAGCAGCCGACTCAGAATAGCATGCAGGGGCATACGTTTCCCTATCAGCAAGAGCAGAAAGCAGGGCCCCAACACAGAGATGATGTTGATTCTCCTCAAGGGAAGCAATTTGGGTTCGTCCAGCCACAGTTTCAACAACTCAGTGGGTCATCAGTTCAAGCTCTTCCTTCAGGGACTGATTCCGTTCAGATGCAACAAATGGGTGTTCAGCCTAGTCATGCACAACAGTTCGGTAGATCATCTCTCAACATGCAACCAACTGGCTCTTTGGGTCCAATGCTGCAAAGTGGTGGTAATGTAGTTCATCAGCAGCATGGTCCCAGGTTTCAAAATCAGCTGGACCCCGCAATGATGTATAGTCAACAACCCAGTGTGCCTCCTGTCAATTCGAAGGCGGGTTTTGAAGAGCCAAGAAGAGCTGGGAATGAGTATTATTTCAGTAATAGCAATGATGTTCCTGCTATGCTTCCCCAGCAGCCAAAGCTTGCTGCAATACCCATGTCAAGAAATCAACAGGCAAGTGCTAGTTAAGTTCATTGGTGCTTTTGTTTTTGATCAAGGGCTTTGCCCGCGTTCCCTTAATAAAGAGATTAAGTTCAAGTCTCTGTCAATGACTTGTCCTGCCATTGTTTAGTTGTGATTTGGCATTCTGACGTATTAGTAATTTATCATCTTGAAATCTTCTATGTATTCCACAAACAACAATTGGTTGCCTCCACTGAGAACATGAATATGCAATCCTGATTTCTCTTCCTGTTTCCTCACAAGCATAGTGCTTAATAATTGATGTTTTGCTGATACTGTTGCTACTTTCTGATAGGACACGAGGGTTACTGGTGGTCCAGCGCAAAATATCACCCCTGTTTTTTCTGGACTGAACTCGGTAGCAGGATCTAACCTGCAGAACATGATTGGTCATGCAATGGCGCCAGCATATCCAGGTCTGACTCAGTTGAGGCCTCCTCTAATGAGTATGGAACCTTCTGATGTAACTAATCTTTCGGCTGTGGAAGTCTACCGTCAAGAACATGAAGTTACAGCAACGGTTTGTAGTCACTTTTGTGCTCTGAGTGTGTTCTTGATGAGTTGCATATTGACTTATTGCTGTGAAACTTTTGTATACATGTTCCTGTCAAATATTGTTTATCATCTTGTTGTCTAAATATGGCGGGTCTTTGAATATTTTTACATTGCCAAGTGCTTGGATATCCAAGATGCGCTACCAATGTTCATGGTCTTGCATATCTGTATCTCCGACGATCAATGTGTTCAATCATTTTGAGACTGCTTTGGATTTTGATTTTGAAATAAATTGCATAGGGTGGTGATGTTCCGGCTCCGTTTATGACGTTTGAAGACACTGGCTTTCCTCTGGAGATACTGAGGGAGGTAAGTTTTTTTCTCAACTGGCCAGAATGTTGTTATGCTTTGTAGTCTTCGTGATTAGATGGTAAATAGGTAATCCTTTCCATTCTTTCTTTGTGTAATCATGTTTTTGCCCTCTACGCTTTAATCTTATTTGCCACTTCTCATTTAACGCAGGTGCGATATCTGCTCCAGAGAAGGAGCATATGTCGTACGCTGCACTGCTATGCGCTTTCTTACGTGCTATTCAGTCTTTTGGAGGCTGCAAAATGGACAGTTGGATCCTGCCTTTGGCATCTTCCAGAAGGGTGGGTCGCCCTGGATCCATATCACACTTGTGTGACTGGGATTTCTACCCTATTGGTTCCGCCTCCTATGTCTTAATTGCTACCTTTTGTTGCCTTGAGTTGCTTCAGTAAGCAACCACATACCCATGAGTTTTTTTTTTTTTGCTGTTTTTTCCTTTTTAGAATAAAGTAATTTGGATTTCCATATTCAGAGGTTTATTTTGGATTTCTTAACGACTAATTGGAATTTCAGTACGATGTTGCTTGTTGTTCTCAGCCTTGATTGTATAAACTTCTTTTACCCCTTTTTTTTTTCAGTTGCATTCTGCGGGGTTCTCTTCTCCCACCCCCATTCAGGCACAAACATGGCCAATTGCGATACTCAATAAGGACATAGTGGCTATTGCCAAAACAGGATCTGGGAAAACGCTTGGCTATCTGATCCCAGCCTTCATGCTTCTAAGACACCGTCGAAACAATCCTCAGAATGGCCCGACAGTGTTGGTCTTAGCTCCAACACGTGAGCTTGCCACACAAATACAAGATGAGGCCATCAAGTTTGGCAGATCTTCAAGGGTCTCTTGCACGGTCAGTCCTTGAACCTATTTTCCCTTTATATTAGGTTTGATTATTTATATTTTTAATTTGTTTCTACGGATTCATGGTTTATGATTTTGATGCCTTCTTGTTTCAGTGCTTGTACGGTGGGGCACCCAAGGGCCCTCAATTAAGAGAGCTGGAGCAAGGAGTAGATATTGTAGTGGCAACTCCTGGTCGACTAAATGACATTCTTGAAATGAAGAGAATTGAGTTTCGGCAAATTTCACTTCTTGTGCTTGATGAAGCTGATCGAATGCTTGACATGGGTTTTGAACCCCAAATCCGTAAGATTGTAAATGAGATTCCTCCCCGCCGACAAACTCTTATGTATACAGCGACCTGGCCCAAGGAAGTGAAGAAAATAGCAAGTGATCTTCTTGTTGATCCTGTTCAGGTGAACATAGGCAACGTCGATGAGCTTGCTGCAAATAAATCTATCACTCAGGTAGATTATCATCTCTGTGGTACTCCGAATGAAGCAACTGTTTCTTAGATTTCCCCAAAAGAGGGAAATTGTTATGGCTTGTCCCAGATTTTATGTTTACTTTTTGGTAGTTACATGATGTGGCCACAGAACAGCGATATGGTGCTCAAGTTGTGCACCTTATATGTTCAATATCTGCTGCCATTTGGATCTTGTTAATGCCTGTTTCCTACTCTTCTGTCCATGGTTTGAGAAAATTTCTTTTGGCCCTGCAGTATGTTGAAGTTGTCCCTCAAATGGAGAAGGAAAGGCGTTTGGAGCAGATTCTTAGGGCCCAAGAGCGGGGTTCAAAGGTCATTGTATTCTGTTCCACAAAGAGGTTGTGTGACCAGCTTGCTCGTAGTATTGGACGTAACTTTGGTGCTGCCGCAATTCATGGTGACAAGTCTCAGGTTGAAAGGGATTCGGTTCTGAATCAGTTCCGTTCGGGAAAGTCCCCGATTTTAGTTGCCACTGACGTTGCTGCACGAGGACTTGACATAAAAGATATAAGGTCGGGCCTCCTTTTTCATTTGTTTACCATTGGTGATCCTGTTGAAATAAATAGAGATTGATTTATATTTTAGAAGATGACCTCAGTTTTGTTTTTTGTAATTTGGAAGTTGTGTTTTGTTTTCTTGGAGGATTTAGTGTCGTTCACCTTGATTTATATGCCACTTTCTTTGACTTCTTGTTGATTGTCATGTTACAGGGTCGTGATCAATTATGATTTTCCAACAGGTGTGGAGGATTATGTCCACCGAATTGGAAGGACCGGGAGGGCTGGGGCCACCGGAGTGGCTTACACCTTCTTCTCTGACCAGGACTGGAAGTATGCAGCTGATCTGGTAAAAGTGCTTGAGGGGGCTAACCAACAGGTGCCCCAAGAAGTACGCGAGATGGCTTCGCGCGGTGCACCTAATTTTGTCAAGGATCGCGGTGGACCCAATCGTTTCGACTCTCCTGGTGGGGATAACAGAGGCTGGGATTCTGGCGGTCGTGGTGGAACAAGGGATGGTGGTTTTGGAGGTCGTGGCGGGATGAGGGATGGCTTCGGTGGCCGTGGTGGAATTAGTGATGGCAGGGATGGCGGCTTTGGCGGCCGTGGTGGGGGGAGGGATGGAGGCTTTGGCGGTCGCGGTGGAATGAGGGATGGGGGTTTTGGTGGTCGCGGTGGAATGAGGGATGGTGGCTTTGGTGGTCGCGGAGGAATGAGGGACGGTGGTCGCGGTGGAATGAGGGACGGTGGCTTTGGCGGTCGTGGGGGAATGAGGGAAGGTGGCTTTGGTGGTCGTGGGGGAATGAGGGATGGCAGCTTTGGTGGGGCGAGCGGGGGTCAGGTTGGTTGGGATAGGAATGAACGAGGAGGTCCACACGATAGATACAACAATATGGACGGGCGTGGGAGGGGCCGCGGCAGAGGGAGGGGTCCATTTGACAGCAGAAGAGATGTTGCAAACCGGGGGAGAGGAAGAAGTTATAGCCCTAGTCCCGAAAGAGTTCGAACATGGGGTTATAGCCAGAGCCGGAGCCGTAGTCGTAGCCGGAGCCGAAGTTGGAGCCGGAGCCGGAGCAGGAGCCGTAGCTGGTCCCGCAGCCGCAGCCCCAGACGCAGCTACAGCCGAAGCCGTAGCAGAAGCCGCAGCTATGAAAGACGTGAGAGGAGGCCCCCCCGCAAGTCAAAATTTGATCAGATGGAACCCTCAGTCCCAGAATTTGCGGCAGCTCCTCCTGAAGCATCCAAGATGTCTGCCATGTCCCCGGGAGGCACGAAAGGCGATGCATTTTCTGGCGGCGAGCCTTCGTCCCAGTTACCAGTTGTTGAGAATGTTGTGACAGGACACCCGGAGGCTGTGGCTGCTGACCTAGGCAACAATCCAGTCACTGAATCTTAAGGTACAACGCAGAAGGAATTTTGTTTCATTCGGATTATAACCTTTTTATCAGTTAACTAACTTTTCTGATGACAGGTGTTGGGATGCCTAGGTGAGAGGGTTGATGATGTTGCAGGAGATGACCTGCACCCATGGGACGACTGTTATTTTTGCTTAGCGCATTTCTTTCTTTTACGTCGACGGGGTAGATTTTTTCTTTTTCCTGTATCGTCTTGGTGATTGGAATATTAAGTGATGGGTGGTTGTTCTATCGTTATTCAAGGTAGTGTGTTGTTATGACATTTTACTTGGAAATTTTGATTTGTGGACTTGCTATTATTATTCGAAATAGAATTACTACCTTGAAACTTGGTTGGCTGTGATTAAATTCTACGTTGACCCCCGTTCTTGAGGGGTTGATGATGATACTTTGATTTGAAAGTAAGGGACAACTAATAAAAGAGAACAAAGCTAAAGTGAGAGGAAAGCAAAGAAAGTTGATTTGTTATATTGCGATTCCTTCTTTCTCCTCCATTAGATATGTTTTTTTTTGTTTTTGTTTTTGTTTTCTGGATGCTATTCTTTTGAGTGCCGTGGAAAGCTGTCTGAGATTCTATTCACAAGTCAAGATAAAGGCACAGGTAAATTATTCTACCAACACCTGACAGAGTCTCTATTGTTCTTCTGTGATACCATATTTACCATTTTGATTAACCACTCCACAGATGTGGGATTGGATTTTAAATTTTACTAGTACAAGATTGAAGAAGGCGCTAGTCGAAAATGGATTTTACTCTAATTAATTCACGGTGGAAAGCTCTCGTGATGTACTATCCTTTATTATCTTTGAGGAACAAAAGATATACGGAAAATCCATTATTATGGTTGGAGAATTCACAAAAGTGAGAATGGTTGTGAGGCCATAATTGTTGGACCTCGCCTAGTCTCCACAACCAAAGGTCCTAACCATTATGGTACCACAAAAAAAAAAAGAAGCCTAGGGTTATCATAGTTGATGTGATTATCTATCAATTAGAGAAATTAATGTCACAACGAGAATGACATTATCAATCATAGTTCAAGACGATGACTTATTGTATAGAAGATTATAACGTCCAAACAACAATTTGAATAATCATGGTATTTATTATTATTATTATTAATGCACCATCAAGAGAAAAATATTAGTAATGTACTTTCAACAAATGCGGTGAAAGATGCCTTGTCCAATCCTTATTCACATTGTGTAGGGAAAAAATATATAGAGGCCTATGTACGAAACAAAAAGGAATGGACTATGGAACTTTCAAAAAGGAGTATATATTATCGCAAGTTTATTTGGCTTTACTAATTTTATTTAATGTATAATCTTTAGTTCTCATATCGGTCAACAATTTTGATTGATGAAAACTACTTCAAATCAACCGAAGCAGGCTTTAAAAATTCAAAAAAGTCATTAAAAATATAAAGGACCTAATAAATTGACAACATCAATAAAGTATCCAGAGGAAAAAGTTAGTGAAAAGTACATATGCTCCTTGTTTAACATCTACTACTACTATATCGGTAGAAATTTAGCATCGCTCCCTTTGATGCACGGGAGTCATAAACCAAATGAAGTTGAAGAAACTAAATCAAATGAAGTTGTATATGTTCCACTAAGATTTATATTTTTAAATACTAATTTTTCATTTTACGAGATAGGTTATTCTATCGCAATACATCACATTTAATTCAGAAAATAAATACTTATTTAAAAAATAAGTACTTAAATTTTTTATTAGAACGAGAATGTCGTGAAGGTGGTAAATAGAAACCAATCAAACCATTTTGAGAAGAATGCATAAGACTTGTTTTTGGAAATCTTTGGAACAACTCAATTTTGGAAGAATATGGTTTATCTGCAATTCGCAGTCTAAGCGATCGTACTCATCAATACTATATTATCGGTAAGATACTACTTACCGGTATTATATGTTTTAACACATCTAAATAATTAATTGTCGATATGAACAAACTGAGATCAACTGTAAAGGCTTCTTTGCCGTCCAACTATTGAGAAGTCGGGTCCTTTTAGGAACAAAAGTGACAACTACTTTTATAATCCCAAAATCAAATTTCAAAATGGCATATGAACTTTGTACCCGATGTCCCATAAACATATAAACTTTATTTTAATTCAAGGAGGAACTAGGGGGTTGGTGTTAGCATCGTGCTGTCTCGGGCGAGCGGAGTCTGTTCCGGTCTCGCTCTGATGATCGAAAACATTCACTTTATAAAGCTTGTCGAGTAGAACAACTATACAAAAAATCAATTTGATTGGATATCATTGAGCGTCTGATCGGAACACATATAACTTGACAATAATAAGTTCATGTGGATTTGATCTACTGTTTCAGATCTATTTTTTTAAGATAAAAATACTTCGATTAGGCACATAGTTGTTCTATTCAATGAGCTTTACGAAGTGAATGTTTCGATCATTAGAGTGAGACTGGAGCAGACCCCGCTCGGGCGAGACAGTACGGTGCTGTCCGTTTGAGAGACAACACACAACACACAACACCAACCCCCAGTACTTACGGAACATTGAAAAATTTTCATTTTTCCATTCTTGAAACCTCCTCTAAAAAATGAAGTTTTAATTGGACAAGGCCGCGACACGTGTAATTTCTTCGGGAACAATCGCTGTCCGAATGAAATTCACGTAAAAGATAGTAGTACCACAAATTGCATATCTCGTGAGCGTCGCAGCGAATCTCTCTCTCTCTCCGCGTCTCTCTTTTCTCTCTCATTTTTTCCCACCAAGAAGGTCTGCTAATACTTTTCAAGAGTCTCTCTGTTTTCTCTCTCTAATGTCTACTTTGGCTTATTTGGGTTAGGGTTTCTTAGCCGTGTCCACTTTGACGAACGAGATGTTGCATAAAACCCTCCACTCTATGCAAAACCCTCCACTCTATCTCTAACTTCTCCTATTTTGATCTCAAAGGGCTTACTAGGTCAAACATGGTTTGAATCACCTCTTTCTGGGTAATCCTCACAATATTCCGATTTCACTTATTGGAGTATTTAGAAATGTTTCATACTTCATTTTACTGTTTTTTTTTTTTAATTTACCTGGAAAATGATGCCCAATACGTGTTTTGATAATTAATACCCGCCAAGGACAAGCTAAGAACATTTGTTAATGCTAAAAATATCATTGGCGGGTATTAATTATCAAAACACGTTCTTGGCTGTCATTTTCCCTTTTTTACTTGAATTTCAAATGCGCTCATAATAGTTTTCAAATGATAATGAGTTTTTGGATAGATGCATGTAGTCTTTTATTTATTTGTATACATAAGCCATGTATACTTATCTATGTAGTATAGTGACCTGACGTTTCTGGAGTATTAGATGGTAATTGCTGCGAGCGGTATGTTATTCTTATGTGTTGTTAATAGATTGCTGAGTCCTATTTTCAAGTTTGTTGACAAACTATGGGAGTTTTATGGCTTTGCCTAGGGGTGTAAACGAGACTGAGCTGAGCTTTGTCAAGCTCTAGCTCGGGCTCGTTTAGAAGCCTTAACGGGCCGAGCTTAGTCATTTAATAAACGAGTCCCTTTAATCGAGCCAAGCTTTTGTCGAATGAGGCGAGCTTGAGCTTGTGCTCATTTACTAAACGAGCCCAGCCCAGCTGAGCTCGCAAGCCGCTCGATTTGTTTACTGCCTTTGCTCCAGCTTTGATCGGACTCCTTGCTTGTGGACGGTTGGGTTGGTTCCCCAAGATTAGTCGGTATGCACGTAAGGTGGCCTAGGACACCTGAGTTTTCGAAAAGGAAAAAAAAAGACTATCGGAGTTCTAGGTGGTTGCGCCATTTCAGCAGGGACATCATAGTTTGGTTTATGCTATTGACATTTCATCTATCTTTTGCAAGCTAAGAAGTTTGAGTGTTAGACATTTGAGTGATATGCTTGATACCGGGGGATAAGTTTGCCCGGATTTTTATTTCCTTTCTGATTCTTGTAGGCGGGAATATCTGACAAGACGTTGTCTATCAGAACTTTGGAAGATATATGATATCGCATATCTTAATCCTTAGATATGTGAATGCTATACCGTCCTCTATCATATCATTTCCTTTCTCTCTTCGTCGCAACTTACTCGGGAGTGATAACATTTGGAACCTAATCTGTTTCCAATCATTTTCTTTTGATTGTTAGTTTCATGTAATTCTATGGATGGTGGTTAATTAGGGAATGGTAATTTGTTTACATTTTCAAATAGTTGCTTTCAAAGAACGAAGGCGGAGAATACCATTAACAATTGTTTATTTTTTGGAGCATTTTCTGGAACTTGCCTGAGGGGTTTTATGTATTTTTGGGTGGGGTTGATATTCTCCTTTGAAATGTTAGATATTCGGTGCTTATTCATTGTGTACGCTTGTTTTGTTTTTTTTCCCCCCCTTTATGTGGTATTGGTAATTTTTTATAATACATGTGAAACCACCTTATGGGTGTCCTTTGGATGTGAATAAGCGTTTATCCTGGCATTTGAAAATGAGGTTCCTCTTGTTTTAGTTTGCTGTTATCTGAATCGTCTTTGATTTTGATCTGGGCTAATGATATTGAGGATTGAGGAGAATTTCATGCAGTCAGCATTTCTCTGATGTGAAACTTTAACTTCAACTGATGATTATATATTTGGAGTTTTTTTTGCTTATACAATATAACCTCTGTTTGGCAGTGGCGGCAGAGTGGAATGGGAATGTACAGAATTTCTGGTAGAAATAGAGAAGCATATCTGGTAATTCCTCAACAATCGCTTCTCTTTCAATTGCATCATTCCTTATTTTGAACTGTTTTGCCAAGTTTATGTTTTGTGTATCTGTGATACTTTGATAGTAGACTGTAATCACATCGAATTCCTTGTCTTCTTAGGTTCAAGGCACCGAGTCAAACCCTCGTTTAACAAGTCCACCTCTTGAATCATTTCCCACCATGTATAGCGAAGGAGGCCCAGAGTTTGTAGTTGAACCGGGCTTGTATTACCCTACTGCCACTAACTATGGGTATATCTGTACAGGTATTTATGATACTCTATGATATTTTCGATTAGGATGATGATATATTATTTTTGTTGCCTTAATCATGTTTTACTTTAATGTGATGCATCAGGATTTGAATCACCCGGCTATTGGGATGACCGCCATAGGTTTTTTGGTCTGGATGGTCAAGAAGTTCAGTACTCGGTTTGTATCTCTCTCTCTCTAGATTTTGATCATTTCATTTGCTGTATTTGTAAATGTTCGTTTTTTTCCTTCTTCAGGGTGCGGAAACTGAAAGTTTGCCGTATGTATATTATTCACCTAGCTATGGATATGCAGAGTCTTCATATAACCCTTGCTACCCTTACATTCCTGGTGCTATGCTAGGAGTTGATGACCCATTTATAGGCACACAACAGTATTACACCATCCCGTCTTATGAAATCCCCATGCATTCTCCTGCTTACTACCCCATGGTCTTTCAATCCGAGCCAGAGATCATCTCAGGTAATGGAGCAGCACCCTTAGACACTGGTTCCTTTAGTGAAAAAAGTGTTGATGGGCTAGGACTGAAGAATAAAGTGCCTTCCACACCTGCAAATTTACTAACAGTACCAAGGCCTGCTTCAAATCAGACACGTTCCTCTGCTAGGGTATCAGAAGGCCCAAAAGCTAATGTTGGACCAAGTAAGCTTCCTGCAGCACAGGGAGGCTTTATATCTGGTAGTTTTTCCAGTTCGCCATCGTCACACGTGCTCCAGGTACATGAGTCCTATGTTCAGTTGAAATCAGGAAAATATTTTTTCTATATGATTAAGCTTAGAAGTTGTGCTTCCATGTACTGTTGGGTATCAAGATTCATTCCAGAGGCCTGCAGTATGCTGGGCAGTGGGCGCATTGTTGGATCATTAGTGACTTAGAGCATTGTAGTCTTGGTTTGTTACTTCATTCAAGTTGACATAATTTTAAAGCCCCTCTAGTCAGATATATTATGTCCCTCAGGTTTACAATGGTTGTTTTTTTTTCCTGAACCATGTAGCACAACTGTTAAAATCATTTTCTTAGGGTTTTTCTCCAAATTTTGGATTTACAGGGTAGAGGTGCTCAAGCTGTAGATAACATTTCACACGGGAAGACTTCATTTCGACGTGGCCAAATAAAAATGGCATTGTCTTCCAGTACTGCCTTGTCTAAATTCGAATCAATTGCTAATGGACAGGCTTCAATGGAAAAGAGTCCATCCAAGTCCTGCCATGGCAGAGTTTCAAATGACGTAAATGGAAGTCCAGATGGATCGACTGAACAAAATCGAGGCCCTAGAAGCAACCAATCCAAAAATCATTTCACCGTCAAAGCCTACACAACCAGAGCTGGAGAGAGCGATGCACAGGGGAACATCATTATTTATACTGATCAACATAACAGGGATGATTTTCCAATAGATTACATGAACGCAAAGTTCTTTGTAATCAAATCATACAGTGAGGATGATGTGCACAAGGGTATTAAATACAGTGTTTGGTCATCGACCCCAAATGGAAACAAGAAGCTGCAGAGTGCATATGAAGATGCCTGTAGAATAGCTGCGGGAGAGAAAAGAGGCTGTCCTATCTTCCTGTTCTTTTCTGTAAGCCACATTCCATTAATTCTGTATTACTGTATTTCCTTATGAACTATAGTATTCCACAAGCTTGCTTGTTAGATAGCAATCATCGTTTGAAAGATATTTGCACTTCAGTATTACATTCACTTACCTTTTCATTCTAGTAGGTCTTAAAGTATTTTTTTATTCTTATCTTCTGGATGCAGGTTAATGCAAGTGGCCAATTCTGCGGTGTTGCAGAGATGACTGGCCCCGTTGATTTCCACAAGGATATGGATTTCTGGCAGCAAGATAAATGGATTGGAAGCTTCCCTGTGAAGTGGCACTTTATAAAAGATGTATCTAATCACAACTTTCGGCACATCATTTTAGAGAACAATGAGAATAAGCCTGTAACTAATAGCAGAGATACACAAGAGGTATGCTTAGATTGATACCTGATACTTTTCACATTTCAATCATGCACCTTAACTCAGTCCTGCCTCCGAATCTGTATCCTTAAAGTTTCTTGTTTAATGTCATTGTTTTGTTTCTTGATTTTGGTGGAATGCATTTTGTTCAATACACAAACTTAGAGTTGTGTCAGATTATCAAGGTTGTTGAAAAATACAAAGAGAGAAAAATTGATACCAGAATACTAATATGGACTGTGTCGGAAACTAGTACATACAAAAGCACCAATTTAATAGATCAGTAAAGATCTTAGAAAAGTGTCCGAATTGATATTTTACTTCACCCAAGCAGCGACCTACTGCAGTCAGTTTTGCTTGGCTGCAGTTCTTTCCCCACCCACAGTGTGTGGGCAGCGAATTAGCTGTGGATCCATTACAAGTCACGTTTGTAATGGTTTTGAGATGTCATGCCCAGGTTTTGATGTTAGCTCCTTCAATTTGGCCAATACTCCTTATTGCCGTGGTCTTTGGCTTGAACTGAAAGTGTGTTATCAGATATTCAAGAGGTTGTTTAGATGGTCTACAGCCGGTCTATGCGTTCATTTTTCTCCTTCTCTGGTGTTTCTCTCTTTCTTTCTCACTATTTTCTCCTCGAATAACCAATTCGCATTTTGGCCTCCAAACGGGTTCTTGAAGCCATTTTCTCCACTGTGCATTCTGATGTTATTTGGTGTCCTTGTTTTTAGTTCTTATTTCAGATGGTATCAATATCTACATAATAAACAATGTGCTCATACTCTGCAATCCGCTTTGATCTTTTTGTTCACTTGGCAATTTTATGATATCAATGTCTATGAGGTAGCACATTTTGGCTCTGCTTGTAAAGCTTTTGACAATCCCTGTTTATGTGCAGATAAGGTATAAACAAGGTATCGAGATGCTTAAAATTTTCAAAAACTACAAATGGAAGACATCTTTACTTGACGATTTCATGTACTATGAAAATCGACAAAAGATCATGCGGGAGGAGAAAACTCGGTTACTGGTCAAAGGCTACGGAAGTTCATTCCTTAATCCTGCATTGGATTCCCCCCGGAAGCACAATTTTCTGTTTGACATGACTTCTGGAGAAGGGCAGAAAACTACCAAGCCTAGTGAAATTAATAGCTCGGATTCTGATGCCAGCAGCCTAAGTATTGCCAAGGGAAATTGTGAGCGCATTGTGGATGAACCAAAAGAGTATTATGTATCTTCAGTGAAGATTGGTTCACTCACAATCAACCCAAAAGAGGCTGTATCTAAAGCAGAAGCTGCATCTAATGTGGGTGCAGTAGGAGATACCAAGGCCATTGACACGCTCACAGTTGGCTCAATGCCTGTCAGAGTCAACAATGGCAACTCATCTGGTTTCTTAACAGTTGGGACTATCCCTATCGATCCTCCTAGCGAAACTCATCGTTGATGATGGAATGGTATCTTAGTGTTCGAATGTGTCGGTTCTTGTTCCTTACTAGTAAAAGAACGTGTACTCTTGTTAGGTCAAGTGTTTTACTCCCTCCGTTCAATTATTTAGTTCTTTCTTGAGAGTCGTTTCGTTTTGCGAATCAGAAAACAAAAGTACGGAAGTGCTTTTCATTTTGGTAGTCAAAATGACACGGTTTCAAAAAAAGACTAAGATCATGGGACGGATAGAGTGATATATTTAGTTCCTCTATTTGTTTTTCCTTTTTAAAGCCCTTCTTTGGGTTGGTCTGCTGTATGTTCAGCTGTTTCTAATGTCTTGTGTCTTTTTTTATTTTTATTTTTATTTTTATTTTTTTTATGGGGGATTATGGAGGTGTTTGGCTGATTTAACAGGAATACAGTGTGTCAAAGCCTTTCCTTTCTCCCTTTTTCTACTTTCCTCCAATGTTTAAAGATACACATATAGTATGATTTTCGTTTCCTTTTTCCTTGCCTAGTGGAGTGGAGTATCATTTTCTCTGTTGTGAACCTACTCAGAAAAAAAGCAGAGGCATTTGGTGCATTATTGGCACGGAGTGAGAGTGTTTATTGTAGATTCCTTTACTATGCAAAGGTTAACTCCAAGTCTAGCTCAAGTTATAAGAGTTGAAGGACTTGTTTTATCTATGCTCAGTGTTGGGAGTTCAAATCTTCCTTGCCTGCTAATCCATATGTTTGTTTTGTAGTAAGTGAAACTAGAGTTTAAGGACTTGATTTAGTTTTTAAGATACGGATTATATTATACTACGTACTATACAATTCGAGTAGTCGATCTCAGCTACTATGAGCATGATTGTTCAAAAAAATAATTTTACTCAAATTTTGTTCAAGCAATGGATGACTTGGAATGATTGTTAAGATGGCTATAGCGGATTATTGTTTTATTTTTTGAAAATGCAGGTTCTGGTTTTTTTTTAGCCGGACGATAAAGTGTTAGAGATTAATTGTTAGTAATTACGACAGAAGTCGAGCACCTCCTCTACAAGTCATTGTAGATAACTCAAACTCAGGACCTCTGCTTTTAAGAGGGAGAGCAAGAAACCAATCAGGCAATCACAATAGGTGATAGGTTCTAGGGTTTTGTTTTGTTTTTTCGTTGGCCAAAGGTTTTAGGTTTTTGTTGTTTTTTTTTCTTCCTAATATTGTAGACATAGGGGGGTGGGGGTGGTTAGAGAGAGAAATTAGTGAGTTAATTCACAGGGGGTTCAGAGGCTATTCATAATCATGAATTTACAAACGCCCACAACGAAATTCGAAACTCTAGTCTCCTAGAAGAAAGAGTCATGAGTTACCAACTGGGCTACAACCCCATTGGTAAGGTTGTAGGGTTTGTTTTTTCTTTTTTTTAATTTTTATCCGCAGGGTTCAAGGTTCACTCATGCAAATAAGTGATGGGTTGACCGTTTGACCACTTAGACCCACCATCTGGGTGGTAGTACAGTACTTGAAAGTGGGGGGGAAGTAAATAAGAACCACAATTTTCCAAGCGGTAGGTAACAAAGAAGAACTATTGGGTTAAAAACAAGCCCAGTACAGGTTAAAAGGCCGACTACAAATTACAAGGAGCACTGAAAGTTACCGCCGTGGAATGGCCCAATTATATGGCATGGAGTACACGCATGCATGAAGAGAAAATGTCTGACCGGTCCTACGTTTTACTTTCATAGCATGGAGTACATGCATGCAAAAAGAGAAAATGTCAGGCCGGTCCTACTTTTTACTTTCACAGGATGGAGTACATGCATGCATAAAGAGAAAATGCCAGATCGGTTCTACTTTTTACTTTCATAGCCGACCGGGAAAAACCCCATGCGTAAAAGCTCAGGGCCCAATAATATGGTTTTAGTTTCAATTTCCTAAAGAAACTTGTGTGTCATAATTTGCCATGTTTTATTATTTTTTTGAAGAAACACAAACAGAAATTAACATCTTTGTAAACACACACTCTAATTAATAGCTCAAATTTATAGTATCACTTTAATGGAGTAGATTGTTGTTACCTTTAACTTTGATGTTTTGTTTTACTCCTATCTCTTATTATGGTATGAACAATATTGTAGGTCTCATCATCCAATAAATAATCAAGAATCACAAGTTTGGCATTTACTTTTTCACATGAAAATTTGGAACGAGGAAAGGTATGTCAAACGTGACCTCAATATTTGACAATTCGGTTGAGTTGTTTCATACGCGAATTCCATTCATCTTGCTTCAGTTTTGAGTCACTGAGCTTACGTGCGACTTCATGGCAAAAATCGTAATCGTTCATCGCGTAGATTTGCAAAGCAAGCAAATAAAACATAAGTTGATCCAACGTCACGAATTGTGCAAACAAACCGCTTGTAGAAATAAAATAAAAAAATCACACACTTTCAGTTGTAAGCATCTTTTGTACGATTCAGTTTGTGTTCCACAAACGCAACTTCTTTACTATTGATGTCAGATTTAGTTAAAATCTTATGTGAATGACATTCTCCCGATTTCTAATGCGAATTTGCCACCAATAACCCAAAATCGAACCATATTGGAGGATACAAAATTGGACCCAAGTTCAATGTTATTCGGTTTGTGTTTTGAAGATAATTAGTTGAGAGAGATAAATAGAAAAAATTTATAAGTAACCATGCGTTGAAATTTTGAGACCCAAAACAAATAAGTGCTTCAGACTTTGTTTTTTCCACCACATATTAGTGTAAGTGCGGTAAAAAAGCCGCCGGGTCCAATGATACTAATCGGATAAGTTTCCCCAACACTAAGCTCCAATTCTTCCGTATACGGTAACGTGGTATCCAACACCCTTGTACAACACATATTTCTGTAAATGGACCATATATTTCTGTGGGCACCCCAACGCCTGCACTATAGTACATTTTTGTGGGACACCATTTGAAGGTGTCTAAAAACACCAGATAATTTTTCTCTCACGTATTCGTGAGTACCGCAACACGTGACAAAGGCAGCATCACAAGGCAAGTAGAAGTGGAATCCGCCGTACTGTGCGACTCCTGTAATCTTCTTGTCCCCTTTCTCAGCTTCCTCTGAAAATCGAATTTAGCTACCGCCGGTGAAAAGTCTATCTCACGCGCCGCTCTAATCAGATTCGACTTCTGTTAGCTCCGCTTGCTGAGGTCACCAGCCTCAATTCTCCGATCAGTTACATCATCTCTCTCTCTCTCTCTCTCTCTCTCTCTCTCAAGTTAAACATTTGTTTTTGTGTGAATTTTGTTGTTTGCTCAAGAAATTTCTTCTCTCGCCTTCTACCTCTACCTGGAGATGCATGACCTAATATGATACATTCTTGTATGGAGATTTAGTTACTTGAATGTTCAATTTGATATGGTTTCAAAGAATTTATCCGATGCTCAGCTAATTTCTTCCGTTTGTGAATTACATTTGCTCGAAATTGATATAATTGCGCTTCCCTGCCCTGATTAGTTTCCTACACACACATGCACACATGAGCTGTGAAGTGAGACAATGCCATCATCTTCATTCTAACCAGCGAGGAAAAAGACAATATTGCCCTTACTTTGATCAGTGATTTTTTCCAAGTTTCTGCCCAAGATGTGAAAAAACATGCTCTTTAAGTTTTTGAGACCCCTGAGATGGTTGCATGATTGTTAGTGAGCACAACGACGGGGGCGGAGAGGGAAATACGGTTAAACCTGTGGGGACATGATCAAAATGGGTGGGAATCCAATCAGAAAAAAGAGTTTGTGTCCCATTCAGTTTCGAATCATTGGATAACTTGGCAAGTCCAGTTCTAAGGCACCAAGTTTTCACATTGTTTAATAGCATCCCGTTGGGGCTTCAAAGCATCACGCATCTGATTAAGACCTTCAGACCCACAAAACAATGTGACACTATGAAATCACTTTTAGTCCCCTGTAAGCTTTAGACCCTGCCAAAATTTTCTCAATTTTCCGTAGCCAGTGCATTGCAGCAACTGTTGAGCAAGGTGTAGCCTTATATCAATTTGCTGGACTCATCGCAAAGACCACTGCCTCCAAAGGCAATTCTCAGTGCCATCGCAGTAGAAATTAGAACTAGGAATTAATGGGCTTAGAGCTTTCCATTCATGAGGGACAGGCCAAGGAGTCTTTCAATCATGCCCACACCTGCTACAATTAGCATCAGGTGGTAAGTTTGGATCCATTGGAACGTACTAGTTATAAGGAATCGTTCATAGCCAGCCATAGAGAAAAGGGAAACCTTTAGTGGTCCTGTCGCTTTCCCTATTAGCCACTTTCTCTTCTCGGGATCAGGATTAAATGTCAAGGACTGCAAATCAGCAGATTTATCGTGCAAATTCTAGAAAGAACCCCACCAAATCATGGGGTCTGGATTGGTTGATGAAGGCTCGATCCAAACTCATGTATTTTATTTGCCCAATCTTTTGTTATGTGAAATGATTCCAAACAGTATGCACTCAGTATTTTAAACAGAGGCTGGAGTATTGTGAGCAGAAGGTGGATTCGTTAAATTTTTTGTTACCACGGTAGGATTGCATCCATCTTCTATGGTGGTTTTTGGTTTTCCACTCACTGGCACAGATTAAGATGCTTTATCATAATATAAAATTGTAGCTTTCTTCATGCGTTCAGAACACCAAGTCTTTACTCAGAGTTGCATCTTTTACTCAGAGTTTGTATGGCAAAGAATTGTCCACTGGTTTGATGCAACCCAAAAATTTCAACCTCATCATTTTATTCCTTTCCCTTACCCAGGGAGGGCTGCACTTTTATTAGTAGATTTCTTTCCAACCAACCATTGTGCATCAGGCATCGTATACATTCAATGTTATCTCATGCATCAATATGTTGATTATGATTGTTTCTTTTGCAGAGACTTAATGCAGTTTTCACTGCATTAGATTTGATGATCAGTGATTGGATGCACCTTCTTGATTCGAAAATTGTCAGAACGTCAGCAATAACACACTCCATCTCTTACTTTGGTTTTGTGGTGTGGGATACCATATTTTCCGTACAAATACAATTCATTAGGACTGCATAGTTAGCCTACTCACCATGCCAAACTTTGAGAGAACCATGCCAAAGATTGAGGTTCCGGATTTAGAATTGCCAGTGGAGAACATGCATTCAAGGCCTATTGGGGTACTCCTTCTTCTTGGAGATAATTTATTAGTGCCATCTTAATTTGGGTCCGTCCAATTTTTAAGTTAACTTTCATGAATTCTTGTTGTATCAACTCTATTAAATTTCACACTATATTTATCATTGCGGGTTAGGAATTATAGGGTCACTGCTACAGTTCTTTGGTCACTTCCGTGAAGTATTAGTGGTGCTCAAGGAACAGCATCATTTGAAAAGCTTTAAGACACATACAACATTGGCAAAAGCACGTTGAAAAGCATGAATAGCAATCGTTGTGTCACTCATTTTGTACCACTTAGAACTTTGAACAAAAGATGCTGGATAGAAGAGAAAATGCTAAAGATGATTACCATTGAGGCAAAAAATATCTACAAGGTTTTTGCCTCTTTAGAAACTTTTCTTCTTCATCTTCTACAGAAAGAAACCTTTCTCATGGAAGCTATTTTATTGGCAACAACTATTTAGAGGCTGTTATCTCAAAGCATGATATTGCCTGCTTTCTCAGGAGCTACTTGGTTTCACTAGGCATCCTGACAAAATTATGGACAGGTTGAGTAAGGGGAGCCTTCACAGTTTTTATATCTAATCTATATAGCAAGGCTCTCACGTGAAATTAATTTTTCATTCCTCTGGACTGTAATTGCTTTTTCTGCCACATTTGCTGTAATTTTTGTGTCATTAGACACTTGTGATCATTTATTTTTTTCTGCAGAAGTTAGAAAATGGATGGTAACTTTTACTCCTGATAATTCTGTATTCTTATATCTCTTCTTCTTTGTTGTTAAAATTTATTCTAGGAGAATGTTGCAAGCTCATCGGGGAGCAATGTAAGATCGTCTTTCATAGCAATGGGATTCACACAATCTCTTGTTAACAAAGTTATTGAAGAAAAGGGTAATTTATGTTGCACAAAAGCACTTTTTAACATTGTTTACCTCCAATCCATTTAAGCCTTAATCAAGAAAGTGTACTACTGTCTTTGATGATTTTGATCATAAAGAATGTTTTTTTTCCTTTTCACTCTAGGTGAAGACGATGTTGACTTAATACTGGAGACCCTTTTTGCATATTCTGTAAGTGACCCTTTCTTGTGTGCAATAAACATCGAAACTTAATTTTCTTCAGTCGGCATAGAATATTGAAATATATCTGTAATGATACATGGGATGAAACAGGCTCGTGAGAATCCACAATCTGAATCTTCTGATTCTCTGGATGGCTTATTTAGTGACAACAAGGATGATATCACCGCAGAAAGTCATCCGCAAGAGGTATTTGCTGCCATCTCGGTGTGGAACTCTATTGTCTTCTTTGGTTTCTATCTTCACGTGGGAAGATGCGGTGTTTTTTCAGACCAATTTCTATACGTCATATAAGATTTTCTTTCTTTAAGATGGACTTATTGTCCCCCAATCCTGTTCCTTTCTATTCTTTTTTTGGGTAATTCTGTTCCTTTCTATTCACTCCCAATAAGAATCTTATTTTGTTGATTAATGGCAATCTTTTTATTGTTTCTCAACCATATGATCTTAATTCACAAATATAGAGACTCTGCGACAGCTAGAATGCTTAGTTATCCACGTCTTTTATGTCAAATTTTGTGGAAGTGAGCAGTATGAATTTTCAACCAAAATACATTCAGTACAAGCTAAACCAGAACTCACAAGGATATTCTCCTTATAGTTATAATTCCTCTCTGTGGCCAAAGTTGGAAAATTATCAAAAGATCGTATTTTAAGTTTTCAATTACAACAAAACGTCCCTGTAGCTCCTCGGTTCTTGGAGGTTTAGGGAGGCCACTGTTTCAGTGGTATTCTGAGAGCAGCCACTTTGTGCATATATTGCCAAAGGTTAGGTCTGTCTCCAATCATCCCCCGCCCATACCCCCAATGATTGGGGACTAGATGGGTTCCGTTATGTTGTTGTTGTTGTTGTTGTCTAATGTGAAGTATTTGGAAGGATATGATAAATGAGTGCTCTCATATGAAACAGGTTCTTCGGAAACCATATTCGGAATCATCAGATTCTCTGGACGGCTTGTTTGGTGATGATAAGGACACAAGCTGTTCCCCCAACATTGCAGGGCTTATATGTCCAAAAGAGGTGCGCTTGGAATGATGTTTGTGCTATTGTTATGCTCTTTTGCTTTGAATTTATTGAGTATTTGTCTTTTATGGAAATGGGAGTAGATATAATCACTCTTTGAGTGTTTTTATTAAGTTTCTGAATTGCTTAAGTTATTTGTGATTTGGCCTAATCCCCAAACCAATGCAGGAGCCTGACATTCTTGATGGAGGTAATGATGACAGAAGAGCATCATTGCTAATGATGAATTTTTCAGTCGACAAAGTCGATTTTGCAATGAATAAACTTGGTATGCAAATATTTCTGCTGGAGGAATTTTTTCTTTTCGCCTGCCTATGGTTATGCGTCAGCATGGGCTTGCCATATGATGTGTTTGGGAACCCTCAACCAAACGAAATTTCACATAGAGCCTACCAGGATTCTCCTTACCATATTGATCTGCATATTTTTGCTCTTCCATTTGCAGATTAACTTATGACGCTTTATGTCACATGCGAATCTTATTGTAACTGTCTTGCTTTCAGTAAACTTTCACGAGTGTGTGAATGATACTTGCTTTCCATACAATTGTTTTGTAGCCTTGTGAACTTCTTGTGTAGATTTTTGGTGGTTATATAATTGCACAACAGGGGTTCATATTTGAACATGTGCTCATATTTCTATGCATATTCCTCCACAAAAGAAACCTACGATTTATGTCTGTCAATGTAAGTGTTATTTTTCCCGTGACCTAAGCTGTTGATCATTTGTTGTCTGGGGTACACTGTCTCCATGTTTTTGTTATGCGAAAGACTATTAGGGTTAATAAAACTTTTTCCTGCACCTTTGTACTTACTGTTGTAACAAGTGTGGAGTTGTGAGATTGACTTTGTTCATTCTCATGTGGTGTACAGGTGGAGATGCTCCTATCAGTGAACTAGTAGACTTTATCTTTGCTGCTCAGATTGCTGAAAGCCAAGGACATGATAACACACACCATGGAAACGAAGGAACAATCGAGGTCTTTGATGATTGTTTCATTGTTATATTCTCTTGAATTGTACATATGCATACATTACACTTTTGGTTAAGCAACAATAGTTTCAAACTCCATACTTTAGAATGGTGAAGTCCTGGCTTATGCTTGTGGTTTACTGCAGTCTGAAGCAATGGTTTTATTTGGCTGACGTGTTGTTCCCATCTCATATTTGAGAGCGCTGCAAATGGTACAATTCATGTCCATGTCGGGTAGAGAAAATATAAAAACTTGGAAGACTTGGAACAGATATTATTCTCGTACTATATAGGCTAAGCAATGGTAGGAATGTAGGGACATGTATAGCCTGATCTGTTTAGACTAAGCAACGGTTGCCACATCTGTTTACTTTGTTATTTATTGAGGTAGTGGATGCTTAGACTAGTATAGCCTGATCCTACCTCTAGGGCAATATGGTTGGGTATGTTTTAGCTGCATGATGCTAAGTATTGTTTATTGAAGTAGTGGATGCTTAGAGTATTATAGCCTGATCCTACCTCTGGGGCGATGTGGTTGGGTATGGTTTTTAGCTGCATGATGCTAAGTGTTTACTTTAGCAACCAGGTTATGTAACTATGCATTCATGCATTTCCATCTTGTCATAGATCATTTAATTAGTCTGTTGTCAATTACCCTATGGTCTATGGTTACACTAAAATAGAAAATCCACAGGAAGCTTCTACTGAATCCTTGTTTGGGACTATGGAGAAGACACTTCGATTGCTTGAAATGGGATTCTCCGAAAATCAAATTTCTGCAGCAATTGAGAAGTATGGTGAGTTATCAAGAAATAAGTATTTCAATATACATCACTTTTCATTAGCCCTTTGGATGCTTTTTTTTTTTTTACAGCAACTTATGTTGTTCAAATTTTGTTTTCTTCCTCTTCTATTCTTCAGTTTCTTAAATTTTTTACCTTTACATCTTGTCTTTGTTCTTCTGATTCTTTTTATCATATATTTTTCACCAATTTTTTTCCCTTCAAGGACAACTGACCATTTTTAGCTACTGATACTCTTTTTGTTTTGTGCCTTTCTATTTTCTCTTTTGGTTGTCGTTAGTTCATGCTGAATTGGCTCCTATTGGTTTCTTGCATATTACATCAATTCCAGTTGCTTAGGTCTTAGTGTTATGAATCTCTGATGCTCTCAACTGAATATATTCCCTTATGATTTAACATAACTAACTGGTCACATAAATACGAAAACCAAGCCAAACCAAATTGAGCCTTACGTCCCAATCACTTGGGGTTGGCTACATGAATCCGTTTTCTCCATTGAGCTCTGTCAAGGGCCACTTGTTCACACAAACCCATTATACTCATATCTTTGTGCACAACAGCATCTAATGTCAATTTAGGTCTGTCTACCCCTCCCCGTAGCATTGCTACCTAAAGCTATCCTATCCACTCTCTTAACTACTGCATCTTCCGGTCTACGATAGACATGCCCAAACCATCTTAACCTATTTTCCCTCAACTTCTCCTGTATAGGTGCTAAACCTACCATCTCATAAACTGTTTCATTTTTAATCCTATCTCGTCTAGTCTTACCACACAGCCACCTCAACATTTTCATTTCTGCTACACTCATGTTGCTCACATGTTGTTTCTTAATAGGCCAACATTCTGTCCCATAAAGTATCGCTGATCTTATGGCAGTTCCATTGAATTTTTCCTTCAATTTTGTGGTACCCTCTTGTCACATAGTACACCAGTAGCGCTTCTCCACTTGAGTCACCCCACTTGGATCCTATGGGTCACATCATCAGCAATCTCTCCATCTCTACTAATAATTGAGCCTAAATACCTAAAATGATCACTCTTTGGTATCTCCTGGTCTTGGATCATCACTTTTTCTTCATGCGCATTACTGGTACCACTAAACGTGCACATCATATACTCAGTTTTACTCCTATTTATCCAAAAACCCTTTGACTCTAATGCTGCCCTCCAAAATTTTTAGTTTCGTATTAACACCTCTAGCGGTTTCATCTACGAGGACAATGTCATATGTAAACATCATACACCATGGTATATCCTCTTGAAATTGTCTAGTCAATTCATCCATAACTAAGGCAAAGAGGTACGGGCCATGGGGGCTCAGGGCTGACCTTTGATGTAATCTTACGGTGATTGGAAATTCACTTGTTTCCCCTATTGGTGATCTAATGGTAGTGACGACACCTTCATACTTGACTCTAGTCACCTCGATATATCCTTTGGTCACTTTTTTTCTCTCTAGAACCCACCGTATGATGTCTCTAGGCACCCTATCATAAGCCTTTTCTAAGTCTATGAAAACCATATGGAGGTCTTCTTCTTTGCTCTGTGTTTTCTACCAATCTCCTTAATAGGTAGATAGCTTCCATGGTTGATCTTCGAGGAATGAACCCAAATTGTTTATCTGACACCGTGGTCACCATCTTCAAGCAATGCTCAATAACTCTTTCCCACTAGTAAAGCATCCAACTCCAAACCAATTGGCAAAGAGTGGAGAGGCCGCCCAGGCTCATATACTAGTTTTGGAGGAGATAATTAACCGATGTGGGACAAATCTCAACACTCCTCTGCATGCGCGACCCCCGATTCGCACGTGGAGAGGTCAACAAAGGATCCGGAACACACGGATCACAATAAAACAAAGTGCAACTGTGGCATAAACAAAGGGGAAAATCCTCCGAAAAGCCTAGCTTTGATACCATGTTAAAGTATCCAACTCCAAACCAATTGGCGAAGAGTGGAAATGCCGCCCAGGCTCATATACTAGTTTTGGAGGAGATAATTAACCGATGTGGGACAAATCCCAACACCCACAACTTCATCATATGACTCATCAATTTAATACCTTTATAATTCTTGCAGCTTTAAATATCCTCTTTATTCTTATAGATAGGTACTAAGGTGCTCCTCCTCCATTCGTCGGGCATCTTCCTAGTCATAATAATATTGTTGAACAATTTCGTCAACCAAGTCACCCCTAAGTCAACTAGGCTTTTCCACGCTTCTATAGGGATACCATCTGGTCCTAAGGCTTTAGCCGGTTTCATCATTTTCAAAGTTTTAACCACTTCGAACTTTTGTATTCTCCAATAAAACTCATATTCTATGTTCTCGCCAGGTACATACACTTCCTCCCCACCAAAGCCTCCTTCATGTTTCTCGTTTAACAACTTATCAAAATACGACTTCCATCTATCCCTGAACACCACCGAATCAATACCTTTTATACACTTAACTTGAGAAATGTCTCTAGCTTTCCTTTCTCGCATAAATAACAAGTACTAAAAGACATTTGAAATCAATCCGGAACACGATGTTTTCTGGTACACGATGTTCTGCATTAACAATGTTGAAACCATATGCAGTGCTGAAGTTCTTTTACCACTTTTTAGGTCGCTTTTTATGTCATGACTCTCTTTTCACTCCAAATATCAACATCTCTTTCCAAGAGAAAGGTTATTTTCCAAGTTTTACCATTGAGATGCGCTCCTCTCTGGAAAACGTAATCATTCTGCTTCTGATACTTACGACAACTTTTTTTTTTGAACAGCAATACTTATGACAACTTTCTTTACATCACAAACTTCCTATAAAATCTTTGTTGGCTGTCTTTATATTAGAAGAGAAACCTTGCAATGAAGTCCATTCTCCCCTATACAGAGAAGCTGAGAGCTACATGATAATGCAAGAAAAGATTAAATGGACCCTAGGCCAGTATAACACATTCTCATCAAGACCTACAAATCACTGGCTCCGGTTATTGAAATGGAGCTGCGGGAGGACATTTTATGAGAGGACTTGGTTCCATTGGGACTTCAAGTATTTCTAACTTGATAGGATTGGATTTCAATATGAAAATGAAGATTTTTTCACTCCAAAAACTCCTTTTTGAAACCAAATTAGACTGATAGAGAAACTTCAGATATAAAACTTGACCCATATGGCTAAAACTTTAAGCAATGGGCATCAAACCAAGCCATCATGCTTGAGTGTTTCATTAACTATGTTTAGCTTGCGCTTCTCATGTACTGCCTGTAGATAGAGGTGATGTCTGTTTAATTTGCCTTCTAAGAACCTACATCCTTCCTTAGATGTCCTTTTGTAGCTCATTTATATTATGAAATTATGTAATCAAATTCTTGTTCCCAACATAAATTGTCTCTCTTTTTTGATGGTACCATCTCTTTTAAGAATGCAACTGACAACTGTTGGTTTCCTAAGAATTTTGCTTATTTGTACTTAATAGTCATGTCATCCATGTTCTTGGTCAGGCATGCATAAACAGTTTGCTTCCAACTCTTCTGTTATATCTTTCAGGTTCGGAAGTTCCGATTGCCGAACTTGCCGGCTCAATTTGTGGTGATGAAATTGCTGGTCCTTGCAATGCCAGTTACAAGGATGCCAGTTACAAGGTTCTTATCCCCTTGTATTATCATTTAAGTTTGTTTTACTGACATTCTTATTTGCTTAGTATAAACGTACTGTAAAACTTTCGCTGTCTTTCTAATGACCATTCAATAAGTGTTCTCAGAAGTATTAATAAGCATGCTCTCTGTGATTAAGTTGACGGACAAGATCTTGCAACTCTAGCGATGTTAATGCTTTGGTTTTGACAGTTCTAATGAATCTCCTTTTAGCCAAAAGCAGCTTTGGAATTTTATTTTATTTTTTGATGAGAAAATGCTTGCAAGATCTGAGACCATAAATTGAAATGAGAGCTCAATTTTGTTTTGCTTCCAAGTCTTCTTGTTAGCTTTATATCTGAGTATGCTTTAGTCTTGTGTAAAGCAGTTACTATTGGCAATTTTATTGCTTTTTGGTTCTCTCTTGCTTAATGTGGTAATTCGGACATACATGCTCTTGTTACTTCTATTGGCTGATTTACTGACACGAATACTTTTTGGTTTCTTGCAGCAACCTTTCAGCTCTTTCAGCAGGAATTATTCAAGTACTCGACCCAATTATAGGTCATGGGCTAGAGCGGTGAGAGATGAGTCATGGGCTAGAGGGGTGAGAGATGATCTAGGAAGCTGTTCTTTTGATCCAATGAAAGTAAAGATTGAGGAATCTAGTGGAGGAGCTGTTTCTCATGATTTGGGCATTGACTTGGGGAAGTACAAAGGAAAAAGGCCAAAAGAGGAATATATTGATGAGTTATGCAATTTGAAGAGGCCAAAACAAGAGTATGATGAAGATTTGAGCAGTTCTCTTGGACCAATTTTGTTAGAAGCAAGAAAAGTGGAGTCTAATTCTAGCAGCTTTCGCACGTCAGTACCCCAAATAGAGCGTGGCCGTAAAACGGGACGAATGGAAGAATTTGAAATGTCTGCTAAACTTTCCCGGACGATGTCATCGAGAAGTGTTGATCAAATGGTATCTAAGCATCCATATTTCTTCTATGGAAATGTTATGAATTTGTCTCAAGACTCTTGGATGAAGATATCACAGTTTCTATATACGATGGTGCCAGAATTTGTTAATAGCCAGTTCTTTTCGGCCTTGAGTAGGAAGGAAGGCTATGTACACAATCTTCCTTCTGAGAATAGGTTTCACATTCTCCCGAAGCCTCCAATGACTATACAAGAAGCAATACCGCATACGAAGAGATGGTGGCCATCGTGGGATACAAGGAAGCAATTGGGCTGCATCAGTTCGGAAATCTCTGGGGTTTCACCTTTGTGTGATAGGCTTGGAAAGGTATTAACTAATTCAAGAGGGTTACTTTCAGTGGAGCAGCAGAGAGACATCCTCTATCAGTGCAGGACAGCAAACCTTGTTTGGGTTGGCCATAATAAACTGGGCCCCATGGAGCCAGAACATCTGGAGCGAATACTGGGATACCCGTTGCATCACACCCGTCCTTTTGAGTCGAGCCTAAGGGAAAGACTTCAATCTCTCAAAAACTGCTTTCAAACAGACACATTGGGGTACCATCTGTCCGTTTTAAAACCTTTGTTTCAGGGAGGGATTACTGTCTTTTCAGTTTACAGTGGAATTGGCGGTGCTGAAATTTCTCTGCACCGTCTGGGCATTCACTTAAAGGGTGTAGTTTCGGTGGAGCCTTGTGAAACGAAGCGGAAAGTACTCAAGAAGTGGTGGCAGATTACTGGTCAAACTGGAGAATTGGTTCAGATTGAGAGCATTCAAAAACTAGCTAGTAACAAGCTTGAGGACCTAATTGTGAAGTTCGGTGGTTTTGACTTTGTAATTTGTCAGAACTCCTATACTCACTCGTCAAAAGTTCCTACAACGGCCACGAATAGCGACAGCCTTGGAGATTTTGACTTCTCGTTGTTTTATGAGTTTGTTCGTATTTTGCAACGCATCAGGAATACGATGGAGAGAAGCCGGTGACTTGTTCCCCTTTGTGCTTGCTCTAGGACCCCTGTTTTGGTCAATTTGTTGATAATTTTCTTTTCTATGTATTTGGTCTATTTAGACACTGATTGCAAACAATACTCTGGTTATCGCGCTCGTCGAGAATTTGACTAATCTTGTCTGTAGTGTCTTGTCATTCACAAGACTAACCATTTGGTACAAGTGCAACTCTCTACATGTGGTGGATCAATAATGCTACATCCACAACTTTTTACCACAACCAGCCACAATTTCTGGCCTGTTTGTTTTGGTGTTTTTCTTCTTGGACCCTTAATACACAACAGTTGTGGTTTCTTGCTTGTTTTGGGAGAAATGCACCGCACCAATCATCAGTTGACAACTCCTTTTGGATTGCAATAGCGATGTATGCCATGAATGACACTTTTAGCATTCAAGGTTCATTCAGGATTGAGGAAAAAAAATCCGGAAGTGTAACGATGTATCTCGTGAAGTCCATGAACGTAGCCCGATAAAATTTGACAGGGGTGGAATTGGGTAATGGGGAAGTGGTTCTGCTCTGGTGGAGGGAAGAGGCGGTGATGACGAGTGAGTAATCGCGTGGAGCAAAGCTCTCCCTTTTTTTTGTTTTTGGCGATTCAGTAACTTCTCAGACACCATACAACTAGAGATGAATAAACCACAAAACATAGGTGATGCGTCCGTACTAATGCTACACCAGGAATTCTTGTCGTGGACCCAAAACAAAGAAATACAAATCAAGCTACACTCCTACTTTCAGTGACAGTTAATCGCAAATCAAACCAATTCATGCAACGTGTAGCCAAGGGCGGTACTACCTATAGTTTTAGGTGGGCTATAGCCCATGTGAGTTTAGAAAAAGTAAAAAATTTATATGTAAAATTTTAGCCCAACAAGTTTTAGCTCACCCCATTTTCTTTTTGTAGCTCAATCCATTCTAGATAATTATCTTCGTAGGAAGAAAACTTGTTGAGAATATCGACTCAGATTCGATAATAAATTATTTCTACTCTTGAAAACTACGAAGGCACAACTTCAATAAGGTAAAACTTCAATTGAGTAAGTTTTTTGTATGTTTCTTTTGTTTTTTTTTTTGTACATTTACTTACTTCTATACAAGTTTGTTGGACATTAATTATAATTTTTTTTTGTACTCTCACACACACGTGTGTGTGTATATTAGTTTATTAAATTTTGGATTAGTACAGAGTAGGTTAGATTCCTGATTCCACCTTTCCACCTTTGCGTGTAGCCACCATAAGTCAAAATAAGTAGCATTTGAATGGAAAAGCAGACAAAAGGAGTTCTCTGTGAACAATTCAACACTATAAAATTCACTATAATTGCTTGCTAAGTTTCAAGCTACTATTCAACGACTGAGTCAAAAAATCTCACATAAAGCGTAACCCTTGAACATAATAAGGATATAAATTTACGGTGTTGGAAAACAATCGGACACAACTCACCCGTCAGAGAGAGAGAGAGTACAAAACATTCTTTTACCAGAAAATAACACAAAGCTACATGAATGTAAGCTTGGCATGCTAATCTACCAAACAGTTAGCTGCCATTAAATGAAGTTTTAATGTGGATAAGATACCCCATTCCTAATAAGAATGATTTGCTGGATCGATTGAATAGAGCAGCTATTTTCTCCAGATTTGATTTAAAATATGGATATTGGCATATTCAAATACAGGAATCTGATCAATATAAGACAGTTTTGCAGTTCCTTTTAGTCACTACGAATGGAATGTAATGCCATTTAGTCTGAAGAATGCACCTTCAGAATTTTGTAATTAAGACCATGGACTACATGAAGAGGACAATAATCCCTTCACATGCTTGGCAGGGGAATTCCAAGACCCCTACGAAGACGATGGGACTACACAAGCACTGAGCTTGGTTTTTAGAGAGAGAGAGAGAGGGCAAACCAAAACCTGCCTCTACAAAAACAGACGCGTCCTTTATATAGAGGACTTTACAGGACCTAACAGGGAATAAAATAACAACCAGAAGTGAAAATATTTGTCGGGTACGCTCTGGCCCCATCAATACAAATAATTTCCACCGAATGTTGGTTGTCCTATTAAAACCACTCCATATTGAATGTCTTCAAAATTACTCCATAATTGAGTCTTCTGTAGAACTTTTTCTTGAAAGTCTCCATTATTGAGACTTTCTTTATGTATAACGAAATTGACTTTCAAATGCCATTTTTGGTGAACAACTTTATTAATAGAATTTAAATAACTCAAATCATTAGCATTGCTAGATTCACCCTTAGTCTCCAAAACAACCATTCTTGTTTTTATGTCATAAAACTTTTGAATAGCTTTATTTTGGAATGATTTTAGCAGCTTTATTTCTACTTTCAAAGTATTTATCTCCCCTTTTAGTTCAGGGACAGTAACAGGTTTATAATTGTCAACCTGTTCCAGTCTGTCTAAAACAGTTTTTAGGCTGTAATTCTCATTAGGTATCTGAGGTCTTTCCTCTTCTTCTTCTTCCTTAGCAGAAGAAATACAAGTTTCAATTATTTTGATTTTTAATTGAGGGTCTTCAATTTGATCAATTATATCCAATAGCTCTTGTTGTTTCTCAATAAGGACATTAATACTGAGACCATTCATTTCAACAATTGCTTTCCAATAATTATCAAAAGTCGAACCTTCAAGATTCGTACAACTACAATTATTAGGAATGTCTTCTTCATCCAAATTGGAAGAAGTATCCTCTTCGTCAGAAAGATCATTTATTACTTCTTCTGATTCTGAATCACTCGAGTTAAGAAGAAGTTTAAAGAGGGTTTGTCTTAGATCTTCGTCCAGCTGGAGTTCTTCCAACGTTTTCTTTCATGATGTCATCTGCACGCTCCGAAAAAGTCCGGGCAATCGCCTCTTGCTCACTCTAATTGGGTTCTTGCAAATTCCTGACCACAACTTCCACAGCTATTGGCATCACCTTCTCGAGGACTTCATTGCCCGCGTCGTTCCACATTGACTTGCCCAAACTCAATACCTGAGCAGATCTCTCTTTCTTGATGCTAGCTCGTATACACGTTCGTACAACGACTACAAGGACCATTGCATCTAGGTAGTCAACCGTGGGACAGTGATCTGTGCGATACTCAATCAATTCCCCATGCGAACCAGGGGATCATCGACATTCATAGCTCTTTCAAGTATATGACGAAGCCTCATAATATATCGATGACAAAGCCACGGTATCCTTCCCTCACGAAGATTGTCGCCAGCAACGATAAGAATACTACCTACCCGCCATGTCGTAACACTTGGGATTAGAGATACACGTACGTAGAGGTGGCAAACGGGCGGGTCTGGGCGGGTTTGGGCGGGTTGAAACGGGTCGTGGGTCAAATATGGGCGGGTCAAATATGGGTCAAAACAAACCCAAATCCGCCCGACCCGACCCGTTTTCCTTTCCTTTCCCTTTTTTTTTTTTTTTTTTTTCTTTCTTTCTTTCTTTCTTCTTGTCCCCTCCCCTTCTGATTTGTCTCATCAAGGGGATTCAGAAAAGAAAAATTCTATGATTAAAACTCAAATTTTTTTTTGAATAAAACTGAAGCAATTAGAGGACTTTAAAATGAGTGAGAATTTAGGAAGGCAAGGGTGGAAGAAGTAATTAAAAGTCAGTGCTAATGTAGTGTCGGAATACCATGAGTTTTTTTTTTTTTTTTTCATTTCCAAACAGTAACGTAACTTCGACGATGAGTCAGAGGCCGCATCAGAGAATTGTCTGGAAGGCGATGATTGCACCGATTGTACAGTTTCAGTCTTCATTGTGTTCGCCGAAGCCGCCGCTTAGATTTGGATTAAAAAGTCAAGTGACTTTTTTTTTTGGTTCTATTCATATTTTTTTTTGTATTTGTTTGTTTTGTGACAAATTTTTTATCTCTATTAGTTCGTCTCGATGAGAGAATCGAAAAAGTATTTTTTTTTTTTACTTTTACCCTAATATTTTTTGTAATATTCAAGATAAATCCCAACAACCGGCTTCTGACCCGACAAACTTTAAAGGACTTGATAACGCCTAATAAGTTTTGGAACATGATACCTTGTAATTGAACAACTCGTGGAGTTTCAGGTCTTGACCACCGGCCAACCCTTTCGGATACCCCTGGACATTTCATGAACAACAGTGCCCAATTGATGCAGTCAAGTTGGGAAGTTCCTACCCCCAGAAAAAATTTCCAACAAAACATCGACCGATGCAGGTACTGAGAACGTCAGGGTCTAAATGAATAAAATTTCCAGATTTGTTTTAGTTTAGTTCTTTTTTAAAGTCTTTGAGAGAGAGAGAGAGAGAGAGAGAGAATTTGTAAGGGAATCTGTGTGTGTGAGAGAGAGAGAGAGAGAGAGAGAGAGAGAGAGAGAGAAATTGTAAGGGAATTGAAGTGAAATAAAGAAGAACGAATTTGGTCCAGGAGGCGATTAATTTTTGTGCAGGAATGTGTATTCTAGGTTTAACCCAAATTGAACCAATTTTTAACCCATCTAAACCCATGTAAATATGGGTTTATATGGGTCCAACCCATATCAACCCATTATACAATATGGGCGGGTTGGGTTGGGTTACATGTGGGCGGATTTGGGCGGGTTAAAAAATATGGGTTGAGATTGCCACCTCTACACGTACGTTAAAACCTGAAGAAACAGACCAACAAACTGCACAAGTAAATAAAATAAAGAAGAAGAAGAAGAAGAAGAAGGAGGAGGTTTGGAAACGTACTACTACGCCAGACAGAACAGAACAGAACAATATACTGTAGAATACTAGTAGTAGAATAGTAAATCGAAAGGGAGCGACTGCTTCAAAATTCAAATACATTAGACCATAAGAACATCACGTCGGTGATGAGACATAAATGTACCTACCGACCAATCGTCGAAGTGGAGACTCGGGAGAGAGCCGGGGGCGTGAAGAACGAAATACTGTTGTAACGGAACGTTATGCGCGAACGAGAAAAGAAAACTAAACAAGAAATCATAAGAGACACAAGATATACGTAGCCTAATGTGGGACAAACGAATTCTAGGCATTTCCAACAAATACTCCTACTAAAAAGGAGATCAATTTGGGGAATTTATAGGTAGGGGGAGGAGCGACTGAAGGCATTGGGATCCTCTCTCTGTCATGAATCATGATCCTCCTTAGACCATTTGTGGGGTTTCACATTCAATGTAGAATTGCCCCCACAACAAATGAATCCATCTAATGGCTTCGTAATAGTCCACATTTTTCGTTTTTTGGTTCTCATTAATGCATTTCCACGTGATTAACGTACTCGGCCAGCTTATGAATTGTTCTGAGTCTTCTGACCGTTGTTGTGGGCCTAAAAAGAGCCCACAAATGGAGCGGATTGAACGATACACAACTGGACAGGATCTGCACCCATGGTGACCGGAGATGCCTATATCAAGGGGAGCTTTTACTCAAAATTTTATCCAAATCCAATTACAAGATGGGTGAAACCCTAATTTATCACTTCTAACATTTAGTAGTATAGTATTCCACAAAGGAGTTTATATTGCGGCATACACTTTTCACGCTTTTTTCGCTCAGATGATGGAGGAGAACGCATCAGAAGAGTCGCCCAATGATGGAGGCGAACGCATGGAAGACTCGCTCGAATGATGGAGGCAAACGCATCCGACAAGTCGGTTCTCTTTTTTTTCACAAAGTCGATTCATTATAAGTTATTGGACTAAAGACGAAGGGTTTTTACGTATTTGCGAGACGACTTAGAGTGCTTTTAAAAGTTTGATGTATTAATGTACTACATTTTTATGCCTTTAACGAATTCTTTTGTGAATTTTATCTAGTACTATTTTCTTGTTTTTTGTTAACTATTTTCGTATGGCACAAATTCAATCCTCTCTTTCTATGGTATTTTGAATTAATCTTAGTTTTTATGAACAAAAAATAAAAATTCTAAAGGCTAATGCCTCAAAGCCTTGAGGCGAGTGAGGCTTACGCCTCGCCTCACGAAAGGTCAACAACCTTGCCTTGCGCTTTCGCCTCTGAACTCTTTGCTAGCTGTGGGTATACAATATATCTGCCAACCGGATGCACCTTTGTCAAGAACTCGGCCGGTGACCACCTCCAGGAGGAGCGTGCCCTCCTCCACAAGCTCACCTCCAAGAGGAGCATGCCCTCCTCCACAAGTGCACCTCCAGGAGGAGTAGGCCCTCCTCCACAAGATTCACCTCCGGGATGGGCATGCCTCCTTCATAAAGCTCATCTTCGGGAGGAGCATGCCTCCTCCACAAGTTTCACCTCCAGGAGGAGCAAGGCCTCCTCCACAAAGTCCACTTCCATGAGGAGCATGCCCTCCTCCACGAACTCGCCTCCAGGAGGAGCATGCCCTCCTCCACAAGTGCACCTCCAGGAGTAGCACGCCTCCTCCACAAAGTTTCTCTCCGGGAGGAGCGAAGCCTCCTCCACGAGCCTTGCCTCCGCCGAAGCAAGGCCTCTTCCACAAGCTTCACCTCCGGGAGGAGCAAGGCCTCCTCCACGAGCCTTGCCTTCGCCGAAGCAAGCTTCCTCCACGAACTCCGCCCCCGGAAGAGCAGAGCCTTCTCCAAGAATTCTCCACCCGCGGAGGAGTGAGGTCACCTCCGGGCACCTCACCTCCTACTTAACATTTTGAAGACTCTACGAATACTTAAAGGCGACTCTACACACCATCCTAGGCCGGGAGCAGGGCCTAGGTACCTCGCTCGGGACCTAAGGAGGAATGTGGCTTGGAGGCTAGAGCAAGGGGTTCGTCAAGGAGGATGAGCTTGCCTCCGGCAAGCTCTGACTTGACCGGTCTTAGAGAGAGGGGGCATTGACCGCCATCTGACATCTCGGAAGAAGTATCATACCTACCTCCTGGCACCTCGGAGCCCGTATCATGCCTACCACCTGACTCGGCAGATATTGCGGGTCTCCACGTATCACCGAAATAGCCCCTGCCGGTTCCTCGGTTACGGGCTCCGATGCCTGACTTGGGACTAAAAGAGGAAAGGAGGTCAACCTCCACTCTGTCCACCAATGGGGAGGAGCCTTACACCTGGCTCTCCCCCACCCCCAAGGCTCATATAAAAGACAAGCATTCAACAAGCATTAAAGGGATCCCGATCTACCACCAACTCTCTGATTTGATACACTCTCTCTCTCCACTGCCATCCCTCTCTCTCTCTAAGTCCGGCCCGAGCTCTCTCCTCCTTCACCTCCGGTGGTCCCAAGCACCATTGTAGCGACCGCCATATACCTGGAGGGCGACCTCAGGTACTCTTCCCACTCCTACCTACCTCCCACACTAGCTATAGGAGCAAAAGGTTACACTAAAAGGAGATGTGACAAATACCACAGCAAATTGGGCTCAAACAAAAACAGCAGTGGAACACAGCGGTCTATTGGCAACAAGCACAATAAGTCACTAAAAAAACGGAACAAGCAGCTACTGGAAACTCAAGAAACCCACACTCTCGGAAATCATTAACTGGCATTGGAAGAACAAGGGAACACAAGAAGAACCAACTGTTTATTCTTTCCAAGCTCTTCAATCCTCTTTTTGTACATCACCTTTCCAAATTTGAAATTTCCTACAATGCACATTCACTTGGAAAACCCAAAGCATAAAATAAAAGAGCATTGTACCAAACCAATAAGTTTCAATTTCCATTTGGAACACGGAAAAAGGATTAGCAATTTGGGACAGAAGGCGATACACTTCAAAGGAGAGCCCTTCCATCCTCTAAACAACTAGGGCCGCCTCCCTTTTAAAGAAAGGATAGAGCCTTGTCCTTGCATCCTCACATCGTCTTCTGGAACGTACCAGCTCATCATTTGAGCAAGATCAAGAGTTCTGGCTGAATTTACGACCAGACATCTTCTCAGATTCATAGAGTATATGGTTTATGAGCCCCCTTGCCGCACTGCAAATCCACAAGAACACCAAAAGTTTAGAATTCTTCAGCAGTTGCACAAGGCAATCAAATTCGAAGCCTACTTGTTCGAAAGAGAGGAAGAGAAAAGTTACCATTAAGTCCAGCCAACTGAATTTCATATAAGGAACAAAAAAAAGTTGGATGCATTCTACCTATATAATATGACATCTAACATCCTTACCACTCAGCTCCCCTATAACGTGTATAAAATGGAGAGGTAAATTACAAGTTGAAATGAAACTCACTCATCCTTTAACTTCTGAATCTTGTCCGGATTTGTCTCATGCATGTGCTTTCTAAACTGCTGTCTCACCATATCAACGACAAGCTCTGTATTGTGTTGCTGCAGATCGGGCGATGCACGCAAAAAGGTTAATTACTGTAATCCTTCTCAAAAACTGTCAGAGAAAACCTATAAATGGAATGGAAGTTCGATTTGATAACATGAATGTAAAGAGTCAACATGCAAATTCTGGAGTTGTACGAATTAAACAAACGAGCCATGCATTCAACACCTACACAAGGATCAGTTTCATTTCATCTGCATCAGATTTTAAAACAAAGAATGCATTTTTTTCTTTCTTCATGATATCCAACTTTGAGACAAACCCAAATAGCCTTTCCGGAAGTTACGATGTACGACTCAACCAACTCCAAGAACAAGACAGAACTCAAAACATAGAGGCACAACGTTTCCTTACACTAATATTTTTTGTTCTTCCCTGAAAACATCTGGAGACAAGCTAAACAAGGAGACAAAATTTGACTGCAATGTTTCCAATAGCATCTCGAGTCAACAATGTTTCCAATAGCACATGTTCTAGTTCCTTCCCCACCCCCATCCTAGATCCCAATGGCATATGTTAGTTCCTTTCTCCTCATCCTAGGTTAATTTCCATGCTCAGCCTTTGATTCAAGAGTGTAGAGAATGAGATTGATTTTGCCAACCAAATGAGGAATGAGATTGGTATTACTGCAGAAGACTAGGTAACAATCAGTTTGCAAGTTAAGATAACTGTTTCTCCTGCTGCTGCACTTCACACACAAAGGGTCTAAAATAGGCTCCTGGCTTAAGTGCAGTTGTAGTAACTCCCAATCTAATAATTCCTCCAGTCTGTGGACGTGACATTATATGCAGAGTCAACCACAAAAACTAGTTGGAGGCATGATTTAAAAGAACATTTTCCAAGAAAAAGTGTCCAAAACAGGAAAGTTTCTACTCACTAAAGAATCATAACATCATGAAAAGGCATAAGGGCAAAATTTCAGGAAAGCAGTAGACTAACCAGTGCCAACACCAAAACAAACAAAGCAACAATTCTTGCAGTTGTTGTTCAAAGAAAAGAAAAGAAAAAAACAAAAACAATTCTTCCAGGGTTTGGTAACATTCTTCAGGTCAACATTGTTTGGAAACATTTATCTTTAGGTATTGATAACATACTTTATTATCAAAATTGATACCACTTACTTTAGATTAATCTACATGTTTTGTATTGAGAAGGAGCTAATTTCTACAGAAAAAAAAAAAAAAGGCTCCATTACATAATGTATACGCCAAAAGTAAGACATGGAGAAGAAATATATACCCGACTGCCTACGTATTTAGCTCTTCGAAGGCATTCCCGGTAAAGCTGCAGACCAAAAGCAAAAGGAAGAAAAAGCCTTAGTAATAGACAGCCAGCAACACAACTCATAACAATAGTGAAAATAAGTGAGTATGCACTTTACGAGCATTTATAGACAGAACGGCCATTTTTACATTTCCGGACTTGGAATGCAACAATGGGTGGGGAAATTGCATATCCTCTGGATCATAATGCCACAAAATGCGATATACACAGTACCTTGGAATGTAGCATAACTAATACAGGGGATTACTCATCTATAAGAGGCCTTGTGATTCGCCAGATAAGATGTGGAATTTGTACTAAAACTCAGAGGTATCGCATTGAAAAACTAATTGCAAAACAGTCGACAATAATAACAAAGGCGGTGTAAGTAATCTCCGCAGTCCTAACTAATAGTGGGATTAGCACGGATAAACAAACCAAGATATAATAATTTGAGTTATTGTTTGCTCGTTTAAAGCTTGTGCGCGATCAATTCGCTGCATGAACAGGGAAATCTTTAACATTTTGTAAACCTCATCAATCTTTCAAACCTAAGATAAGATAGAGCAAGTTGTTAATAGCTCATTTTAACTCATGCTGTTTATAAATTTTAAGCTACTTGAGACTGGCTTGTAATGGGCTTGATTAAGGCTTGGCTCGCCGGATTAACGGCCAAAAACACTGGACATATTTGTAAAGCTTGTTAAGTTTTCAAACCAAATTGAACAATCTAGTGCTTAGCTTGTTGACTCGTTTATCAACTCTAGGTGGGTTTTTTTTTTTTCCTTCATGTTTTTGCATATGCACTCGTCGTCATTAGTCCAACCAATCAAACATTTCATGATGCCTACAAGTACTATATGGTAATCTAATGGACTTGATGAACTAAACTAAGATTAAAAATCTGAAGTAGTAACTCTAATGACATTGTTGGCAAGTTCAGGAGGCAATGCTGTTTGTAGAGACGGCATTTTGTCTTGAAACTTATCAGAATATGTAGTACTCCCTGATAAAAAGAAACACAAAAATGAACAGAACAACGTCAGTTAAATCGTTATTTGAATTGGGGCATAAAGCAGGGTCGAATTTGTTAACAGAAATTTGATTTTGAAGCTAGCTAGTAACAAAAGTGAGACACAAAAATGAACAGAACAACGTCAGTTAAATCGTTATTTGAATCGGGGCATAAAGCAGGGTCGAATTTGTTAACAGAACTTTGATTTTGAAGCTAGCCATTAACAAAAGCAAGTGAATTACTATTAACCCAACAAGGTTTTTAAGAAGATTAAACAAAAGATGAAACAGTGATTTGAATTGTGGTGTCGTTATCTTACTCCTATTTGACTTGAGAGGGCGTTGGAGCTTCGGCCTCACCGATTGATAAACTGGTTTCTTTCGCAACTTCGGGTTGGAAGAATCAATCAAGATTTTGCAGCTTTCTTTGTTCAGTGATTTCATTAGAAGGGTAAATTACACTGACCTCCCCTGAGGTTTCTGAAAAATCCGCTGACCCCCCTATGATTCTAGTCGGTCATGTTTTTAAGAGGAAGGTTGTTTCCCGTGTTTTATACGAGACATGCTAGAGACAAATCAATTTATCACTTTTACACTTTAATCACCTTTTTCGAGCATAAATGCGAAATTTACACATTTATTATGAGATTTCTACATATATATGTGAGAGAAATGTGACAAATTAATGTGTTCCTATTATAGCTTTATTGATAATGTTAAGACTTGACTTTACTTCAATTAATTATAGTTACTCTGTATTTTTCCTGAGAGGATGAATATAGTAACAAGTTAACTAAGGCATCCTCCTTAGCTTTAATATTTTATTTTGTGGTTTTAGTAAGTTTTACGAAGTCTAACTTTACTTCAGTAAGTAAAATAATAGTACTAATACTCCCTGCACGACAAGAGGAGTGTTTTTTTTATTTAGTTTCACAAAGAGCTAGCTAGACTAGAAAAAGGGTAAAAATATTTTTCCCAAAATTTATCCGAATAATAAAATAGAGATTCGGTCAACCCGAATAAAATATAACACCAACCCGGCCGAAACCATGCGACTGGGCCGGCATTCCTTCCCCAAACCAACAAATGACCGGCGAAGAAAATTAACCACCATTCCACACACACACACAAACTCGCTTCCTTCCTACGTACTCACTACTACTGTTACGCGTCGGTGTTCATTACCCCCCCACCTTCACTCCCTCCGCGAATAAATTCCACTTTTTAGGTTTCCAACAACCATCGAACCAACGATCGAATCAGTTTTCCCATGGCCCTTCTTTGCCTCTGATCAACCTTCTCACGGATCACTCTTCGATCCATTATCATGTTCGAAGCACACGTAAGGGCTTTTATTTCATTCCAATTCCAATCACTGACATATATATATATATACTTTTCGAAATTTCTTAGGGCAGTTACGCATGACTTTTTTTTTGGGTTTCTAATCACATTACATGCTATACTTGGTCTTTTTGGTTAATGCTACCTAATATGGTTAGAAGAAAATCAATTTCAGGAATTTTTTTTTTAATAACCGGATGTCTGAGCCAGCTTGCGCCTTGCGCGCATCGACTCTAATTCCGGAGCCATGAAAGTAACGACGGGCATAACCCTTAGTGGCCCCAATGTTTGAGATGGTTGGCCCCAATGGGATTTGATTCATGGGATTTGATTCGAACGTGCAATCTCATGGTTAAGCACTCATTGCTTTCTCATGCTCACTTTGCCAACCCCTTGGGGTTTATTTCAGGAGTTCGTTTTTTGTTTTTTCGAGACCATGCATTACTCGTGCTTTTGCAAGTTCACTCTGGTAGTTATTTATGTAGTGGTTGATATATGCCCGTATATTTCTGTCTCGTTCATCTGTTGGTTTTGTCTACTGTTTGTGACTGCTTTCTAACATTATGGAATTAAGTAAAATCATATAGATCAACTCTAAGACGAGCAGGTTTATATTTGGTAGAATGTTTGGTTACTTGGTTATAGCACGTAAATAAAACGAGTGTGGTTGAATGTTTAGGGGATGATTGGTGAGACGAGGAGCGATAGAATTAGAAATGAAATATTTGGAAAATTGGGAGGGATTACACTGCACCAATTTGATGATGAATTTGAGAGAAAATAGAATAAGGTAGTTTGAACGCAAACACTAATGTCCAGTTACCAGTAGAACAAATAGTAAAGAGTGATAGGATTATTATTGATGGAACTGCTACGGGGAGGGGTACAATGGAATTGCAATGGGATGCAGCGATGGGAAAGGATAAGAATTGATTAATATAGCTCTTGACAGAGCAAAATAGAGAAAAAGGATTCATGAAGCGGATCATAGTTGATAGGAACACAAGGCCTTAACAGGAGAAGATTGTGATTGATTTCGATTGAAAAATGGCATAGCCGCATAGTTCTTACGGGTTACGACTTTGAAACTGGACTGCCGGTTGAGATTTTTCACATTTGTTGGCCAAAGTAAAATCAAAGAGAAGAACTGCGATGCTGCTTTTCTCCTTGTACATAATCTTGGAGGGTGGTGATTCGCATTGGAAGTATTGTTTGATTGTGATGAATTGCAAATGACATGAAAAGTGGGGTATAAGGTGAAAATATGTGAAGTCTCTTGTTGGTAGCAACTTGAAGAGTGACAAGTAACCAGGAGGTGTGTTGCAGTTTTTGCTTATTTTGTACTTTTCGGTACAAGGAGTAGGAGCTGATACAATCTGCAGGATTTCTCTTTGATTAAATTGCTTTTAGTCTAAAGTTAGAAAATTATTGGCAGAAATAGCGTGCCGCCTTGTCTCCATAAACATGGTAAAATATGCACTTATTTACATTTTAAGGCTTTTGTGTGAATTGCCGGTTTTCCTCTCTCTCTTTTTCTTTGTTGTCCGATAGCATGCGGTGCTTGTTTTGAAGGAATAGCTTATAGAATATCAATATCAAGCAAAGCAGTTTTTTAGATTCACATGATTGCAGGTACTGCATTTGCTTCGAAGATATTTAGGTGAATATGTCCATGGACTCTCAGCAGAGGCTTTGAGAATAAGTGTTTGGAAAGGTTTGTTTCTTTGATGATTATTACTAGCTTATGAAGTTCTAATGTTGCGATGAGATCGTACATAGCTGCGTCATGAAAAAGTATTCTCCATAGATTTCCCAAAATCTCAATTGATTTTTTTTTCTAGGAGCAAATCAATCTATGATATACCTTATTTCCTTTCTATCATACAGGTTTCAGAATAGTGTAGGTTTAGTAATCACTAAACTACAAGATGCGGTTGTGGATGCTTAAATGATTTGATTGAATACTGTTTTCATCTTATGATGTAGTTTATGCTGAGATAATACTTAGTGGCCCTACAAAAGTGCTATTTTCATTCCCTTTTTATCGGACAATGCACTTTGACATAGTCCGGTAACGATTAAGCTGTAGCACTTATACTGCTTTATTTTATATGTAGAAACCGTTGCATTTTTCTGATGATTCGAGAACTTCTCCCTTTCTTATAGGCGATGTAGTTCTCAAAGACTTGAAATTGAAGGCGGAGGCACTAAACTCACTTAAACTTCCTGTGACGGTCAAGGCTGGATTTGTTGGTACCATAACATTAAAGGTACTTCTGTACTATTTTGTTTTCATCCATCTCATTTTTTACCGTTGCTGAATAAGTGTTTTTGTTTGTTATGTGTGTATGGAGATTAAGTTAGGAGGTTTGTTGTCCATTAGACTTATAATGTGCGTAAGTGTGCATTCTCATTTCTTTCACGGGGTTGGTTACTCATGGTTAAGTGCACGATAAATGATTTTGACTCTAAGCAAGCTTCTCGTGGAAGCATATCAGTGCTAACCAGGGCCACTTATCTGCAATTTCCATGGAGTTGTCCACATGTTTCGTGGTAGATTTATTTTGAAGTCATTGTAGTTCTGTTCATTGTCTTTACTGCTAAGTTATCATGCTCAACTGGAGTAATTATTTGGTCATTGTTTCCACCTTTTCCTCCCGAACTACGAAACTGCAATTTTTGTAAAAATTCAATTGACAGGGAAGTTTTGAACTGTTTTGTGGAAATTTTCCCTGTTTGGAAAGAGCCAACCGATTCTACTCTAGTGCTTTTTATCTGTGGGTCATAACTTTGTCTGAATGTACAACTTACAAGAACGAGAATGATTTGTATATCCTGGTTTCTCAATTGCTGTCAATCATTGTGTTTAAACGTTATTTGCTTGACTTACTGTTAGTAATTGTAAATAATAGGTTCCATGGAAAAGTCTGGGCAAAGAACCTGTTATTGTGCTTATTGATCGTGTCTTTGTTCTTGCTCACCCTGCTGCTGATGGAAGGTCCCTTAAGGTAGGGAGTAAATATTTTAAGTTTCTTGGAAAAAGTTGATTTCTATTGGTGATTGCCAAGCGATGTTTGACTTTTTCTTGTTCTGGGATTCGGAAAGCAGCTTCTGATCGTAATTTGTATTTATTTGTTGTCAAAGGAGGAGGACAGGCAAAAACTTTTTGAAGCCAAACTTCAACAGATTGAGGTGCAGTTTATTACACTTGTTTCTAATGCTTCATGACCAAGTACTTGAATTGGTGCTCTCGCTCATTGTGAAGTGGTATAATGTTGCTAGAAGAGGATTCTTATGTTGGTGCCTAAGAACCCCTTGTAGATTACCAAATAAGCTAAAGTGTTGAACATGTAAGAATTTGATGATTAAAGGGATTTCTTCAAAGCGATTTATTGGAAACTAGTGCTGCGTAGTGCCGTAGGCACGGGCATTTTTGTAATATATTTTTGTTTTTTTTATGCCAACACCAGAAGCCAAGCAGTAGGTAAAAAGAACTGATGATATTTTTGTAATATATTTGTAAGAGTGTGAGGGTTTTCTTAAGAGAGTTGGAGAACACATATCAGCCCTTGGATCAAATGAATCTCAACTCTTCTTTCAACTTGTGTTTGTGTGGTCCCCACACCCTTGTGTTTTATTATGTAGATGATTGGAGGACATTTCTACATATGAACATTGGTTGTTTATCTGTGGCTCTGAATGTTAAGAAATATACTGAATGTTGAAAACCTTAGTTTTGTTACCTATTACTTATCTGATGTTAAATCTCATTAGTCTGCTAGATATGGAAACTATGGTAGAGTAAGAAAGAGACACCAATCAAGTTAAAATGCTATAACGATTGCTGGAGTGGAGAAATTGAGGAATCAGACATTTGGGTCTTCATTTTACACCGCAAGACACAGAACTAAGTGCAATATATCATAGGAGTAAGTGGAGGTGATTATACAGAAGTATGTTCCAGAATTAGCGAGCTGATAAACTGTGATGCACTTTTGCAGCTGGGGCATCTGTGTGCGCGTGCATACAAATCGATGTAAAAAGCGATATTCAAAATTTAGATAGATGTTTGTAGCATAAGGTTTTATTAATGGATTTTTATATGAAGAGATGAACTCACATGTTTAGCCTTGCATTTGTACCTTGAAAATTTTGTTTTGAAAGACTTCTTATCTCTTGTCTATTGCTTGCAGGAAGCAGAAGCGGCCACACTTGAAGCAATATCGAGATCAAAGCTGGGAAGTGTATGGCTCTGAATTTATGGATTTCATTGTCATGTCATTTAGTGCTAATTTTTTGTTGGGTCAAACATATCTTTTTTGTAATCAATCATCCCTATTTCATGTCAGCTGTGTTTGTAATTTTTACTATGCTACTTTGTAAGTTTGCTCAGAGCTTTCTCTTTTGCATTATGGAAGTTGTGTTATCCTTTTATTTTCTGGGGATTCCTTGGAATTATGGAGTTTTGTTTGTGACTTTATTTTTGTATCCATTGTTAAATTACATAGAATGTGGTTTTTGTTGTATTCAATTTGTCTTGCATTGTTAGCCCATTGTCATTGGTCTTGGAACCGTCACAGCAGTTATTATGTTTTTGGTGAGTGGTTATTACTATACACGGGGCTTTAGCCTTGTAAAGTCGTATTGTTGCTTGTTTAGGGTTGTTATTTGTCTCTCCTTTTGACGTGCCCTCGACAAATAAGCATTGTTTCGCAACTTTTTTATTCCACTTTCTTTGTTTATTACCCTCTATCCTATCCATATGTATTTTTGTCTACAGAATCTGTTATTTCTTCAGGATATTCTATTTTTGCGAGAAAATGTGCCACATTGAGTTTTGTTCAGTAGTCTTGGGGAACCAGTCTTTAATTTCACCTCTAATTTTTTTTGGCAGGCGCCTGCTGGGAATTCTTGGCTGGGATCGTTAATTGCTACAATTATTGGAAACCTTAAGATCTCAATTAGCAATGTTCATGTCAGATATGAGGATTCTGTCAGGTTGGTTGATGTATACTCAAGTGGAGCTCTTGGTAAAATAAGACATGGTTTCTTCATTATTTGTATGATTGTTTCCGATATGCTTCTCTATTTGTTTACGCTTTCTGTTCTGTAAGTGCAAGAGAACTTTTTTGGTCATACTTCTTCATCATCCCTGCTAGTTTAGTTTCCCTAATTTTGAGTATAACTTTTTGTTGTTTAGCAATCCAGGACATCCATTTTCTTGTGGTGTTACTCTGGCAAAGCTTGCAGCTGTTACAATGGATGAGCAGGGCAATGAAACTTTTGATACCAGTGGTGCTTTGGATAGATTGCGAAAGGTTAGCTCCATCTTTGGAGTAGGATGGCACAAAAACAGACAACATTAGATATAGGTTGTAGTTTTTTGCATCTAAAGTATGTGATGGAGGTTCAGCAAGGCATGTCAGCACACACAATAGTTTGGAAGTTGTTTAATGGAACATTTGACTTTGAACTTGATGTTCTCACTAAGTTTCTTATTGGAAATGCATAATTTTTTAATTGCATAACAAAACACATGGACCCCGTTCGGTTAAGGGTTTTGGATTTTGGATTCTAATCATTACCCTATTTCCCTCCAATCATTACTCTCATTTTTCTCTCTATCTCTCTCCAATCATTACCTCTATTTTCAATCATTACTCTATTTCTTTCTACACTCATTACCTATAAATCCAAACCCAAAATCCCAAAACGAACGGGGTCATGAGTTTTTTCTTGATATTTTTATTTCTATTTTCGTTATTGTTATTTCTTCTTGGGGCGGAGGTTTTCAAAGTAGCATCTTACTATCTGCAGTTAATTACGGTAGCATGACATTCCAGCAACTTTGGACTCAAATTGTTCAGGTTTTTTCTGTAGTCATTGCAACTTGAGCGGCTTGCTATGTACCATGACTCTGACTGCCATCCATGGAAGTTGGATAAGAAGTGGGAAGATCTTACTCCCGAGGAATGGATTGTGGTATGTTAAGAGTTTGCTAATATTGGATAATTGCATGCATTTGCCAATGAAAACATGATATAGATTGGTAGTTTAAATTTTTAGTGGTTTATTTTACCTCAATGGTTTTTGCAGATTTTTGAGGATGGCATTAGTGAGCCGGCAAGTGATAATCAACTGGTGCCTACACGGGCTCAAAACCGCAACTATTTAGTTTCACCAATCAACGGAGTACTTAAATATCACCGGTTGGGAAATCAGGAAAGAAATGATCCTGAAATTCCATTTGAGAAGGCGTCTCTTGTCCTCACTGATGTTTCTTTGACCATCACAGAGGTGCTAAATCTTGTAGTTATTAGAGATAAATGTGCTTGTTTTGAGCTTTCCACCTATATCATGCCTACTTCTGGTTTTTCAACCTTCCCCTTTATTACTTATATTGGCTTGGGGAAGTAAGAATAGAAAGAAATACCTTTATTGTTTCTCATTCCAGAATTCTGGTTAGCATTTTGCCACCCATGCATTTTATGTTGTTGCCTTTGTCTACTAGTATTTCGAACTGGTGTTCCTGTCCCAGGGACAAAGAAAGCTTGGGACTGGAATGTTTTGCCCCCCCTCCCCTCTTTCTACAGAGAAGAAAGCAAATTGTTGGAATTTAGCTGGCCCTTTATTTTGTCTTGCCTTCATTTCTAATCAAAAGGAGTGCTAAATGTGAGTTATCTCTTGAGTGCTTTTCACAGGCTCAATATCATGATTGGATAAGACTTTTGGAGGTTATTTCCAGATACAAGATATATGTCGAGGTTTCCCATTTAAGACCAGTGGTTTCAGTTTTGGAGGCTCCACATCTGTGGTGGCGATATGCTTCTCAAGCCACGCTGCAGCAGAAAAAAGTGTGGTAATATGAATCAGTTCATTTGGTGTGGTAATATATACTATCAGTTTTTATTTGAGTGGATGATTGATAACTGTATTTGGTATAATTGGAGCTGGTCTAAGGAGATATTAGACCTAATTTAAGAGCAAAAAAGGTTAGGGTGAGCCTTTTTCTAAAGTCCAACGTGCAAGACTTACTTTGCTCTAGAAATCCTGATTGTTCTACTTCTTTTTCAGTTTTCTCTGACTGCCGATTCACATGCTCACCTTTCAGCTATAGGTTTTCGTGGGATCGGATGCAGCATATGTGCCAGCGTCGTCGACATTATGTCCAATTGTATGCAGGTTCATTGCAACAATTATCTAACATAAACAACTCAGAAATTAGAGATATTGAGAAGGATCTTGATCCCAAAGTGATTCTGTTATGGAGGTAAGGGTTTCTCTGTTTTCCATGAAGATTTTGTTGTTATTGCGGCTTATTGTGACCTTTATTGTTTCTGCTGTACTATCGTGGACCGCTCCATCTAACAAAGCTGAATGTGTTATCGTTCTTGTTTTTAACCTCTTCCGTGTGCAACTTTTTACTTTTTCTTTGTTAGTTTTTCTTCTTACTCGCGTTTTCAAACACTCTCTTAATGTGGGCTAGCCCATGACTAAGAATGGAGCAGGAAAAGCGTGCTATATATGCGGAAGGTACCCATTGTTTTGATACGTAACAGACGCCCGTTAATATGTGTATGATATACGAATATGTCAAGTCGTCAACAATTCCCGGAATTTTAGCCAGTTGGGGATAAGGATTTTGGAACAGGTTTTACATAGGTCATCTTCTGGGCATTGAGTTTTATTTGTGCTTCTCCATTCTCTGCCTTCATGTATACTTCCATCATGCTTCAACCCGTAGCTTCAAACTGAGAGGGCTTCACAAAATATTTACGGACCTAATAAGACCCTCGTCGAAGCCCTTTCTTCCCCTTCTTCCCCCGCATAACCTCAAATAATCATATGTTTTCCATACGAAATAATGGAAATATTATTGGTTGTTGGCGATATGATTTATATTCAAATCATCTACTTTAGTTTGCAGACTTTTGACATTTGGTTTATCTTTCAGGTTTCTTGCACATGCCAAGGTTGAATCTGTAAAATCCAAGGAAGCTGCTGAACAGAGGATGCTTAGAAAGAGAAGCTGGTTTTCTTTCCAATGGTCTGTAGGAATGATATGGTCTCAATCATTTTTTTCGTATTGAACGAGTTTTATTTGTTATTTCTTCTTCTGTCTTTGTGCTTAAATCAATAAATCCTTCTCATCTCTGCTTAGAAGGATGTTATTCTGCTTGCTTGTCATCCATTTTCTTTTGGCTCCTTATTGTAGTTTCCTTTGTTTTCAGGCGTACTCCTGGAGATCCTTCTGCCGGAGATGCTTCTGAGGAATCAAAATCTGTCCAGGAAAGATTGACCAAAGAAGAATGGCAGGCAATCAATAACCTATTAAGCTACCAACCAGACGAGGACTTGACTTCACAGTTTGGAAAGGACTCACAGAAAATGGTACACTTTTTAGTGGATATATCTATTGGTCAGGCTGCTGCTAGAATAATAGATATCAGTCAGACGGAGATTGTTTGTGGTAGATTTGAGCAACTTCATGTGTCCACCAAATTCAAAAATCGGAGCACCCATTGTGGTGTGACACTGAGGTTTTATGGATTGTCTTCTCCTGAAGGTTCTCTTGCACAGGTTTGTTTTTACTTAATTTTGTGACCGCTATCTTTCATTGCCAACTTTTTTATCAACTTTTAAGGTATGCATGTTAAGAAGGTAGGCATCTTAAGTTGTAAAGGCACTTAGAATATCAGTGGCTGTTATTTTCTGTCCCTTGTAACCGGCAATGCGGAACATTATGAAACATAGGAAAAGGAGATATCAAAAACTATAATTCACAAGGCAGTACTCACGATTGCTAGAAGTAAAGAAATAAGGGAATCACTGTACAAAAAGGAGAAACTGACACCCAAAAGTAGGTCAACAAACAGAATTTTTGCCAGGCTCATTACGCCTTCAATTTTAAAGAACTCTGAAATTCCTTGCCAAGAAGATTACCCAAAGCACCACAAAATGCACAAATTCAAAGAATCTGGGCTTTGCTTCTGCTAATCGCACCAATATCAACCACAAACCCAGCAGAGGATAATGCACAAGCAAATCATTACTACTCTCGTCATACCTCCTGCACATAACAAACAACTGTGGAATTAAAAACAGCAATTAGGCTCCTGCACTGGAACATGTAACTGGTATTGAGGCTTTTTTTTTTGGTGAGCCATGGTCCATAGAAATTGACTTAAGTGGCATGACTGCACTCCAAATCCACTTACAAGGGTCAAAAGATTGTGTATTTGGATCATCAACAAACCAAAACAACCCGAGCCTTAAGCCCCAATCAGTTGGCGTAAGCTACATGAATCAATTTCTCCATTAAGTTTTGTTGAGGATATCATGTTCCCTGATATCCAAGAAACTTGGTCTTTTCGAACTATTGCCTCTAAAGTCAAATTTGCTCTATCCCTCCCCTTAGTGCTAACATATACTATAACCATATCACTCCTCCTAACTACCACATCATGTGATTTACGATAGATATGTCTGAATCACCTTAATCTATTCTCTATCATCTTATCTTCTATCGGTTCTACTCGTACCATCCCGCAAAGATTTTTCGTTTCTGATTTTATCTCGCAAAGTCGTATCACACAGTCTTCTCAACATGCTCATTTATGCTACAATCATGTCACTCACATGTTGTTTCTTAGTAGCCCAACACTCTATGGCAAATAACATGGCTGGTTTTATAGAGTTACGGTAGAATTTCACCTTCGACTTTGTGGATATCCTATGGTCACCCAACACTCCTGAAGCATTCCGCCACTGGACTATCCAAATTGCACTCTATGCTCACAAATTTAGATCATCAACAACTTCTATAAACGGAATTCCAAGTCAACTACTTTTACAATTTTTAGTTCTGTGGAATTTTAATGTGGATGCTTCATAGTTATTCAGTTGGAGGCTAGTAATTTACTTCTCTAGATGTGTCCTGTTGAATTCTTTATGAAACATTTTTGACTTTTAAGTAGGCTTATATAAAATTTGTTGACCTATGTGGTTTACAGAGTGTCTCTAGTAAGCAGAAGGTCAATGCATTATCTGCTAATTTTGTACACTCACCGACCGGGGAAAATGTTGACTGGAGGCTGTCTGCGACTATTTCACCATGCCATGTCACGGTAATTTGTTGATATTCAAATCATGTTTGGCATTTGGTAAATATGTTCTTACCAGTATACTCTTAAATTGTTTGTCCTGTCCATTCTGTTACTCTCTTTTTTTATTTATTTGGATTTTCATGTTTGTGTGGGTCCTCTGCATGTGGGGTTTTCCCTGTTGTAGCCCTGACTGTGCCTTATGGAATAAAATATCTCAGAACAAATCACATAAATCCATACAGTAGTAAGACTCGTCTGGTACTAAGTTGTAATGTCATACTGCTACGATGTAGGGAAATGATGAGCCGAATTGAGCTGAAGTGGATATCTTATTGGATACTTGTTCTTCTTGAGGATGTAATACTGTGATAGCTGATGATATATTTGTCTTTTTTAGCTAATTGTTGCTTGTGGTTGAAGATTTTATGTGGTTGGACTGTTTGGGTTTGCTCCTTGATAATTGAATCACTTTCTCCTGATTTTGTTTAATAAAAAGGAGTTGCATTTTGTGTCAATTCTTTTTTGATTAATTGGGTTAAGAGCATGGATAATGCCACATGATCCCAATGCGAGACAAACTGATCTGATTCTTTAAAACAGGAAATTGAGAAAACCTGGATGAGGCAACAAGAATGTCTGTACATATGTTTCATTGTTTACTTATATAGGCTGAGTTCAAATCTTAAAAAGTGATGTTGAACATCACTACGCAGTAAACATAATAGGTAAAATAATTTGCTCCCTAGAGAGATGATAACTTCATAGTTGGTAGAAAATGAAAAAGAGAAACCTAGAAGATTGGTGTTTGAATCTTCTTCCTACCTCCTATTTAGGCCTTCTAGTCGGATCATCTAAACTGGAACTGCTGTGCAGGCTAATGTGGTTGAGCGTTTTCAAGAGTGATTGTCGGATGGAAAGACCATATTTATGTGGTAGAAAACTCATCCTCCTATGAAGCACCTTGTTTAGCCTGCATACATCGTGTTTGTCCATCTTCACCATCCCTACATTGGGTAGTCTAGATGAGGATTGTAGATACTACCTTGAGTATTATCTGCAGGCACATATTGAAGCAACCAAGAGAGAGAAAAGCTTTCGGTTCAAGTCATGATTACTAAAACACCAATCATACGTTTGTAGCTAAATTCAGCAACCGACTTGATTAGATAGATGATATTTATTTCTGTAGTAAAATAGGCTAAGGGTACTAACTCACTCTCATTTACTTTAAGAAAGCTCCTTCTATTTGACTCCTAGCTTGATTATCGAAACATGAATGACTCAAATCAGAAGGATAAGTGTATGGATGCCTCTTCAAATACCAAGACCCTCAACTCTTCTCAGAACAATTAATACTTTGCTCCATCTGATTAATTATTTCGTGTTAGAGTTTAGACAATCTAAGGTTCTAAGCAATCGAATCATAATCAGTCCTTGCTCGGGAAGTGGTTTGGAGATATGGTCCTGATGTGGGAAATTGGAGGATGGTATTAGAATGCGAGTATAGTTCTAAGATAGGAGGGTGGACACCGTAGGAGATTAGCGGCTCTCATGTCACAAAACATATCCTGCCTTGGAAGGATTTAGGTTGTTCGGATAAATAAGCCAAAGTGGCTTATTTTTTGTCCTTATTCAAATTTTTTTCGTATTACTTGGCTTATTGTCAATTTTTTGGGGATTATTGCATCTTCATGACAAGAGGAATCTAAAAAGTAAAATTTTTTGACCGAAATCCAATTATTTATTTTTTTTGAATAAAGACAAAACAAGTGGCTTATTTTCGTTTTTTTGTGGCTTTATTTGGCTCATTTTTGGAGGGAAAGCCAGTGGCTTTTTTAGCCGAACAAGCTCGTGACTGCCCAATAGCTAATATGACGGAGGCCTGCTTCTACAAATGAGTGTGTTCTCTTTACTAAGTTTTATAGAATTCGCAGCGAGAAAGTGACTTATCATTGATGGTTGTGGATTATAGGGCCATAAAATAAAAATACAACGGCTATGTTCGGTTGGAAGTTTGGAAGTGTTTTTATTTTGTTTTCCAATTATTACCCTACTTCTTTTTCCAATCATTACCCTATTTCTCCAATTATTACTTTATCATCTCTCTCTATCTCTCTCCAATCATTACCCCTGTTTCCAATCATTACCCTATTTCTCTCTCCATCCACTACCAAAACTAAACTAAACTAAACTCTCAAACGAACATAGCCAACAATTTCATATCCTGGCTGTCACGTTTTTGGTCTTTGTTGTATGTGAACAAACAACCTTAATTTGTTTTCTCTCTAATTGTCTTCAATTTGTGCTACCCCCACCATTTCAAGAATGTTTTGGCTTCTAGTGCTTTGGATTGCAATATCTCCAAACCTTAATTTTATATTTCTAATAGAGTGAGAGGAATATCTTGGGGTTGCTTCATATTGCATATTTAGTTCTTAGACTCCATACTTATGGACATAAATCTCAATGTCTCTGGGGGTACTACTTTTTCAAAAGGTGAAAGTCCTGACTAAATAAGCATATAGACAAAGCATGCTTTTGTTTTGTCTTTTCTTCTTTTCTTTTGGTTTTTGATCACTTCTTTCTGTTGTGGAAAATGCTAATGAAAGCCCAATGAAATGTCAATAAGGCAGGAACAGGACCCAAAAAAGCACAGTTTTCTATTTGTTTGAAAATTGGTTATAGTGCATCAGAGATTGTGTATGCAACCCAGTGGTCTATCAATAGCATAACCGATCTATTATTACTTTTGTGTTTTCTTCTTGTTTGCCAACTGTCCCACCTCCCACCGGCCACCACTGAATAAATGATAATGAAAGTCTACGGATATTGTGAACACTGTTCTCTAATGCTACAGTTTCGCAGGTTTTGATGGAAAGTTACAATCGCCTTATGGAATTTTTAAAGAAGAGTAAAGCAATTAGCCCTACTGTAGCATTTGAAACTGCAACTGCTTTGCAGGTAATTATTTGGTTGCTGTAGGTTTTGCTTCATTTTTATTTTTGATTAGGGATTTTGCTTCTTCTAGGCACTAATATTTTGGTATTTGATGTTAGGTACTGTATAAGATAGAGATGGTTGATAATCTGGTTGTTTTGCGTTACTTTTTGATAGTAACTGTTCTTTATTTCGTGTCAAGTGCAGAATAAGATTGGGAAAGTTACTCGTAGAGCTCAAGAGCAATTCCACATGGCATTAGAAGAGCAAAGCAGGTCCGGTTTTTACAATTTTTTTCCCATATTGCATTTACTTTATTGATTGAATGGATATTCATCACGGAATTTTTCATTATTGGGACCTTGTATGAATTAAAATTTCTCTTATGCGATAGCTTGACCACTATAAGTATTCACGAGGAGAAAGTGGTGGGTATATGTTAATGTAACTAGACATATTGCCTTCCAGAGGTGAGAAATTTCTGACCAACTAATGCTGTTTTCCAGCAATTGTTGTGGCGGAGGGTGACATGTCTAAGCTACAGTCCCCATCCCAAATTGTTGTCTACATGCCATCCTTGGAGGCCTTTAGCATATCTCTTGATTCGAATTATGCTGGATGTATCAGAGGGCTGTAGTTTTCTCTGTTAAAGTGGTTGGTTTTGATTACTCTTTATTCTCGAACAGTGCATGTAAAATTATAAATGGAAGCAATTCATAAGTTTGATCTTGAGATGGATGAGCGGGACAAATAACTAGGGACTGAATCTAATCCCAGAAAATGGGATTGGGCAGGCCATTCACATGTGATAGAATCCACATTAATAATTATAGAGTTTCAGGGATTTTTATAGGATTATACTGCATATGAGCTTCTAGATGCCCCTGACGAAGGTAATGCTTCTGAGTTGATCACTACATGCCCTTAATATTCGGGAACATGAGGAAACTGAGAATTATGTTGCAGACTTGGAAATAGCTTGTCGTTTTCTGTTGATACAAGTTTGGATGGGATTGAAAGGGTTGGAAATAGCCTGTTGTTAGGGTTCTCAAAGTGACTTTGAGAGTCATCGAACCCTCCACTACCCACACGCGACACTTGCATGCTTTGCACCATTGCTGTCAGGGTAGCAACTTGTTTTAACTCTTTCATCTCATGGTTTTGGTTGCCAAACTCATTTTCTTCACCATCATTCACCACAAATCCTCTATCTCGTCTTCTACTTCTAGCCTGATAAGCCATTACAGTCCCACAATCAAGTCCAAAACAAGAAAATCAACCCCAAATATCGAACACCCAGTCAACTCAAGACTCCACACCACCACAAATCGCAAGCAATCAACACAAACGATCCCCCAATGATATCAACCCACAATAAATCGCAGCAAATTGTAGAAACGAGACAAACCCAGTTGAAATCAAACCTAAAAACACAGATTCGAGTTCCAAAAGAGTAGAATGGAGGCCCTTACTGCTGTTTTGAGTACCAAAAGAGGGCTAATTGACTGTTTTGAGTCCAACCAAAGGCTGCTAGAGCCTTAATCAAGTGATTCGAACACCGAAGGGGCACTTTGCAGGTATGGGTCACTGTTCTGAGCTCCGAAATGGATGAATCGAGTTTGAAAAGGCTGATTGAGTGTGAATATGGCTGGGTCAAGTGCGAAATGCTGTGAAATAGGGTTTCGATCGCTCGAACAGTGAAAATCAGCTTCGAAGTTGGTCGATTTGTGAGTTTTGAGGGTCGAAATGAAGGTTTAGGGTATGGGGATGGATAGATTTGTAGATTTCGAGTGGATTAGGGGCTTTGGTGAGTTTTTCCGGTGTCGTTTTAGGGTTCTAGTGAGGTTGCCAGCAATATTTAAGTTTCTAGCGAGATGAGCGGTTGGGATTGAACCTAAAAGCTCGCATACCAAATGATGCAAACCAACATAACCATAGATCAACTTAGAGAGAGAACTCCCAAAAGGGATACAAAGGAGACTAGCTTTTGATAGTATATTCTTCAAAATGAAAAAACTACCAAATAAGTAAGTGACTCACTCACCTATTTATATAGACTCACTAACACTAGGGACACAAAATGACATAAAGACAATAGTACCCCTACTACATACTAAACCATGAGACTAAGGACAGTTACTAAAATGCTAATGACGAGATAAAAGTGACTACATCATCATCATGCAGCATCGTTGTTTGAGGGCAAGCTTTTGTTCTGACAAGTGATTGTTAAGGAATGTTGGGACTTGGGGGTAGGATGATTTTGAATCTTTTTTGTTCCATTCTCGATTTCTTTTGGTCATTTAGCTGCTAAAGTAGTGCTATTAACCGGAGTAGTAGTTGCTTTTTTAAATTTGCCAACCTTCGTAATATGCCAACTTCCTAGGGTATCCAAATATTAGGAGATGATGAGTATTGGTTATTTTGTGGACATCTGTAGTGAATTGGAATTTATCTATGTGTTATGTGTTTAATATTGTAGTTGAATTAGGAGAGTTGATAAGTTACTAACGCTTAGCTATGTTGTTATTTGTTTTCTACATCAGATTTGCCCTTGACATTGATCTTGATGCTCCCAAAGTTAGAGTACCTATAAGAGGTGGTGTTTCTTCCAAATGTGAGAGCCATTTTCTTCTTGATTTTGGTCATTTCACATTGCGTACTAAGGTATGTGGTTTGTTTCCTTTTTTATTTTGTATTCATGTTGCATCACCGTTATGTTTGATAGCTTGTTATGTTGCAGGAAGGTCAGCTTGGTGATCAGGGGCGTTGTCTATACTCTCGTTTCTATATCTCTGGAAGAGATTTAGCTGCCTTTTTTACTGATTGTGACAGTCAGAGTTGCACTCTGTTGTCTCAAACTCTTAACAGTATACCTCCTCAATCTCCAATTTTGGAGGACACGGATGATCTCTGCTCTCTGATTGATAGATGTGGGATGGCAGTTATTGTCGACCAGGTAGTTTTTCAGCGCTTGTGTGCCTATCTTTATGGTATCAAATAAATGTAGCTCTGATGTACATTTCAGGTTTTTGAACAGTTTGCACAAGTTATAGTTTTTTCTCGTTATCTTTTTCTGTTCATGTGGCTATTGAAGATCAAAGTTGCTCATCCAAGTTACCCATCAACTCGTATTTCTGTTCAAGTGCCCAGCCTTGGCATGCACTTTTCACCAGCCAGATATTGCAGGCTTATGAAATTGTTAAACATACTTTATAGTACAACGCAAGGAAGAAGTCAGCCTGGATTGGAAAATTCCCAAGCTGAATTTGTCTCTTGGAACCCCCCAGATCTTGCAACTGAAGCTCGAATCCTTGTCTGGAGGGTATAAATCTCAAATATTATAATGTTTTTTCCATATCAGATTTCAGGTTTTTCATTGGATCTGATCTATTTTTATATGTTCTCTGTATTCAGGGAATTGGTTATTCTGTTGCCGCATGGCAGCCCTGTTTTCTTGTGCTGTCCGGTTTATATCTCTATGTGTTGGACTCGGAAACTTCTCAGAATTATCAGCGATGCTCTAGGTCTGCTTCTTTTCTTTCACTGTTCACCTTGTTTTGTTCTACAGTTTGTTTGGTAAGAGATTCTGCTCAACTGTTGGTCAAGCAAACCCTTTTTTTTCTTGATTCTTCTCCGAGTTATCTATTTTATGACTTTCACATGGTTGAAGGTTCTCTGCTTGACTTACATATTAGATTTTGCAATGCTGCAGCATGGCTGGAAAGCAAGTATATGAAGTCCCCCCGACAAATGTTGGGGGTTCAGTGTCTTGTATTGCTGTAAGCACCAGGGGTATGGACACACAGAAGGTAAATCTTGCTGATTTCGATGAGATTTTTGTGCATACTTCCTTTGCATTAGTAACATTTATCTTTTGGTATAGAATATGATGTGTTTTTTTCCCCTTATGATGCTTTTATAAGCGGTCCTTCTACGTTATTTGCTCGTTTGATTAAGTTAGCATGGATTCGTGTCATATCTGTCTGTTATCAAACTAGACTGAAATCCGCGCCTTTTTTTGTTCTCTTTGTGTGATTTCCCTTAGTTTTCATGCTCACTGGCTCACTGGAAAGTTGAAACAACGATAGGTACAATTCGACAGCAGATTTAACAAAACTGAACCTTCCCCCATTATGACCCTCTTTCACCTATTGAACTCTTTTCTTTCTTTTTTTTCCCCGATTTGAAGATCTCAGAACGTATCTGGCCTAGGATTGCCCCAATATAACTTAAGGGCAGAACTTAAAAGAAAAGGATATCTCAAGCAAATATTCAATAGAACAACCCAGAAGCTGTGCTAGTCTTCATTAACCACTTCACAGTTTTTGAAGATCATATTTGTCCGCAGAAGGGGAAAAATGGTTTTCACCGCTTGACAAGAACATCGAACAAATTTCTCTCCTTAGCCTTAAAAACATCCTATGTAAACCAGCGACTACGGAAGTCAACCAAAGAGATACAATGGGTCTCCCATATCTAAGACACCTCTTTGTTTTAAGACAATCTAATACCTTCCTATTACCATCATTCACAAATTGGAAGAACAAAGAAAACCCCTGATCTTTTCTGCATTTCTTCTGTTCCCTTTTTCAACCATAATAAAATCCAAGAATTGCCCATCCAAATGGGCATATATTTTCTCCAAGAGCCTTAAAATTAAGCACTTCCTTTTTTTGGGGTTCGTATTCCTCCACAACCTCATTCGCTATCAAAGCTACATCCAGAATCTGTTGTGATACTGTTTCTTTTTTTGCTTTTTTTGTAGCTTGTTGGAACAGATAAATAGGTGTTCAATTTGGTGTCATTCTTACAACCTCTTTTCGGGGTTAAGTTTTGTAGGTAGCAATTGTATTTTTCAAAAGCCATTATTGTTGTCTTAAGTGCTCTAATGATGTGCTTTTTTCTTTCTTTGTGGGGGTGCTGGTGATCGTTTCTATTACTCTTGCAACCTATTTTCTTTTCCTCTACTTATCTTTTTACCTTCTTTTTCCAAGGCTTTGGAATCATTTAGTACTCTGGTGATAGAGTTTCGGGATGCTGAGGAGAAGGGAACTTGGTTGAGAGGACTTATGCAAGCCACATATCGAGCTTCCGTATAATACAAATCCAGTTTTTTTTTAATTATGTTAAAGTTTCTTGATATTTGTTTTTTTGCGTATGAATCTTATTCATCATTATGTCCAGCTTGATTGTATTCCATGTGCTGGTTATAGGCTCCTTCTTCAGTTGATATACTGAGAGATTTAGGTGATGCCGTTGGTGAAATTGCCAAACCTCTTGCCACTAATTTGAAGTCGGCTGACCTTGTTCTTAATGGTGCATTGGTCGAAACAAAATTGTCACTATATGGAAAGGTAAGTAGGAAATGAAGTTTTGTTTGGAATTCATTTTTGTTCCAAAATTACTTCCTAGAACTCTGCAATAATTAGATATTTCTTTTCTTCCATATGTTAGCTGCTGGATTATGTAGGCAACGCAGGTCAAACGTACCATTCTTCATATTGTTATTAATTTGCAGGTTGGACATGAGGTGCATGAAGCGCATGAGGAGACTCCAATTCTTGAGGTTCTTGCTGGAGGGGGAAAAGTAAGTCTTACTTGTCTGCTATCTATTACGTTGAGGTCAAATATTACCTGGAGTCTGATTGAAGCCACTGTAGTTCATAGTTGTTTAGTGTTTGGAAACTTAAAAACCATATTGAGCCAATTTTATAAACTTCTGCACCGCTTTAGTGTTTCATAGTGTTCTAGTTTCAGCGTATCACTAGTTTAGATCTCAGAAGCCAGTCCACATTAAGTTCTTATTTTTTGTGCCATGGAGCAAATGCATGTAATAGTCAGATGGTAAGTGCCAGCCAATAAGTCACAATTGGGGAAATTTTCTTGTTGTCTCGGTAAGTAAGTAGTTTCCTTTCGTAGAATGGTGATTTTTCCCTCTCATTTATATGATTTTCAATCTCTTATCCTTTTGAGAGTTGATTGAACTTTTATGTCAACCGTTTTTAGTTTCCTTGTGTAACAGATGTTCATAAGCTGAAGATTCTTGCAGCCATTACTCTTTTTTATTTTTATTTTTATGATTGTTGATGTTCAACTTGACGTATGTTGTTTTGCAGGTGCATGTGGTTCGTTTGGAAGGTGATTTGACCATCAAGATGAAGCTGCATTCATTGAAAATTAAAGATGAGCTTCAAGGATCTTCATCTTTGGGTCCAAAATATTTAGCATGCTCCGTGCTGAAGTATGATCATTTATTTGCTTCCGCTCCTCCCCTGAAGGAGCTCCCCTCTGTAATTTCAGAGGATGATGATATTTATACGGACGCTTTGCCAGATTTCATGACTTTGCCTGAATATAGTGAATGTCCTCAGTTTGATTCTGTTGGAGTCTTAATTCGTGAGAAGGAGATGGGGAAAGCAAAAAGCGTGCCTGGTGATGTTTTTTATGAAGCAGAGGGCAGTGACAACTCTGATTTTGTATCTGTCACATTCTCAACAAGGAATCCAAATTCACCTGATTATGATGGCATAGATACACAGGTATTTGACTCGAGCATTATGTCAATTTTTATGATGAGATGAGGAATGTATCCATTACTTTAGTTTCTAATTTACTCTACGGAAAACCTTCCAGATGAGCATTCGCATGTCGAAATTGGATTTCTTTTGCAACAGACCCACTCTTGTTGCTTTAATTGGCTTCGGATTAGATCTAAGCTCCGCGAATATGGGTGAAAGTGATAAATGTACGACAGCACCTGCAGAAGATCAATCTTCCCGTTACAAAGAGAAGATAGAAGAAAATGGGCATGCTTTTGTTAAAGGCGTGCTGGGATATGGTAAAGGTCGTATAGTATTCTATTTGAACATGGATGTTGACAGTGTGTCCGTGTTCCTTAATAAGGAGGATGGGTCTCAGCTTGCAATGTTTGTGCAAGAGAGTTTTGTGTTGGATCTCAAGGTGAGAATAGTGCTATTTTTAGCTTTGGTCCCTATATTTCTCTTTGATTCAGTTAATCAGTATCATACTACGAACTGGCTAGTGTCCTATTAATTCTGACTTCAAATCAAACCAAACCAAGCCTTTAAGTCCCAATCAGTTGGCTGCGAAATGATAGCGAAATAAGATATGGTACTTTGTTGTCTATGTTTGTCTTTCGGTATGTTAGAAGTTTGTTATGGTGCACTGTACGTGCAGCTGTATGCTGTAGGTTTGGTGTGTATTGGGTGGTGGGTGACTCGGTTGAGGTGTTGCGGAGGATTTATTCTAGAGCCCAAGGCTTAGAGGTGTTAGATAGCATAATACCCCTAGTCAGGCCCTCTTCTTAGCAGCTTAAGCTTTTGGGACAATTGGTAACATGATATTAGAGCTCAGGTTATGAGAGGTCTTGTTTTCAAGTCTATCTATTTGCATTTGTTCTCCGTTTGCGTTATGTTTCTCCCTTGCATTCCATGAGTATGGATATTTGCAACTCCGAGTGCAAAACTGGGTGGCAAGCAAGGCAGGGCATTAGATAGCATGATGTCCAATGTCGGGCTCCTTTTTTTTTATCATCTTAAGCTTTTGGGACAGTTGGTAACTTAACAAGAGGTAGCAGGCAGCAACTCCTTGAGTGCAGTAATATGAGGTTTTGTTTGTGGATCTTGACCTTTGTTAATTGCGTTTGGTATTGCAACATGGACACCACTTAAAACTGAAATATCTTCTTAGAAATGCCATTTATTTGCTGCTATTAGATCGCCCGATGTCACAAAACCTTTAGGAAATGGTTCGTAAAATGATATCTAGCTCTCCACAACCCTCACATTCGTAATCAAGTTCAGTCTGACAGACTTGAAGCCAAGATCTCCCCTGACCCTAAGCTATAAGATTTTGTTAGATCCCCAGTTTTGCCAAAAGCTTAAGTTATCGGGAAATGGGTCGAACAATGGCTTTCATATTTCAAACAGCAACATTTTTTTAACATGACTGAATATCCTTGCAAAAGTATCATGGAAAAGATCCAGGTATACTTTCCGATGCATGGTATATTGAGTTTGTTGAAGACAAAAAACTTGCATTATGCGTCCCGTGTTTTTTTTTGATATACCGCTGTACGCTGCCGTCTTCCATTTTCTTCTTTACCTACTTGCCATGGTACTATTTATAATTGCATGTTCTAGTAATGAGCTATCGAGTGATATAAGTTGAATTGCTACAATGCACTTGATCTTGCTGTATTTTTTTTCAAGCTAATCTAACTTTCTCCCCCAATTTTGAGAGTGAAAATCTATGTTCTATGGTTCTGTTGGTGTGCATGCTTGGTTTATGAGTTCTAGTCTATCTTTGTGATTTTGATTTCGAGGTCTGACACAGTTTAATCAATTCTTTCAGGTTCATCCCAGTTCTATATCCATTGATGGCACATTAGGTAATTTCAGGCTGTGTGATATGTCGCTTGGAATGGATCACTCTTGGGGATGGTTTTGCGATATAAGGAATCAGGGAGTGGAGTCTCTTATCAAGGTGTCTTTTGATTTGTTGATTAGAAGCCGATGCCTAAGATGCTTCATGTCTTTGTTATTTTGTTTGTTTTTAATCATTGTTCTTGATTGTAATAAGGTTCCCCTCTCTCTCTCTCTCTCCCTCTTTCTCTCTCTCCCTCTCTCTCTCCAGTTTACTTTCAATTCTTATAGCACTGAAGATGATGATTATGAAGGATATGATTACAGCTTGCGGGGCAAACTCTCTGCAGTTCGTATTGTGTTCCTCTACAGGTTTGTACAGGAGGTAAGTCTGACTGATGCTGTTAAAAATTAAGGCAGATCTTCATGTTTATGCTTTTGAATCTGTTAGTGCTCTAGCTGTATTGGTAATTTTTAATAGCAATTTTGATGCATCATTGCAAACAAATAACAAGCAAAATATCCAAGCAGTGAAAACTCATAGCACAATGAATGCTGGGTGGTTCATCAGTTCTGCTTGTGACAGTGGTTTGATGAGGAGGCCTGTATTGGAAGAGCATATCCGATGACGGGTATTAGAGTTCCTGCAGATAATGATTTTGGGGACGGAGAGAGATGTGGGTGGGGGGGAGGAAGTAAGCTAGAGAACGAAGTACAAATACTGATGGTTCGGGTCAGAAATGACTGTTGCTCTTGGTCAGAAATTCTGTTAAGATTTTTTCCATCCACACGCAAGGTGTATCAATAGTTACTTGTTCTGCCTAAAGGAAGAAAAAGTTTTTTATGGACACATGGTAAATGAATCAGGTCAAGAAAAGTTACTGCCCACATTCGCTTGTAACTTGTATTTTGACCGGAACATTGTATAATCAAGGGGAGAAAGTGTGAAGTGAATTCCTAGATTGCTTGGGTACCAAGTTATATGCAATATATAAGCGTGAGGGCACCCTCTCTTGAAGAGCTAGCTTTGAGGTTGAGTTCAACCCAAGACCGTGTAACAGAAAGCACTGCTGAATCCTAGTACCAAGACATTGTTCATGGCAATCCCATTCTTTATAGGGAAGATATATGTATACAGATGTATACTTGTGTGTGTAATTTTCTTTCTTTCTTTCTATTTGTTTCCAAAGCTTGTTTGGTTGTGAGTTTTGACATCGGTCTTGGTTACATGCTTGTGCAGATAACTGCCTATTTTATGGAACTCGCAACCCCTCATACAGAAGATTCAATTAAACTTGTTGACAAAGTTGGAGGCTTCGAGTGGTTGATTAATAAATATGAGATTGATGGATCCTCGGCATTGAAGCTAGACCTTTCGCTTGACACTCCAATAATAATTGTGCCGAAAAATTCAACAAGCAAAGAGTTCGTATTTGTCAAATGAATTCTCTTTTTCAGTATTTAGTTTGTTAATAAAGCTCTGAAGTTAATCTAATTGTTCTATGTTTTTCGTTGTAAGGGATTTAAGTGATCTTGAGTGTTCTATTGGGGTAGCTGGTAAATGCCGCTGGGAGACAAAATTGGCAATAATGAGTTTTGGTTGCCTAAATTATAGACATCTTGGGTCCATCATTAACCGATGCATTCGAAGGAGTTCCTGTGAGAGGGGAGCTTAGTGCAATTTCTTTAGTTCAATGGGACTGGAAGTATTGGTTATAAAAAGTCTACATCCATCCAATAATTTTAGTCCACCTTTTCAATTTTTGAAATCTCTTAATAGGTGTCCATTTTGAGTAATATTTAATAGGAAAGTGATATAGGAATCGGAGGGCTAGATGTAGCAATTGGGTTGTTTAAGTTCACGTAGTAGTTCAGAGGTTCTAATTTTTTTCTTTGCGTGTTGTTATTGATGGTGAAATAACAGTGAGGGATTGCAAGTGTTGGTTTAGGAATTTGGACTGGATGAATATGTTATAGTTTGGGACGTAAAATTCCCCAATTGACCGTGTGTGATAGTCTTTGCGGAATGAATTAGGTAGCTTATTTCGATTATGTCCTCCTAATTGGCATGCGGGACGAGGTTTTAAGTTATTATATTAGCTTCAGATAAATTGAGTGGCCATAGTTACTATAGAAAAATTTGGTATGTGGGTTGGCAGATACTTTTTTCTCTTCTTTGGGCTATAGGAGGAGACGGCAGTTTTGTAGAGAGAGATGGTGATTAGCATGTCATGTGTTTTAGAAAGTTGTCCTTTTAAGTAGTAGTTGTACAAACCTCCTATCAGGGTGGTGAATCCACTTTAGAAGCTCGCTCCCACACTCCGAAGTCAGACTCTCCTAGGAACCTCGCTCCAACCGAGAAAGGAACCGCTCGTAACTAGGATAGAACCTCTTAGGTGTATAGATCCCAAAAGAAAAGTTAAAGATACCAAGCAAGAGAAAATATGAAGTAATAATAAGATATCAGAAAAAATAAACTCAAATTTGCTCAAGTACTTAGTATAAACATAATATTTACTTGTATTTGCTAAACACTATTGCAGGTGACCTGAATTACGGGTTAGTAGGTGGTTGAGGTTGCATCGGTGAAGTGGTCCAGCATTTCCTCACCCATCGTTACAATATTAGCTAGTAAATTGTTCCTTATCTCTAAAACAAGGAGCTTCTGTGATCCTCCGCTCCCCCGCCTCTGCTCCCGCCCCCACTTCGTGCAACTATGTTACGACCGCTTTAAATTTGAAAAAATGTGGCTTAATCATCAGTTGTGTGTTCTTATGAATGGTGGGTACATTGTTCACGGATGAGAGCCTTTTCAATTTATGAATATGTTAATTTTAGTTACCGAGAAATGAATTTTTTTGAATCTGGAGGTGTGAGAGTGTATAAATCTGATTCCCATAAGTCGTTCTTATGAGTTGGTTCAATTCATGGTCAAGTTCTTTTGAGAAAAGGGAGTTAGGATATTCTTGGGGATGTAAGAGATGTGAAATGTGAAATTTCAGGAAGACCGAAAGAATTAGATAGCCTAGGCGTTGATGATTCTCTTAGGAGGGAGAGTTCTGAGTGGAAATTTAAAGTTTCATATGTTGTTTCTGGAGCCAGAAATCAAAACTGAATATGAAGAAGATGATAATGACTAAGTGGTTTCATAGGTTTGAAAATGGAAGAGGCAAAAGAATTCAGTACTCTAGGTTGTGTTTATTGGGAAGATTAGAAAAGTTAGGCCGAGGCCCCTCTTAATGGGTTCTAAGGAGGGCCACACCCTGAATCAATAAAAAAGCTTTTCTTTTTATTGAGGCTTAGCTAGCTTTTTGGAAGGACTGAGGCTTTGTAGTGAAGCTTTGCGTTTGAGATACTGTTTGTTGTGTTGGAATTATACAGACAGTTTAAAAACGTGACAGTAAAAGTTTGCAGGCCCTCACGTGTTTACTGTGGTTGAGTGTCAACAAGTCATTTGTTTTGCGTATTCAACTTATTTGAAAGCTGTTTGGGGTTAGACATAGACATGTTTACTGGAATCTTATTGTGCTCTGTATCTTAGTGACTCTGTTTAGTTATTCAAATATCTAGGAGTTGTTTGTTTAATCGAAAGTGGCTGTTTCTCTTTTGCTGCATTGGTTTAATACACTTTGGATATGGATTCACATTTTTGTATGTGTGATGTTGCAGTTTCATGCAACTTGATCTGGGTCAGCTGCGGGTGAGGAATGAATTCAGTTGGCATGGATCCCAAGAGAAAGATCCTTCAGCTGTCCATCTTGATATTCTTTATGCAGAGGTATTTATTTTTGTTTCAAGTGCTGGCTCAGATATTAAACACGAACTAGTTGAAAATTTTGACTCCTGCTGTAATGTTGCAGATTTTGGGAATCAACATGGCAGTAGGAATCAATGGTTGTATTGGAAAGCCAATGATACGAGATGGCCAAGAAATTAATGTGTGTGTGAGGCGCAGTTTGAGGGATGTGTTTCGGAAAGTTCCAACGTATTCTTTAGAAGTGAAGGTAATTTCTGCAATGGGAGTATACTCTTCATTTCCCCTTTCCTCTTGTCTTCCTGCATGAGTGAAGCGACTTGAGCAGCCTTATGACGTTGACTGTGTGGTTACATGAGTTTCTATTTGTTGCTGGGTGTGGACTCTTTATCAATTTGGCTTGTGTGCTTATTAGTAGGCAATCGGAGGCTTGCGTCATTTAATGTCTGACTATTCCATTCCTCCCTAGGTTAAGATTTAACTGGTGAACAAAACAACTTTCTCTTGTGTTGGAACCTAAATGATCATAATGTGTTCCATTTGGGTCCATATCTTGCTTGTGCTGTCAATATATATGGTGGAGAGAATTTTATTATCGTTTGTGATAATAAATTTGCTTCCGTTTTGTAACCCCCAATACTTTGATGTTAGCTCCATGCCATTATGAACATACTGCTGAGCTGTCTTTACTGTCTTTCAATTCCGTCAATCGAGTTGACTAATCACGTTTGATGTATTTTTTCAATAGTTAAATTGGAAAGATTGTGGAGTGGAGAAAGTTGAAGAGAATTGGCTTTCGGAGGATGAAGTTGAAGAGAATTGGAGAGAACTTATACTGGTGGTTCAAAAGTAACAAATTTTAACTCTGTCCTTCAGAATTTGAGTCCGTGTTTGTGCTTATAGAGATGGCTAGCAAAATTATTAACTGAAGCTAACTAAGAAGGTCTGTCTTGAGGGGAGTATAGAAATTTATTACTCTGGTTTTGACCTAAGAAGACGTAATCTGAAGTGAGACAAAAAAGAATTTCTACAAGGAACTATTCCTCTACTCTTGAGCAGTACCACCAAATGATTTTGCTGTGCCTGAGCCTTGAGTGCCTAGACTTCTTGCTTGCTAAAATGTTTGTGTCAGTTGTCAGCTATTATTGAATACTTGTTGTAATAATTGCATTCATGTCTACAGTTAAATAGTCCCCCACATATCATAACCATTATGTCTCACACAAAATTCATAAATTACTATGAAGCACCAACAAGCCTAGAGGTCGCCGTTCCTTGTCCTTCACATCGGGAACACGGGACATGGCCAAAAACATATGGGACATGCCACGTGGCTTGTCTATTAAATTTAGTTAAAATTTTCAATGGGACGGGAGGCACAAGAGGGACATGTATGGGACATAGCAGGAGTTAATTTGTAATTTCTTAAAACTGTTGTGGGTAAATATCTATTACTTAAAATATTGTATGTTAAAAGTGTGACGCATATATGATGCTTGGATTTGCATATTGATGCTTCATGCTTCTATATGTAATTGCGTTTCCACTAGTTTTAAATACATGTTACTTATTTGTCTATTTGTGCGGTGTCGGCTGCTGTGTGTGTGTCCCCATATTTTAGAAATCGTGTGCCAGTGTCCATGTTCATATCCGCGTCCGTGCCTCATAGATAAACTATATACTGGGTTTGGCATGCAGACATGTTTTGGTTAATTTTTTTCCCCGTCTCCTCTTTCGCTTTCTTCTGTAAGACCTATGACATGATTGTGTAATGTAACCAGACGATGCTTTATTATATTGTCGATTTTCAAAACTATGTTTGATAATGACACCTGTTTTTTTTTTCCTCGGTTCCCTAACTTTTGAAGCCCAACTTTAAGTCCTTTTTAATGCTGTCAGTGTACCAGTTAGCCACATTGATTTTTAGGACCCTTTCATTGATTCCTTCTGTAAACCTTTTGACAGGTAGGTTTATTGCATGCTGTGATGTCTGATAAAGAGTATAAAGTTATCTTGGATTGTTTCTACATGAACTTATCTGAACAACCGAGACTTCCTCCAAGTTTTCGTGCCATGAAGTCTGGGAAGAAAGACACTATGCGATTGCTAGCTGATAAGGTCAACATGAATAGTCAAATGTTGCTCTCGCGCACCGTTACAATAATTGCTGTGGAAGTGGACCATGCATTGCTAGAGTTGTGTAATGGCATTCTTGAAGATTCACCTTTGGCTCATGTTGCTGTGAGTCTTTTTCTTCTGTATTGACTCACTTTACATGCTTATTCCCAACACCAAGCTGTCTGAATTACATGCTTTGCAACACGAAGCAGTGTCAACTTTGAACTTATTTTACTAGTTTCATTTTGTTGCAGATACACGGGCTTTGGGTATCCTATCGAATGACTTCTTTATCAGAAGCAGACCTTTATGTGACAATTCCCAGGTTTTACATTTTGGATGTTCGTGCTGGTACCAAACCTGAAATGAAATTGATGCTTGGATCATTCACGGATGTTCCAAAACAATCTCCAACTGGAAAATTCCCCTTTCCTTTAGATAAAGGCAGCTTTACGAGAATAGACTCTCAAGCTGCACCAAGCACGGATGATCCAACTTCTACTATGTTTTTGATGGACTGTAGATGGCGAATTGCATCGCAATCATTTGTGGTCCGTGTTCAGCAGCCTCGTGTTCTTGTTGTTCCAGATTTTCTTCTTGCTGTTGGAGAGTTTTTTGTGCCTGCCTTGGGAGCTTTAACTGGGAGGGAGGAATTGATGGATCCGAAGAATGATCCCATAAGAAGAAACAACAGCGTCGTACTCACTGCTCCTGTCTACCAACAGACTGAAGATGTAGTTCTCCTGTCCCCAAGTAGGCAGTTAGTGGTGGATGCTATAGGGGTTGACGAATATACATACAACGGTTGTGGGAAGACTATTTGCTTAAGTGAAGAAACAAATTTGAAGGGAGGTAATCCATCAAGATTTCAACCTATTATCATCCTAGGACGCGGAAAGAAGTTGCGATTTGTAAATGTCAAAATTGAGGTACCATACCCTGCTTTTTTGGTTTGTTTTGTATTGTGGGTAGTTCTGACTTATGCGAGTTATAATTTAAGTTAATGGCGCGCCAATGTAACATCTTGACAAATTAAAATTAATATCCCTCTTAAAAGTATTCTTAACTTCTCTATAACGTCCAATCAATAAATTTAGAGGCATATCTTTAGGTGGTAATTGTTTTTGTTTGTTTGTTTTTTTATTTCTTGTTTTTTAATTTACCTTTCCCTGAACTAATAACCCAAACACATTTACTGTGAGATCTTAATCTTTTCCTCCATCATTTTCTACTTTTCACATAGTATCTTAATAATGACATTGTAATGTGGTGCACTTGCTATCAAATGCGAGTTTATAGTCTACAGCATAAGCAAACCTGCATGCTTTAGTGGAACTTCAAGTTTTTCCAAATTTCTACCACAGTTTTTTCCTCAGCTTCTTCAAACCCTTCTCTAACAAACCAAAATGAGAATCTGCAATCTTGCTAGGTACACATCTGTGGTATATAAGGACCTGTTAAATCTTATTTGTTGATTACTATAACCTAGGAATCCTTACATGCTTCCTAGGAAGACCTGTCCTTCATCCTGCTATGGTAATGCCGCTTTCCTTCAAAATAGGCTTGTGGAATTGTACTTGTTTTGACAGAATCTCGAAATGTACGGGAAATTTTAAAAATCCCATGTGGTTCCTGGAATAACATTCAAAAGTGGTTCAAACCCAGTAATAATCGTGTTTGCAGATAACCAACAGGTGTGCTAAACTACCTCCTGCCCATTTTCCTCTTTACATTAGCCATCATTGCAGATATGTGTAATTGTTTCAGGATTTTATCGCATGTGTTGATGAGAAACAAAAAGAGGGAAAAAGAATGAGTTTTCATCTTTGTCCCCATTTTCCGTACTGCAAAATGTAGCAAGGATATCAATATGTCATTTGCGTGCAAACAAATTAAATATGAGAGACCACTCTTTCCACATACTAATATATATCTTTGTGCTTTAATTAGCTATTTGTTTTAACATCTGTTGTTGCCTTTTGATCCTCTTGTCGCTCATTTTTCAGAATGGTTTTCTATTGAGGAAGTATACATACTTGAGTAATAATAGCAGCTATACAGTATCACTTGAAGATGGTGTTGAAATTTCGTTGCTGGACAATTTTACTTCCAAGAGCGCCGAAGAGAGTCCAGATTGCATTGAAGAATCATCATGTGGCTCAAATACTTCCACTGCTGAAAATGACTCATTGAAGATGCATAGTTTCACTTTTGAAGCACAGGTATTTTTTATCCGTGCGTGTTGAATCCTTGTTTGGAACTCAATTTAGCGGGCATTGATATAAATTCTGTCTACTCACTTTTGTTTACTTCAACAGATGTTCTCTACTATCCTTCGACTCTTGTTTTCATTGAGTTTTATTGTGCTTTTGTATGCCGACACTCTTCCTGACCCTCCGTACTAGTGGCTTCCAATCTTTGTTTCTCTGATATGATAACCAAACTGTATGTCCAGTTCTTTGTTTTTGGCATTCTTAATTAAACATGGACATCTAAAAGGCTTTAAATTGATGAGTCATGCGATGAAGTTGTGGGAAAGAGTTATTGAGCATCGCTTGAGGATGGTGACAACGGTGTTAGAGAGACAGTTTGGGTTCATGCCTGGAAGATCAACCATGGAAACTATCTACCTATTAAGGAGAATGGTAGAAAAATACAAAGCAAAGAAGAAGGATCTCCATATTGTTTTTATAGACTTAGAAAAGGCTTATGATACGGTGTCTGTAGACATCATATGGTGGGTTCTGGAGAGAAAGGGAGTGACTAAAGGGTATATCGAGGTGATTAGAGACATGTATGAAGGTGCCGTCATTACCATTTGATCACAAGCAGGGGAAACGAGTAAATTTCCGATCACTGTAGGATTACATCAAGGGTCAGCCTTGAGCCCGTACCTTTTTGCCTTAGTTATGGATGAATTGACTAGACAATTTTAGGAGGATATCCCATGGTATATGATGTTTGTTGATGACATTGTCCTCGTAGATGAAACCGCTAGAGGTGTTAATACGAAACTAGAAATTTGGAGGTAAGCATTAGAGTCAAGGGGTTTTCGAATAAGTAGGAGTAAAACTGAGTATAAGGTGTGCAAGTTTAGTGGTACCAACAGTGCGCATGAAGAAAGAGTGATGATCCAAGACCAGGAGATACCTAAGAGTGATCATTTTAGGTACTTAGGCTCAATTATTAGTAGAGATGGAGAGATTGCCGATGATGTGACTCATAGGATCCAAGTGGGGTGGCTCAAGTGGAGGAGCGCTACTGGTGTACTGTGTGACAAGAGGGTACCCGTAAAATTGAAGGGAAAATTCTATGGAATTGCCATCAGACCAGTGATGCTTTACGGGACAGAATGTTGGCCTATTAAGAAACAACAGGTGAACAAGATGAGTGTAACAAAAATGAGAATGTTAAGGTGGATGTGTGGTAATACGAGACAGGATTAGAAATGAAACGGTTCGTGAAATGGTAGGTGTAGCACCCATAGAAGAGAAGTTGAGGGAAAATAGGCTAAGGTGGTTTGGGCATGTCTACCGTAGACCAGGAGATGCAGTAGTTAAGAGAGCGGAAGGATAGCTTTGGGTAACAATGCTACGCGGAGGGGTAGACCTAAATTGACTTTAGATACTGTGGTGCGCAACGATATGAGTATAGTAGGTTTGTGTGAACAAGTGGCCCTTGACATAGCTCAATGGAGGAAAAGGATTCATGTAGCTGACCCCAAGTGATTGGGACATAAGGTTCGGTTTGGTTCGGTTTATCTAAAAGGCTTTTCTTGCCAACACCTTGTAAAACTGATCTTAGTCCTCGTAACCTTTAATCCTTTTTCCTTTTGGCGGTTCCTTGGACAGACTTTTTTTTGTATGAAACAAACTGCTTTGATTGGTTCAAATAAGGGACCCTAGGATAATTATCTTAAATAAACAGGAGAGCCCTTTTGAAGTGAATTGTTGGTTCTTTCCAAACATAGAGGCTAGCATCCACTTTGTTAGTACCCTCTCCATCCCATTTCCTGGCTCTCACTTTCCATTTGTACTCCATCCCACTTAATGTTTATTTGAAACGTAAATCACAATAATTACTTTTCCATGTTACATATTTCAAGATTTCGTATCTAGAGTACAATCCCTTCGACTATGTTAGTGGTAGACCTTGGGGCGGGGTGTATTGATGAAGGGTAATGAGGAAGGTAGGTGTCAGTGGTATCTGGTTCCTAAACGGTTGTTTGAGGCATCTTGATTTTAAACTCTCTGCTTTACTCTATCGCTAGTTCTTTCACAACAGACATGGCCTGAGGCTTTCATGTTCTATTCGATGTTCATCTTTTTGCGTGGCAGTTTCAGTCTCTACACCTGATGGAATACCAGTTGTGGACAAACATAAAATGCTTTATTCTTCATCTTTATCAAGTGGTTATGTGTTTTTTTCTTGTAGCAATCCATTAGAAAGTTGTCAGTGATTGTGCAAGGTTTTGTAGGTTTTTATTGTGTACATCATGCTTGAACACTAGTCGTGCCTCCAACAAGTGGGGACCTTTTGGTTACCAGACTATTGAGCCTTTGGGGCTGGAATAAAGGTGCTTTGGACGTTCATTCCCTTTTTTCGAAGGAGTCAGAATGTCAAACGCAGAATGTTTTGAGTAGGGTTATGGCTTTTCTTTTGGATTATGTATTGCTTATGAATCTTTTAATTGGAAGTAGCGGGAGATGGATTCCTAACGTTTGGCTTATGTGTATCCTACTTACGGACTCAGCAGAGTCTAGGTCTGTCACCTTTTGGCACTGCCCGGATCCTTTTACGTGATGTGGCGGGGTGCTTAATCCCATTCTCCCTTTATTTTATTTGTGTTGTTTTTGTCGCTCTCTATCTGTGTGTTGGTAGGTGTGCGTGCATGCACACACCTGGGGTGCCTGTGTTCATAAAAAAATCTTGGTCAAAAACTGGAGAAAGCTGCTCATTTCTAACCCGTCCCTAAATATTTCCTGGTGAAACAATGTCAGATGCCTTGGATATCAACTCTATTGGTACATCTTGAGAGGCACGTCTGATATTTCTTACACAAGTCAAATAATTTGAAATGAAATCCTCAAGTTTCATCACTTGCCTGACACTTTCTTGCAAGATATCACACTTGACCTAACCCTCACGTCTCAGTGCGGGATGAGTTTGACGTGCTTTAATCTATGATCAATACACCCTGAAGCATAAAGCCCCTTCTTCTGTTCACAAACTGGCATAATATATGCCACCAAAACAAAGATGCATAGGACAATTTAAGATATATAAAGCGATAATAGTTGCAGAGAATTGTAAGAGACTGGTGGTTTTATGAGTAATGTTGGATCTATAGCTATGCAAAATATATTGTCGTTAGATATATCTATTCTGAAATGCATCTAGATGGAAGGACATATTCAATAATTGACGTGCCCTCATATTCTAGGATTTACTCGCTGGTGTATTCTCCCGATTTTGAGTTCAAGTCTTACTTCAATGGCTATGCTAAACTTGTCTTGGAAACCAAATCTTCATAGTTCTATCCATTGTAAGCTGTTGTTTTGCATTTTCCACCTTGGCAACTGTAAGGTGGGTTGTGAAATGTGGTTATGATGACACGAGTCATGTGTGATAATTTTTCAGTTCGTGTATTCTGTTATTTATATCTTCCATAATTCCATATTCTGAAATCTCTGTGATCCTTTTCTACTTGTGGTCTTACGCTTATTTACTTTCTGCCCTACCTAGGTGGTTTCTCCTGAGTTTACCTTCTATGACAGTTCCAAATCATCCCTTGATGATTCCTCCCATGGGGAAAAGCTTCTCCGCGCAAAATTGGATTTCAGTTTCATGTAAGATTAGCCGGTTGTCCTCAAGCAATAATGCAATACTTCCCCTTCCAATTTATTTTGCAATACCCTCACGCATTTGGCAAATATCAGATCTTTTTCATTGGACTTCCTTCTGTCTATCAGAATGCCTACAACATAAGCACTAACGTGGAATTGATATTTTTCAGAGTTCATTCTCCTGTTTTTCAAAGATTGGGGACGCTGTTGTTTGCTCTGAGTGCAATCTTACTGAACTTTGTCACCCTTTTTTTTCTTTGGTACAGGTATGCAGCAAAGGAGAACGATACTTGGATTCGAGCTCTTGTAAAGGATTTAACTGTTGAGACTGGTTCTGGTCTTACTGTTCTTGATCCAGTGGATGTTTCAGGGGGATATACATCTGTTAAGGATAAAACAAACGTGTCTTTGGTATCAACTGACGTATACATTCATCTTTCTCTTAGTGTAATTTCTCTTCTACTGAACCTGCAAACTCAGGCTGCTGCAGCAATACAATTTGGAAACATGGATCCCCTGGCTCCATGTACCAATTTTGACCGTCTCTGGGTATCACCAAAAGGTGCTTATTCGTGTGAAGCGAATTATGATTCCTGATAAATGCATCAAAACTATTGATTTGGTTTGTCACTCAAAGTGGCACTCAATATTTTTCATTTTTTCATGCTTATATATGGTATTTAGTGTTTTCTATTTAAATATTTTTAAAGGTTGGTTGCCTTTCTTGAGTTTGCTTCTTACCTGCATTGGCTGTATTATCTTTTTGCAGAAAATGGCCAGTGTAACAACCTAACATTTTGGAGACCAAGAGCCCCTTCAAATTATGTGATTTTAGGAGATTGTGTAACATCAAGGTAAACAATGTTTATGGACTGAGAAGAGATATGGCCAATATGCAAGGATATTTGATAATTGCATATCAATGTCCAAATCTTTCCTGTTTCACGTGGGAAAGAACGAAACAATATGTTTTATGCTGGTTATATATCATGTCGTTGACGTGTTGGTACTTAAATACGAATCAAGGTAAACCACAACAAGGTTGTTGTTGGGATTGATCATTCTTCTTAGGACATGACGGTATTTCTTCTTCTGCTTTCTGGTACAAATAGTTGTTGTCCTCAATAATTGAGAGATTTCCGGTGGAAATGTTTCCATAGAACATATTCAGACTGTAACTCCAGTTCCTGGAGCCATATATGTAGACTACAGTGAGTTAGAGTTTCCTTTTTCACTTGTGTAGCACATGTCTATCATAGATCGATTGATGTGGTAGTTAGGAGGAGTGATATAGTTATGGTAGAAGGTAGTATTAAGGGGAGAGGTAGAGCTAAATCGTCTTTAGTCGCAGTAGTTCGAAAGGATCTACGTTTGTAGGACATCATGGAACATGATGCCCTTAATAGAAGACGGATTCATGTGGCCAATGAGTGGGACTTCAGGCTCAGTCGGTTAGGTTTGGCTTGTGTAACAGACACTTATTTTCCTCTTGCGAAATGTTTTTTTTTTTTGTCTAGTTTTATACTTGCTGCCCACACAAGGTGGCGTAATCAGTTGTTCGAATTTGGATTAAGTTATTCTGAATGGGTGTTTGGTTCATGTCTAATGTTGCAGAAAATCCATTGGTGTTGCATTAAATTGGGTAACTTGGATGCCATCTACGTTAATCTGGTTTCACTACTCACAATTAATTGGTCACTCGTCCATGCAACATGCTTTAGTGTTTTGTTAGCCTGAATTCTGGCTTGTTTCACTGTTCCTATAAATTTGGTACAGTGAGTCAATTCTCAGTTTGATCCATTTCTTAATTATGTTTAACTGTCATGCGTCTTCAGGCCAATTCCTCCTTCACAGGCAGTAATGGCTGTGAGTAATACGTATGGACGTGCAAGAAAGCCCCTTGGTTTCAAACTTATAGGCTCGTTCTCTAGCATTCAGGGATTGGAGGTAGGCAAAGGCCAATCCGATGGTGATTATTCTCTTTGGATACCAGTCGCACCACCTGGATACTTGGCATTGGGATGTGTAGCGCACAAGGGCAGCCAACCACCCCCTAATCACATCGTTCACTGTATACATTCTGATCTTGCGACGTCCACAACATATTCAGAATGTGCTTTGAGTACCTCCCCTAATCCTTGCTTTACAAATGGATTTAGCATATGGCAATTGGACAATGTTCTAGGGTCATTTTACGCCCATCCTACTTCTGAATGTCCCTCAAAAGACGGTTGTTATGACCTGAATCAACTTCCTCTTTGGAACTCAAGTTGGCATCATTTTTCGTCAAAAGAACCTACATCAAATGAAAATGGTCAGCATGAGAATGTAAGTCATCAGTCAAGTAACCAGAGCACAAGTTCATCCGGATGGGATGTTCTCCGTTCTATTTCTAAAGAAACCAACTACTACATGTCAACTCCGAATTTTGAGAGAATCTGGTGGGATAAGGGTAGCGACATCCGCCGGCCAGTCTCTATATGGCGACCTGTACCAAGGCCTGGTTATGGTATACTCGGTGACTGCGTCACTGAAGGGTGAGACCATTATTTAATCTTTCTTTATGATAATTATCAGTATTGTTTCTCAATGTAGTTCCTTGCCTCAGCGCCTTTATGCTGACTCCCCCATTTGATGTTGTTTAAGTGTCTTACCTTCAATTCCTATGGTGGATCTCATTATTATTTGTTGGTCACCGACATATGGTATTACTTTTCTTTGTCAGGTTAGAACCACCTGCTCTGGGCATAATTTTTAGGACTGGTAATCTAGAAATCTCTGCAAAGCCTGTGCAGTTCACTAAAGTTGCTCATATTGTGAGGAAAAGCCTTGATGAAGTTTTCTTTTGGTACCCAATTGCTCCTCCTGGTTACGCTTCTCTTGGTTGCATTGTCTCCCGAATAGATGAGCCACCACCCCTGGACTCATTTTGCTGTCCAAGAATGGATCTTGTTCACCAAGCTAATATTCTAGAGGTGCCTATTTCAAGGTCTTTGAGTTCAAAGGGATCTCAGTGCTGGAGTATTTGGAAAGTTGAAAATCAGGTCAGTCTAATATCCTTCTTTATATGTCAATCAAAGAATTGAACTTATGATGTCCGATATGTCATGAATATTGGCTTCTGTTCTTTCTCTTTAATTATACTTTTTAACACTCACATACAATATCCTCTTATTTACTCGAGGCCTCTCAACCCGCTAAAGTTGTTTCTGTAGGCCTGCACTTTCCTTGCACGCTCTGATTTGAAAAAACCTTCAAGCCGGTTGGCATTTTCTATTGGCGATTCTGTGAAACCAAAGACACGGGAGAACATTACTGCTGAGATGAAGTTAAGATGCTTATCTGTGACTGTTCTAGACAGCTTATGTGGAATGGTATGTATCAAGAGATAAATGAAATGAAATATAGAAACATTCGTCAAACTATGTATAGATTACCCTCCTTCCTTCTTTGTCGTTAACTTGTGTTACTCGGATCCTCTCAGATGACACCACTTTTTGATGCCACAATCACTAATATCAAGATTGCGACTCATGGTCAACTTGAGGCAATGAATGCTGTTCTAATTTCTTCTATAGCTGCATCAACCTTCAACACACAACTAGAAGCGTGGGAGCCACTGGTGGAGCCGTTTGATGGGATATTTAAGTATCTATCTTTTCGTTTCCTCTTTGCAGATTATTATGAGTGCTGTTTCTGGTTCCATTGGTTTAGTAATGTTAACACTTTCCATGCTTTTGCAATAACATATTTTATGCTTCTGTAGGTTCGAGACATATGATACTAATCTACACCCACCATCAAGGCTTGGGAAAAGAGCACGTATTGCTGCCACCAGTATTCTAAATATAAATCTTAGTGCAGCCAATCTTGAAACACTCACAGAAACTATGGTTTCTTGGAGAAGACAGAGAGAACTTGAACAGAAAGCAATGAAACTGACTGAGGTCATTTAGAATTTGAATATGCTCTATGTTTGGCCCTTTGTGGTGTTAGTCCAACGTATATGCTGATGCTGTTAGGTTTTGGGTGCATTCTTTTTGCAGGATGATGGTACTGTTCATGACCATGGGAATAATTCAACTTATGCTGCTTTAGATGAAGATGATTTTCAAACTGTGGTAGTAGAAAATAGACTTGGATGTGATATTTATCTGAAGAAAGTAGAACAAAATTCAGATGCAGTTGAATTGCTGTGTCATGATGAACATGCTTCTGTATGGGTTCCACCTCCAAGGTATTCTGACAGGCTAAATGTCGTGGATGAATCTAGGGAAGCACGGAGATATATTGCTGTGCAGATACTAGAAGCCAAGGTTTCATTTAGTTCATCCCAGACTCAAGTATCAGTTTTGCTATTGTCACAATTACTAAGAGAGATGACTTTTGCATTTGGGCAGGGTTTACCTATTATTGATGATGGAAATAGTCACAATTTCTTCTGTGCTTTGCGCTTGAGTGTTGATGGTCAGGAGATCAATCAGCAAAAGCTTTTTCCTCAGAGTGCAAGGACCAAATGTGTTAAGCCATTGACTACAAGAAGAAATAATCTTGATGAAGGCCTTGCCAAATGGAATGAACTCTTTATATTCGAAGTTCCTCGGAAGGTACTTGTAATATTAGTTCTACATTCTTCCTTTTGTATTTTTTATCCTCCTACATCCTTTAATTCCTGCATCCTTGTTTAAGTTGGAGACTGCCTTTTATGTATTAGTTCCAAAAAAGAACGTGGTTCTGTAATGGTGATTCTTAAAATGTACCAAGTAAGTGGAAGTCGCATTAAATTTTCTTTTCAGTTGGGATAAACTGGTGTCTTGAATGTCAGTTTAGAAAAGATCTATGTGCTGTAGTTTTTTTGTCTTTAGGATTGTATTTTATTGGTTCACTGTGTGGACCGCTTCATAATCGGCCTGAAATTATTCTCTTAAGTGTGCTGTTGGTCGTAGAGCTTCGTTGCACACATTCTTGAGTTGGCCCTGTTTTGTTTTACACTTTCCAATAAAGGATGATTTCGTGGAAAGAAGGCATTTTATTCTATCCTGAGATTTGTTCATTGATCAATGCCAAAAATGAAGTCCTGACTTTGACCCTTCCAAACAAAAATTCTAAGATTTTGCTTGGTATAGATAGAAAGTAGTTCCTCATGTTGAAGACATCGTCTACTCCAGTTTTGCTTGAGCACTATCAATGGGAATAAGGAGTAATGATCGTGTCTCTATAGTGATTTATTGTTGCATCGTTTTTCTTTCTTTCTTTTTAGTTTTACATGTTTAGTATCACTTTGACTCATTATAGATTGTAAAATTGGTCATTTGTTTATCTTAGGCCCAGTGAATTTCTAATACGACACTATTTTCTTCCTTTAATACGACATTAGCAGTTGATTTCTTTTGTCTTTTTTATGAGTTGTTCACAAGTTCTATACTCTGGAATATCCGTTGCATTCCACGGTGACTTTTTGTTTATAAATTCTGCAGGGGCTGGCCAAATTGGAAGTGGAGGTGACAAATCTTGCAGCAAAAGCGGGCAAAGGTACTCTGATTGGCAGACTAGCTCGTAATCCAGAACTGTACACTGGAAAAACTACATACATATGCATATAGCCACAAATAAAAGAGGAAAGAAAAAGATTGATGAAATCTATTTCTTTCAGTCTCTTCCTTTTAAGCTGCTGATGCATGTCTCCAACAAAAATTGGAAAGAATATTGAAATCGTGTACATAGTAGGCTAGCCATGCATTTCCAAACTCAACACATTAAACTACTCCTGAGTCTTCTTTCACTGCAGACCTAAGTTAACAAAACCAACTTTTGAGCTTATGTTAGTTTCAGAATCATCTGTGAATAGTTACTTGTTCGAAAGTACAATTGTGCTTACTTTGTTTTTTAGTGCTGTTCTCTATGTTCTTCCCTGAATCTGTAGTTGGCAATCTAATAGTCGACATTGAGGTAAGTCTGTGTTATGTTATGGTATCTTCCTTATCATGTGTGTCAATTGTTGAGCTTTTAATTTATTACTTGTTAACTTGAGATTTCTTTTAGTGAAGAAGTTGTTATGGTTGAGTATATCTGATTTGGTGCTGGCCGATATAGGTGAAGTTGTGGGTGCATCTTCATTTTCTGTTGGGCATGGTGTAAATACCTTGAAAAAGGTGGCTTCAGTGAGAATGCTTCATCAATCACCTGATGGCCAACATATCATGTCGTATCCCCTAAGAAGAAAGGTTAGTGAGGCATCGGGAAACATGTTGTCATCCTTTCGCGGTATTACTTGCATTTGTTCTTTTCTCTGATGATCTGTACATTCTGGCATTGGGAAACATGTAGGCATTTATTCGTGCTATTACATGCATTTGTTCTTTTCTCTGATGATCTGTGCATTCTCGCATACCGCTTGATCTTTGTTCTTTCTTTCAGGGTCAGCATAATAGTGATGACATAATTTCAATTGGATGCCTTCTAGTTTCCACATCATATTTTGAGAGGAAAACAATTGCAAGCTTCCAAAGTAATACACAACATGGAAATGATGTTGATAGAGACGTTGGTTTCTGGGTGGGGCTTGGCCCAGAGGGCAAATGGGACTGTTTTCGTTCATTTCTTCCTCTGTCACCCATCCCCAAAGCACTTGGAGATGAATATATTGCTGTGGAAGTTGTAATGAGGAATGGAAAGAAGCATGCAATTTTCAGGAGTCTTGCAACTGTTGTAAATGATTCAGATGTCAAATTTGACATATCAGTCTCCCCTCTGTCTTTGGTTACTGCAGTTGGAAAGCAACAGATAACTGGCACAACCAATGTTATCAGCACCATAAGTCCTGGTTCTTCTGCTGTATTACCCTGGAGAAGTATGTCCAAAGATTCTGACCACTGCTTACAGATTCGCCCTAGTGTTGATTATCCTCAACCGCCATACTCCTGGGGGAACGCAATTTCTGTAGGTTCTGGTTATGGCTATGGGAAGGACCTAACTTCCATAGACCAGGGTTTCTTTTCGAGGCAAAACACTTTGAAGCAAGAAAACAAAATACCTGCCTCATCATTCAAGTTAAATCAGCTTGAGAAGAATGATGTACTCGTTTGTTGTCCTAGTTCCAAAGGTAAGCTATTTTGGCTTAGCATCAGCACGGATGCCTCAGTTCTTCAGACAGAGCTTAATGTCCCAGTCTATGATTGGAAAATATCAATGAACTCTCCTTTGAAGTTGGAGAACCGACTTCCATGCCCAGCAGAATTCACTGTATGGGAAAAACTCAAAGAAGGCAGTAGCGTTGAGCGGCAGCATGGTATTATCTTATCACGTGGGAGTGTGCACCTATATTCTGCTGATGTTCGGAAACCCATATATCTTACATTATTTGTTCAAGGTGGTTGGGTTTTGGAGAAGGTATGGATTTCTATCCTATTGTGCATGACCTGATTGTTCAGAATATAGCACCCACAATACTTTTTGGACTAATGAAGGCTTTTTTAATAAAGAAATAGTTTTTTCCCTTCCTTATCAGGATCCTGTTCTTGTATTGGATCTTGCATCAAGTAACCATGCCTCATCATTCTGGATTGTTCACCCGCAGAAGAAAAGGTCTGTAGTTCTAGATATTCTGCTGTTATGTTGTATTTTGTCTTTGCATTGTGTGTATTTTTTATTAATGGGACATCATATGAAGTATCCATATGTTCTTTATATTCTGTTTGCATAATATAGCTGCAATACAATAAGTAATGATAGTAGAGGTACTAGGTAGTAGGTAGTAAATAACTGAATCTCGGACACCAGGATATGCCAACAGTAACACCATTGCTCTCTAGGTTTTGATTACTAAGAACGATAGAATAAGAAGTGATGATTTACTTCCTGGAATAGAAGCAGATTGGCTCAAGTGAAGGGGTGCTTCTAGCATATTATGTGATCGAGCCATATACCTACACGGAGTCTTTAGTACGAAATCGTACATAGTTCGTTAATTAGGACTTGAGTTTAAAATATTAGACGTGCTATTTGTAGTTTGAGAGCCAGTATGATGCTTGATTGATGAATGTCAGTCTGCAAAAGAACAAATCATCTCAGCCGTATTTTCTGTGTGACTGCTCATTTATTTCGAAAATGCATGCACACATATAATGTTAGCTGATTTTGAAATTCATGTTGCAATGAAGTATTATTTCAATCTTGAGACTTAGGAGTATTTTTATCGCACCCTTGGTGGTAGTTGTCGGTAAATCCTTGAGCAGCTAATTGTTTATAGTACTAGTTGCAAGAATTAGACACCTCGTCATTCCTCTTTAACCACCATTTTGCTGTGGATAACAAACTTGTTGCTTGACTTTCATCGTCCATCTTCGGAAAATTAGTTCGTTCTCTTGTTCACTATCTCCATGACACATGTATGCAGGAGATTGCGTGTAAGCATGGAACGTGAGATGGGAGGAACTACTGCTGCTCCGAAAACCATAAGATTCTTCGTCCCTTATTGGATCAGTAATGACTCCTTTCTGTCTTTGGCATATAGAGTGGTGGAGATTGAACCGCTAGAGAGTGCGGATGCAGATGCCCTTATGCTCTCAAAAGCCGTTAAATCTGCGAAAACAGCATTGAGAAGCCCTTCAATTTTAATAGACAGGAGACATGTTGCGCCGAGAAAAAACATTCAAGTACTTGAAGCAATCGAGGACACAAGTCCAATTCCGAACATGCTTTCTCCACAAGATTATGTTGGCCGTGGCGGGGTTATGCTGTTTTCATCACGAAATGATGCTTATCTGTCCCCACGTGTAGGCATTGCTGTCGCAATACGAAATTCTGACAATTACAGTCCTGGGATATCTCTACTTGAGCTGGAAAAAAAGGTGAGATAGTAGACAATCATTAAACCCCTTCTTGATCAATTATTATTTTCTTTTTTCTTTAACTAAAAATTCTATCTGAAATTATGCTGCATTAATAATTCTTTCAGCAACGGGTTGATGTCAAGGCCTTTAGTTCAGATGGATCTTACTATAAGCTTTCCGCCATGCTACACATGACTTCAGACAGGACAAAGGTAAATTATGTTACTTTCTCACTTGATTTTTATTGAATTCCACAATTGCTGAAGATAATAAATTCTTTTCAGCTATTTTGATGTAACTAACGACGACTTCCTCATGTAGTCATATTCTTACTTTCTCAATTACTTATTACCCTAGATTTGTGTCCGTCGATTCGTTAATTGCTTTTTCCCATGCTCTAACATTGAGTTTTCATGACATGATTTTTGCGGAAAGCATCGTCCTTCTATAGACGTTTTAACACTATGTACCCTCAGCCTTTTCTCTCTAGTTATCAAAAAGTCGCTAATTCATCGATCCTTCTGACAAGAGAATTGGTAGAGTGACAATAGCAGCCGATGCTGTCACCGTTGTGGCAGTAATACCACCAAGGATCTTAAGTTACTGTGACAAAAGTGTTAGTATTTGGCATCAACATCAGGTATAATCTAAGAAGCCTGAAAACAATACGGACGGGGATGTGGGACATGGCATGCTAAAATTTTCAAAAAGTTAGGGACACAAACACTGCATGGGCCAGGGGAAAAACTGTATATGTTGTAAATTTTATAGTTGTTATTCTTATTGATATTGTATGCAAAGCCTAACCAAAAACTGATGTTGGAAATATGCACAAGCAAGTGTAGTGAATGACATAGCGTTGCCCCCACCTACCAGCTCAAAGCAGGAAAGGGGGTGGATGTCCAAGCAGTTGAAAGTGTCTGTTGTGAGAATTGAATTTTGTGCAATGATTACTTTTACATATCAGATATTACAGTTTAAACTTGTGTTTTATCAAGTTGAAAGTTTTTCCTTGCACTTTTCTTGTATAGTAATCTAACTCATGAAGTAGGTTGTTCAAATTATGAAATGACCCCTACGGTAACCTGTTCCTAGCCATATCTAACTTGAGAGTTGAGACACATGTGAACCGGCATGTCCCCTGCTCATAAGTTGAGAAAATTAACTTAAGCACGCCACCAGGGGTGTCCGACATGCATAGAGGTCACCACTACAGCACATTGGTGCTGCGTAGAGTATAATCTATAATTCCCTAGACAACAACAGTCAAGGTATTAAGATCCCATTGTTTGCTGCCTGTGGCTCCTTCGTTATCGCTTTATCAAATTGATGACCAGTACCAAATGTATTTTTTGCAGGTTGTCCATTTTCAGCCTCATACCTTGTTTCTTAATAGGGTGGGCTGCCGTTTGTATCTGCAACAGTGTAATACTCAGACACTGGAGTGGATTCATCCCACCGATCCTCCAAAACATTTTCAATGGCAGTCTTCCACAAAAGTTGAGTTGTTGAAGGTTGGTGGCATCCCTTGTTTCTTACTGGCAGTACCTTGTTCCACTTAAAGTAGGACATTTGTAAAATTTTCTAGTGTATGATTTTAGTCCTGTTTTTAGGTGCGGTTGGATGGATATGAATGGAGTACACCTTTTAGTATCGAGACAGAAGGCATGATGTGTGTGGGCTTAAAGAATGAAACCAGAAGTGAACAAATACATTTAAGGGTGGAAGTTAGAAGTGCAACAAAGAACTCCCACTATGAAGTTATTTTCCTTCCTAACTCATTGTCAAGTCCTTACAGGTTTGATTGTGGTCCCCTATTTTGTCTGGTAGATTTCTAATTATTGTGGCTTTATCTTGATCCCTGTTCTTTGAAGGAGATGAAAGTATGTGCTAAAACCTTACTATCTACGATCACAACTATTTTTTATCTTGGATTAATGACCAAATTTGAAACCTGCCTCGAATTTCTATGTGGTGATTGGATTGGAAATTAGTGCAGAATTCAAGTTATGAGTGTGTACTGAACTTATTGTCAAATGTTAAAACTTGGAATTTCCTCTCCTTTCAGTTTTCTAGACGGCTTTCGGAAAATATTTTAGTAAATTGGAAAGAAAGAAATGGAATTTGTAATTTGGTGCACTAAATGCTATCGTTCTTTGTCCCTTTATTTGTTTTCTATTCTGACTTCTCCTCTGGTTTCTGCTTAAAAGTGTGACTAGCTTATGATGTTTCAACAGGATTGAAAATCGTTCAATGTTTTTGCCCATACAATTTCGGCAAGTGGATGGTGCCAGCGATTCATGGAAGTCTCTTCTACCTAATTCAGCTGCTTCATTTTTGTGGGAAGATCTTGGTAGACAACAGTTGCTGGAACTGTTGGTAGATGGTACTGACCCGTTGAAATCCCAGAAATACGTTATTGATGAGATATCCATTCATCAGCCCATTTATGTGGCAGGAGGACCTTCTAAAGCTGTTCGTGTTACCATTATCAAAGAAGAGAAAACTAATGTCATAAAGATCACTGACTGGATGCCCCAAAATGGTGCAATTGTCAAACAAAAAGCTCCAATTTCTGTGTCGCAAGTTCCTGAAAATGATTACCAACAGTCGAACACCTCAAATTGCGAATTTCACGTTATTATTGAGCTTGCTGAGCTTGGATTGTCTCTCATTGATCATACACCTGAAGAGATCTTATATCTATCAGTTCAGAATCTTGTCATATCATTTTCAACAGGATTGGACTCAGGAATCAGTAGGTAATGTTTATCCCCAAAATGACCAGGATCATGTTTCGTGAAACAACTTTTGGGATGAATAAGTAAACCTGTACATGTGCATATATTTAGGCTGTTACTGGATTATGCAGTTGTTAGTTAAAGTTGATCATTATGCATTGTAAGTGATTCAATGAACTTATTTCGTGTTACAGGTTAAAAGTCAGAATGTGTGGGATCCAAGTAGATAATCAGTTGCCATTAACTCCAATGCCAGTTCTCTTTAGGCCACAAAAAGTTGCAGAGGATAGTGATTATATCCTGAAATTTTCCCTGACACAGCAATCAAATGGATCACTAGGTTTATATGTGTATCCATATATTGGATTCCAAGTGAGTACTAGTTTAAAAAAAATCCAGAAACTTTACGGGTTATTCTATATGTGTTAACTTTTGTTTGGATTGCTTCTCACTCAGGGACCTGATAACTCCGCCTTCTTGATATACATTCATGAACCTATAATTTGGCGCCTTCATGGGATGATGCAGCACATAAACCTCAATAGGTTATATGATACTCAGTCTAATGCTGTTTCAGTTGATCCATTCATACAAATCCGGTAACTACTCGAAGTGTAACTTTGCTTTTATTATAGCATGTTTCTGAAGTTTCTTTTTCTTTTGCCTATTTTAATTGCTGTTCGCTTGGCTGGCAGTGTCCTTAACATCTCTGAAGTTCGTTGCAAAGTCTCAATGGCTATGTCACCAACTCAAAGGCCGGTGGGTGTACTTGGGTTTTGGTCATCGTTGATGACTGCATTGGGTAACACTGAAAATATGCAAGTAAGCCATTAACGATCTCAGTAGCGTAAATATTAAGATTGAAATTTCTTAATCCATTGCAACGAGAATCAGTATTTTATTGTTAAGCGGAAAGGAGCATCACCTTGTGTATCAGAAATAGAGGCGGCGCACTTATTCTATTATTTGATAATTCCAGCTAAGATATCACCATCCCAAAGCTTATCTTGGACTTAATTCATTATCACACCAATTCTATAGCTTTGAGTTCATGGTCTTAGTTTCTAGGAAAGATCATGCACGGGCAGTGATAATGCCACGAGTCTATTCTTTTGTGCCACGACAAATGAACTGGATTGGCTATAATGCCCTTGATAGAGAAAGTGAGGCAGACTTTGTGTGTTGCTTTTCATTCTTCCTCCCCCAATTTGTCCTCTATTTACAGAGCACCCCAAACACACTCTCTCTCTCTCTCACACGCGCGCGCGCGCGCGCGCACGCACACATGCATCCTCCCTTTTGTGTAGTTGCATCAATCACCATCGCTGGCCTACTGCCCCCTTCCATTCTCCATCAATTCTTCAACAGAAATCTCGCTTTGAAGCCAAAATATGTACATGCATAAGATAATACAGGGAGAAACAACTAATTTCTCTCTCTCTCTCTCTCTCTCTCTCTCTCTCATGCTGGCATCTTTGTAGATCGTCCCCTTTCGATGTGCAAAATAATTTAGGTTTTAGATTGGTAGAAATTGAGTGTTGGATAGGTTTGAATCTTGGGTTTTTTCAAATCTGTCGCGCCTCGTTAATGCTTTCTCAGCAATTGTAAAGAAGTACAGGAATTTACGAGAGTATACAAGAGTAGAAAGAGGAGGAAATAGAGAAGTGGTGGGAGAAGTGTTGTAGCTTTAGTGGAAACAGCAAAGAAAGTGTTGACAGGGAGATGAAGACCAAGGGCATCATTGGAAGACTACTTTTAGGTGTTCTTGGCACTAACAAAAATACACGTGGCATTATCACTGCCCCTACCAGCCCACTGCTTGAGTCCTTTGTTTGAGACCTAACTGGAATTATGGGCTTCACTAGCTGTTAGTGTCGTAAAGTGCATGAGACGTTAGCTCTGGTTTATGATGTATCTGAGCCACAAGTCATAGGTCAAGTAACTCTTTTTTAGTTTAACTTGTCTTCTCCAAGTGACCATGTTTAAAGATAGAAAACATGTGAGAATGAGTGCTCATTACATTTTTCTGTTTAGGTGCGAATAAATCAAAGATTTAAGGAGAACGTGTGCATGAGGCAAAGTGTTCTCATAAGTAATGCTATCGTGAACATTAAGAAGGATCTTCTCAGCCAGCCCCTTCAGCTGCTTTCTGGTGTTGATATATTGGGCAATGCAAGCAGTGCTCTTGGACATATGAGTAAAGGTGTTGCAGCCTTATCAATGGATAAGAAGTTCATTCAAAGCCGACAGAAACAGGTTTGTTTAAAAATGGACTCTTTTGGCAATAGGCATTAATTTTTCTTTTTGTTTTTCCTTTACTTTTTTGTACAAGGCATTTTTTTTTTTGTCAATTGGTAACTTTTTTGTGGTGCTACAGACCTCCAACCTCGTAGCGCAGACCATTAACTACTTGTAAAACATGATCTTTTTCATATTCTTTCTCATGCAGGAAAGTAAAGGTGTTGAGGACTTTGGCGATGTTATCAGAGAGGGAGGAGGAGCTTTAGCAAAAGGCCTCTTCAGAGGAGTCACGGGTATTTTGACAAAGCCTCTTGAAGGTGCAAAAGCTTCTGGTGTTGAGGGATTTTTTCAAGGTGTTGGCAAGGGGGTAATAGGTGTAGCTGCACAACCCGTGAGCGGTGTGTTGGATCTATTGTCAAAAACTACGGAAGGTGCCAACGCTATGAGAATGAAGATAGCATCTGCTATTGCTTCAGAAGATCAACTTCTCCGCAGGAGGCAGCCCAGAGCAATTGGTGGTGATAATTTGCTTCGACCATATGATGAGCACAAGGCAGAAGGACAGGTACTTGTTGCCATTTGGTTTTACTTGTTGCTATTTGTTTCCTTTGTGACGGCATTGGTTGGAAACTTTATATCCATCTCAAAACCAAATGGCAATGAGTGGAGAGGTCCCAAATGTTATTAAGTGATCACTCATTCCACTCCCAAGCAATGTGGGACTCTATTTCCTTAACATCCCCTGTCATGTGCAGCCACGTTTGAGATTTGTCACGTGTGGCTAGGAGTGATACTGGTACGGTTCGACCGGTTTCGGTCCAGTTTTCCGGTTTATCCTGTTTCAAGACACAAAGCAAGAGAGAGAGAACGCACCATCCCCGTCGGCATCAACCATCGACGCCGACACTGAGCTCCATCTCTCAGACCTGATATGAGTTTGGGGGTTTCAAACAAAACAAAAACATAACCAAAAATCAACGGAGAGATTGACGGGAAAAGGAAAGAGAAGAAGGGAGAGAGCGGAGAGAGAGAGAGAGAGAGAGAGAGAGAGAGAGACTCATGGTATCAAAAGTCGCTGCCACTTCACCATCACCATTGTCGTCGAAGAAGGAGGAGGGGGTGAGAGGGAGAGAGATTAATCCAGAGAGAGGGGCTACGCGGGTGGAGAGGAGAAAGGGAAAAGAAGACAATAACTGTTGGAGTCTTGGGTTTGTGATTTTTAATATCTTATGTATGAATACCATTTATTATATAATAAATATAATTATTATACCAGTATATAACAAACGGCTGTGTAGCTCAGTGGTAAGCTGAGGCTGAGAAAACCCTTGGGTCTCAAGTTTGAGCCCCACCTCTTACAATTTTTATGTATATGCATATTACAGGTCTGGTCCGGTTCAGTCCGGTGTGTAAGTCCCACAAACCGTGAACCGTACCAGATCAATTATTTTGTATTCTCTCAAACCGGACCAGATTGGTTCTGCTTGAAAACCAAAAAAACATTCGGTTCGGTCCGGTTCGGCGGTTTAACTTAACAGCCCTACGTGTGGCCACTTTTTGGGTCTTATCATCATGTAGCCTTTTTGCTGGTCTATCATTGTGGGGTGTGGATTATGAAATTTTAAAATGTGAGGTGAAATGGGCCCCGCTCTTATATACCATGTGGAAACTTTATATCCATCTCAAAACCAATTGGCAATGAATGGAGAGGTCCCAAATGTTATTAAGTGATCACCCATTCTACTCCCAAGCAATGTGGGACTCTATTTCCTTAACAGACTAGCACATGAGTTGTGGCTGGGTGTGGGAAAGTATCCCAAAATGGATTAGTCGAGATTAGCAGTTGAAGTTATAAAAAAAAGGAATACTAAGAAATAGCAGATCACACACACACAGCCACTGAGGCTTCGGTGTGGTCTTATTTTCTTGTCGTTCTAAGGATGTATGAAGTAAAAGACAAATTGAAAATTCAATGAGAAAAATGGTATTGCAACATGAATGAAAATGGAAAAAGGTTGTGGTAGATAGGCAGTCTTGAACGCACCTTCTTGTAGTGAAGCTGATTCCTGATTACTTGACATGAAAAAGTCATAATAATTCCACTTATGTGTGGGTCCATAACCCTTGGTTGTGAGCTGCTACTGTTTTGTCTCCAGCTTACGTCTGTCAATAAGGAAAAGGCAACTGCATTGTTAACCTACTGACTGCTTTGTTATTATGAAGGTAATACTGCAGCTAGCAGAATCAGGATCATTTTTTGGCCAGGTTGATCTATTTAAAGTGCGTGCTAAGTTTGCCTTATCAGATGCTTATGAAGATCATTTTTCACTCCCAAAAGGCAAAATCCTCATTCTCACTCATCGAAGAGTTATACTGTTGCAAGTGAGTTAAATCAGTTTGACTTCAGGGTCTCTGGTTCTCCCTGTCCTTTTTGCCATTCAAGCATATCATAGCTGATATGATTCTTCTTCTATGTTTGTTATTTTCAGCAAACCTCCAACATTATTGCTCAGAAGAAGTTCAACCCAGCCAGGGATCCCTGTTCAGTATTGTGGGATGTGCTGTGGGATGACCTGGTGACAATGGAATTGACTCATGGAAAGAATGACCAACAGAATGCACCACCTTCAAGGCTTGTTCTTTATTTACAATCTAGATCGACAGAGTCAAAGGAACTAATTCGTGTCATAAAATGCTACCGGGAATCCAATCAAGCTTTCGAGGTTTATTCTTCAATTGAACAAGCAATGAGTACTAATGGGCCAAGCCAATCAAAGGTTGGAGGCGCAATGTTCTTTATGTTTCAATCTTGCATACTTTTGTCTGCCAAAGTGTGATACTTGATAGAGGCCCCTTCTGAATGCTATAATGCATCCTAATTGGCACCAAACTTTCTAAAATGATTTTGATGCGTGGTTGACAAACACATGTTTTAGTTTATCACATTTAAGATTTCATTTTGTGCGTGTCGTTCAGGCAATGCTGAAAAGGAAGGTGACAAAACCATATTCTCCAATTACTGATGTCAGCACTGCTGAAGCAATTCCAAAAGAAGGGGTTTACGTGTGGTCTCCCCAGCAGGTGCCTGCATCGGCTCCCTTAAGTTCAACTTTTGGCAGCAGCACAAATTGATTGGATGATTGTGTTTGTCCAAGTTCGATTAGTAACTTTTTTGATCTGCGGGCATTGGTTTGCTGGAAAGCTTGTTCAGTTCAAAATTGGCAATTGGCAGGTCCTCCCTATGTACCATGCTAGCAAAAAGGTATCGCATTCTTGTATCCATTGTTTATTGTTTTTGTAATTTGTAAAAGATCTTTTCTAATTGAACCTGCATGCCACAAGTTGAATGGATTGATGATGTGAGGTGTTTGAAATTTTGAGAGAGAGAGAGTTTATTCTGGGTGGAATTTGCCAGATGTTTAGTCTCAGAGGTGGCTGGGTCATATGGGCTTTAATTTCCTGAAAGAGAACTATCATATGGGTTTTAATTTCCTGAAAGAGAACTGCAATTTGTTGTTACAGTAAGCGAGTGATTTTTCATCAACAATGAGACTCTCCTGGACTGTTTGGGCTTATAGGTTATATCTACTTATAGAGCACCCCTTGTACTTCCTGAAGTGCTACATCTATTCAACTGCTCCAGATAATGACTAAAATTTCCGAATACTCAGGATGGATCTGGTATAATTTGCGATGTTGGATGGTCATATTGGATAATGCATTTTATTCTATAGTTCTAATCAAATGTCTCAAGAAAGTTGTCGGTAGTCTATTGCTATCAGACTCATGTGAACAAGTTTACTGAATAAGCGGGGCTGTCCACCAATTGTTCCCCCATTAGGTGGCGAGCTTATTGGAACTGTTATGATTAGATGACATGAGATATTATTTCATGCGTTTTGTAACATTAATATGATATTGCCGATAAAAAGACGTTGCTTGCTATTATATTCCAGTGTACTGCATGAGTGACTGCTGCTTATGTGTGCACATCCCGAGTTGGGAATCACAAAAGGAATGCATTTCCACTGACCTATGATTTTTGCATCCCCTCTTATGTACTATTGTTCTAGGCCAACATGGTTTTAGAGATTGTATCTGCAAGCAAATGTTCAGACAAAATTCCTATGCTTCTCAAATTTTTTGTAACTTTGAGAGTCACTTCTTATGATATACATTGCAGGTGTTGGATACTGCAACCAGCAGTGAGTTGCCCTTCCACAGAGAGTTTGCTTAACCTTCTTGAAGGACTTTTTGATGGGGGGCTTCTAGAAATCGGAATCATTATTTCACCACAAGGACAGGAAGGCTGTACATATATATATAGGATAGAGATATGTACAATATACATTTGTGAATCTAGAGCTATAGAGATAGTATGTGCTGCAATCAGTAGTTCTTGGTGTTCAATTTTTGCCCAGCCTTGTACATATAGGCATTGTATATGTTTGTTGTACTGGCAAGCCATTTAATTGGTTGCAAATTCCTTTATCCAGTAAGATTTAAAGTCCACATTTGCTTTGTGAAATATTGCCTGAATTGTCTGGACTACGCATTCTTAGGGGCTGTTTGGAATCTCAATAAGTAGTTCTGGCAGGTTCTGCCTCGTTTTGTTATTTTTGGCTTACTAGAAAAGGCAAGCTATGTCTGAAGGTGTTTCTCTCTTTTTTGCCTATTAATCGTAAGTTGTGTTCAGGTTCTTGTATTGCTAGTTTGCTACACAGATTTGTGGCTTTGCCATGCAACGGTAGTGTTTCAGTTCCTATGTACTACTTTGATTAGCTACATAGAGATTCAGATCTTTTATCTTGCAATCTTTCTTTCTTTTTTGGTAACATACGATTCATTTATAAAAACATAATTAAGCGTTTACATTTCCAGGGTAAACAACTCCAATCAAATCTGCATAAAGGAAACTAGTAGTACAACTAGGAACAAACGGGTAGATATATAAAACAACAAGAACCCGGGAGTGCAAATTTGGTTGATGTACAAGTTCCTTATTTGTACTTGAGCTATCTCAGGATTTAAGTCCTGATAAATTAAAGGTCAAAGTTGACTTTGACCCCATATTGTTATCGCTATGTGCGGATATTCTATCATGATTCAAAACTGAGCAAATAACCTACGTGTGGTTTTGAAAATGTGCAGATAGACCTTCGTCGTCATGTTTTCCATCCATATTAACGGAGGTGTATTTCACACACCTCTATAATGTAACTTGAGTCATTCATAATATATTAAATAGAGAATAGAGTATCTCTGTAAAAAAATTATCTCGATTAGACATCAATAATCCAGTGATTTAATTTTTCGGAAATTCAAATTTGAAATTTTAATTTCATAACAAAATCAATTGAATCATGAACTTTTCATTTTTTGATTGACTTGAATTTTGGTATAGATGTAGTACTCGTGAAAATTTACAATATTAACAGTTTGGATTCAATTTTTGGTATAGGAAATGGTGTGGTTAGATTTAAAAAAGAAGGAGAATCAAGAGATATGATGAGGGTATATCGGTCTTTTAATGTTGTGTCATTTAATATGGATCGAAAACATGACGACATGGGTCTATCTGCACATTTTCAAAACCATATATAGGTTATGTGCTCAGTTTTGAACCATGAGGGAATATCCGCACCTAGCGATAACCACATGGGGTCATAGTGGACTTTGGCCTAAATTAAACAAAAGAGATAACATTAGTTTGGAGTGCATATAGTGATTTGCAGAGTGCAGAAATTATTGTCCTTTTGAGAACTCTTTTAAGTCAAAGATAAAACAAAATTAATACCGATTTACTTTTGATTGTTGAAGCCATTGCTTTTGTTACGTTTTGGTGTTAACAATACATAATTAAACTATGAAAACCTGTTAAATTTAGGGAAATATTATTAACGGGATGGCTTACCCCAGAGTCCCAGAATAAAGAAGAGGGAGAGGCATTAATGTCGTTTAATTTTTTGGTTAAGGCTTCCAAAAAATCCAAAACCACAAGGTGCCACAAATGACAGGGAGATTTTGTAATTCACTTTTAATATTAGAGGGACCTATCATTCTTTTTAGACATTTGGTCTTCAAATTGGAGGCAAAACCTTCATTTTTGGAGACTAAATTTCTGAAAGAACGATGAATCCCTCCAAAATTATTCCATAAATAATTTTTTTTTGGAAGAAAATAGAGGATAAATTACAATTTTTCCTTCAATACAGGAATTTGGAGCATTTATAGAGTTTGGTTGGAGTTGCTCTTAAAGTGACGAGCTTAACTAACAATGGCATAGCCGAAGGATATCCAAGACCGAAGTCGAGTAATGCAAGCTAATGGCACACCCAAGCTGCCACAAGGCACAACATCTCACACAATTCCCTTGGTGGGGGTGGTTTGGGCCACTCGCATTCTTTCATATTTTAAGCTACCCCGTTCGGCTAAATAAGCCAAATGACTTTTTTTTTTGTACTTATTCAATTTTTTTTGTATTTGTTAGTTTTTCGTCAATTTTTTGGGAATTATTGCATCATCATGACAAGAGAAATCTAAAAAGTAAAAAATTGCGATCGAAATCTATTTTTTTTTGAATAAAGACAAAAATAAGTTAATAAACCAATTTTTTCGTCTTTATTCAAAAAAAATTAGATATCGATCATAATTTTTTACTTTTTAGATTCCTCTCGTCATAACGATGCAATAATTCCCAAAAAATTAACGAAAAACTAATAAATACGAAAAAAAATTGAATAAGGACAAAAAAATAAGCCAGTTAGCTTATTTAGCTGAACAGGATAAGTTAATAAGATGGCTTATTAAATAAGCTATCAGTCACGTATTATGCATAAGCGAGCGAGAGCAAGAACGAGTCACGTATTATATATGAGCGAATGAGAGCAATGACGAATTTAGAGTTCTTGTAGTGCCCTAAGGCACTACACCCACCCCATAGTACTCTCAATTGTGGGCCATCTAAAGTCAAAAATTGTGATCTAAAATGTTTATTTTTCTCTAGAATGTTGAGCATATTACATCATGTACCAAAAATCATATTAATCAAACATTGTTAAATAAGTTATTAGGACATATTTATTTTACAGTTCATTCTCTTAATCATATTGGGCATCCATTTTTGTAAAATAAACAGTACGCATAAGGCTACTAATATTAAATTAATTTAACTTTTCTCGTAAATGATTTGCTCAATATTCCCGACAAAAAGTTAAATTAATTTACGCAAAAAGTTAAATTAATTTAATAAACAGCACCGCCAAAGCAATGACCAGCCGTTGGCCCGTTGGATTTAAATGCTTCGGACACTGGACTCCTCTGGCCCTTCTACTCTTCCCGCGCTTACGAGCAAACTGTTGGCCTCCCCACCCTTCTTTTCTTCCCCCAGAGTGTCCTTTCACTTCCCGTCCCATCCCATAAATAAAAGGAGCAATAGTACGATTGATCCCCTCAACAAAACTCCCTTTAAATGTCTCTTTCTCTCTCTCTCTCTCTGTTCAAAGTTCAAACCTTTGGAACCAGGTTTGCTCCTATCTTTGGAACCATTTATTTTTATTTATCTAAATGGTGTTTTGTTCTAGTCTTTACTCCATCACTCAATCGCTTATCTTATCTTATGTTTTTTTTTTTTCCCCTTTTGGGCAAGTTAAAGATTTATAAAACGAACCTGCGAATATTACAGAAGCTAAGGGGAGGGGCATACCCAAAAAACTAGACAGAGAACAAACCAAAACAAAGAGAGGGCTTAACTTTTAGAGTTTATCTTATGATGTTACTTTTGATTTTCATGAGAGAAGTGTGTTTTATGTTCTATTATATTGTTAGTGATGTCAGGGGATCGGGATGACGTTGATTCGAACAGCGTTGAAACAATGAATGGTGGTCTTGATTTCGATCATGAGAGTCACGGTATTGTCCTTTTCCTTACTACCTATGTTTGGATTTATGCGCGTGCCTGTTTACATATTATCTCGATAATACTCGTAACACTTATAACTTTTACCCATTGTGTGGGCCCTCAACTATGTGAATGTACGTGCAAGCTAGCGTTTCTGTATCTCTAGGCTAACTTGTTGATATAACCCAGGATACAATAATCAATACGTACATATCTATAGCCGTTATTATATGCACACATATATCGATGGATGGGGCAACCTCCTCTCCTAAACCTACTAACTCTATGTTTTGATTTACGTAATGCTGCTCATACATTCACACTTACACCGCGTGTGGGGCCCTTAAATTATGTTAGTGTGTGCGCGCACGCAAGTTTTTGTAAAAGTGTTTGTGTCTTTAGACTAAATCTTCGATTTTCTAGGCTCCGTTCCGGAAAAGGAATTAAGTACTTATTTTTTAAGGAGGCAATTTCAAGCTCAAAAATCATGTGTTTATGCAAATAATTTTCCTATCAATATCGATCTTATTCGATAGATCTCATTGAGATCTTTAATACGGTGTAAAAAAAATTGAAAAATTATTTTTCATTTACATTATTTTTGAGTTTGAAAATGTGAAATAAGTACTTATTTTTTAAGAAGGTGTTCTGGAACGGGCCTGATGGACCAACGGCAACCATCTCTCCAAACATTTTCAGAACCTATTATTATAGTAGTATTCTTCGCAGAAAATATTCTATTATAGAGGCTTCCCCCACGATTTTTTTTTTCTTCCAAAATGTCATATCTTCGGCCCCTAGACAAGTAGGAAAGTATAATCCACAACCCCATGTATATTCATATCACCAAGGTTTGAATTTTGTGTCCACCATATATTTATGCTATAAAGAGGGGCAACAACCATATACTTACTGTTCTTTTCACCTCAACTATGTCTTTGAGGTTGCTTCAAAATTCAAGTTTTCCCCTTATGAGCAGTTATAACAGCTTCTTTTTCTTCTTGTTTTAGTTTTTTGCTTTGTGTGTCTGAGTGATGCTTTTTGGTTTTGTTTTTTCATTTTTTGAGGTGGAGTGGGGGGTGTTGAGAGTTTCTTTTTATCCTTTTTATTCTCTCTGAATATGAGTTATGGCCTGGGATTTGTGACAATTTTTCGATTGTCGGGTCTGTCTGCTGCTGTAGGGGGTCATGAAAGCGATAATGCAGATGATGTTGATATCGGTGACAATGGTTCCGATAATGAAATTGATCCCCATGATGTTTTTGATGAACAAAAGGCCTGTATTTCCATAGCGAAGTTCTTCTGTTCTGCTGGACTGCCACCTCAGACAGCCAATGAATACCATTTTAGAGCTCTTTCCAACCACCTTAATCCTCAATTTCGAGGTAGTGTTGCAGATATTGGGCGTTATTGCCTGGAAACGTATGATGAGGTGAAAGCAAAAATCAAACAAGTTCTGAGTAATCTGGACGGGCAAATGAGCCTTTCGATTGACATATTGAGGTATGAGAAGCGCTACTATTACGTACAAGATTATCTGTGCCTATCAGCACATTTCATTGACAGTAATTGGAAGATGAAGAAGTGGATCCTTAGGTTTAGACGGGATGATCTGAAGGAGTTACCTCACGAGTTCTTACTGAATGCTGTGAAAGAGTGGGAGATTGAGGGGAAGGTGTCCGTCATCACTATGCTAAATGACCCTCTTTTTGATGAAACATTTGAGCTCGTGCAAGATCACATTCTAGGAAATAGAGAACTGAAATTAAATGGTCGTATGTATCGAGTATATTGTGCTGGTGACATGGTTAGTCGAATGGTGCAGGGTGCATATAAGGCGATAAGCAAGACTATTGACATAGTAAGCGAACTGTATCCCTTTTGGAATTCGCAACCACTGTGGTATCTCACAAGTTTCAAACTCAAGGATGCTTTAGAATTGGAGTCCAAGGGTGAGTATTCATCGGACTTTGTGCTGGATAATTATAAAGTGCCTTCTGCAGATGAATGGGGGAAAGTCAGAAGCATATGTGAACTTGTGGATAGCATTTATAAGGTGACTGAAGTGTTATTCCAAGCAAAACATCCGACTGCTAACATCTACCTTTATCATCTTCGAGAGCTTCGGGAAATATTGCTTGAGAAGTCCACGAGTTCGGATGTTTTTATTCAAGGGGTGGCCAAGAAAATGCTGGAGAAATTTGAGAAGTATTGGAAGAAAATGTACTTGGTGTTGGCTGTTGCCATGGTGATGGATCCTCGATTTAAGATGAAATACCTGGAGTTCACTTCTTCTGAATTTGATGATAGCGATGGCATCCCGGGTTTTACAACTGTTTTGGAAGCCATTCGAAGTCTTTTCAATGATTATGTCACCCAATTTCCCGAAAAGGACTATGATTCCAATTATTCAACTTCTTCTGAATCAGCTTCCGATTTAGAGGAAGAAGGCGAAGAGGAGTTATGTGACAAGATTGAGGAAGAACCCCGTAATTTAGATGATGTTTATAAACTGCTGCCGGATTACTTTCAGTTCGTCCAATCTGCTTCCCGTCCCCCAAAGTCAGAGCTAGATTTGTATTTGGAGGAACCCGTTGTACCATGGAGCCATGATTTCAACGCCTTGAGTTGGTGGAGAAGTGCGAGTGCAAAGTATCCTGTTTTATCGAAAATGGCTCGGAATCTTTTGGGAATCCCTTTATCTGTTGCTACTTCATATGAGGCTTTTTATACAGAACCAAGGGAAACTGATGAAAGGATAATTCGCTCGGGACCAAAGATGATGAATGCCCTGATGTGCACTAAAAGCTGGTACCCATGGCCCTGAAAGATTGCAAAAGGGTGTGTGAAATCTTACTCATTTTTGACATTTTCGTTCCTTTGCTTTTCTCTCGGTTCCTTTCGTTCTCCGTTTTGCGACTTGCTTTTGCTGACTCATGAATATGTGTGATATATGTCAGGTAAATGAGTATTTTTTTTTGGCTGGTTTTTGGATGGCAAGGAGAATCAAATTTGGGGGAGCTTTTGGAAGAGCTGGCAGATACCATGGGGGGTTTGAAATTCGTCTATTTTGGTCATCTTAAAAACTGGATATGTTGATGGGTGTTTATCGATCTACCTTGTTAGGAGTATTTATTAGTACTATGCTTTTTTGTTACTCATGTGATGATAGACCGCGCGAAGCTGTTTTAATACTCGCTGATGTTTTTTTTGATGTTGTTGGCTCCTCTGGCCTGCTACTATATGTTTGCGTTATTTGATTAATTTCTGCTAGTATTTGTTTGCATGATTCGCTCTCTCTCTCTCTCTCTCTCTCTCTCTCTCTCTCTCTCTGGTTTGTCTGGATTTACACACGTTAAAGATAGCATGATTAGTTTAGTTATACTCTCGTTATAGACATAATACATGCATTGAAATTTTGGAATTAATCAAGTTAGTTAATTCAGCTCATACAAGTTATACAACATGAAATCAAGTTCAAAATTTCAAAAACAATTTAGACTCAAATACGTTTGAGATGAATTAACAAAATGATAAACAACTCATTCATTAGTACTCCAATATACAGTCCCATGCAGATTAATTAAAATGTACTACTCCGTAAAACTATTACTCCTTCCGTCCCATTTTAATTGTCTATTATTCTATTTGTCTCTTTATGTCTTTTTCTTATATTTTTTAGTATGGATATCAAAAAATATGCAATACTAGTACTTGCCCGTACCTACGGTACTACGCACCCTGGTTGGATTTGTCCGTGTCTATTGCACTTGCTAGCTGGTAGGGTTTTGGAATTGGGAGATCAGTGGCATTTGCGCAATTACTACAAAAAATATGGGCAGTTGCATTACATTTGCAAGTTCCTTCTCAACCCTTGGATCAAATGAATCTCAGCCCTTGGATCAACTTGTGTTTGTGTGGAGGCTCACACCCTTGTATTTTATTAGGTAGATGGATCTTATTTAATAGATTTCGATTAATTCTATAATACAAAATTTTTAAAATTATTAAAAACATTATAAATTGAAAAATATAACTAATTAAAAAATGACACTTAATTCAAAAATGAAAAATAAAAATAGGACGGAGGGAGGGAGTATCAAATTAACCTCTAAATTAACCCTCAATATTACTAGTACTAGTAGGCGATTTAGGGAACCAGTTTATTATTCATTACCCCACATTGCTCACGTAATCCACCCAAAGCTTGATTAATATTTTTACTATTTGAAATTGTTTGTTTTGGTTTTTCATCGAACTTTTTGAGATTAATCATTCGTCTTGATGATGAGAAGAATTAGAAAAATATAGGAATGTAAGCTGAAAGTGAAAAAAAAAATTCATCTAAGACGTTCTTTAGAAAAAAAAAAAGTTTTTTGAACGGCGAAAAAAAATAGTTCGGTATTTTTTCGTCTTTCACAGACTTTTTTTTTGGCTATAATGTGTTACTTTTTAAATTTCTCTTATCTAGACAAATAATTAATTAAAAATATAACAAAAATTATAAAAAAATCAAACGAAAATACCAACAAACAAAAAATATGAAGTACATCCCTATGAGGCTATGACGGTTATTGGGAAATTACGAAAACGTTGAGAAGTTTTTGGGTATCGGATGGGTACCACACGTGTGGTGTTTAAGTAGGGCACTTTTAGTCGTCCAAATGTGTTTTGGATGGTTCAGATTTATTTTCTTTCTCTCTCTTCATCCGACCAGTCGCGCTCTCTCTCTCTCTTCCTTTCTTAAAATCCTCACAGTTAAAAACACATTTGAACAGATGAGATCATTGACAAGTAACAGATGAGATCGTTAACGAATACTATCACGTGATACTCGGTCGGCACTCAAAAATTTCTTGGGAAGCCATCGGATTTGATTTGTCGCAGAAAAGTCAGTCTATCTAATTGCAGACGTTTTCCGATAATGATGATCTTTTTCCCGCCCAAATTACCTTTTGCCTCGTTCCCAAACACAGCCAATTAAAATAGTGGAAAGTCTACGCTTACCACCCAAAATCCTGATTGGAATTCTGACGCCCCGCCAGACATACTCTGGCCACCGGACGGTCGATTCGAGCTGTCCAAAAATTTAAAAAAAAAAACCCGAATGGTCTTAAGCAGGAATAAACAACATCCGACTTGTGTAGATGACCGATCCAAACAATTCATTTTTGTGTTTGGATCGGCCAAAAATGGAGTGCTTGGATCAACCAATTACACACGTCGGATGCCATTTATTCCCGTGTAAGTCCACTTGGTTTTTTTAGAATGTTTGGACGGCTCAAATCAACCGTTTAGTGGCCAGAGTGTGCCCGACGGGGCGTCGAAATTCCGATCGGGATTCCTCCCGTCGGAAACTGTAGCTCCACTCTTAAAATAGTAATCCCTCCTCCTTTTCTTTATTTACTTTTTTGTTATTCATGTCATTCTTTAAATATTTATATGTTCCATTTTATAGTAATATTTTTTATAATTTTGAAAACTTTGTATTATAAATCAAATCGAAAACTATTAAATAATATTCATATTGCATATTTTTGTCAATTGATCAAAGGAATGAAGGATGCCGAATTACTAGAGCAGTTCATGCTCACAATTCTCATTTCTTTTTAGCCTTGGTTTTTGTTCCTTTCTTTTTATCTTTGTAAATTAGTTATGAAAATTAATTTTCGCATCCCCTTTTGTCCAATGGAACTCTCGTTTTTGTCTTTTATTCATATGAAATTAGTAAATTACTCTTACTAATTGAGTGTTTTTTTTACATACGAAAGGCGATTCGATGTTTTCACGTGAATAATAATAAAAAGAAAATTAAAATAAATAAAAGGAAAGTGTTAAAATCATAAAATCCCAAACGAATTATTTATATTATCAATAGAATTATTGCATCTCACTATTGCGGGAATTTGTCTATGGGTTTCATAACTGTAATAGACAAAAAAAGTTGAGTTCTGGGGTCTAGTGAGAGAAAAGGCAAAGATTCACTGTGCAATGCATCTGGACCGTTCATGTACATTTTAAGGGTATTTTCTTTACCTATTTTCTTTGTACTTAGCATTTTTCAAAAGTAAATGCCAGTAGCAAAGAAAAATTACTCATACTTTACCCATGCCCACAGTAACTTTTCTCTGTATGTAGTGCTCCCGGGGAGGAAAAGTGTACGTGGCCAGGCAAGTGGCAACCGTTTGCACCAAGAGGAGTGCAGCATCTACACCCTTTAAGATGATTCGGATGCACTGCAGCAGCAGTGTAGAGCACTATCACAGCTGATAAGAGTTCATTTTTAAATTCAAACCATTGATTGTTAAGATGGACAGCTACTGTAGTGCATCTCTGCACTATAGTACCCCGGATCCTTTAGAAATGTCATCTAGTGCGGGTGTCACAAATTATTTAGATGATTTGAGTTAATTTCGTAAAAAATTAAGATCATCGAATATTATTAAGTGCTCGATTCAAATCAATTGACAAACAGTAAATTAATTTTAAGGGGCTATTTTTATGAAGACAAAAGTAAATTGGTAAGTTTGCTACGAATACAAAATTTTCTATGAATCATATATATGTCTCGACCTACTAAATGATAGAATCAAATCGTCAAAATAAGTTGTGGGATGTACAGTATTGGATGGTGTATTTGAGAGGTAAATTACGAGCATTTTCTAAGCAACTCAACTATGGGTAACGATGGATTAGGTACAGATTGTGGGGCTCACCTCGAATTCTAAACAAATGATCCGATCCGATCCGATCCGTTTATTATTTTTAAAATAATTTTTGAGAAGTTTCGGGAAAAAATCAACTTAATATGATAAACGCAAGTACTTGATCCAATAGTCTAATTCTTGTTCAGAATTTATTTTAAAATGCTGAATTCTGAATGAAAAATTGGATGATTTGATGAAACACTTTACAATTATTCGATTTGATTGAGCTAATACTAGGCAGTTTAAAAAAGCTTTGGTATTTGAAAATTTATGAACAAATCTTATTATTTATTTGTGTTAGATCCAACCTGGGCCTTCCCTACAAATGGGTCGGGTACCCACACAATCGGTCCTAACCCATGACGTTTTTGTTTTTCACGGGAGTACGTGTACCAATCACTGCCTTTCTTCCGATTAATATATGCAGGGTGATATATATGTATTTGTACCTGAACAACAGCTTGTTCCTCTTTGTGCAAGAAATCGTGTGTGTAGAGAGAGAGAGAGAGAGGATTTTCGCCCAGCTCTGGGCGAATCACAGATACCAAAACCCATTACCATTTTCATTTCCGGCATATATCTTTCACTATTTCTCTTTCATTTTCAGTGGTTTCCCCACTTTTCTTTTTGCTTTACTGATTTCCTCTGCTTTTCTCTTCTTCCTGTTCGTTGATCTCTATCTAACCCATTTTTCTCTTCCACAGCTCACGTACCCGGAGCAACCAACGTTCCGTTTAGAGGCTTGAAATCGGTTGTACGTTCCGCAACAATATCCCACGAAACCCACTGTGAGAAATCCGTCCTTGTCTATACTTCTTCAATGTTTAACTTAGTTTAATGCTGATATATACTCCATTTGGGATCATTTTCCATGGTGTTTCTAATCCTTCTCCCTCTTGTATATGTGTGTGTGTGAAGAATAATCAGTTCGCGCGGTAGGTGATATATTGTGATTGAGTAGTGATTTTGACCTCAACTGTTTTATTCTTACTTTTGCGGATCTGATGATGGTTAACCATCAACTGCTCTCTGAATGACCGAGGTTCATTTAATCTTTTTCTGCGATTTCATAGCTAGAGAAATTCTTTGTTTTGGTTGAGCTTCAAATGTACCTATTTTCCGTTATTTTGAGCTGCATTCGACTGACATTTCTCTGTTTGTGTGTTTGAATGTAATTGTGTATGTGGATATATTGTGTATCTTGTTTTTAATTAGGGCTGGCTTTGGGCAAAAAATTGATGTTTAATTAAAACCTTTTGAATAATAGAATAATTATTAAGGTTATTTGGACTTATGAATTTGGATACTAGCTTGTAAAATTTCCCTTTAAAATTGATTCTATATTTTTAAACTTTTTATTAATGAATTATGTAAAGGACCTCACTTGAAAAGTTCGTATTGGACTCTTGAAAACTCAGAATCGGCCCTGCTTGTTCTTTCGTCAAGAAGTGAGTGTAGGCGAAACTACAAAGCAATTTTTGGCGTGAGCTCTTTTTGGTTGCATTTCTCCCTTGTTCAGGAAAAAATAATTGGGAATGAGGTTATTTGTGAGATTTTTATTATAGCAACCAAACAAAGCTTAAAAAATACCCATGGGGATCGGGGGGAAACCGGTCCCTAATGGGGCGGTTTTGATTGACAAAAACATAACCGTCAAGGATCGGGCAGAATATGGGTGTATGTATATAATTCGGGGATTGGGTACTTGTAAGTGGTGAGTCCATTCAATGTATATTAAGAGTCACCAATTTTCTTTTCAAATCGATGTGGGACTCCAACTTCAGACGTGTTCCAACATTTAGTTTACGAATAACTTCACATTTTTTAGTTCATCTTTGCTTCTTATATTTTTTTTATATTTCTAGCTTTACTAACTAATTTTTCTTTGCTGTTGGTTTCATGTTTATTTATTTTGGTTTGCCTAGTGATACAAGAAAGAGTGGCAAAATGGTACGTGTTTGGTTTGTTATTGATCTTTTTGTCTTTTTAACTTTTTTCCATAGATGGAAGAAGTAATTTATAATTGATACTACATTTTTTACAGCAAAGAGAGTTTCAATTCCAATACACTGTTAATGACCCCACCATTGAGGTGAGCTCCGGGCAGCTACCTCAACGTCAGCCACCAATTGTCATACACCGCTACGATGATGTCCACAGATTCAATGATGTCATGGATTCATCTCTATCCATCACCCATACGAACCTATCGCGATCATTCTATGGACATGGTAACAATCCATCCTATGTGCTTTATGAGGACTATTCTGAAACTTTCGAGGTTTACATCCAGAATTTGAAGACGGCATCTGGTTTTTTCAAGCGAACAGTTCCAAATGTTGCTGGTAATCATTCATACGTCAATCCTAATATAAGGAAACTATTAAGGTCAGTGCTTTAAATTTCTTGAATTCCGTCTGGATTTTGTTTTACATCATTCTTGTTTGGTGTGTTTATTAATGATTGCAGTAGTATCTAATCAAGCAGGTACGTCCTTAAATTTATTAAGGATTTACATGATGATAATCGATGCATTCGTGGTGGTTTTGACATGAAGAATATCGTGATGGTTGGGAGAGAGCGAACACCTAAATTCATTGGTGTGGACGTCATCCCATTGTCTAGTTCCTCTAGGTATGAGGACTATCGCTCCGTGAGGAAACTCATTGACGAGATTTACACTGGACACCAGTTGCCACCAGAGTTATCTAGCCTGGTAGATGCATTGAGGACATATAGGTAAATATGATACAATTAATAGCCTTCAAATTTGTTTATTTCTTAGCCAAGTATACTAATCAATATTTATTGTGATAGAAAAAATGAGGTGTTAATCCATACACATGCAAGCTTGTGGGAGCCGGAGGAGCGGCTCAACTTCCTCCGTAATGTGGTTGATCGAAAAGGCTTTTTATCGATGAACCAACTGACTCGGTTTTACAGTCCGACACTAAGAAGTATGCAGTTGGCTTACGTTGGCAATTGGAGGAGTAGAATTGCTTCTACGTCACGATTCTATCAAGTTCTGCATGATCAGAGAGTTAGAAATGCGCCTTATAGGGACAACAACTATAGCAGCTTAGTCCGTTTTCTCAGAAATGCTGCTGTTCATGTATCTGAGAAAACACAAGGGGTGAGGACACAACTCATTGCTATTGAATTTTTGTTCAAAATTGGACAACTTGTTTCCCCTAAATTGAAGTCTGAATTTGTTCTTGTTGTAACCAAAAATCAACTTTCTTATCTTCTTATAACTTTTTTGTTAAACATACAGGGGTCTTATCTTCAAGAGTGTGATATTGATCCGGTGCTAACAACCATGTTTCCGTCAGCTTTGGTTGAACTACAGCGGTGTCTTTTCGATGCGAAGCTAACTCATTTTTGGCCAAATTGAGGAATGAGGCAAGCTTGATATCTATGTGCACAACACTGTTTAGATGGAAACTCATTTTTGTTGCTGTTATATTTGGGAGAGAGAGCTGACTTTTGTTGCTTGATATCCTTGGGGAAAAGAGATTTACTTATTCAGAAACTGACTGATATGTCTACTTTCTGTTTGCTAGCATTATTTTTCTCATCTTGGATTTGAATTTTTGGAGGACAATGCTGTAACACTTTATTTACTATATATGTCGCGGTATTTTATTGGCTATCTATAAGAGTTCTCTTGTTTGGAAAAAGATAGGGAAATTAGTGGCAATGGTCCATATTCTAAGTTTCACTTTCCAAGCTGTCCAAGTTTCACCTTCCAAGCTATCAAAGTTGTATATTAGAGCATCTCTATTGTAATAAGCAAATAGAAGTGTATAAGCACACTTAATAATAATGCTCAAAAAACACCCCACATTGTAATAAGCAAAGTTACAAGTCTTTTAGCAAATAACCAAATTTCACTCATTCCATAACCAAACTTAACAACTTTTACCAATAACCAAAACTCCATAACCAAACTTAATGACCAAACTCAAAACTCAATAACTGAAAAACACTCACATTGAAATTGTCTCATCGAGATGAATAATTTGGTGTGGTTAAGTGGGTGATTGGAACTTGTTTGCGATTGGACATATATGCATTTTGTATTGTAGGGGTTTTTTTTGGGTTAGGAATGCAAAAATAACCAATGTGGAGATAGAGGTTGTTAAGTTTGATTATGAACTAAATAGATAATCAAATGCTGACGTGACATATTTTGGTTATTGATTTTGATTATTCCCATTGCGGATGCTCTTAGCCCCTTCCACACAACTGATGCTTTTTCGTATTAGCACCCTTTGAGGGTACGACTGCATACAGGAATGTATGAGAATTTATTGTTATCTTCCATGTCTGATAAAGCTTTTGGCCCCTGCTGTCCCAATCTACTATTTTCCAACCTCTTAAGGGAAAGGTCTTCCCTTTTGGACTGATTTCAGGCGAGGATGGATTTGAACCCCCAACACCATGGTTTTTTCAATCACGTGCTCTAATCCTTTGAGCTACAAGCCCCACATCGGCTTCACTGGATTTTTAGTACCCTCAAAAATTTTAATGGAACATTTTCTAAACTGAACAATTCAGGGTTAAGATGTGAAAGCGTGTCTCTTGATACAAACGGTACATTATGATTGGGATTTCGAATAAGATGACATTTTCATTTTTCCCACACTTGCAGATTCAACCAAAACAAACCCTATTAAATAAACCTATTTGCTAGCTGAAAGAACTCACACATTCGAAGCGTACAGTTATTATTGGTATTGCATATATGAATATCTATCATATAACGAAAATCCAAAGTATAAAGTTGAAATTCCTTTTTCGCTATTTAAATACTCAATCAAGCAAAATAAATGGAATCAAAAAATAATAAATGATGAACACAAGGATATACGTGGAAAACCCCTTAAACAAGTAAAAATCACGGGAAGGAAATCATGCACTATAACTCATTGTACAGTTACAAACAAACATATACTTACAACCTAGAATCGCTCTCGGTTGACTAAGGTTGATTGCCGAATCACTCGTTCACCGCACCCAGTGCTTGACTGCCGCTGCCTTGAATCGCTCAAGCCTTCCAATAACCTACGGAATCCACCGTCGGTACCCACCGGAAATCCACCGAAAGAGCACTTCGATTAGCAATCACAAAGTATGGAGAAGCTCTTGGAATTAATCCAGAAGTTTGATGATCAAACGATCATATCTGCACTCATATATTCGGTAGCCTCAAAATTCCAAAAAACGTGCATATAAATAGATGCTGGAAAATAGGAAGGTTGCTTGAGCACTGTATATAACCTGTCTTTGAGTTGCTCAAGCACTGTGATAGAAAAACACTTCCATATTGCCACACACTTCTTCATTTCCTTTTCTGATTAAGCAGATGCACGAAATCCTCTTGGAAGTTGATTTCCTTCCATGCAAATTACCTTAACAATCTCACCCTTGAATCTTTAATTCCCTTTCCTTATTTAGCTGCTATGTGCACAAAATCCTTCTTCCACTCCAATTTCCTTAACAATCTCTACCTCTCAACTACACAATATTTGATTTCCTCCACCTCCTAAACAGACACACTAGAAATAAATAAATAAATTACAACTCGATAAATAAGAATACAATTATATGTGTATTTTGTTGTGGAATTCGCCAACATGAAAAGACCGACGTGGCCTATGGCCTAACAAAAGTTTCAAGAAAAAGACTTGAACACGAAAAAACACAAAATAAATCTCTCTTTTTATGGGCAAATGAGATTTTACTACCAACAGAAGAGAAAAGTACACGATCTTGAAGGCATACCTACCAAAACAACAGGAGATCATGGAGCTCAACTACACCATCCAATATAAACCTAAGAGCTTAATGCTCAAAAACGGCAAAAAGTATGTACTTCAGTTCCCACAATGCAAGATAACGACATCAGTAGCTTTGACTGTACAAAATTGAGAAGACTTGGTTCTAAAATCGTGTTTGTTCTGCTTTAGACATAAAAGCTCGAGTTCTCTGTTGCGAAAGCTCTTTCCACTAAATTTCTTAACTCGCCGCTGGATTGTATTAGGCCATGTACAATGAGGCTTGTGAACTTTGCACAAAGCAGAATACCTGAAGCCAAATAGCTCTATAGTTGGAACCAGACAAATATTTCCTCCTCTTGATTGGTAAATTGACTCATCATATGCTCTGTTTTGTTCTTAAATAGCAAGAGTTAAACATTTAGTTTTGAAATATCATTTGCTTCGCTCATCCCTTTTGCATTCACATGAACAAAGGTGAACAAATTAAGTTAGAGTGAGTGTTGTACATATCCCATTTTATCCGTCAATTTCTTTCTTAGTTTAGGCGAATAAATCTTTTGATCATGCTTTAGTATGTTTAGATACCTTTTATGAATCAATTTGGAATCTACGGCGTGCTTAAGAAATGATTCAAGGCATTATTCGTTAAATAAACCACATATGAGTCACCTAGAACCTTTAGTTGAACCAAAGTCCGGATCTCTTTCATTATTTAAGCTTAGAAAACCGGATGTTTAGAGGATTGTTTAGAGTGTTTTGTGATGTTTCTGGTGCAATTTGAGTTGGCTTTGACGATGCGGAACCAAATTTTCTATGATGCCCCAATGTGGTATTGGGGCATGATGCCCCCATTTAATATGGGCCTTTAGATCATGTTTTGGATGAATCTGAGCCGTTGGATCAAAACCACCCTCAAAAAGTATGGTGGTTTTGCCTTTTTTTCAGAAAAAAAACGTCATCATACTTACCATGAACATTGGCTCTATTTACCATAGTTTATGCTAACACTTACCACAAAATATTGTGTACTTACCACAACAACAGACTACACTTCAACGTTTTTTGCCCTTTCTCTCTCTAACTTGTTCTCTAGGTAGCCGGTTTTTGGCGAGAAAATAAATTTTTTTGGCTGAAAAATGTACCTTTTTGCAATAATTTTTTTAATTATTGAAAATTTATAAGTTCACACCACTTTTTGTCATATTCACCCTACTTTTTATCATTTTTCTAATCATTTGTGTAATGGACTATCAAATATTGGGTGAAAATATAAATTTAATTGAATAATATTTAATTTGTAAACAAATTTTTAACAAATTTTCAAAACTAAATATTTAAGCCAAAAAATTGCCTTGATTTTAGATTCACATTGTTAATATATTTTATTAAATTATTTTTAATTAAAAAGTATTTTACAAATATTATTGAGAAAATATTTATTCATTTATTATATTGAATAACTTACGATTAATGTTGTTAATATATTCTATTAAATTTTTACTTTGTGTATATATGTTTCTTATAACAAATTTTTAAAAATAATAAATATAAACCATATTATTTTAATAATCTCCTAATTATATTTAAATTATTTATTTGAAATGATTTCTGCAATCGATTAACGTGATATTGTAACAATTAGTAATGATTGACTATAGTAGCCAGAGTCATTGGTCAATTGTATTAACGCTATAGTAATGGTTGAGCATTGATACAATTGGATAAAATAAATTGGTTAATATAGATTGATAATGATCATGTCATCAGTAGATATGATCACCATCATGTCATATTCAATGAATGATAATTGGCTATAGTAGCTAGAGTCATTAGCCAATTATATTAACGTTATAGTGATGGTTGAACATTAATACAATTGGCTAAAATGAATTAGTTAATGTAGGTTGACAGTGATCATGTCATAAGTAGATGTAGTAGTTAACAATAGTATTGGTTGTGATCAATGAGTGAATGCTACCATTGGTTAATGTTTGAGTAACCACTAACTATTGATCCATAATGGTTATTCCATAAATTATTTCGTTTTATTAATCATTGATGTATTATGCTTTGATTAAAAGGTAATACAAATTAAGTAGAACTAAGTGACATTAAATTTATTATGTTAGTTACCTTTTTGACTACCTTTATTATGATCCATTAGTTATGTTACATAAATTCATACGTACTTGTCATTAATGTCATACTTACCATAGAATAAGACTACACATAATGCAATACCTGATCATTGTTACCACAATGACATTCGGTTGTTACTTCATGATGTGAATATCCCACGGTTTATGCTAGTACTTACTTTTTGAAAATGATACACTTACTACATATTCAGACTTTTTTGCCAACTTCTTAGATGCAACAAGTCTAAAGTCTACTTACCCTTTTTACCATAGTATAAGGCTACGCTTACCACAAAAATGATCAAACTTACTAATTAGTAACAATTACTTACCTATATAAATTAGAAAATACATGTGGTTTGTGATAGTACATACCTCTAGTTATATCAATATATCAAAGAGGAGTATCTCTATTTCGAAACAATAAATTTTTTGTTATTACCTCTTGATGCGATCATATCACGATTTTTGCTACATACTACTTAAGAAAGCTTGTTTTAGATGTCATTCTAAGATCATTCTGTGTTAAGTATGTCTAGTTTGAAGTCAATACTTCCAGTATTCATGGTAAGTATGTTCATTGATATGGTAAGTAGCTTCAGTTGCTAAGAGTTTTCTTCCCAAGTCTGTGTTAAGTACGTCCAATTTCAAGTAAATACATACAGTATTCACGGTAAGTATGTTCATTAACTTGGTAAGTACCTCCAATTTATGGAATACCCACCAAAATGGTAGGGTATCTCTCCATTTATCAACATCGATATATATTAACAGTTAGCAGCAGTAAATACACCAATAAGGTCAACCAAAACAGAAAATTCATCAAAAGTTTCAAAATAGCCAAGGCATCGCATTTACCAAAATTCATCAAAACAAAGAAGAACCACAATGTCACCCACTATTGTTTCCCAATGTAAGCATTCAATTCATCTTATAAAATTAACCATTCCTCCTAATTACCCACCTTACCACCACCATCTTTGGCTCAAACTCCCCAACCAAAATTGGAGTTTAAAATATACCTCAACAAGATATCAACAACCCGTTTAACTTCTTTATTTATATTCCTCCCAGATTGAACAAAAATATAAAATTCTCCTCTTGTAATTTGGGGTTTAAGTACAGATTCCGATTAGGCATCAAAACCATACTAGTGGAACTCGAGTTTGGTCAAAATTCAATTCTAATTGGGGTTTGATTGACTGTGTTTGAATTAATTCAAAGATTGTTCAATTTTGGCTTTAAAATCCAGGTTCGAGAAACTACCTTCATGCATAACACTGCTCATACTTGAGTCATCAAGAATCGAAGTTAATAACGATTGTTTTTTGGGGCAGCCACTCCATTGGTGGTGGGCCTGGGCCCGTTTGAGGAGAGAGAGAGAGAGAGGGGTACCTCAACTGGAGTTGTGCAGCAAGCCGTGAGATAATGGAAAAGCCGAGGCGTGGTGCTGTGGAGGAGGAGTCATGGAACAGTGGAAGATGTACAGAGGTGTGAGAAGATAGAGAGAATGGCAAAAAAATTTAGGGCTTTCAAATTTTTTTCCACCCGGCATAAAAGGTAACAGGAGAGAGAGGGAGGGGGTCAATGAATGGTTGAGATTAAAGGAGGAGTATCGAATGGCAAAAAAATTTAGGGCTTTCAAATTTTCTTCATCCATTTCTTTCAACTCTTCAAATAATAGACCTGTTTTAAGTTAAGGAAACATTTAGCAGCCATGGGATAGACCAAGATTTTCAAATCGGGATACGAATCATGTATTGGTAATTGTGGATCCAAAACTGAACAGCAAGTATCAGACTATCAATCTAAATGGATCCAAAAACTGAACTGCAAGTATCACACTATTAGTCTAAATGGATCCAAAACTAAACTACCTAGAAGGCCATTGCATCCCCAGTCAAAACCCCTACTGAATACGCCTCCCCATAATTCTTGGTGACCCATGCGAATTGACTTAAATCACCTATTTCTTCTAACAACAATGACACTTTACTGCAATAAATCAATAACACTCTCAAACTGTGCCCAACGAATTTTTCCCATTTTGTTTTGCTTACAAATTTAAAAGAAGGTAAAGAGTTCCTATTCAACAGAACACCACTAAAAATGCCAATAAATACCCACCACACAACACAAAAGTTTGATGAGAATGCCCCAAAAATTTCTATTTTTGGAAAACCCTAAATCGCCCTGATTTTCACAAAACCCTAAAATCTTCCCCCATTTTCCCAAGCCAAACAACCCATGTGAAACCCTAAATCTTCCCCCATTTTCCCAATCATGTTCGGCCCAGACAAAGAGAGGGGGGGTCGGAACCCACACTCTGTGTGTGTGTTTTGGCGAGAGAGAGGGAGAGGGCATGTACCTCGAGTGATGCTGTGGAGGAGCGTCCGAGAATGCTGTGGAGGAATTGGTGAGGAGGGACTGCTACGGCGGAGGACAGGAGGAGGAGAGAGCCATGGCCGTGTCCAGCGCTCAGTATAACAGGCGTGAGAAGAGAAGATAGAGAGAGAGTGAGATGAGTCTAACCGGCTTAGAAGGTTAAGAGGAGAGAGAGGGAGATAAATCAAAGGCTGAGATTAAATCAGAAGATCCAACGGTTTAAAAAAAAAGTGGGGCACGATGCCCCAATACCGGATTGGGGCATGGGAGCCGGACGCTGTTGGAACGGTTGGGAGTAGATTTAAAAAACTCAAAATTGGGTAATGTTGCGAGCTCTCGGTATGTGAAAAACTTCCTTCCGGTACGCTGCATAGAAACAAGAAACTGCAAGGTATCCCTACTGGTACGCTAAAAACGGCCTATCGGTACGCTTCATAGAAACAAGAAACTGCAAGGATCCCTATCGGTACGCTGTCTTATTTCGGGATTTACAGCACAGCAGAAAACAGGGGCACGGGTTACTCAACCCTCAGAACCTCTCAAATCAAATTAACCTCACACCCCCAATTTGAGAGGTGGAGGAGTGATGGATCATGGACGAGTTGAGTTTTGTTTACCCTCCACTTAAGAGGGTGAACAGTACTCTATTTCTTTTTGGTTGAAATGATGTGGATCCTACCATAAAATGATGTTATACTTACCAAAAAGTGTATTATATGGTAAGCATGATATCACTTTGTGGTAGGATCCACACCATTTCAACCAATGAGAAAGAGTTACTTTGTGGTGGAATTCACACCATTTCAACCAATGAAAAAGATGGTAATGTCAATTGCACTCGATCATGGACCCGTTATCGATGAGGTCTTTAATTATTGGGTTACTACTTTGATTAATGCTTCCCTGCTGCTGCTTCAATAACAAGCTTCCTGATACCATGCTGATTTATGAGTTCCATAGTACGTCTACATGTACCTATACAAGAATAAAGACACAATACAAATGAAGTTCAATGAGTCCGTTGATTCCTCTAGACAAAAGGAAATCATAGGCAGTACTATAAAATTAGTAGCTCGGAGCTATTTGAGAAAACATACAACTAACTATTGTAATTGCCCCTACATATTTCCAAACACACGAATTGAAGAAGAACAAGGTTCTCTCTCTCTCTCTCTCTCTCTCTCCCTCTCTCTCTCTCTCTCGTTTCGTACAAGAAACCCTAACCCTTGATTTTGGAACTGTAGTAGCAGAGAGGACTGAGACGACGAACGATTGGAGATCCAAACCACGAACGCCAAGGACGTCGAACTAGTATTTTTTTTTCCTCTCTCTCTCTCATCTGTGTTTTCTGGTAATTAGGAAATTTTTTTTTTGGGTTCGGACCAGAAATTAGGATTTATCCAAAAGTAGGGCTTTTTTTGAACTAGTAATTCGTACCCGAAATTAGGGTTTGAACTAGAACAACTCTATCGAATTGATTGGTTAGGGTTTCTCTATCTCTCTCTGTGTGTGGTGCATTGAAATTCAAACTGGTATTTTTTTTTTTTTTTGGAATTTGGAACCAGGAATTTTTTTTTTAATAACTTTGTTTATACTCCTGTTGGAATTTGATGTTTTAGAATGCAATTGTGTTGTTTTGGAATTTGATGCTCGAAAAGTGCAATTGTGTTGCGTTGGAATTTGGGAGTAAAATTGAAGCTTTTGAGTGTGTGACAATTGACTCCCAAATTGATGATTTAGGTGTTTCCCTCCCCACAGGAGTATAAACAATTGCATACTATAATATTCTTTTGAGCTCTCGACAGTTATTTTGCAATGAGTGAATTTGCAAACTTACCCAGTTAATTTGGTGCTATGACAAAGTTCAATTTACATTCAACTCTCTCGATCCTAACATTTTTTTAGTATGAGTTTCTTGCATTTTTTTGAAAACTCTCAGAGTTCACCAACTCATATTTTATAGTTCAATAACTCACATTAAGTTTGAATGCTTTCTTGATTGTCTTGTGACATAGTCTCTTATTTTGTGTATTGGTGGCTGCACTAGTTGAATGTTTGATGTGGTTTGTCTCTGAGTAGTGAACTATGATTGAATAGAAATAAGGTCACAACCCTAAGGTTTGTTCATTGGGATTGGAACCAGGAATTCTTTTTTCTGTTAAAATGTTATTTTTTTAGCATAAAGGGGAATAACTTATGACAGTTAGCATAGTTGTTGTGATTACTGCTCTTGTGACAGTTAGCGTAGGATGGCAATGTGCGGAGACGGGGGGTGGGTGGGGGCTGAATTTTTTTTGTTTTTGTAGCTTTCTTCATATTATGACTTATTCGTGTTTCAGAAAGGAAAAAACGTGAAGTTGAGAAGATGGCGACGTTCGGATATCGGGGAAATGGCAAGGCAATAGAGAGGTTGAATTTGAACATTTGGAAGATCGGCAAACTATAATTTATATAGATTTGATTTGATGTGATTTGTAATTTCTTTTGGAAAGATGAATGTATTAGGTGTGGATTAACTCCTTCAACCATAAGCACTGGGTTTCAACACTGGAAAGATGAACGTGAAGTTGAATGTATTGCTGCATTTTGGGAACTGCTGTTTGGAAATGTATCTACTATGGAACTGCTGTTTGCTATATGTTTTATTTTTTGTCTTGTATATGTGAATGATTGTTTTTGCATGGTAGGATAATGAACTTGGTCAAAATGAAGCCTTACAACCAACTGGTGAAGCTACGAAGGACAATACTGAGATTGAACCAAAGGGAGATCTAACCCCAACTTCAACTAGCAATAAGCCTAGTGGAAAGCATGGTAAACAGGGGCCTCAACCTTCGGATTCGCAAAAGGAGTACATACATATTAGAGCTCGCAGAGGCCAGGCAACAAACAGCCAGAGTCTTGCAGGAAGACTGTAATTTTGAGACTTGATACTTGGAAAAATGGTTACCGCCGCCTTCTCTTTTTTTTTTTTCAGTCCAGAACAGGGGAGGATCACTCCATACTTGATATTTGGTTGTACCCAGCACCAAAATTGGTTGCCCAAGATGTTCCTTGATCTTTTGATCGATCAAAATAATCTCATTCACATAAAACTATTTTTCCCTTTTGTGTAAAATGGAAAAATTCGTACAGCAACTATATGAAGCCCAACAAAACATGAATTTATAGTGAAAAATCATTTCAAGAAACTAGCATAAACTCAACTAGAATTCAGTAAGGGCCAATTCACCATACAGAAAGTAACTAAAGCCACACACACACACACACACAAAACCAAAAACAAAACAAAGTTCATCTATCTAAGCTACATAAAAAATGTGCACGTTCAGCAACGGCCTTATTCCCGGTGCTGCAACTTCCAAAATAACCTATCCATTTCTGAAACCTATGGAATGCAAAATTGTGCATTTGCACAAAGAACAAACCACCATCATCTCTATTAGATTGCAATTCATATCCACCCGACGCAAATGCCCACACCCTTGCACTTTCTTTGCTCACCGATGCAATGTACCTCCCACTTGAATCCCATTAGATCGAACGGACTTCTTTGACATGTCCCTTGAATTAGTCTCGTAGCTCCCTACAATAGTTTTGTGGGAAGACATTGGCAAAGCTTAATAGAGAAGCTCAAAATATTAACACCGCAGGAAACACCAATGCTTTCTTCCTAGCACCAACAATCTCGATCAAACAAAACAGCCATAGCCCAAAATGAACACACCGAGCAAAACCGGAAAGACAAAAACGAATGGATGAATTCACTTTGAAAGGAACAAGACCGGATAAATAAATAGAAACGAAAAAAGATCAAGAAGAAATGAATAACAATTACTTGCCTGGACTTCATTAATGTTAATATCATATATATCTTTAGCTATTCACTGGCTAATCAACTCTCTCATGGAATGGCATGAATTCCAGTATGGTGTGGGCCAGTTAATTGCCATACTTCTATTCTTTACATGGTGGAAAAACGACTGCCACACGACATTGTTGGTCTAACAGCATAGGATGCAGATTACCGATAAACTATAAATAGGCCAGTAGGTAAAACATTAATTTGCAACCATAAACATGGATTTCTTTTTGAGAAGTACTTTACGGATCTTGAAAAGCATTTTTGCGTAACCATTTATTTAACAACAAAAGGACGTACCTTCATAACTTCGAAATATGAATCCCACTTGGCAAAACATTTGACACATTTTGTTCATTTGGGAAACATAGTCCCAAACGGTCTCTAAGGATCACAATTCATGTTGTTCTAGTTCGAACCCTAATTTCGGGTACGAATTACTAGTTCAAAAAAAGCCCTACTTTTGGATAAATCCTAATTTCTGGTCCGAACCCAAAAAAAAAAATCCTAATTACCAGAAAACACAGATGAGAGAGAGAGAGAGAGAGAGAGAGAGAGGGAAAAAATACCAGTTCGACGTCCTTGGCGTTCGTGGTTTGGATCTCCAATCGTTCGTCGTCTCAGTCCTCTCTGCTACTACAGTTCCAAAATCAAGGGTTAGGGTTTCTTGTACGAACGAGAGAGAGAGAGAGAGAGAGAGAGAGAGAGAGAGAACCTTGTTCTTCTTCGTCATCTCAGTCCTTCTTGTTCGATCGATCTTCGTCGTCGTCGTTGTTGGCGATTTTCTTCTTCTTCTTCTCGCGCTCTCTCTGGGTCTGGACTCTGGAAGCGTGAAATGGGAAGGGGGGGATTCAGCCGGGTTTTGATTACCCGGATCCTGACCCGCGAGATATTATAACCCGAAACTCACCCTTTTTAACCCGCGAGTTTCCTTTTTATTTCCCAGCCGTTGGATGAGATCCAACGGCTCACGTAAGAGGTGCGGACCAAATCTTGCATCCAGACTTCCTGACCAGAAACCGACTGTGTGTGTATATATCCTGATATAAGTTATCATGTTTCATCAACCACATCCACATCAACCGCATCCACTGTTGTATTTAAACATCAACGACATCCACAATCCCAGAACATAGTGTAGTAAGCTTAACAATAGTTTAACTAACAAAAGGAGATTGATTACCCCAAACGTCAACCACATCAACAATCTTAATCAATTACTACTACAACCAGTAAAATTAAAGGAACTAGAACCCCAACAAAACTAACTCCCTAATTCTGGCCATAATCCACTGCAGAGGGCCACCACCAGCATTAATAGCTTCATGTTGGAAAGATCATGTTTCCCTGCAAAGATTCAGAAAAAAGAAAAGAAGAAATGTGATTCGGAAAAATGTAACAAAAGAAGAAATGTGAGAGAAATATCCGAAAGATATTAGCAAAATAAGGCAGCGCGAAATAACCATCTGATTCATGCTTCTCTACGGTTACCTCATTGCTCCAAGGGTTAGACAAAGAATTTCCCTATCAAAAGACGGGGGAACTGGGAGAGAGAATATGACAAATAGACATCACGATTCATTCCAGTTTGTGTGCCCGGTTCATTATTTTTTTCGTCTAGTCATGATGTGAAGCCATGAATAGAGCACCGATTTTCTTCTCCTTTTACATAGTAACACAGACCAAGTACTTTGTTCACAAGAGGTAAACCAATCCTTGTAATAAACTTCACAACAGGTAAACCAATCCTAGATTCCTTGTAATGACAAAATCCTTTGTTCTTGAAAAAAAATTCTTTACTTGTTCTCCTTAAATATTCACTAAATTGTTTTGAAAATACAATATACAAGCGAAGAATATATTTCAGATGCATGGCTAATAACCATAACTATCCTACCCGTGCTATGCATGGAACTTGTATACTCTAGAATGATGTATTATTGAGAATCCAATCTTTGGGTGTGGTTCAAATAATGCTAGAGAATAAGTGAAACCAATCGTTCGACCCTCCAATCAAATCATTATCTATGAGAAAACAAGCTCGTACTCAAATAGGTTTCCCGATATTGAAGCCTTGTTTAGACTTGGGAAGGATCCGCTCAGACAATAATTTTTAGATTCTTATTTCTTCTAACTTTTGGAGTGTAATAATATTTTTTTTCCTAGAGACAATTTTGGCAGGAAAACCAAAACAGACCATGGCTATTTCAATGCTTTCATAACCTAAGTGGCCGTTTCCATGATTCATCTCGGCTTTTGATTACTGATAAAACAAATATCAGAAAATGCAAACAAATATTTGCATAAAGGATGAACCTATAACCATTGATCAAAAGGAAACCTCCATTAGCTTCTATTTCAGCCTCAAAGAAGAGAATATGTAATATTTGTACCCCATTTTAGGGTTCATTACGCAGACAAAACTATAAAACAATTCCTATCCCATTAACCATGCAAGAACTTGCGATAAACTCATTTACCCAAAAAAAAGAAGCTTGCGATAAACTCATGCTCATTTGTTTTACTGTTTAACAAGGAACATATTAATATTGATCTACAATTATATGCTCCCGGACGATTTCGTCCTACAAAGTAACACAGAGACATACAGAAACATTCACTTGCCAAGCAATTAAAAAAGTCAAGAACCATCAAAGGGAATATAGAAAGATCATGCAAACGTAATTACATTTGCGTAACCAACAGATACACTTGCTTAAGCATGGGTCGTGTCTTTTCCAATTTCAGACCAGAAACTATACTACGTAATAACAATGCAAAACCACATGACAAATCGAAGAAGAAAACTCCAACTCTAAGAAGAAGACAAAGAATATCACACTTTCCAATTACCAACATCCAAAATCCAAAGGCACCAGCAATTTGTTGTCATAATCTATGATTGCATGACGTGTATGCAATTGGATCTACTACTATATGTCAAATTGCAAGGAGGCCTAAACAATCAACTAATGAATGATAAGTTCAACGATTCTAACTCCCTCATTCCAACAATATTTACTCTCTTTGGAGACGGTTTTTTTTTTTTTTTTTTTTTACCTACGTTCCAAGATGGATTCATCATCAGCCAAAGTAAAAAATTAAAGACTAGTCCAACAAAAACTATCGCAGATAGCTTCAATTTGTTGTGGCCACTTAGCTACTTGGTGTTCAATCAATATATTTATCCTCCGAATAAGAGGTAGGACATTCAAAAATGCAAATGACATCATGAAGTATATCAACCACAGGACAACATTCACAATATTTTTAATCCTCTTCAGCTCTGCTATGACTTTCATCAACTAAATTCATCTCCTCATTTGAACGTACTTCATAACATAGTCCCGTTCTAAAATCATAATCACATTGTAAAATTGGTGTGTTATCAATAGAATGTATTCCACGATAACAGCTTGTTTACCATGGGAGGAGGGAATGAAGGTTCAAATGAACGAATGAAGATTAGCAAGGTACTCAATACTTTTACCAGTGAAGTTTGCAGTGTACAATCAAACTTAGTGCAGTGTGCACCAAACTCAGGGTGAATCTCGAGGATACGATTCACTTCCAGGCAAATGTATAGGTAGTTTTTATAGGGAATGTAGAGCAGCATCAGTCAGAGATGTTGAGGATTCTGCCTAAGCATACTTTCAATACACACAACAAAGATCTTAGAAGATTTCATTTTTTAGCTGCTGTAGTTCCCTTCTAACTCATCATCATTTGATGACTGCATGACAGTCACTCTGATCTAGCTCTCTAGTCTCTCAACCTTCCGTACTACAGGCTGCCAAACTAAGTTCATTCTAGTAGAAGTAAAAGAAGCCCAAGGCTTCATGATGAAGTTTAGGTGCTTCCATGTCTTCAGTCCTAGACTCTCTCGTAAGTTGTAATCCCAAATCAAACATAGCCACACACCACTTGTTACAAACACAACAGAACAGAACATAACAAAAAGAAACACAACGAAAAAATAAAGAGAGCATAAAGAGTCCATTGCATTTCTGTTTGGCTTTTTATCCTATTTTATTACAGTTTCCAATACAAACAGAGTAAACATATAAATGGCATTGAGACAGAGCAATAAATAGAAAACCAAAAGAATAGAAAAGGGAATGAAGCAACTTACAAAAGGAAGCAAGCAGCTAAGCCGGACATTTCGTTGAAGTGATTGACCTCGACGTTAAACATGGAGCAACGAAGGTCTACAGCACCAAATACTGGAATCTCTCCAACCACTTTCTCGGAGTTTGGAACGCCTTCTTCCAATGATGGATACCTCCTATGAGCCGGCCAATGAAACACCTCATAAAAATAGGCTGTATCTGTGCGCTTTTTGACTAGGCGGAAAACTGTAGCAAGAACAGACGGTTTCCCTCCATTGTCGTGTTCATCATCGAGCCCAAATGTCACAACACAAAGCCAACCATTTTTCGACTGAAGCAAATGGCAGTACACCAGATAATCCAGACATGGGTGAGGAGCTAGAACAATCCCAAGATCATCGACTTCTTTCTGAATGAATCCAAGTTCTGATATGAGACAACAGGATGACAGAGGACAGCCACCAAGGGCAGCCCACACAGAATCAGATAACAAAACAGATTCATTCCGGAAGGGAAAACGACTCCAATGCTCCTGGCCTATCTCAATTGACTCCCATGTATTGAGTTCTAAATGGAAAGCATACACAAAATTCTTTAAGTAGGTACAGAACAAAATCGTAGACCCAACAACGGAATGCGAAACAACCAAGCCACCCTCAGCACGATCATCCACAAAATTGAAGAAAGGAGGATTAGGCAAGGGAGACCACTTATCGGTATTGGGATCAAAGGACTCGAAGAACACGTTCTTCTTGTTGAATTGGGTATAAAAAGGAGGAATGCACGACAGTATATAAACCAACCCATTGACATGATCCACGGTTGGCATGGTCTTACCCCCGTTCATGCGACTCTGGGGTGGTGTCACAACTCTTAGGGGTAATGGAGCTGCGGTATCGATCATATACACACTGTCGGTCAGGGCATGGGTTTTTCCATATTTTTTACGGGGTGGTACGATTTCACCCCCTACCAAATAAACCCGAGAGCCTACAGCGAAAACACCCATCCCCTTGGGATAAACCTCACTTGCCAATTCAATTAAAGGTCTTAACTGCGGCTGCTGTAAATCTTGTTGACTTCCATCATAGCCACCGACATCTCTAACATCAACACTATAAATAGAATAACCAACAGGACCTTCCTCGTGATTGAAAAACAAGCATACCCTAAAATCACCTGGTTCGGACTCGTGAACTGACCTTGTCTGCGAAGATGAAGAAGGATGGGGCGACAACAGTGTACCCGCGGATTCAGATGCATATGCGCGCTCCTTAATCGTCGTTTCTTGTGGGAGTTTCTCCATGGCGAACCGTACTGAGAGAGAGAGAGAGAGAGAGAGAGAGTGTTGCAATACAATCAAATTAGGGTTTTGCGACCGGTGAAAGGAAACTAGTAGTAGATCCGAGAAGAGAGGACGGTTCAAACGTTTAAATATGGACACTTCGAAGTGGAGCCTCGGGTATGACGTTTAGAGTTGGATTTTGGGGTCCAAAATGAGGAAGGCTTTTTTACTTTGGAGGCCCATATGCCATATGATCATTTTTAAGGATGTAATTTTGGCACTTCGGTTTAGTCAATGACACTTCACTTTTATTTTTATTTTTTTATATGATCAATGTACAAAATGGAGTGTCAGTGATTAAAATGAAGTGCCAAAATCAATTTCCTTTTTCAATTAGGGTGACTAGGGGGTGTTTTTTTTTTTCATCATCATATGTTATAAGAATCTACACTACCCAATTCATCACAAGCGTATCAATCTCCTCTCCACAAGAGTTAACCCCTTGACCGATGAGCCAATTGCCCCTGTCAAGTGATTATTCCTCTATGAGGTACACTAGTAGCAATAGTTATAACAGGTGTGAGCATGGACCCACTTGGTTCAATTTAAAGGATCAACCAAAGCAATTCCTACTGATTCAAGTATTTATGAATCAAACAAATCTGCGAAATTCATAGCACCGAGCTAATCCAAACTACAATACTACAGTCAAGTTCTGGTTCTGGTTTAGAACCATGGTTCACTTCAAGTTGAGATAACTTATTCATGATTCATTTAAAACAATTAACATATTGTTTAGCACGAAAAACACTCTAAGGATTGAGCGAAAATCCTCAAGGGCTGAGTTGTGAATGCAAGCGTGTCAGGACTTATAGCGTTCAATGTAAAACGACGAGAACCCGAGAGTGCAAATTTGGTTGATGTACAAGTTCCTCATTTGTACTTGAGCTATCTCAGGATTTAAGTCCTGATAAATTAAAGGGCAAAGTTCACTTTGACCCCCTGTTGTTATCGCCATGTGCGGTTATTCTCTCGTGATACAAAATTGAGCACATAACCTACCAGTGGTTTTAAAAATGTGCAGATAGACCTTCGCCATCATATTTTCCATCCATATTAAAGGAGGTGTATTTCACATACCTCTATAATGTAATCTGAGTCGTTCATAATATATTAAATAAAGAATAGAGTATCTCTGTAAAAAAATCATCTCGATTAGACATCAATAATCCGGTGATCTAATTTTTAGTAAATTCAAATTTGAAATTTTAATTTCATAACAAAATCGATTCAACTATGAGCTTTTCATTTTTTGATTGACTTGAATTTTGACATAGATGCGGTACTCGTCAAAATTTACAATTTCAACAGTTTGGATTCAATTTTTGGTATAGCGAATGGTGTGATTAGATTTTAATAAAAAGAAGAATCAAGGGATATGATGATGGTATATCGGTCTTTTAATGTTGTGTCAGTTAATATGGATGAAAAATATGACAGTAGGGGGTCTATCCGCACATTTTTAAAGGCACAGATAGGTTATGTGCTCAGTTTTGAACCATGAAGGGGGTATCCGCACATAGCGATAACCACATGGGGTCAAAGTGGACTTTGCCCTAAATTAAACAGAAGAGATAACAGTTGTGTTTGGTTGGGAGTTTAGTTTAGTTTAGTTTTGGTAGTGGGTAGAGAGAGAAATAGAGTAATGATTGAAAATAGGGGTAACGATTGGAGAGAGATGAGAAAGTAATAATTGAAAAAATAGGATAATGATTGGGAAAAGAAGTAGGGTAATGATTGGTTTTCAAAACTAAAACTAAACAGAAAAGGCAACCGAACAAAGCCGTGACATTAGTTTGGAGTGCATATAGTGATTTGCGGAGTGCAGAAATTATTGTCCTTTTGAGAACTCTTTCAGTCAAAGATAAAACAAAATTAATACCGATTTACTTTTGATTGTTGAAGCCATTGCCTTTGTTACGTTTTGGTGTTAATAATACATAATTAAACTATGAAAACCTGTAAAATTTAGGGAAATATTATTAACGGGATGGCTTACCCCAGAGTCCCAGAATAAAGAAGAGGGAGAGGCATTAATGTCGTTTTATTTTTTGGTTAAGGCTTGCAAAAAATCCAAAACCACAAGGTGCCACAAATGACAGGGAGATTTTATAATTCACTCTTTTTTATTCAATTTATTGTACTTCATGGAGGGAATATTCGAGGGACCTATCGTTCTTTTTAGACATTTAGTCTTCAAAATGGAGGCAAAACTTTTATTTTTGGAGACTAAATTTCTGAAAGAACGATGAATCCCTCCAAAATTATTCCATAAATATTTTTTTTTAAGAAAATAGAGGATAAATTACAATTTTCCCTTCAATACAGGAATTTGGAGCATTTATAGAGTTTGAATATTGGAGTTGCTCTTAAAGTGACGAGTTTAACTTAAGGTGCCGTTCCACTTTTTATAAAAGTGGATTTTTGAAAAAGAAGGTAAATGTTAAGGTCAAAAATTATGTGTTTACGCAAATAATTTTTCTACCAATATGGATCTTGTTTGATATATCTCATTAAAATCTTTTAAACGGTACAAAAAAAAATCATAAAATTTGAGTTTGAAATTTGAAAAAAAAGAACTTTTTAAAAAAGAAAGGAAAGTGGAACACCCTCTAACAATAGCATAGCCGAAGGATATCCAAGACCGAAGTCGAGTAATGCAAGCTAATAGTACACCCGAGCTGCCACAAGGCACAACATCTCGCACAATGGCCCACAATTGAGAGTGCTATGGGGTGTAGTGCCTTCAGGCACTATGAGGACTCTAAATTCGCCATTGCTCTCACTCGTTCATACGTAATGTGATTCGTTCTTGTTCTCGCTCACTCATATAGAATATGGGACTGGCAGGTTATTTAATAAGCCGTCTTATTAACTTACCCCGTTCAGCTAAATAAGCTAATTGACTTATTTTTTTGTTCTTATTCAATTTTTTTTTTCATATTTGTTAGTTTTCCGTCAATTTTTTGGGTATAAACAAAATATAAACATATGGGTATTTTATAATGAATTGCATAGTATGAGGGATTTTTTTGAATTATGATTATATATAATTATTATATATATTGTAATTGCGGTAAATTAGAAATGATACTCAGTATCTGACCGGTACCGATACATATCGTATCAGTAGAAAAACCGGTACGGTATTTAGAAGATTGGATCATACCCTAGAGCAGCACCGCCATAATGACCAGCCGTTGGCCCGTTGGATTAAATGCTTCGGACGCTGGACTCCTCTGGCTCTTCTACTCTTCCCGCGCTTACGAGCAAACTGTTGGCCTCCCCCCTTCTCCCCCAGAGTGTCCTTTCACTTCCCATCCCATCCCATAAACAAAAGGAGCAGTAGTAATTGAACCCCTCAACAAAACCCCCTTTAAATATCTCTTTCTCTGTCTCTCTGTTCAAAGTTCAAACCTTTGGAACCAGGTTTGCTCCTATCTTTGGAACCATTTATTTATTTATCTAAATGGTGTTTTGTTCTAGTCTTTTACTCCATCACTCAATCGCTTATCTTATGTCTTTTTTTTTTTTCTTTTGGGCAAGTTAAAGATTTATAAAACGAACCTGTGAATATTACAGGAGCTAAGGGGCATACCCAAAAAACCAGACAGAGAACAAACCAAAACAAAGAGGGCTTATACTTTTAGAGTTTATCTTATGATGTTACTTTTGATTTTCATGAGAGAAGTGTTTTATGTCCTATTATATTGTTAGTGATGTCAGGGGATCGGGATGACGTTGATTCGAACAGCGTTGAAACAATGAATGGTGGTCTTGATTTCGATCATGAGAGTGACGGTATTGTCCTTTTCCTTACTACCTATGTTTGGATTTATGCGCGTGCCTGTTTACATATTATCTCGACAATACTCGTAACACTTAACTTTTACCCATTGTGTGGGCCCTCAACTATGTGAATGTACGTGCAAGCTAGCGTTTCTGTATCTCTAGGCTAATTTGTTGATATAACCCAGGATACAATAATCAATATGAACATATCTATAGCCGTTATTACATGCACACGAATATCGATCGATGGGGCAACCACCTCTCCTAAACCTACTAACTCTATGTTTTGATTTACGTAATGCTGCTGATACATTCGCACTTACACCGTGTGTGGGGCCCTTAAGCTATGTTAGTGTGTGCACGCACGCAAGTTTGTGTAAAAGTGTTTGTCTCTTTAGACTAAAAATCTTCGATTTAATCCTCTCAAATGCAATAAACAACACGCACACATGCATCTATAACCCTTATTATATGTGCACCGATGGACCAATGGCAACCATCTCTCCAAACATTTTCATAACCTATTATTATGGTATGGAGTAGTATTCTTTGCGGAAAATATTCTATTATAGAGGCTCCCCCACGATTTTTGTTTTTCCAAAATGTCATATCTTCGGCCCCTAGTCAAGTAGGAAAGTACAATCCACAACCCCATGTATATTCATATCACCAAGGTTAAAATTTTGTGTCCACCGTATTTATGCTATAAAGAAGGGGCAGCAACCCTGGATGTATGAATGACTGAGAAATTTTTACGTAATTTTTTTTTCCCACTTAAAAAGGTTATTCACCTCAACTATGTCTTTGAGGTGACTTCAAAATTCAACTTTTACCCTTATGAGAGTTCTAACAGCTTCTTTTTCTTGTTTTTTTTGATCCGCTCTTTTTCTTCTTGTTAGAGTTTCTTTTTTTCCTCTCTGAATATGAGTTATGGCCTGGGATTTGTGGCAATTTTTCAGACTATTATGTACAAGATTATCTGTGCCTATCAGCACATTTCATTGACAGTAATTGGAAGATGAAGAAGTGGATCCTTGGGTTTAGACGGGATGATCTGAAGGAGTTACCTCACGAGTTCTTACTGAATGCTGTGAAAGAGTGGGAGATTGAGGGGAAGGTGTCCGTCATCACTATGCTAAATGACCCTCTTTTTGATGAAACATTTGAGCTCGTTCAAGATCACTTTATAGGAAATAGAGAACTGAAATTAAATGGTCGTATGTATCGAGTATATTGTGCTGGTGACATGGTTAGTCGAATGGTGCAGGGTGCATATAAGGCGATAAGCAAGACTATTGACATAGTAAGCGAACTGTATCCCTTTTGGAATTCGCAACCACTGTGGTATCTCACAAGTTTCAAACTCAAGGATGCTTTAGAATTGGAGTCCAAGGGTGAGTATTCATCGGATTTTGTGCTGGATAATTATAAAGTGCCTTCTGCAGATGAATGGGGGAAAGTCAGAAGCATATGTGAACTTGTGGATAGCATTTATAAGGTGACTGAAGTGTTATTCCAAGCAAAATATCCGACTGCTAACATCTACCTTTATCATCTTCGAGAGCTTCGGGAAATATTGCTTGAGAAGTCCACGAGTTCGGATGTTTTTATTCAAGGGGTGGCCAAGAAAATGCTGGAGAAATTTGAGAAGTATTGGAAGAAAATGTACTTGGTGTTGGCTGTTGCCATGGTGATGGATCCTCGATTTAAGATGAAATACCTAGAGTTCACTTCTTCTGAATTTGATGATAGTGATGGCATCCCTGGTTTTACAACTGTTTTGGAAGCCATTCGAAGTCTTTTCAATGATTATGTCACCCAATTTCCCGAAAAGGACTATGATTCCAATTATTCAACTTCTTCTGAATCAGCTTCCGATTTAGAGGAAGAAGGCGAAGAGGAATCACGTGACAAGATTGAGGAAGAACCCCATAATTTAGATGATGTTTATAAACTGCTGCCGGATTACTTTCAGTTCGTCCAATCTGCTTCCCGTCCCCCAAAGTCAGAGCTAGATTTGTATTTGGAGGAACCCGTTGTACCATGGAGCCATGATTTCAACGCCTTGAGTTGGTGGAGAAGTGCGAGTGCAAAGTATCCTGTTTTATCGAAAATGGCTCGGAATCTTTTGGGAATCCCTTTATCTGTTGCTACTTCATATGAGGCTTTTTATACAGAACCAAGGGAAGCTGATGAAAGGATAATTCGCTCGGGACCAAAGATGATGAATGCCTTGATGTGTACTAAAAGCTGGTACCCATGGCCCTGAAAGATTTCAAAAGGGTGTGTGAAATCTTACTCATTTTTGACATTTTCGTTCCTTTGCTTTTCTCTCGTTACCTTTCGTTCTCCATTAGTTCTTTAATTTGCGACCTGCTTTTGCTGACTCACGAATATGTGTGATATATGTCAGGTAAATGTTATTGTTTTTTTGGCTGGTTTTTGGATGGCAAGGAGAATCAAATTTGTTGGAGCTTTTGGAAGAGCTGGCAGATACCCTGGGGGGTTTGAAATTCGTCTATTTTGGTTATCTTAAAAACTGGATATGTTGATGGGTGTTTATCGATCTACCTTGTTATTTATTAGTACTAAGCTCTTTTGTTACTTATGTGATGATAGACCGCGCGAAGCTGTTTTAATACTCGCTGATGTTTTTTTTGATGTTGTTGGGTCCTCTGGCCTGCTACTGGTATATGTTTGCGTTATTTGATTTCTGCTAGTAGTATTTGTTTGCATGATGCTCTCTCTCTCTCTCTCTCTCTCTCTCTCTCTCTCTCAGGTTTGTCTGGATTTACACACGTTAAAGATAGCATGATTAGTTTAGTGTTATACTATCGTTAAAGACATAATAGTACCTGCATTGAAATTTTGGAATCAAGTTAATTAATTCAGCTCATACGTACAAAATGAAATCAAGTTCCAAAATTTCAAAAACAATTTAGATGCAAATACGTTTGAGATGAATTAACAAAATGATAAACAACTCATTCATTATAGTAGTAGTACTCCAATAAATATGGTCCCATGCATGCATGCAGATTAAAATGTACTGTACTACTCCATAAAACCGTTCACACCTCTGAATTAATTAGCCCTCAATATTACAAGTACTGGTAGGCGATTTAGGAAATTAACCAGTTTATTATTCATTACCGTGCCCGCATCGCTCACTTAATTCACCCAAAACTTGGTTAAGTAATATTTTTACTTTTTGTAATTGTTTGTTTTGGTTTTTTATCCAACTTTTTGAGATTAATCATTCGTCTCAACGACAAGAAGAATCAGAAAAATATAAAAATGTGGGTTGAAGGTGAAAAAAAAATTCATCTAAGACATTCTTTAGACCAAAAAAAAAGTTATTTGAACGGCGAAAAAAAATAGTTGTTTAGTATTTTTTTTGTCTTTCAGTCTTTTTTTTTTTTTAAATTTTGGTCATAATGTGTTACTTTTTAAATTTCTCTCATTGAGACATAATTAATTAAAAATATTTAAAAAATCGAACAAAAATACCAACGAAAAAAATACTCCGTATGAAGTGCATCCCTATGAGCCGGCGGATAAAAAAAAAAAAAAAATCCCTATGAGGCTATGATGGTTGTTTGGAAGTTACGAGAAGTTTTTGGGTATGGGACAGGTACCACATGTGTGGTGTATAGTAGGGCACTTTTAGTCGTTCAAACGTGTTTTGAATGGTTTAGATTTATTTTTTCTCTCCTCATCCGACCACACACACACACACTCTCTCTCTCTCTAAAATCCACACATTTAAAAACACGTTTGAACAGATAAGATCATTGACGGTTAACGGATGGGATTGCCGATGAATACCGTCACGTGATACTCGATCGGCACCCAAAAATTTCTTGGAAAGCTATCGGATTCGTTTTGGGCTTTTTATCTCTACGTCAATAAAATATAAAATAATTCTCACCAAATCTACTCTAATTAATGAAAAGACTGAAATCTTATGAAAGTGACTAAAATCATAAATTCTGAAAGTTTTTAAACCTAGGGTATCCTATGAAAGTGTTTAAACTCACTGGAGTACTTGAACAACAGGTTGCACCTCTGTGTAAGAAATCGTTTAAGGGCCGGGTGGGTATCACGTTACCTGGTTTACGTGGTGTCCGAGCGAGTACATCTGAACCATCCAAAAATGTATTGGACGGCCTGGATTGAAACATTTTCTCTCCTCTCACCCTCACACTCTCTCTTTCCTTTCTCTATCCAAATCCGAGCCTTCCAAAAGACGACGTGGATGCAAGAAGGTGCACCATGTGGTATCCTCTAGGCGCTGAAAAAATTCTCCGGGTAGAGAGAGGGGATTTTGCTCTGGGCGAATCACAGATCACTGATGCCGAAACCCATTACCAGTTTCATTTCCGGCAAATCTTCACTTTTTCTCTTTCATTTTCACTGGTTTCCCCTCTTTTCTTTTTGCTTCCCTGACGTCCGATCCTTTTCTCTTCTTCTTCGTCGTTGATCTCCATCTGTTTTTCTCTTCCACAGCTCACGTACCCAGAGCAACCAACGTTCCGTTAGAGGCTTGAAATTGGTCATTCCGCAACAATATCCCATGAAACCCACTGTGAGAAATCCTTGTTTGTACTTCTTCAATTTTTAACTTATATAGTTTAATGCTGATATATATTTGGGATCATTTTCTATAGTGTTTCTAACTAATCCTTCTCCCTCCTCTTGTATGTGTGTGTGTACATATATACACGCTATTCAACATAGATTCAGTTACTGAGCGTTATTTGTAAGTGTTTCTTCCATTTCGCATTGTGAAGAATAATCAGTGATTGTGATTGAGTAGTGATTTTGACCTCAACTGTTTTATTATTACTTCTGCGGATCTGATGATGGTTTAAACCATCAACTGCTTTCTGAATGACTGAGTTCATTTAATCTTTTTCTGAGATTTCGTAGAGAAATTCTTTGTTTTGGCTGAGCATCAAGTGTACCTATTTCCTGTTATTTTGAGCTGGATTCGACTGACAATTCCTCTGTTTGTGCGTTTGAATGTAACTGTGTATGTGTGTGTATCTTGTTTTTAGGGCCGGCTTTGGCAAAAAATTGATGGTTAATTAAAACCTTTTGAATAATAGAATAATTATTATTATTTTTTTTTGGACTTATGAATTTGGATACCTGTAAAATTTTCCTTTGAAATTGATTCTATATTTTTAAACTTTTTATTAATGAACTATGTAAAGGGCCTCATTTGAAAAGTTCGTATTGGACCCCTGAAAACTCAGAATCGGCCCTGCTTGTTCTTTCGTCAATAAGTGAGTGTAGGCGAAACTACCAAGCAATTTTTGGCGTGAGTTCCCCTCTTTTTGGTTGTATTTCTCTCTTGTTCAAGAAAAAATAAATAGGAACGAGGTTATTTGTGAGATTTTTATTTTAGCAACCAAACAAATCTTAAAAAATACCCGTGGGGATCGGGGAAAAAAGGGTTCCTGATGGGGCGGTTTTGGTTGGCAAAAACATAACCGTCGAGGATCGGGTAGGATCTGGGTGTAGGCATATAATTCGGGGATTGGGTACCTTGTAAGTGGTGAGTCCATTCAATGTATATTAAGAGTCACCAATTTTCTTTTCCAATCGACGTGGGACTCCAAATTCAGACATGTTCCAACATTTAGTTTACGAATAACTTCACATTTTTTAGTTCCTCTTTGCTTCTTATTTTTCTATATTTCTAGCTTTACTAACTAATTTTTCTTTGTTGTTGGTTTCATGTTTATTTATTTTGTTTTGCCTAGTGATACAAGAAAGAGTGGCAAAATGGTACGTGTTTGGTTTGTTATTGATCTTTTGTCGTTTTAGCTTTTTTCCATAGATGGAAGAACTAATTTATAATTGATACTACATTTTTTACAGCAAAGACAATTTTGATTCCAATACAATATTAACGACCCCACCATTGAGGTGAGCTCCAGGCAGCTACCTCAACGTCAGCCACCAATTGTCATACACCGCTACGATGATGTCCACAGATTCAATGAAGTCATGAATTCATCTCTATCCATCACCCATACGAACCTATTGCGATCATTCTATGGACATGGTATAATAAGATAGGAAAGTTGATTTTTGGTTACAACATGAACAAATTCAGACTTCAATTTAGGGGAAACAAGTTGTCCAATTTTGAACAAAAATTCAATAGCAGTGAGTTGTGTCCTCACCCCTTTTGTTTTCTTAACTACATGAACCACAACATTTCTAAGAAAACGGACTAAGTCTTTATAGCTATTGTCCCTATAAGAGGCGTTTCTAACTCTCCGATCATGTAGAATATCATAGAATGGTGTTCTAGAAGCAGTTCTACTCCTCCAATTGCCAATATAAGCCAACTGCATTCTTCCTAGTGCCGGGCTGTAACACCGAGTCAGGTGGTTCATTGATACAAAGCCTTTTCGATCGACTACATTACGGAGGAAGTTGAGCCGCTCCTCCGGCTCCCATAAGCTTGCTAGGGTATGGATCAACCCCTCATATTTTTCTATCACGAGAAATGTTAATTAGTATACTTGGCTAAGAAATAAACAGATTTGAAGACTATTAATTGTGTCATATTTACCTATGTCTTCAATGCATCGACCAGGTTAGCTAACTCTGGTGGCAACCGGTGTCCAGTGTAAATCTCGTCAATAAGTTTCCTCACGGAGCGATAGTCCTCATACCTGAAGGAACTAGACAGTGGGATGACGTCCACATCAATGAATTTAGATGTTTGCTCTCTCCCAACCATCACGATATTCTTCATTTCAAAACCACCACGAATGCATCAGTTATCATCATGTAAATCCTTAATAACTTAAGGATGGTCTTGCTTAATTAGATAATACAATCATTATTAAATGCACCAGACAAGAATTGATTTTTTCAAGCTAACAGTTCCAATAGTTGCTGGTAACCATTCATACGTCAATCCTAATACTCCCTCTATTCCAAATTGAATGACAATTTTTGATATTTGTGTCAATTTCAATTCCTTATAGCTTTCTATATGAATCTTAAAAAATATACAATATAGATCTTGTTTGATAGTTCTCGATTAGTTTTATTATACAAGGTTTTCAAACTCGTGAAAAATGTTATAAATTGAAAGATATAAGTAATGAAAAATGACACCAATTTCAAAATTGTCATCCTTTTTGAGACGGAGGGAGTATTAGGAAACTAGTAAGGTCAGTGCTTTAAATTTCTTGAATTCTATCTGGATTTTGTTTTACATCATTCTCTTCTGGTGTATTTATTAATGATTGTAGTATCTAATTAAGCAGGTTCATAAGTTTATTAAGGATTTACATGATGATAACCGATGCATTTGCGGTGGTTTTGAAATGAAGAATATCGTGACGGTTGGGAATGAGCAAACACCTAAATTCATTGATGTGGACGTCATCCCACTGTCTAGTTCCTCTAGGTATGAGGACTATCGCTCCGTGAGGAAACTCATTGACGAGATTTACACTGGACATCGGTTGCCACCAGAGTTAGCTAGCCTGGTAGATGCGTTGAAGACATATAGGTAAATATGACACAATTAATAGCCTTCAAATCTGTTTACTTCTTAGCCAAGTATACTAATCAACATTTCTCGTGATAGAAAAAATGAGGGGTTCCATACCCATGCAAGCTTACAGGAGCGGCTCAACTTCCTTCGTAATGTAGTCAATCGGAAAGGTTTTATATCAATGAACCACCTGACTCGGTGTTACAGCCCGACACTGTGAAAAATGCAGTTGGCCTATATTGGTAATTGGAGGAGTAGAACTGCTTCTAGAACACCATTCTACGATGTTTTGCATCATCGGAGAGTTAGAAACGCCCCTTATAGGGACAATAGCTATAGCAGCTTAGTCCGTTTTCTTAGGAATGTCGTGGTTCATGTAGCTGAGAAAACAAAAGGGGCGAGGACACAACTCGTTGCTATTGAATTTTTGTTCAAAATTGGACAACTTGTTTCCCCTAAGTTGAAGTCTGAATTTGTTCATGTTGTAACCAAAAATCAACTTTCCTATCTTATTATAACTTTTTTGTTGAACATACAAGGGTCTTATCTTCATCTTCAAGAGTGTGATCTTGATTCGGTGCTAACAGCCATGTTTCCATCAGCTTTGGTTGAACTGCAGCGGTGCCTTTTCAATGCGAAGCTTACTCATTTCTGGCCACATTGAGGAATGAGGCAAGCTTGATATCTATCTGCACAACACTGTTTAGATGGAAACTCATTTTTGTTGCTATTTTATTTGGGAGAGAGAGCTGACATGGAAACTCATTTTTGTTGCTATTTTATTTGGAGAGAGAGCTGACTTTTGTTGCTTGATATCCTTAGGGAAAAGAGATTTACTTATTATAAACTGATTGATATGTCTACTTTCTGTTTGCTAGCATTATTTTTCTCATCTTGGATTTGAATTATTGTAGGACAATGCTGTAACACTTTATTTACTATATATGTCGCAGTATTTTATTAGCTATCTATAGAGTTCTCTTGTTTGGAAAAAGATAGGGAAAGTGGCAATGCTATAACCTAACACTTGGTGCATATTCTAAGTTTCACTTTCCAAGCTATCTAACCGGAAAACCTGTGTAGCCTAACTCGTTTTAAAACAAGTTGAGAGAATTAAAGACCCAGCCTATATATAGGTGTTGAGGCACAACTCGCGTGACTGAGCTTGCTCTTTGGAACTCCTCAAGGCTCCATCTATCAATTAAGGAGTTCAACTCCCACCAACCCTTCCCCCACTCCTGGATTACAATCTATATAAGCAATTCCCAAGCTCAATTAATCTCAACCTATATGAGTGGGTTTGTGACTATTATTTTCCCATGGAACTATAGTGTGAACCAGGATTACCAGTCTTTTGATGGGTATTTGTTTGCAAGAACTTTATTTTTCCAACTGCAATGGGCTTTCGGGGCCAACTACTCACACCTTGACTAATTCCTTCTCTGGTCTGCTCAAAAACAGGTCATTTATGTCAAGACTAGGAAATTCACAAGAAATTAAATTCTTGCGGCTTAACTTCAAGAACGAATCCTAATCAAATTGTCTGGAGAGCAAACCCATCAACCAATCGGACTAACTTTTGAGGCTTGCAAGAAACTTATCAAGCAATAGCAAGCTACCTCTGGAGTGGCCTCATGTTAAATGACATTGTATTAGAGGTCCACGGTCCACCCTCCATGGGTTTTTTTCAAATAGTGATTTTAATTGGTTGATAGATGCCGACCCTACTCTTAAGGGGACGAGTAAGGAGTAAGGGGTACCGCTAAGCAGCATACCAGTGGGGCAAATTCAAAGGACATCAATCACCATATCAAGTACTTGTGTCCTAGCGAGAATCAAATCCTCATCTTTTATGTGAAAGAGGTGAGGAAGTGTCATTGAGTTACAAGCCCATTGGCAAATGGTAATTAATTCAAAAGACCCCAATTTGAACTTGGCCCACTCGAAACATTTCTAAAGCGCATCAAAAAAAAGGTCTTATCTACTTGCAGACGTTTCTCTGATAATTTTTTGGGTAAATTGCATTTCAGTGGGAGTTGGGGCAAATAATGCCCAACTCATGGAGAGGTTTTTTTTGAAATTATATAAATATGGAACGGAGGGAAAAAAAATCCCCATACATGAAACGGAGGAAAAAATATTCCCCATATATGGAGTTGGTTGTAATCGAATCTGGGTTTCCTAAGTTGCCCCTTATATAGACCTAAGTTGCCCCTTCTATGAACTTCCTGAGTATTCAATTTCTTGAGCATTTTTTCATTCCCCTTACCATTTCTATTATTTTTTGAAAAATTTGAGATTTGGGTTACTTGCATATTTGAGTTTTTAAAATATTTTGAGATTAGTGTATTTTGGATAATTTTTAGAAAGAGAAATGATAGAGAAAATAAGATGTATGTTTTCTAATATCCACTTTAAACTTTTGCTTTTAGATTCTAGGAATTGCTACTTGAAATTTCTTGTTTGGTTTTACTTGAAAATGTGACCAAGTTATACTATTAGCTACCAATTTACTTCACTGGCTGCTTTTCTTAGAAAAAATAAGGTGCAACTTAAGTCCATAGAAAGGACAACTTAAATCCATAAAAGGGGCAATTTAGATCTATTGAAGGAGCAACTTAGGTTCAAACTCAGATTTGACTACAAACCGACTTCATGTTTTGGAAAAAAATTTCCTCCGTTTCATGCATAGAGAATTTTACTTGGTCAATTTCACTTAAATCTGCAAGTAACCTAGATCCCAAATTTCTCAGAAAATAATAGAAATGGTAAAGAGATTGAAGATATGCTCAAGAAATTCATAGAAAGGGCAACTTAGGTTCATAGAATGGGCAACTTAGGTTCAAACTCAGATTTGACTATAAACCGACTTCATGTTTTGGGATTTTTTTTCCTTCGTTTCATGCATGGAGAACTTAAGTTTGTCCGTTTCACCCAAATCTGCAAGTAATCCAGATCCCAAATTTCTCAAAAAATAATAGAAGTGGTAAGAAGATTGAAGAAATGTTCAAGAAATTGAATACCATGAAGTTCATAGAATGGACAATTTATGTTCATAGAAGGGGCAATTTAGGTCTATATAAGGGATAACTTAAATTCATAAAAAGGGCAACTTAGGAAATCCAGATTCGATTATAACCAACTCTATATATGGGGAATATTTTTTCCTCCGTTTCATGTATGGGGAATATTTTTTCCTCCGTTTCATGTATGGGGATTTTTTTTTCTTCCGTTTCATATTTATGTAATTTCGAAAAAACCTCTCCATGAGTTGGGCATTATTTGTCTCAACTCCCACTGAAATGCAATTTCCCCTAATTTTTTTCCCGCGCAGATTACCTTTGCTTTTCCTCGTTTCCAATCACAACCAAATAACCAATATACTCCGGCACTCAGGTCCCGTTCCAGAAACGAAATAAGAACTTATTTTTTGTGTAATAAGAAGGCTTGTTCCTGAAAAGATTGAACAATTACTTATTTTTTAAGAAGACAATTTCAAGCTCAAAAATCATGTGCTTAAGCAAATAATTTTCCTATCAATATGGATCTTGTTTGATAGATCTCATTGAGATCTTTAATACGGTGCAGAAAAAATTGAAAAATTATTTCTCATTTACGTTATTTTTGAGTTTGAAAATGTGAAATAAGCTGCTTATTTGGATTTTGTGGAACAAACCTTCTTATTTTTCTTTGAGAAGTGGCAAAATAAGTACTTAGTTTTTTAAGAAGGTTTCTGGAACGGAGCCTCAATCAGTCTACAACAACCGTACTAAAATGCGGTAGACGGCCACCGCATATGGGGTTCATTCTGGGCCAGATGATTTGAGCCATTTAATAATTTAAAAAAAATTGAGCAAAAAATCATTTTAATTCGATATGTGTAGGCACTTGATTCATTTGGTATATTTTTAAAAAATTGAAAAAAATGGAAAGATTGGGTTTTCCGATTTTTAAGAAATGCACCGATTGAATTAAACACCTACATATATCAGATTGAAATAATTTTTCTATCATGCTCGCTCAGTTTTTTTTATAAAAAAATATTAATAATTCGTACGGGCCCGAGTCAGTCTCACACGCCATCAAGGATGGGATCAGGGGGTCTAGTGGCGGCGACCGCTACGACAAGAATTTTAGAAAATGCAATTATTACATGTAAAAAAAAATTATGCCCAACTTATATAGTCTCGCCACTACTAATTTTTTTCAGAATACATTTCGCCACTGCTAGGGTAAAATCCTGGTTCCGTCCTTGCACGCCATGTGGTGGCCGTTCACCTCATTTTGGTGCCGTGGCTGTACGTCCGCCTTTTTTGATCTTATCGGAAAAACTCCCATCAAAATTCTCCGGTAGTGATACTGATACATACAACCCTAAAAACTTGAGTAAAGCGGCAACTTCTCTCCGGTTCATCTCTCTCTCTCTCTCTCTCTCTCTCTCTCTCTCTCTATATTTATATATCTTGTTTGATTCATCCATTATTCTACTGGAGTACAAAAATCTGTATCTACAGCATAAGCACGAAAAAAGCATAGTAGTAAATTAAAAAAAAAAATACGAAACAAAAAAAAAAAATCTGTATCTATTGTTAAGATTGCTAGATACACATCATCTATATGCGGCATATTTGGTTTAAACCTTCTCTCTCTCTCTAGATTTTACTAACAGAATGCTGTGTTTACTGTGGAGTACGTGTATATGTGTATGTGTATTGTCGATTTGCTTTTTAATGGTCATTCTAGACGATAATAATTGAATATAATAAGTGGATTTTGGATGAAGGCAGTATTCTATACCTTTTATTTGTATGGAAATCTGCACTCTCCGACAAACTATGCTATAAATGTATACTTTTATGCCTATGATATGTTGTTTCTAATTTTTTAACCTAGGGACTTCATTTTTTATTTTTATTTTTTTTTGATCCACCTAGGGACTTCATTGAGTGATGAATATATTAGTGAGAGTCTGAATAGTATTATAGAATTCGATAGAAAATTACGATTATCGTAGGAGTACATGGAAGTTTTTGAATAAGAATTAACCCAAAAAGAATAACAGAGAGAAAATGGATAAGAATTTAGCGGGGGTGTCACGATCTTAAAAGTGAACGTGGGTACGAGTGTAATTTTTATTCATTTTGAAGTGGTCAATACCATATCATACCAAAAGCCCGAAGGCATTACAGATTTCATCACAAGATACATGAATGGACCAAAATCTAGACGCAAGCACCTACTGCAAAAGCAAGTCGACGAGAACGCCGTAAGAACCAGTCACGGTAAAAGTAGTAGAGAATCCTATAAGGACACCTAGCTCAAACCCTAGAATAAGCAAAAATGAAATCCAAAACATGGATCTGCCATCCCAAAGAGCCACACCGGCATGCTCACGACCCGAGACACTGTCTAGCATCCACAAGCATAGGACGCTACTCCTAGGCAAACACGGCGGGTACTAGTGTATTGATGACATTGGCTATAGGGTTGCATGCAAGTAATGTTTTGAGGAAATTTCGGAAAAATTAATAATAGATAGAGATGGCATAGGCTAGGGTTGCATTTGTAACAAAAAGGGATGTACGGGCTGTTAGTAATTTAAGCTTTTGGGGGCAGATATGGGGTTTGAGTTAGCTTAAAAGACTCGTGCACCAGCACTCATAACCACTGATTACAACTTAGCTAACTAACTATAGGCAATTCCTTAACTAACCATCACACAGTCTCTAACCTCCTATTGCTTTACAATCACAAGAAGAAATGATGCCAGTACATTTCGGTTGAATGCTTATTCAGGTTTAGATATCTTATGCTTAGGGAATATTAGATAGCATCATAGCAGCAAAGTTTTCAGAGGCGAAAGCGCAAGGCGAGGCGCTTGACCCTCCATGGGGCGAGGCGTACGCCCCGAGGCATTGAGGCGTAAGCCTTTTGATTTTCTGTTTTTTAAATAATTAAATTAATAAATGTTGTGTTTGGTTTGGTATTTGAAAAGTTTTTTGAAAAATAGTAGGGATAATAAGTGGAGAGAGATAGAGAGAGAAATGTTGAAACTAGGGGGAATTTTTTGAAAAATATTTTTTGAAAAATATTTTTTGAAAAGGGAAGAGAACAAGGCATTTAAATAACTTAAAAATACAAAAAATGCGCAGTTCATAAAAGATAGATTAATACAAAAGGATAGCATAAAATAGCATAAAGTAGATTATCAGTTAATGACTTATTATTACCTTAACAGTTAATAACTAATAACTAATAACTAATTGAGAAACCCTATAACATCACTTTATTAGTTATCTTTTTACCTTATTAAATTTTCACTTTGTTAGCTATCGACAGAGCATAAGTTCGTCACTTAGTTAAGGAAAATAGAGCACAATTGTTTAAAGAAAAATAGAGCACGACTGTAGATGATGATCGACTTCAACAAGGCAGCAGAGAGAGAGAAGGGGTTTGAATTAGGACATTGCCAAAATTAGATTAGGAAAATTTCTCTTCTAAGGCTTACGCCTCACCTATTGGGGCGTAGAAGACAACTGAGGCGTACACCTTAGTGCACCTAAGGAAATTAGGCGACTGCCTTTGTGGTTCACCGCCCAAATTTTCAAGCCCTGAGGCGTTTTGGCATTGCCTCATAGGCCCCAAGGCGAGCCCAGAAAACGCCTTTGAAAACATTGCATAGCAGTACTATCTTATGAGTAGCAAAATTGGGATTTTTAACAGGGATGCGTAGCGCACACATTTGGTTTGCAATAATAAGTCACACTCTATAACAACTATGTATTATTTGTTCGTTTTGTTTTTTGTTTGCTTTTTGGAAAGTTTTATTGGATAAACGAACAATGGGCGTCAGCTTAGCGGTTTGCCTAAGGCCCCCAAAGCTTCAACGTATGCCATGATAGTTAGTTCACTTTCTAGACCAAAACACTGAAAATGTGTAAAACATTTTTACAAGGAAATGAAGGTAAAACATTTTATGGGAGCTGAAACAGTGGGTTCTTAGTTTCACTCATTTTGCACAACCAAATAGTGGATTCTCAATTTTTTATCCTATTTTGCACAACCAAACACTGAAAATGGTTCAAACACTTTATGTGAAAATAGTATATGGTCAACAAACGGAGCCTGACATCCTCTACTGGTCTGCATCAAACAGGATGACTCTCAAAGAAGATGTGGTTGAGCAAAAAGCTCTCCAAGCTCTCAGGAAATATTTCTGCTCAGAAATATCGCCATCTAAGTTTGAAGATGTAGATTTTAAGGAAATTGTACAAATGCTTGATCCTGTACTTCAGATTAGCATTGATCATGTTGGGCTCAAGTGCCTCGATGTTTACGAGAAGGAGAAACAACAAATGAAAGGAATTTTAAGGAACTTGGATGGGCAGGTCAGCCTTTCTGTGGATATACTGCATTCTGTGAAGCCCGGTGAATGTGGTTCTGATTATCTGTGCCTAAAAGCATACTTTGTTGATAATAATTGGGAGCTGAAACAGTGGGTTCTTAGTTTCTCTCGTGTTGGGCATCAATCAGATGATTCTACTCATGAAGTCATTCTGAAATCACTGAAAGACTGGGGCATTGAGAACAAGATTTCCACTATCACTATGCCAAATAGCCATCTTTATGGTGAAACTGTTACTATTGTTAAGGACTACATCCGCGGGACGAAGGAACTCCAACTTGATGGTCAGATATTTGAAGTTTATTGCTGCAGTGACGTTGCCAGTCTCATGGTACAAGATGCAAATAAGGCTATAAGTGACATTGTTGACAAAATTGCTGGTATATATGATTTTGAAGAACCAGAGCTTTCATGGTATAACAAAAACAACAAGATAAAAGAGGCTTTGATATTAGAGTCTGCTGGTGAATTCTCCTACCGAAATAGAGGTTCCTGGTACGATAAACCATCTAAGAAGGAATGGAAGAAAGTTGATCATATCAATAGATTAGTGGATGACATATATGACATCGTGTTTCCATTATTTGAAATAGGATACTCAACTGCTAACGTCTATCTTCACCATCTTCAAGAGCTTCGGGCATACTTGATGCGGGAGTCCACTAGTTCAAATAAACTTTGAGCAGTGTGATGGAGAAATTGCTTGAGACGTTTGGTAACTACATGAAGGATATGTACTTGGTACTTGCACTTGCTTCAGTGATTGATCCTCGCTACAAGATGAAGTACATGGAATTTTCTTCTCAGAAATTTGGGGGCACCGATAGCTTCTCAAGAGCTGCAGCAGTTTTGGAGGCTGTACGAAACCTTTACAAAGATTATGTGAAGCTTGAGAGCGACTCAAATGATAGTTCAAGCTTGTTGAGAGAGTATACTCAATTCTTACAATCAACTAATCAGCTGAAGTCAGAATTGGATTCGTATTTGGAGGAGCCTGTCATAGAGTGGAGCGAGGATTTCAATGCATTGAGTTGGTGGAAAGCTGCGAGCTCCAAGTATCCTACTGTCTCCAAGATGGCTCGTGATATCTTAGCAATTCCAATATCTCTTGCTACTTCTGATAAAGCTTTTTATACCCAAAAAAGAGAAGTTGATGAATGCATGGTTTACTTGGGACCTGAACTGAAAAATGTTTTGATGTGTTTTCAAAGCTGGTTTCCGAAGCAGAAAAAGATTGAAGGGAAGCAAGATGCTTCTGCTATCCGCACTATTTGGTAATGACCCTTTTCGTATTGGATACATTTTTTCGTGCTATCATGTTCAGGAGAATTCTATTTTCCTTGTTTTTCTTGTGGATAACTTGAACAGGTGAAACTTTTCGGCTACCTGCTGCTGCCGTGAAGCATGTGATTCCTTTTTCTTTTGGTTGGCAATCTGAATCAACTTGGCCGAGGCATTTCAAATAGGTGGCATTCATATGAACCCTGCAGCATACAAAAGTCAAGTAGTATGGTGTCTTTTGAGATGTTTTATTAGGTTTAATGACTGAAGTTAAACATGGTTTTTCAGTATGGTTGTGTTTCTCTTTTGTGGTTCTGCTTTATGAATTGGCAAATGCTAACTGCCGCTATGTTGCACCGGTTTGTGTAGTTCACGCGCCAGTCTTCCAACCTTTTAGCCGAAACAGTCAAATCAATTTCAGTGTGTCCAGCATTACTTTCACTATTCGAAAGGAAATGGCATTTTTACCCTTCATGTTGTTCCCACCTTTTTTGTTTTTATCCGCTTGTTCCCATCTCATTACCCCACTTTTGCCACTACTTCTCTCTCTCTCTCTCTCTCTCTCTCTCTCTCTCTCTTCCCACTTTTCTCTCTCGTCCTTTTTTTATTTTTGTTCTACAAATGTTTATAACTATTAGACCCCGTTTCAGAACACTTTCTTAAAAAATAAGTACTTATTTCACATTTTTAAACTCAAAAATAATGTAAATGAAAAATAATTTTTCAATTTTTTGCACCGTATTAAAGATCTCAATGAGATCTATCAAACAAGATTCATATTGATAGGAAAATAATTTGCGTAACTACATAATTTTTGAGCTTGAAATTGCCTTCTTAAAAAATAAGCACTTATTTTTCTTTCCGAAACGGAGCCTTACTGTACTTACTACTATATTATAAATATTCATTTTTTTTACAAAAATTACATATTTAATCTACTTGTATAGATCTATTGAATGAGACCCATATTGAATATACAACTAATTAAAACTAAATTTTAATTTTAATTTTTTGATGTAAATTTGATATTGTCAAAATTTTAGGAGAGTGATTTTCACACTTTTCTTTTTGATATTCAAACTTTTTTTTTGTCTTTTAATATTGCAAGTATATGTATTTTATTTTGCTAAGACAAAAAAGAAAATGTAGACATAAAAAAAGAATGTGAAAATCATTTCTCGAGTTTCATACTATAAATTTGTGTATGTTTCAACTGTTAATTGTCTACGTATAAAAAGTAAAGATGATTTCTTTTTTTGTCTTTATTCAATTTTTTTCGCATTTGTTAGTTTTGCATCAAAATTTTGTGACTATTGATTTGTCTCGACGAGTGAAATTGAATAAGTAAAATAATTATGATCAAGTCTCTTAATATTTTAAATAAAGATAAAAATAAATCAAAAAGACAGTCATATTTTCAGTTCTTATCAAATTTAACGAATTCTGAAACAACTCTTACTGATATTTGATTTAGCAAATATTTTTCAAGAACCCTTTAAAAAAAAGTTTAAGATTTACTTGTGGTTTCAATATTTTATGTAGGACCCGCAATGGGGCCCTCAAAAATCAAGAAATTGTACGGTAAGGCCCTATTTGGTGCAGCTAAAATGAGCTAGAAATTACAAATTTCCAAAGATTATTCAAATTGTAAGTTATTGTTAAAACCTTTTTTTTTTTATGGATTCTTAAAAAAAAAAAAGGCAGTTTAACCCGATATTAGTAGTCCCTATGAATTTTGAAATAAGATATCGGATTGAGTTACTTTTTCAAAGTACTCATTACAAATATTTTAAACAAATGAAACGGCTTCATTCATTTGTGTTGGATATCGAAGTTGGTCCTGGGGAGCCACGGTACACTTAGGCAAAAAGAAAAAGAAAGAAGGGAAGAGAAAGGATAAAAATGTAAAAGCAAATGATCTGAGAGTAGTACATTATGGGGTAATTACGGTTCTGACAGAAGAAAAAGGAAGCAAAGCTGTTTTAGTACTACATGTGGGCCGATGTAGACATATCTAATTAAAATATTACACTAGTTTCGAGATTAAACGGGGCTACATAGCACCCATTAGCAGGACCCTTATGAATTTACGACATTAGTTCTGTTAACTATTTGTTGTTTGTTCTTTGTTGTTGCATTGTCTCTAATGGTCCAAGTACCATTTGGCCCAGTGGTAGCCTTATTTTGTGGCGTGAGGTTATTTTTCCCGAAACTATGACAAAAGGTGCCATACAGGCAGGGGCGGAGCCAGGATTTTCGTCCAGTGGGGTCGAAAATTGAACTATGTTTGATTCAGAGTGCAAGAACGACGTTTGAGAATTTTTGTGGGTAGAAATTCTATTTTGACTCCTCTTTTTCCCAAGTACAAAACTCTTATATATGGGTTGGGGCGAAAATGAATTTTAAAGGGGGGTCAAATGAGTAAAAATTATACCAATCTCTAACAAAATTTGGGAGGCAGCGGGGTCGGCCGCCACCCCTTGTCCCTTGCTCCCTCCGCCCCTGCATACAGGTCAAGTTCGCAGCAGATTGGGAGTACCGGTTTCATGTCGTTTTTAGATTCATGTTTTTGGTCCAAATTTTATGCGTCACATCGGCAAGTTTTGCTGCTGCTTTTTTTCTTTTATGAAAAATTTCGTATACTGCAATAGAAACTTACTACTTTAACTGAAACTGACATCCCATTCCGCCCTTAATTCCATGGTATCAAACTTTTCTGCATCTGAACTGTAATCTCGCACCACTAAGTTGTTTGTTATTGTGCCCGCTGGACTGACGGTGGAGTTTGTACTACAAGTGCGCCAGGTTTACTGGGGCTCTGGTTGATGGGCCGGTGTCCGTATTCACTAACCATTTATGTGTGAAGGGGCAAGGGTGTTTCAGCCCATAATGGAACGCGACTGGAATCAATCACATACCAGTCTTAATTATTCGGCTCATAGCCCACATGGTGATGAACAAGCTAGGGAAAATGTAAATTATTAGAAGCTGGGTAAGATGAGATGTTTTTCTGCGAGTTTTATAGGATGATAACCGGAAAACCTGTGTAGCCTAACTTGTTTAAAAACAAGTTGAGAGAATTAAAGACCCTGCCTATATATAGGTGTTGAGGCACAACTTGCGCGACTGAGCTTGCTCTTCGGAACTCCTCAAGGCTCCATCTATCAATTAAGGAGTTCAACTCCCACCAACCCTTCCCCTACTCCTGGATTACAATCTATATAAGCAATTCCCAAGCTCAATTAATCTCAACCTATATGAGTGGGTTTGTGACAATTATTTTCCCATGGAACTTTAGTGTGAACCAAGATTATGGGCTTTGTTTGGTTGGGAGTTTAGCTTAGTTTAATTTTGGTAGTGGGTAAAGAGAGAAATAGGGTAGTGATTGGAGAAAGAAGAGAAAGTAATAATTTAAGAAATAAGGTAATAATTGGAGAAATAAGTAAGGTAATGATTGAAAAACTAAACCAAACTAAAACTAAACTAAACTAAGAACTGAACAAAGCCATGGGCTTTCTTTGTAAGAACTTGTCTTTTGATGGGTATTTCTTTGTAAAACTAAACTAAACTAATTTGTCTTTTGATGGGTATTTCTTTGTAAGAACCTCATTTTTTCAATTGCAATGGGCTTTCGGGGCAACTTACACACACACTGACTAATTCCTTCTCCGATCTGGTAAAAAACAAGTCATTCATGTCAAGACTAGGAAATTCACAAAAAATTAAATTCTTGCGGCTTAACTCCAAGAACGAATCCTGATTAAATTGTTTGGAGAGCAAATCTACCAACCAATCGGACTAACTTTTGAGGCTTGCAATAAACTTATCAAGAAATAGCAAGCTACCTACCTCTGGAGTGGCCTCATGTTAAATGACATTGTATTGGTGGTCCACCCTCCAGTTCTGTGGGTTTTTTTTCAAATAGTGATTTTAATTGGTTGATAGATGCATACCCTGCTCCTAAGGGGACGGGTAAGGGGTACTGTTAAATAGCATACTAGTGGGGCAAACTCAAAGGGCATCAATCACCGTACCAAGTACTTGTGTCCTACCGCGAATCAAATTCTCATCTTCCATGTGGAAGAAGTGAGGAAGTGCCATTGAGTTTTAAGCCATTGGCAAATAGTAGTAATTCAAAGGGAAAATGACGGCTCAGGACGTGTTTTGATAATTAATATCTTTTAAGGACGTGCTAAGAACATTTTTTAATGAACAAAATGTCCTTAGCGGGTATTAATTAAAAACACGTCCTTGGCCGTCATTTTCCCTAATTCAAAAGACCCCAATTTGAACTTGGCCCACTCGAAACATTTCTAAAGCCCATCAAGAAGCCCGTAGTCCTTGAGTTAGCTTCAAAAACCGCATCAAATAAGCCCACTTACATGGCCCACTTATCTACGACCGCCATCGCAAGACACGTGTACGGGTCCGATAATCCCGAAAATTCCCGCCAAAAAACATGCCCAATATGCTCTTCGTCGTCACCACACTCGAATAGCCCTAAAAATTCTCTCTGTCTCTCTCTCTAAACGCCAACCAGGTTAGGTCGTACCAAGCCATTATAGATCACTTCTACATCTCTCTATCTTTCTCATTTTGAAAATCTATCGCTTTCTATGAAATGCTTGTTTATTTTTTGATTTTGCTAGGTTTCTACTTTTTATCACCGAATGTTGTGGAGATTTTTTCAGCTTTGATCTTTGAGTATCGTATTTACAAATGACTCTTTCTATTTGCGTTACTGCTTTACATATACGCATGTCGATTTGAGTGCATCTACGTGCTAAATGTTTTCGTCTTTTTTCCCTCAGATTCGATGCCGAAACGTAAAGCTGATGACACTGCTCCTTTGGCGAAGACTGAGAAAGAATTTGATCCTGAAAGCAATGGAGCTGATGCCGATGGTAACTGTGATTTCTTCCCAAAACTTCTGGCTTATATTTGGAGAAAGCTATGTTACAATAAAATTGTTATGTTTTTTTTGGGTTTCTATTATGCAATTTTTTGGGTAGGTTTAGTTTCTTTGTATTCTTTTGGTTAGTTACATGAGGGTGCACTTATACGCATAGTTTTGGAGTATCGTATGTCTATTTTTGGTGCATAATATGTATATTTTTGTTCATTAGTCACGCATGTTTTTGGGGTGAAATTATGAACAGGTGTATAATAACCCAAATAGTTACTACATTTAAGTTAGTTACGCATTTTTCTTGGTTACCAAAATTTTTGTTGCCTCATTTTTATTGATGCTTTTCGATAGGCTTTTCCCTCTATACATTTTACAGAAATGTGATTTTAGGTCCATAAAGCCATGAAATAATTAAGAGTGTCTGTAGCTAAGGTTCTGATTGGTTGGACCAAAATATTTGCCACGGATTAAATGATTTTCAACGGTTTTTCTTGTGTTTGGTAACTTTTTTCCGGAAAATATATTATCGACGTGTTACAGAAACACAAGTTACATATCCTGAAGTACTGATTCTATGTTGTGAATATTGTCTCATTATAGGTTTTGAAAGTTGATTGTAGGTGGAAGATATGGATAATTGCAAGAACTCTTAAGGAAACAAAGAAGATAATGAAGGGCACTTCACAGAAACGGTTTTGTGAACAAGTAATAGACTAATACACGAGGAAGAAATCCAAAAATAAGAAGTTAGCGTGAGTAATTTAGACTAATACAGAATAGCAATGAATGATCAGGATGGTGAGAATAGCTTAGTGTAGGTGCTGAAATATGCCAAAAATATAAATCTGAAAGTCGTAAATGGTTGTCGGGCCGAGATATGGCTATAGTTAATGGTGACAGGTGTTAGGAACTTAGGATACCAACGTTTTTACACAAATTATTTTACAGAAATATGGAGAAACCAAGAATCGAGAATACTGGAAAATATGTTACCTTCACTATTTTGAGGCTAAAAACACTGAGCCTAAAATACAAAAAGTTTGGATGTTTTTCAGAAAGGAAGGAAGTGACGAGTTTATAAAACATTTATTTATGGATTTGTACATGAAAAACTAGACAAAAACCTACCCTTTGGATTAGTTTAACCTTATTTTTGTGTTTATTTCTAAATAATTATCTTATCATGTTCGTTCCTTGAATAGGTATAAAGCAGGATAATGAAGTTGATGATGCCAAGGATGTGGAAAGGACAGATAACCATTTCGACGGTTACTGTGAAGGTGTTGGTAATGATGATGATGACGATGATGATTGTCACTGTGATGGTGATGATGGAACAGAAAATGTAGTTATCGACTACGAGAAAGGGCAACGGGAACTCACAAAGTACATATGCTCCACAGGATTGCCAGATATTGTTTCTCTACTGAAAAATCTCTGTCCATCGTTTCCGCTTGATCTTCCTTCTATCAGAGGCGATTGCTTGCAAATTTATGAGAAAGATAAGCTGAGGGTTAAGCATATCTTACAAAACATGGACGGACAAATTAGTCTCTCAGTTGATGTGTTGAGATACTACGGGCATAGTGGATCAGGCAGTGTCTTCATGTGCTTAGCAGCACATTTTATTGATGACAGGTGGAAATTAAAGAAGTGGGTTCTTGGTTTTCGGTGTCTTTGGTTTAAGAAGGGTGGATCCTTTCATTCTGCCACATTAAAAACTGTGAAAGACTGGGACATTGAGAGCAAGATATCCAGTCTTACTTTGGCAGAGAGCCAGGTTTGCGATGAATTGGTTGAGGAAATGAAAGAGAGTGTTCAACAAAAGAAGAAGCTCCAACTTGATGCAAAACTATTTTCTGTGAAGTGTTGTGCTGAGATGTTTAATCTAATGGTGAAGGATGTTTATAAGGAGATACCCGACATCATCAATAAAGTTAGTTTACTGATTTCCTGGAAATTTGCTCCTGTATGGTACCTCACAGCTTGCAAGCTAAAGGAGGCTTTGGAGTTGAATGCCATGGGCGAATTTTCTCCGGAAAAGGTGTCAGATTTTTATGATGTACCATCTGCTGATGAATGGGAGAAAGTCAAATGCATTTGCAAGCTGGTTGAAAGTGCAGAAGCAGTAGCAAGGTCAATATTTGATACCAAATATCTCACTGCTAACATCTTTCTTTATAATCTTGAAGAGCTTCGGGCAATTTTACTCCAGGAATCTATTAGCTCAGATGGTTTCACAAGCAAGGTGGCCAAGAAAATGCTACAGACACTTGATAAGTACTTGGAAGACATGTTTTTCGTGTTGTCAATTGCTTCTGTAATGGATCCCCGTCATAAGATGAGATACATAGACTATCTCTCCTCCAAACATGAGGTAAGTGATGGGAAATCGCGAAGCGCGCTTGTTTTGGACGCCATTAGTAGCCTTTACAGTGATTATGTGAACCAAGATTTTGAGAAAGAGAAATCTGTGAGTGATTCAACTTCATCTGATTCGGAAGAGGAGTTAACAAGCAGCAGGGAGAGAGGAGGTTTCAAAAATTCGAACTGGTTGGAAGAGTATAACCAGTTCGTAGAATCCAATAATAAGCAACCAAAGTCAGATTTGGACCGGTATCTGGAGGAACCAGTCTTGTCTTGGACCGATGATTTCAATGTCTTGAAATGGTGGAGAGCTGAAAGCCCCAAGTATCCAATCCTGTCTAAGATGGCCCGTGATTTTCTGGCTATTCCCATGTCTGTTTCTACTTCAGATGAGGCTTTTAGCACAATACCAAGAGAGGTTGAAACACGGATCATGGCCTCCGGACCAGCCTTGAGGAATGCCTTGATGTGCACTCGGACATGGGACTTGGAGGACTGAAACTGTTTTCGGTAGGTCTAATTGATTGTTGTCTTTAAACTTTTTCTTGCCAATGACCTTTCTTCCAATATACTCTAAAGCCCTTATTCTGTGATAGGAATATTTAGCCAATTGATTATCTCATGTTGTTTGAAACAGGTTTTTCTGCCTTGCTGGGTCAAGTTTTGCTATCGCGAGGCTTATAGTTCTTTCCCTACCGGAAATGGAGACCATGAGTAGTTATTGTTATAGTTTCAGAAGCTGCATAGTATGTTATAATTTTGGGCATTCTATTTTGTTGTGGTATTGCTCCAGGCTTGATCATATGCAAAATGATGCTGTTAGTTTAACTCAATTGCTTGAGGGTGCGAACGCATGATTTGGTTTAATTGTTTTGAAATGTCATTTGGGTTAACTGTAACGACTTGAATCCAAAATTGTGCCATGCGATCCATTCTTCAGTTAATGAGCACATAAATTGAATCGGGTCTCTAGGTCAGCTCTTTCTGTTGGCTTTCAGCTTCGATTTGAAGGTGTTCCTTGATTTTTAAGTTATATGGGGCTAGGGCCACTATTTTGTGGACTCCTACCCTCGTTCACTGCCGATTGTATGGATACTGTTACTACTATCGTTGCTAACTTGCTATTGTTGGAAGGTTGGTTTTACTTTACTTTCTAAAGCGTACCTATAGATTCTAAACTGGAAAAATGTTATCACAGGTCTGTCTCATGGAGAGGGACTGTTTTTCCATCAATATATACCTTGCTCTTGTTTTGTCAACTTCATACGTAAGTAGCTGGAGCTGTGTTTTTCTTGTCTAATGCTTTTTTGGTTCTTCGCATGAAAGAAAAAAGAAAGAGGTTTGTGATTCCCCAATCAAATGTCTTAACCGAGAGTTTCTATCTCAGTCACATAATCCTTCAGTAGTGCCCTTCACTTTTGCTCTCAATTCTCGTTCTTCCGAATTTCAGTACTTTGCAATGAAAGCACCTCGCTCACGCACCCAAACTCTGTTACTTAGCTCTCAATACAAGAATTTATGCAATTTTCTCTTCAATTTGCCAAGGTAAAAGTGTTTATAGGAATGGGTTTGGAAAGGAATAAAGCGATCATTCTGTAATTTTTTACTAGTAGACTTGTCCTTCACATAAATTGGTGAATGATGCTGATACCACTTGCAACATCTTGTAGTAATCTAATCTAAAATTTCGGATCAAAAAAGGAATAATCTAAAATTCAAAATGTACGTACAATCAAGTTAACCGTTTTATCTTAATTTTATCGTACAAATTGATACTCCTTTTTTTTATTATTATTATTATTAAGTTTGTTGCCCTTAAGTAAAATTATTTGATTGTACAGATGTGACAATTATTTCATCTGTATAAACTTATTTGCACAAAATCAAACATAAAATGAGTTTAAAATCGTACTTAAAACATGTAAATGAGACAACTCTAAGGCGAATCTATTTGGGGGACCAGGGTGGGCACGTGACCCGACTTTTGGGCCGTGTAAATTGGGTGGCTGCAACTTGCAAGGGTCGTCTATATGGCCGCAAGGTGTGACTATGTATGTGGTCGCAAGGTCGAACAGAGTGGCCGCAACGTCGTACATTATCAGGCACGTGCACTGATCCGATGCATTCACAAACTTCCCGCCAAAAACATGCCGAATACTCTAATCCTTTGTCGCGTTCGCATTTCCCCGCACACTCGAATAGCCCTAATCTCTCTCTCTCTCTCTCTCTCTCTCTCCAACAAACGTTAAGAACGAGAAGTCGCACACCAGGTCAAGCCATTATAGATCACTTTTATGTCATCCGTCTTGTTTAGTTTCCAGATTTTGCTAGGGTCCTACTTTTCCCGAATTTTTATTTTATTTTATTTTATTTTTTTGATCATACTTTTCCCGAATATTGTTTCGGATTTTTTCAGCTTTGATCATTGAACAGCGATTTCACAAACGATGCTTTCGATTTAGTTACTGCTTTAGTTGTACGCATCTCGATCTGAGTGCATCTACGTGCTAAATGTTTTCGTTTTTTTCCTAGATTCGATGCCGAAACGTAAAGTTGATGATAATGCTTCGACGCCGAAGAGTGAGAAAGAATTTGGTACGGGAAACAATGGAACTGATGGCGATGGTAAATGTACTTTATTCTCAAAACTTCTGGTTTACATTTTCAACAAGTGTAATTTTAGTTACATGACTGAAATTGTTGAGAAATCGGTCAAACCAACAAACATATAATATGCGAAGAACAATCAAGAAAAGAAAACAAGAACGCAAGATGCGGAGGTTCCCTAACTGTGTAGTTGAGTACATACACGGCTCACATCAGTTTTCACTCTATATTTTAATGAAGTTATGAAGAGAGTACAAGATACCATGGGTGTTGTGTATAACAAGTATTTGTAATCTAGGGTTTACATCACCAGCAGAAATTATCAATAGTCTCTGTAACTAAGGTTCCGTTTGGTTGGACCGAATATACTTGCCATTGATAGAGTGGTTTTCAGCTTTCTTTTTGTGCTGCGGAAAATTTATGATCGAAGTGGTGCAAAAAATTGAGTTATCCTGAAGTACTCATTCTAAGTTGTAACTGTTATCTCATTTTGGGTTCTGAAAATTGATTGTAGTTGAAAGATATGAAAAATTGCAAGAACAAGGCTCTTATAGTCAAAGTTGCTAAAATAAATATATAGAACCTGTTTTTAAAACAAGTAACAAAATTATAGTCAAGTTACCAAAATAAAAAAAATAGACTTATCGGCAAACCAAAGTTGTATGAGGAATTTGAACACAATAGCAATGAATGATCAGGCTGCTGAGGATAAGTTAGCGTAGGGTTCAAAATGCCAAAAATATAACTTTGAAAGTGGTAAATTGTCGTCGGCGCTAAATATGGCTATAGATGCTGGTGACAGGTAATATAGTTTCAGAAGGTAATGATAAGGTACCGGCGTTTTTCCACAAGAGATCACTTTATAGTAATATGGTGCAACCAAGCACCGACTATAGTGGAAAATATCTCACCGGAACTATTTGAAGGCTTAACATACTGAGCCTGAAATACAAAAAGTTCGGATGCTTTTCAGAATGCAAGGAAGTTACTTTTAAAAATTTGATGGATTCGTACATTGAAATGCTAGACACAAAACCTACCCCTTGAATTGATTTAACCTTGTATATGTGTTTGCTTCTAAATAACTATCTTATCATGCTCGTCCCTTGATTAGGTATTAAGCAGGATAATGAAAGTGGTGATGCCAAGGATGTCGAAAGGACTGATAACTATTGTGCCTGTTATTGTGATAGTGATGATGATGACTGTGATGGTGATGATGAGGCAGAAAATGGAATCAGGGCTACAGGTGATGGCGATGGAGTTATCGACTACAAGAAAGGGCAACAGGAATTAGCTAAGTACATATGCTCCTCAGGATTGCCTGATATTGTTCGTCTTGTGAAAGATCTTAATCCATCGTTTCCGCTTGATTCTGGTACTATCAAACGCAATTGCTTGCAAGTTTATGAGAAAGATAAGCTGAGGGTTAAGCATATCTTAAAAACCATGGATGGGCAAATTAGTCTCTCGGTTGAGGTATTGAGATACTACAGGCGTTGGGAATTCGATGATGAATTCATGTGCTTAGCAGCGCATTTCATTGATGATAGGTGGAAACTAAAAAGGTGGGTTCTTGGTTTTCGGTGTACTTCGGGTGACGACGATGATATCCTTCCTACTGCCACATTAAAAACTGTGAAAGATTGGGACATTGAGAGCAAGATATCCGGTCTTACATTGGCAGAGAGCAATGTTTACGACGAAATGGTTGAGGAAATTAAAGACGGTGTTCAACAAAAGAAGAAGCTCCGACTTGATGGAAAACTATTTTGTGTGAAGTGTTGTGCCGAGATGTTTAATCAAATGGCGGACGCTGCATATAAGGAGATATCTGACATCATCGATAAAGTTAGTTTACTGATTTCCTGGAAATTTGCTCCTGTATGGTACCTCACAGCATTCAAGCTAAAGGAGGCTTTGGAGTTGGATGCCATGGGTGAATTTTCTTCGGAAAATTTGCAAGATTTTTATGAAGTACCCTCTGCTGATGAATGGGAGAAAGTCAAATGCATTTGTGAGCTGGTTGAAAGTGCAGAGGCGGTGGCAAAGTCAATATTTGAAACAAAACATTCCACTGCTAACATCTTCCTTCATAATCTTGAAGAGCTTAGGGCAATTCTATTCAACGAGACGATCAGTTCAGATAGTTTCACAAGCAAAGTAGCCAAGAAAATGCTACGGATACTTGATAAGTACTTGGAAGATATGTTTTTCGTGTTGTCAATCGCTTCTGTAATGGATCCCCGTCATAAGATGAGATACATAGACTACCTCTCCTCCAAACGCGAAGTAAGTGATGGGAACTCGCAAAGTGCTCTTGTTTTGGACGCCGTTAATGGCATTTACAGTGATTATGTGGACCAAGATCTTGAGAAAGAGAAATCTGTGAGTGATTCAACTTCTTCTGATTCAGAAGAGGAGTTAACCAGAAGCATGGAGCGGGGAGGTTCCGAAAATTCAAACTGTTTGCAAGAGTATAAGCAGTTCATTGAATCCAATAATATGCCTCCAAAGTCTGATTTGGACCGGTATCTGGAGGAACCGGTCTTGCCTTGGACCCAGGATTTCAATGTGTTGAAATGGTGGAGAGATGAAAGCCCCAAGTATCCAATCCTGTCTAAGATGGCCCGTGATTTTCTGGCTATTCCAATGTCTGTTCCTACTTCAGGTGAGGCTTTTAGCATGGAACCAAGAGCGGTTGAAACACGACTCATGGCCTCTGGACCAGCCTTGAGGGATGCCTTGATGTGCACTCGGACCTGGGACTTGAAGCACTGAAACTGTTTTGGGTAGGTCAAATTGATTGTTTTCTCAACTTTTTTATGACAATGACCTTTTTTCCAATATACTCTAAAGCTCTTATTCTGTGATAGGAATATTTTGCCAATTGATCTTCTCATGTTTTTTGTACAGGTTTTTCTGCTTTGCTGGATCAAATTTTTGCTATCTTGCAGCTTATAGTTATTTCCCTCACCAGAATTGTAGATCATTACTTGTTAATAGTTATAGTTTCAGAAGCTGGATACTTTGTTATGGTTTTAGGCTTCATGTTATGTTATGGTATTGCTCAGGACTTGCTCATATAATATGATGCTGGTAGTTTTAACTCGATATCTTTAAGCGTGCGAATGCATGTTTTGGTTTCCTTGTTCTGAAATTTCATTTGCCTTGACCTTTCATTGTTTGTTTGGAATAGGCTTCGGTCGTGATTTGAACGGCCACAGCTTCGCTATGGCAGAGTTCATTGGAACCGTAGAGCACATCCAGGTTTCAAACCTGTGACAATTCTTGTCGGTGAATTGTATCAATTTGACCCCAAAATTGTGCCATGTGACCCATTTTTCAGTTTACTCCCGGACCAGGTTACGGGTATCTCAACTAATCTTCTAATCTTGATGTGAACATGAGACAAAGCTCAGGTGGTCCCAAAGGTATTTGGGTCGCGGTGCCATTGATGTTTATCTCTTACTAGTGGTTAATTTACTCTAATTTCGAGTAGTTTTACTTCAGATTACAACGGAAGCATACCGCTAGATTCAGAAATGGGGAAAAAAATTGTTACAACAGGTCTCTGATTCATGGAGACGAATATTTTTCACGTCAATACATACCTTGATATTGTTTTACTTCAGATATTTTTCACTTCCTTTTACGTCGAATTGATTGAAATGATGCAACTTAATTATATTGTGTGGATTTTGATTCTTTGAAGGGTCATATATATAATTATATATAAGCTTCAAATGAGTCAAATCCAACTTCATAATATTGATTTTTCATCCACATAAAATGATAAAGTGGTATCTGTAGCCACCTTTGAGTTTTGACTCATTGAAATGACAAAACTATCTTAGAGCAAGTTTACCAATGAAAATGTAAAATACTTTGTCAACAGTGCACTTTTTTTATTTTACCTACTCACATTTCTCTCAACACTACACCAACACTATCTATTTAACCTATTCTCTATTAAAATATCATTACTTTTATTTATTAACCATATTTTTAAATTGGAGCAAAAAGAGAGAAAGAAGAGACCTGGCAAAAAAAATAATAAAAAACTCCATTGCTTGTGAACAGTTCTTCTCTAGAAATATCTAACAATTGTAGCTGGAGCAATAAAGCCTCTGGGTTTGCCGAATCTGGTGCAGGGCCTTTTTCTTGTTTTGGGTAGGTAAAATAGATTCAAAAGCTGGTATGACTCAGCTGGTAAACATGCTCTTAGGATGTAGCTATTGAGAATGTTAAACCATCATTGAAATATTGATATAAGGTAGTGTACATGTGTTTTATAAGAATGGTTTTGGAAAGGAATAAAATGGTTATTCCTAAAAATTTAATTAATAGGGATCCTTCACATAAATTGGTGAATGATGCTGCATTTGTGTGTTAATTTTTTTTAGTAACCTACAATTCGAAATGATCATATAAGCAAATTGTTTCATTCTAATTTCATTTAGCAATCGATTAACACAAACAAATAACTATCGCATATGTGACGAATTCCCTTATTCTACGAGACTACACGTGGACATATAAGTAAATTATAAGTCTGTTAGTTCCGGTATGGATGGTCTGCTTTTGGTCGGAGCTGCTCGACATGGGAGGGGAATGGTCGAGGTGCGCATAAGCTGGTCCAGATACTGTAATCATGAAAAAAAAAGATTTATTGATTGGCTGCAATACTTGTGTGGTTATTTTTAAGGAAAAATGACGGCTTATAACGTGTTTTGATAATTAATATCCACCAAGAACATGTTGAAAATATTTGTTAATGCTGAAAATGTTCGAAGTATTAATTATCAAAACACATTATTGACTGTCATTTTTCCTATTTTTAATCGAGGTGCGCGTAAGATGAACTTATCGTACGGTTATACTAAAAAAAGAAAGAAAACAATTACCAGCGCGGTTATTTATAGGGCCGGACTATTTGCAATCACAAATTTCCTGAACGTAGCCTGTTTTTCATATCCACATGAAATGTGTACCATAGTATAACCAAGTTACGTTCAGAAAATTTGTGGTTGCAAATAGTCGGCTCCTATTTATACGAAATGGTTTCACACGACCGCCGCGGGTACAAGAAAACGACGTTGCAACCGGCGCTTACAAAGTGCCGCGAGCAACAGCAGTCAGCAGGCGCAGAAGATGAGCAGTACGAGTTAATTACTACTACTTCACTTGGATTCGAGCTGCTGTGTTCCTCTCACTAGAGCACAAGGTGAGTTTGAGTTTGCTCGGCAAGTTCGATTTCTGAGTTCAATCAACAACTCATGATGTTGACATTCCCTCTGCTGCAGATCCAAAGCCAAACGTATACACAGTCTCTCTCTCTCTCTCTCTCTCTCTCTCGGAATCAGAGGCTCACTAATTATTTCCACTGAATCGCTTCACTAAAAGCATTCTCATTTGTTTCTACTTCAATGCGGGGAGTCCGAGGTATCGTCTTCTATCAGAATTATTTTGTTTTTTTGTTTTTTCCAGCGTTTTGAAATCATTGTGCCTTTTGTGTTTTTGCTTTCTTTGGTGCTGAGTAATCGTTATCTAGTTTAGCATTTTGGAATCGCCTTCGTTGCTTTATTAAAAGCAAATCCTTTTCCTCTTGGACTTTTTTTTCCCTTCTTAATAAATTCTTAGGGAAGGGGTATGGACTACTGATCGAAATTAAGTTAGATGAGATCATGTGCTCGAGCCAGCCCTGACTATTTAGAGGCTTAAAGCGAAAATTAAAAACGAGACCTTGGACCATTATAAGGGGTAAAAAGTAAGAGGGCATCTGAAATTCAAAATTTTTTGGAGGTCTAAAGTGGCCACAACACAAACTTTAGCTCAAGGCCGGCTCTACTTATGTCCCTAGGCAACTGAAAGTTGAAAACTTAAAATTTGATTACGTTACTCTCTTTTTTTTGGTACATATTAAATTACTCTTTGAAGAACTCTCTCTTTCTCTCTTCTTCTTTTTTTCGATACTTAGGAAATTCCTCTTTGAAGAACTCTCAATTAGTCTTAGCAATTACTACCATTTAGGAATGATCTCAAATTCACGGTTTTCAGAGTGGCCTCACATATATTCTGTGTGCTTTCGTTGCATTTCAATCGACGGATAAATTAAAGGATTTGGCACTAATTTTTCGATGAAAACAGCTTAAATGCAGAATTAATAGCTTATATATGATTTGAATGTTAAAATTGGGAACTTTGTCATAATGGCTTTGAGATGGCTATTTGTTATGTAATGGTATTGGTTTGGAATCCTTCATGTCAAGGACTGAAGTTCTACAAAATTCATATTAAAATCACTTCTTAGTTCTTCCACATCTAATTGAACTTCCACTTTTGCTTCAACTATGTTGACTATAAACCTCAAAGCCCTTCATTTTGGAATTCATATCTATCCAACGGAGCATTAGTTTCATTTTTTTTATAGTATTTCAAAGGATGGCAATAAGTTCGTTTAGTGTATGTCTATACAGATGCCTATTCACATTGACAGCTTTATATATGGAAGCCAGCAACTGCCGAGTACTTGGTTGTTTTCCTTCTTGCAATTTTCATTTTAAACTTCTAAGCATTTCCGCAGATCACTTGCACTTAAAAGCAGATGAAAAGGTACTGGTGGGGCTGTGTGTGCCTATGTGAATTTATTCATCATGTAACCAAATGGGAGTGATTTACGCAAGTAATTCTTAGCATATACTTATCGGGAATGAAGAAGTGGTCTGGAGCCATGTTCGCTTTAGCACTTGGTACCATTTTGGTTCTATGCTACAGCTTTACAGGAAAGCAACCTCTGAAGCAGTCAGCATACGATTTCTTCAATAACCACCCACCTGATAAATCTCCTGTTATTAGTGGTAGCGATAAAGTCAATTCATCACATACAGAAGTGAAAAGGATCCAAAGTAACCTCAAGAAAAAGCCCCACTTTGTTGATGTTGAAGGGCTAGACGACCTGTACACTTGGAAACATATTTCCAAAGAAGAGTCCAAGGCGTTGCGTGTATGGGGAAAAATGCGTTCTTTACTCTCTAGGTCGGATGCTCTTCCTGAAACCGCTCAAGGGATCAAAGAGGCTGCCTTTGCATGGAAAGAGCTACGGTACACTGTTGAGAAGGAAAAAGCCTCCAAGTTTCCCGTGACTAGAAATAGTAGTAATGTTATGGAACGTACAGATTGTCCTTACTCTGTCAGTGAATTTAATTCAACAATGTACAGCAATGGAAATGTTCTTCAGATTCCTTGCGGTTTAGTTGAGGATTCATCAATAACGGTTATAGGTATACCAGATGGGCACGGTGTTGGATTCCAAATTGATCTCGTGGGCTCACAATTTCCAGACGAAGGAATTCCTCCTGTAATTTTGCATTACAATGTGTGCATGCCGGGGGACAATCTTACGGAAGAGCCAGTGATAGTCCAAAACACATGGAGTAATGAACTAGGGTGGGGCAAAGACGAACGATGCCCTGATTATGGGTCCTCTAATGCCCAGAAAGGTATGTTGCTCTACCATATATTCCAAACTTCAATTTTGTTATTCAATGGCATTTTGTAATCTCACAATCTTCAAGTGGGTCACATACTTGTCATATTATCCATTTTCAAAAAAGGGGGAAAAAAGAACAGGCCAATTACTTCTATGTAACTAGATACAAGGCTTTCAGTCCTTCAATGTTAGACGGGACAAGTCTTGGCATGCCCGTGCTCACATCTCACACCTTGAGATTTTCGCTCATGCCTGTGTGGCGAAAAAGTGCTAAACACTAAGGCCTTTTTGTCTTGTGGCCTTTATTGTATACGGGCGGCATTCCCTTAATGCCTTTTTGGTAATATAATCTTTTACTTATCAAGAAAATAATCAACAATTTAACATGATTTGGTAGTTATAGTTGATGGACTCGTGAAGTGCAATGATCAAGTTATCCGAAGTACAGTGGGAGGGAATTCAAATGCAAGTCATCCTGATAGCAACAAATTGACCAATGTGTCTGCTGGGAGTGCTCATGCAAGTGATAATTTCCCGTTTGTTGATGGAAATCCATTTGCTGCAACATTGTGGGTTGGATTAGAGGGATTTCATATGAATGTGAATGGAAGGCATGAAACATCTTTTGCATATGGCAAGGTGAGGTATGGGTTTACTTGTAATTCATTCATACAAAATGCCTGATAGTTTATTGTGATGTGTGATCCTAATAGGATTAAATATTTCCACCATGAATGCAAATTTCTACGAGTGCAGAAACTTGAACCATGGTTAGTTGGTGGAGTCAAAGTGGCAGGTGGTTTGGATCTCATATCCGCCTTAGCGAGAGGATTGCCTGTTTCTGAAGATTTTGATTTGGTTATCGATATTGAGCGCCTCAAAGCTCCACCTCTTTCTTCAAAAGGACTTGTAATGCTTATTGGGATATTCTCCATCGCAAATAATTTCGACCGTCGTATGGCACTGAGGAGGTCTTGGATGCAATACGAGGCTATACGCTCTGGCAAAGTGGCTGTCCGCTTTTTCATTGGGCTGGTAAGTGAGCATTGCCAACTGGCAGCAGTGCATTTAATTATACAAATATGCTTTTTATTTTCTTCCATTAGCATCAGACTTTGTCTGAACAAGAATCTAATAAGGTTGCAATTTCCATTATGAATCGCTTATATCTGTATACAAAAGTGAAACCTAGTGCATTAGGCTCCCAGCTGATGTGAGCATTGCAGGTTCAGCTGCGCGTTCATGGTTCAACCCTCAAACCCGTGCCGCTACAATGCTAACAGCTAGCCTACCATTGGGCGAATCCTCCCTTTCGAATCGCTTAATATTTATTCATGCAGGAAATATAAGATGATAGCTTGGCTTGCACGCAGAGCTGGACCTATCTTGGGGCACGTGCCCCCCACTCAATTCCTTTTTGTAAAAAAAAAAATTCAAAATTCTGGTTATAAATAAAAGAGGATTAATTGGCTTGAAAAAACCACATATATTTCAATTAGGCAAAGACTCGGTGGATATCCACAAGAGCTCGATGCCCAACCTGCTCGGTTAGTTGGTTTCTTTGTTATCACCGGTTGCCATCGCATCTCACCGTGGCAGGACATACATAGGAAAATTTAGCGATGAATACTTGGGTTTTGTGCTTATGTTTAGAAAATTTGGATATGAACTTTTGAAAGCAATTATTGACCTTTTTGCATAATGATTAATGTTTACACCTATTTTGATATAATTGTGCTTGATTGTAACTTTTGGTTTAAGATGGTGAATGGTAGGTGCCCCCACTATATAGAATTTCTGGGTCTGCCACTGCTTGCATGTACTGCTACTGTAGTCTAAAATCTACATCAGGAACTGTGATTCCCTTCAGTCAGGTGTGGATTTGTGTTTCTAATTTTGAGCACTTTATCTCTCATTTGACTCCACCTGCGTCAATTGAAAGTAGGATACTGGAAAGGCCTGAGATAATTCAGTTACATAACTCATGTTTTGATCAATCAACTGCTATTATAGCTATTGAACGGTCTCAAATGTCATGAATTCTTACATATAGTTCTGATCCACCTTAGTTTGATTTTGTAGCCTTTTTATGTCTTGGGAAAACATTTTCATAGTTAAGATTTCCAGCCAAGGCATCTGTCCTAGTTGTGTTTGTTAAAGATATTAATGCAAAATTTAAATTTTGGGTGAACAACTGGATATAAGTGCAAATATAAATACCTATGTGGTTTTCTTTATACGTGTTTTCCAACCTGCAGCATAAAAACAAGGAGGTCAATTTTCATCTGTGGAAAGAAGTTCAAGCATATGGAGATATTCAACTGATGCCATTTGTTGATTACTACAGTTTGCTCACTTTAAAGACAGTTGCGATTTGCATTTTAGGGGTAGGTGCATAATTGTTTGGTAAGCAAAAAGTGGTTGCTGCTGTTACTTATTTTTTAGCTAATCGATGCAAGCATGATTGTTGCCATGGTCCCTGGAGATCTATTTGGTGAATGTTTTGATTAATTTTTGAAGTTCTCAATCTTGCTAAAGGCTGGTGTTTGAACCCCGAGACAAACTGTTAAGAGGCCAAACTACTTACCACTTCAGATGGACCCAAGTTCCACTTCTTCTCAACATTTTTCAAACTTCCATTGGTCCATCACAACCTTCGTATAATTGTTTACCACAGCTCCTTATTTTCTTTCAGTTCCCCAGAGCTATTGTTGTCCCAGAAGCGTAAAAGCATTTCTCAGATGGGTTTGATTATTGACTTACATTGTGCTTCTCCGGACACATACTAAACAAAATCCACAAATGAAATTATCTTGTAGGTTGTCTAGTAGTACTTAAAATTCTGTTATCATAAAGTTGGAGAGGTCAAATTTCATTATTAATTTGTTTCCTTGGCTTTTGGAAAAAGGGAAAACAATTCTATAGAATCCAATCTATGTTAAGCCTTTTTGGACAACAATAGAACAATGTAGTAAGCATGACTTTAAGAGAGTAGGAGCTCTCTTGTTTGTCTGTTCCTTCCCTTGTATGATTTCCTACTATGTTTAGATATGTGAGGTTTCATGGCCATAGTGAAATAATGTTGTAATTTGTTGGAGATAACTACGCTTGATATATGGTCAAAATTGATTAGTTTTTACTTTGGCATAACATTGACCCGGTTATAATAAAAACAACAAGGACTATTATTCATTTTTTGGTTGCTCTAGGTCCATAATTGAGTTATCTTCTTGTGAACTTTTTTCTCCACGACTTGCATATGAGGTTCACCAGTATTTACTTGTTCTTTTGCAGACTGAGATTCTGCCTGCCAAATATATAATGAAAACAGATGATGATGCTTTTGTTAGAATAGACGAAGTTCTTTCCAGTCTGAAAGGGAAGGTTTCTGATGGTCTGTTGTACGGCCTTGTATCCTTTGACTCGTCACCCATTAGAGACAAAGATAACAAATGGTATATCGGTACTGAGGTATCTATCTAAGATCTTAAACTCCAGTTTAATTTGTATATGATGGTATTGCCCTCGTTACGTGTTTATTTGATTTGACAAGAGGTCTCTTGGCAGGATTGGCCTCATGCATTATATCCACCATGGGCCCATGGACCTGGTTATGTAGTTTCCAAAGACATTGCGAGATTCATTGTCCAAGGCCACCGAAAAAGAGCCCTACCGGTATGACTACTGACTACTGAGGTCCTACCCGTGGATTTATTGTACAGGCTGGACATCTAGTGATCCAAGAGTTTTAAAGATCACTCAAAATGTTAAATGAAGTGGGATCGTAAACCTCTTCCTGGAAATATTTGAATTTGTACATCATTGTGAACTGCAAAGCATGTGGCATAGAGTTCTTGGTGAAACCATGCTATTATGTCACCGTCTTATTTTGGACTTCTGAAATTATATTTCTGAGCTCATAAACTATTGTCTTTGCAGCTTTTTAAATTAGAAGACGTAGCTGTTGGCATATGGGTGGATCAATTCAAGAAACAGGGTCACAAAGTGCAGTACATCACCGATGAACGCTTTCACAATGCTGGATGTGAGTCAAATTATATTCTTGCCCATTATCAAAACCCAAGGAAGGTGTTATGCCTGTGGGATAAGTTACAGAATGACCATAAGCCCGAATGCTGTGAAGATAACCCTGAGGTGTAGCTCTGGAGAAAACAGATTGCATTGAAGTTTCTGCATTATTTCTATGGCAGATTTTAGCTCAATTTGTCAGCATCCTTTGGTGTTGCTATATTGCCATGGTAAGTGCCGTTTCGTGTATCTTGTTTCAATGCTTTTCCATTTTGGTTTCATTTATCTGGTCTCATTGCATTTGTTGATTTGTTAAAAATGTACTGTAAATTCTTTTGTTGGGATAGTGGACAACTTTATCTTCTGTACTATTTAACCCATACAACTAAATCATTTTGTTGCTTTCTAACCCAAGAAACCCTTGGAAGGTCAATGGTTTGTCTAACCTATTAATTATATGCCACTTAAGAATTGGAAAAAAAATTTGGGGGTGGAAACCATAAACCTGTGACTGGTTAGAACCATAGATCTGCATTAATTTTGTTCCATATCTCATCTTAGCTTAAGGCTCCGTTTGTTTGGATGTAAAATGTTTTTGTCAAAAATATTTTACGTACTGCTTTGTTCTCTTTGCAACTTAAAAAATAATTTTTCAAAAAATTCTTCCTAGATTCTCTATACTTTCAACATTTCTCTTTCTATCTCTCTCCACTTATTATCCCTACTATTTGTCAAAAAAAATTTCAAATTCCAATCCAAACAAAGCATATGTTGTTTGGTTGTTCAAATGCACGGAAAATGAACTTTTTTAAAAAATGTTTTACACCAATGGACGTAAAACAATTTACAGCCGAAAAACCGGTAAGTCAATTTCCTACGTTATGCACCCTTTGCACTTTCGACCATCACCTTTATTGAACAACTGCTTGACAAAGGGATTCTCGTATTCTCTCACGCCACGTCAATACACATGGAAAAAGGTCCCCTGTCTCCCTAACTAACAGCAAGACTCTCTCTACCCACTTGCATTCCTAGGCACGCCATGGCCTTCATCTCTCGCCTGGACTTCCTCCAAACATCAAGTACTTTCACCTTAGGGAAAAATTCAAAATACCCCCTAACCTATACACCCAAATTCAATTAGACTCCCAACTTTTTAAAAACTTCAATTGTACTCCCAACGTTATATTCCGTTAATCAAAATGCCCCCTTCCGTCCAAATTACTAACGGATTCCGTTAAAGGCTCCGTTAAATAGTGTCCTGATGGAATTTCGATGATCCGAACCGCTCCATGCGTTCAAAACATGATTTTAAGGGTACCCGTGAGAAATCAGCAAAAAAAATGATCGGGAAGGGCTTCATCTGAACAGTTTTTTATTGAATGGTTCAATAAAAAACTATTTAGATGAAGCCCTTCCCGGTCATTTTATTTGTTGATTTCTTGCGGTTACCCTTAAAATCACTTTTTAAACATATTGAACGGCTCGGATCATCGAAATTCGATCGGAAAAGGGGAGGTACAGACCGAAGCAAAATCCAGACGTCCGTACTTGAATAAAATCCGGATCGATCCACACCTCCCCTTTTCCAATCGAATTTTGATGATTCGAGCCGCTCAATGTGTTTAAAACGTGATTTTAAGGGTACTTGCAAGAAATCAACAAAATAAATGACCGGAAAGGGCTTCATCTGAACAGTTTTTTATTGAACTATTCAATAAAAAACTGTTCAGATGAAGCCCTTTCCGGTCATTTTTTTTGTTGATTTCTTGCAGATACCCTTAAAATAACGTTTTAAACATATTGAACGGCTCGGATCATCGAAATTCGATCAAAATACTATTTAACGGAGTCTTTAACGGAGATTAACGGAATATAACATTGGGAGTAAAATTGAAGTTTTTAAAAGGTTGGGACTCTAATTGAATTTGGGTGTATAGGTTGGGGGGTATTTTGAATTTTTCCCTTCACCTTAATACTACCCCATGCAATTACATGAGTTATTATTTTGTGTAATACTAAAATTACAATTCAACCAAACACCCAAAAACAATTGTAAAACTCATATTTTCCTGTAAAATGTTTTACATGAAAAATATTTTTAGCTGTAAAACACTGTGGGCTATATGTCCGGAAAAATTCCCCGTCTGTATTTTCGTATTTTTAGTGTCACAAAAAAGGGGAAAAATAGTTGGTTCGTATAAGAGTCGCCACCCGGGTTTTGAAAAGGATTAATCCCGAGAAACCGTTTATTTGAAAAATGTGACTCTTTTTGCCCTTTTAAAAAGGTTTTGGTCGAAAATATATTTCAATCAATAATTCAATGGAGATTAAACGAAACAATAAAGCTACAATGCCATGATACTCACGCCATCACGAGTGACTTTCCTAAGAATGCCCCTGACCAGGTAGACTTGAATGACGTTCGAGGGGTGACAACTCGATTTGATGTTCGAAGGAGATGGTGCGGCTTTGCGTGGGATGAACGGCTAGGTAACTCCCAGTGAATAATTTTTTAAATCTACCGAAATTATCAACAAGAAAATAATTTTGGCTCGACTCTAACCATAAAAATAAAGAAGTTTAATTTATGAAAAATGGGCTGAAAGCTATGGAGGTGAGAAGATTAACCAGCCCTTGAACAAGAGTTAGCGTTTTATCCACTTTCTGACTCATTTTATATTTTACATCCAACCAAACGGAGCCTAAGTGTCATTTAGTGTCAACTTTTCATTTCTTCGGATACTTTCTCAACTGGTATTCAACTTTACTATGTTTGATGGCCTTTTATTGGGGAAAATTCAAAAGTGAGGAGTAGTGAGAAAAATAGTGGAATGACTTTAAAAAGATTTTTGGATGCATATCAAAACGTGGCCTAAGCCGAGCCATATCCCTTCTTTATTTTCCATCATACTATTTGAATAGTCTATTCATCCAACCCTACCTGCCAAGGATGAAACATGTGTTCTAAAATCACAGAGACAAACACCCAGAAGGGTCTAACATTCTGTCCAAGCATAATTGCGGCCAAAGGCATATTCGGTATCTGAAGTGGCAGATGCAAGCTGGTGTTTACTTTTTTGTACCGACTCTGATGAAAGCTATGTTTTGTTAAGAAAAGCAATTTTTATTGGATAAATGTGAACATGGATGGATAACCATTTTGTACTAGTAATAAATGAGCAGCCTGGTGTTAGGTTAACATGGTGCAATTTTCGCCATGTGTTCACAAGACCTCCAACTACTCTAATAATACTCTAGGGGTAACTCTTAGTGTGGCTCTCTAATATACTGTACCATAGGTCTATGACTTAAGAGTTTGTTCCTTCATAAGGTCTCAAAGTTCGAGATCTTTTAGTGCATAAGACCATTTTATATGGAGCTTTTCCTTGACTTTTTCGAAGTGTCTAACGCTACCTCGAAATAAAGAATACTACTAATATTCTTGCAGTTACAGTAAACCATTGGCTTGCTTGCTACAATAATCTTAGCCATCCATATCTGTATAGGAAAATTAACATTTGTGGTAAAGTCTTTCCTTATTACGCACTGTATATTGTTAAAGCGAAAGGTTAGCAAGCTTATCGGGTAACTTTGATTATAATTGGCTCTAAACAAATGAAATGTAATTTTTTAAAAAGAGTTCGTACGTGCTTTATTTTGTATGGTTGAAAGTTGAGATCCATCTTGATCTGATTGAAGCCACAACTATTGGTAAGGACATTTTTAATTAAAAACATGTGCTGCAAATTAAGAACCCGAAGATTAGTTGTTCAAGGAACGTATTTGTGTTTTGAAATGGGAAGCAATCATCCATTTTTGATAACCGGGTGTCTGGACCAGTTTGTGCATGTCTCCACTAACCCTGGGGGATCATAAACCCATCGTCTACAAGTAGGGGGCCCCACTTAAATCAGGACCAACATTTTAGAGGTTTCGAGTCTAATATCTTATGAGGAAGTATATTCCTAAGTCTCAGGCGCCAGTGGCGACTCCAGAAATTTGTTGTAGGGTGTTTAAAAATTACCTAACTCTACTAGCTGATTGATGAACCCACAATATATGCGCAAAACATCATATATTACCATGAAAAGTGTGGTAAAAAAGCATAACTTCTATTCTAAAAAAATTATCTACTACGCAAGAACTTAAAAATATATACTCCGTACATAATATATTTGTCAAAAAAAATTCAAATTTTACTGATGTTTTTGAATTACGTAATGGATTATGTTTTGAAAATGGAGGGAGTAAAATTTATGAGCTCTTATATTTTGTACCAACGTTATTGGCTTATTAATCTATTACTACCCTTTGGAAAGAAAATGTTACGAGGTTAAAGCAAACCTTTTTTAAGAAATGCTGTTCTATAGAATGATATTATGAGAATTGTGTTGTAGGCCTGAATTCGAAGGAATATTATTTAAGTTATAGGGGTTATGTAAAGTCTTTAAGGGTATTCACATGGAGGTTGAAGGGTGTTCAATGCTATTAGCATCTCTCAAGTGTCACATGTAGAGTAAATTTTTTTCGAGGTTGGGGTGTTCACCTGACCATCCTTGGGTCAATGTAGTGATGTCTATGTCGGGCACTTCGACTACCGGGCCAATCCCTTGGGGTGGAAGCAGACATCTCTTCGTCTTTATCTAATGGGTCTTTTTGAATCTTAATCTTGGCAACCTAGTTAATTATATTCCAACAAAGTCTATATCTAATGGGTCTTTTTGAATCTTAATCTTGGCAACCTAGTTAATTATATTCCGACAAAGCAACCTTAATTTATTCTAGGGATTCTTGTGTAATGTCTACATTCACTGTATTTCATGAGAACTTTGGAGGGTTGACATACGAAAGCAGATGAAAAAAGGTTGTCGTTAGTGCACACGGGGCTGGGCTCCCATCTTATATTTATGATATGATTATGATAATACGCAGTAGAGTTTAGCAAAAGAGAGGTTTATACAGTCTTATAATTTTAATTTTTACATCTCGTTACTGGAACTAACCCTCGTATAGTTTAATGGTACAAATGAAACTGATCAGTTGATTAGCAGAGGATAACGAATTGTCACGTGAAGTTGTACTCTACTATTCGACAAGTACATTAGCAATTCACACCGATATTCCGAGGTTCGACGGCAATATAGTCTATCATTTCGTCCCTGCCATATTGTATTGAGCTTTGTATAGTTGTTTATATGTCCGGTCAGATTGGATTGTGTCTTATCCATATTTGTTTTTCGACAAATCAGATCATTGATCTGGGGGCCGGCTATTCGCAGCCACGTAGTTTCTCCCATAGCCCACTATATTTCGGTAAGTGGTTGTTAAAAATCATAAATAGCGTTTCGGTAAATAGCTGTTGAAAATAAGATTATATTTCGGTAACTACATGTCGAAAATATATTCAATTTTTGGTAGACAACTGCTAAACATGAATTTTCGGTAAATGGCTGTTGAAAAAAATATCATATTTCGGTAATTGGATGCTGAAAATGTATCTCGATTTCGGTAACTAACTGTCGAGTATAATTGCAAATTTTTAACGGACTATGGAAGAAAATAGGTGGCTGCGAATAGCCACGCCCTTGATCTGATTTGTCGAAAAAACAAGTATCAATACTTGTTCAAAATTTTTATGGTATTTATTTGCACACACTCCCTTTTGGTCATCTCTCATTAAAAAAAAGGCAATAACGAGTGCATGATGACACAACATTACAATTCAGGAGATGGAGTGTAAAGTCATCCCTCACTTGTCTTTTTCCCCTGATGGTGATTGATACTGTTTGTTTACAAGAGTGATATTCCGAGGTACTCCTATAATTGCTATGAGCTCTGTTATATACACAGATAATTTGTGCACATATTTTATTGTAGGGTCCACACGAGTTCCATACAAATTATTCGAGCCGTTCATTAAATGTAAAACATTTTTTCAATGGTCCCTGTAAAAAATAAGCTCAATCCGATACCTATAGGTGCTTCATCCAACCATCTAACATTTCATACAGATTATCGGATAATGAAAAGTTATATGGTTGGATCGAGCACCTATAGGTATCGGATTGAGCTTATTTTTTATGAGGACCCTTGAAAAAATGTTTTACATTTAATGAACGGCTTGGATGATTTGTGTGGGACCCGTGGTGGGCCCCACAACGAAATTTGTGCACAATCTCTGTACACAGATTGTATGCGTGTAGACTTTCTGAATTGCTATTCTTACCATTCACTTTAAGCATGAAAAGTTGACTAAAAAAATGATGCATAATTTTGAGTCAAGAGATAATTAACTCAAAGAATGTCTGGGTCAGCTTGCACGCATTTTGATTAGTCTCGATGTCCTAAAGTTAAGGATAAGACAAATCCTTTAGTGGTTCTAAGACTTGGAATATTTTGCCTCTAGAAACGCTATGTGCACAGCAGCTGTGCACATACGTCTTTTTCTCCCGCCTCTGGTCATACAAAGATGATCGGAGCCGCTCATTTTGTTCAAAATATGTCGTTTAAGGTCTCTGTAAAAAATGAGCTCCATTCGATAAAGTAAGAGGCGTTAACAAAGCACCCAAAATCAATTCAGAATTTACTCCGACCATTTTTGTGGGACCCGAGGCGGGAGAAAAAGACGTATGTGCACAGCTGCTGTGCACGTAGCACAACTCTTTTGCCTCCGTGGGATTAATGCTAAGGCAAAACCTGGTTAATGTTTTGAGTTGAATTGAATTATTTATTGTAGAGTACCCCAAATATTTTTTTAAGATTGTAAAATGAGTATAATTTTCCATCCTTAACTTTTGAGCATAAAAATTTCACACCTCAAATTTATCACACTTCATTTAATTTATGAAAGAAACAAGGGTTGATTAATGAGACTAAACTAGTTTTAATACACATGTTAATACTAAGAAGCATAACAAAAAAAATTGATCCGCATGATCGAAGACCACATTGCCGGTGCAAATGATTTTGTGACTAAAACGTATACTCAATCTGTTCCATAATTCAGTACATTAAGAAAATTTTATATTATTCTTTGAAATCAAAATGAAATAAACATCTTTGTTTGAATATTTTTAAATATTCATGCCGATCCAAAATTCTAAATTAGTCCTTTTAAATTTTTTGCAAAAATATTTGAAATTGATGAGAAAAAATATTTATCTTTCAAAATCTGGAAAACGGTAACCTCAGTCCTAAACGCGGAGGATAATATGTAAAAGGTCTATCGACATCCGAGAAAAATAAATTTATATCAGTGAAAGTGTATTAATCCATGGCATATGTATTGAAATCCAAACTTGTGTGGCGTTATTTGCATACTATCCTACAGCCTATCAGGCAGAGATTAGCAACACCCTTATAATATTTACTACTTCCTCCATCACTTTTTAAGTGTCGAATTTTATAACTTCAACTTTAAGAAAATATCATCATTACACATTTGACATCAACTTTTTCTTCTAGTTTACCTACTTACCATTTATGAAAACATCATTATTATATTTTTTACTCATTAACTTTTCAAAATGGAATTTACTTGTAGGAGCAAAATAAAAAATGTACCAACTTTTGTCTACTAACTTTACTCAATGGATACTTATTAAGAGACAACACAAAATGTTGGACTCGTAAACAGGGTCGGAGGAAGTAGTGGCTTTTATGATAGATTGTGTTTCCACTCACAAAAGTCGCAACAAAAAACTTAACGTATCACATACCCAGCAAAAAATTTTCCCTACCAAAAATAATTTGACATTTTTCAACAACTTATCCACTATTAAAAACATTTAATAACTTTTTAATCACAAATAAAAATTTACAAAATTTTCACCGCCGAAAACACTCCTAAAAAGTTTGCGGTAGGAAATAATGATCAATTCCAAGTTTCCCACTCCAATTAGATTTTGGAAATCCCAAGGCGAAACGAAAACCGCAGCCTTCTTTCCAGCGTGCGTAAACATTACAAACTCCTCCACATATAAAATCACCACCTGACTCAGGCTTCTTTCCATACCGAACCCTAATTTCTCCCAATTTCCTCTCTCTCTCTCTCTCTCTCTCTCTCTCTCTGACTGCAACTTGCCAAACTACAATCAAACAACGAAGAAAGAGTCTTTCTGAAAGACTAATAAACCCGTCGTCCGTTTGATCGATCAATTTTTTCGTCTAATCAGAACATGGTGGCCGCGGAAGCAGAACTAGTGTGTCAACAGAGCAGCATAATCTCTGTTCAGTAC